>OX421897.1:86770707-87406558 GCA_949128065.1 Beris chalybata | reverse complement strand
GTGCCTATGCTTGAAAGCGTCCCTCCATGCAAATCGTATGCATCGTGAGCGCAAATTGGACCGGTTGTATGCATGCCAAAAGCGTAATTCGGACCGCGGCCTAAGTGTTTTTGATTGGTACAAACTGTTCAAAGAGGGTCGAGAACGCGTTGACGACGAACCACGTCCAGGACGCCCAATCAACATCAACTGATGATCAACACGTCAATAAAATCAAGGAATTGGTGCTTGAGATTCGACAACTAACAGTTAGAGACCTTACTGGCATCGTTGGAATATCGGAAGGATCAGTGAAAACCATTTTAAAAGATAATTTGGGCCTAAGAAAAGTAAAAGCACGATTGGTTCCAAAATCACTCAATTTTCCTTTAAAACAGCGTCGCGTTGACGTCTGTGAAACAATGCTTTCCGACTACCAGGATTTCATGAAACGTATTATAACTGGCGATGAGTCCTGGATCTATGCTTACGACCCAGAAACAGATGATCAATCTGCCGAATATCGTGTCAAAGGTGAGCCGAAGCCGAAAAAACCTCGTCAAAGCAAGTCAAAAATCAAGGTCATGTTGACAGTTTTCTTCGATTATCGATTATCTCCGAATTCCTTCCGACTGGCCAAACTGTCAACAAGGAATACTATTTGAGTGTTATGCGTCGTTTGCGCGAAGCTATTCGTAAAAGGAGGCCGGAATTGTGGCGAGACAACTCTTGGTTTTTGCACCACGATAATGCACCGTCGCATACTCCATTGATTTTTCGTGATTTTTTCGTCAAAAATTCAACCAACATCGTTCCACAACCACCGTATTCGCCTGATTTAGCTCCGTGTGACTTCTGGCTGTTCAGTAAACTCAAACGACCGCTCCGAGGAAATCGTTTTGAGACAATTGAAGACATTAAACGCGAATCGCTACGCGCATTGAAGGCTATTTCGGAAATTGACTTCAACAACTGTTTAGAGGATTGGAAAAAACGTTGGCGCAAATGTATTGTGGCCTGGGGGATTACTTTGAGGGGGACGAAATATATTTGGAAGACTAAATAAGGAATTTTAAAATTATGAACAAAGTCTTACTATTTATTGCCCACAGTGGTACATCGTTTTTTTTTGCTTTATTGAATGTATCAAATACATCTTCTACGGTAAAAACTAATCATTTTTAAAAGCTATTATTTCATAAAGTTCGTCGTATTTCGAAACAAAATACACTTCGAGTCCATCAGTAATAAATGCCGGTGGTTCGGTAAAATCTTTTCGATTTTCTTCGGGAAGAATAATGCACGTAACACCGCTTCGTTTCGCCTATTAAAACAAAACCCGAATTAAAAATCAAAATTTCAAAAAGATTTTCGCACGCAATACATACCGCAATTGTTTTCTCCTTTATTCCCCCTACTGACAATACCTTACCCATTAAAGATACTTCTCCGGTCATCGCAATATTCTGCCGGATAGGCTTATTTTGAGCTAGAGATAATAAGGCAGTGACAATGGTTACGCCTGCACTGGGTCCATCTTTTGGTGTCGCACCTTCCGGGACGTGTAGATGATATGACTATAAACAATCAAAGTTCTGTGGTTTATCGTTAAAAAATGTTGCGCAATTAAAAGCTTTGGGGTCAGTAAATTTTTTTAATATTGTTCAATTTGAACTTTAAATTGACCAGTAAGGTACAATATTATCTACAAGTAGTTATTAGTAGTAGTAGTAGTACATATTATATACTACAATAAAAGAAAGAGAAATTTGTAAGTAATGAAACTCTTTTTCAAGCTCTAATGAAGCGATTCTCGAGATATAAACTCGGAAGCCCTACATATTTTTACCGTATAAATTCTATCTATCTATCATTATATCTCGAGCAATTCGGTGGTATTGTTTTTTCTCACTCCCACACTCTTCACCAATATCGAAAACTTTTTGCGAACTATTCAAGTTGTATATTGTATTAAATTCAAGTTTCAGCTTTCTAGTATAACCGATTGAGAATATCTAAAATCTCCGCTTACAATTGACCACAGTCACTTAAAGAAAATCCACCTGGTTTACACACTGAAAAAATTTCAGCTTACAAGGAATACAAAACGATTCCACAACCAGTTTTCGAACTGAGTGTGACTTAAGGGAGATCATCTGAGTAGAAAGCAAAAAAAATAGGTGAATTTTAGAAACTATTATCTCAAAAACTATGAAACATATCCAACAATAATGTGTGAAATTTTTGAGGAAACCGGTTCAGCCGTTTTCCGAAGATTTTGGGAAAGGTCTTTGAAAAGTATGTTTCGAGATAATCGCGTTTGAATGACGCAGAATTCACGAAGGCCATCATTTGAATTCCTAGACCTCAGCCATCATTTGAATTCCTAGACCTCAGCCATCATTTGAATTCTTAGACCTCAGCCATCATTTGAATTCTTAGACCTCAGCCAACATTTGAATTCCTAGACCACAGCCATCATTTGAATTCTTAGACCTCAGCCATCATTTGAATTCTTAGACCTCAGCCATCATTTGAATTCCTAGACCTCAGCCATCATTTGAATTCTTAGACCTCAGCCTAGTATAGTTTGGAGAGTATAGATAATTTCATATATAGTATCTTGAGACTAATCTAGAATAAAATGGCTACGAAACGGACAAAATCAATCGACGATGATTCATCGATAGCAAATAAAACGTATTATACTCGGTTGAGGAAGATAGCAAAGCTATCTTAAAACTTAGCTACTGGAGGACGAGGTCTTTAAATCGAGACGGTTTGAGGTGAAGAATTTAGGAGACCAGGATTTAGGATCTCAAGGGGATCGGGGTCACCAAAATTTAATATTATTATTAAGAACTACACTAATCTTAATTGAGAATCACAGATTTTCTTAAATTTTTTTTACCGCGATCCCCTAGTTGAGATTGAGATATTCAAGGGAAAGACAAAGTCGTTATCCTTAAAAAAAACTTGCAAGGATAAGTCTTATTCGTATTATTTTTATATTGCGACAACCTTGAACTTTAAAATAAGTCCTTCTTCATTATTCTACGATGAAGACTAAGTACCAGAGATATGCATTTTCGAAGAGGACTCGGACACCATTTTTGTGAAATCTTTAACATACTATAACTAACAAAAAAATGAGATAGAAAAAAAATTGAAATCATATTTTTTTCTTCACTAATTCTTCGAGTACATAAATTTTCAAAAGAATCGGCGATGGTAAGTCACAAATTTTGTAATGTTTGGCGATTCTTAATGGAATAACCCAAACGTTTGCTGGACGATTTATCGCAAAGGACAATATAAGCAATATGCTACTATCAGGTTCTTACTCACATGTATGGTATGTTATATTCTGGCCTTGAGAACAAAAATAGCCAAACCTTTGAATATGTACTAGGCAACTATTTGTATTTCACTGTCACCTGACATGAAACGCTTCATACAAAAACGTACAATTTTGATTGAATTCAATTGAAGCATTATTATTGTTCGTAGAGAGATTCAACGTTTTTTATCGATCACCGGTCCATAATTGATGGTGATCAGTAGATAATATCTGTTTTTTTGAAGTCATATTCACAAAATCACTATACATCACATATACACTGTAGTACAGATGTATATTGGAGACTAACAATAATCAAGCAGTATTAAAATGGCTTCACAAACATTCGCTCGACGCTACTACATTCTTGCTTTTTCGTGCTGATGATAAAAAAAAATATAACTTACTAAGTGAGCTAATCATTCCGGGGTGGGGGGTGGGTGGGGTGGTTTGTCCCCCCCCCCCGTTCCTACGCCAGTGATTCGATCTCTCAACGGCTCCGGTATACCATCAATTACATTGGCCGTGCAGATAAACAAAACCTGTGAAAGATCAACAGCGACGTCCAGGGAATGATCAAGGAAATTGGCATTTTGCTCTGGGTCTAAAAGCTCTAACAGCGCCGAACTGGGGTCACCTTGGTATTCTCTAGAATAGCAAATATTATTTGTAACAACGAATTTAATTTTTCTCTAATTTCGCTCGTACTTTCCGATTTTGTCAACTTCATCGATTAAAACAAGCGGATTTTCAGTTTTCGTTTTCTTCAAACACTGAATCAGTTTGCCCGGCATGGCTCCGACATAAGTAGGTACGTCGATGTCCCTTAATTTCCGCCACATCCATCATACCGCCCACACTGAACCGAAAATATTCTCGATTTAACCCGTAAGTCACAAGGCAACGCAAGCCGGCGCAGCCTAGGTGTCAAAAAGTTGAGCACGGTGTACTTCTGTTGTAGTAGTCACAACGGAAGCAGCTTAACGCAGCCATCAAACAAAGTTCGCCAACTCTTAACTTTTCCGTAGCCCGTAATTAACCTCAAAATTAATGAGTGATTCTGTTATGTTTAACACGTTGAATCTTTACTTTATGTGCCCCGGACTAAATTAAAATTAGCTACAAAATTGTTTCTAGTTAGTTCGCTGCTTCGTATATACGAATATGAACACTTTTGTGAGAATTTCAAATTAATTTAAAACTCAACCTAAGGCAGAGAGTGAATAGTTATTTGACTTGATGATTTATTGGAGGCGTCAAGCTGCGCCGTGCTGCCGCATTCTACTTTGTATGTGACTCAAGCATAAGGCACGCGCAAACGATCTTACTATACTAGTTTTACCGACTCTCGGTGGACCATGGAAGCAAAGAATTTTTTCCCTGTGTTGTTCCCTTCAATTGACTAACAGCGATAAATTCTAAAATTCGTTTCTTAATGGCTTCCATGCCATTGTTGTGTGATCTGTAAATTAGTTTTTGTGGATCGGCAAACTATGCGGTTGGCATTATTGTAAATCCACACGTGATCCACACAAAAATTTAGGTTTGGTGGTGGTTTTGAAAAGGAGATCTGACAGCTCGGTGGAAAAAAGATGGAGGTTTTTTTTTAGTGCACGGGCGGAAAAATAGAATATTAAAACTAAAAAGAAATACAGTGGCTCGCGAAAGTTTTAGTCCATAATACAATTTAAAATTCTGTAAATAAATGCAAAACCAAAAATAAAATTAAAATAAATAAATTCAAAACAAAACATAACAAAAATTGAATTAAAATTTAAATTGAGAATAAAAATAAATTAAATTTAAATCAAAAAAATAAATATGAAACGACAAAGACGGAACAGAAACTGACGTGGACAGAGTAAAAAATTAAATTAAAAAAAAGGTACTTATATAAATATATGGGAATTAAATACATGAAATGCGCGGATTCAATTACAAGACTGATTGGGAATCTTATCCCAATTTTATCACCCGGGTAAGTCCGCGTGAAATTTTTGTTGTACAGGCCAAGGGTTTTATGGCCTGGAACGCAAACAACGTACCCCCCACAGCCGCAGCTAGCCCGGAAGCCAGCAAGCACGTCGCTCCAGTTTGCGTTTCAGCCACCAATTCGGGCGTAGGTGGAATTGGACCCTTCTTTCCCGATCCTCAACCTTCCCTTCGATTATTTTGACTTCAAAAAGTCAAAATAATCACTCCAAGGCCTCCGTTAACAACAAAATGGCGCCCAACGTGGGGCTAGCCAAGCCAGCGCGTAGTTCACAATGCGAGAGTCGGAAAAATGCCGCATAAAAATTGTCACATCAAATGGACTTAAACTTTGTCTGGTAGCGACACAAAATAACGTTTGCACGGCACCTACAAGTACAGTGAACAAGCTCTTTTGTTACTTCACTTATTTCTAGTGTGGTTTGAATTTACAGCTGGAAATTGTGAAACCTTCATATTGACCGTTTTCTGTTGGCAACCTTCAGGCGCCATCAGAATTCCATATAAAAGGGAAGCCTGGTCTTTCTGTGGGTTCGAATGGGACTTGTTATAGGTTAAGTAGGGTCTTCAAGACCCATCTAACTGATGTATTGTAGGTACCCTTTTGAAAGCTGGGCTTGCCTTGACTTAGCGGGCAAGTCGTCAGACGATTGGGCAGACTACCTGCAATATATGTTTTGGATTGGTGAGGAAAAGTCAATACTGAAGTCTTCAAAAGAGTTCCTTATTTCCTTGTTCCATCCTTTTAGAAGTCCTATAACGTAAAATTAGATTAAATTATGTAGTAAATTTTTTTTTTTAATTTTTAAGTCTTAGGACAATTTTTCATTTTTTTATATTAGTATTTCATTTTGTTTTTGCTTTTGTTTTATCCCATTTTTTTTCCTTATTTTTCTCACTTCCAATTTTCCCTTGAAGTTGAAGAGGCTGAGATTTGCCTTTCAACTCGACCTAGCAGGAGAGAGGATGAGGTTAGGGAGGTGGATGGCGAGAAGATCCATCACATTTTGATATTTGTGTTGGGTTGTCGCAGGGATTTATCCTTCCGGGTCTGGTGACCGCGATAAATGTGCGACATCTGTCAGGCATTGGGGGCAGTGACAGACACCTGCATCAACCTTGCCGCACTCAAAAATTTAACGAAGGGTTCCGTTACTCGAACAAGGCCGGAAGTAGAGAAAATTTGAGCGTTCGAGTGACGTTTGCTGGACGGATTTCCGAATTGAGCTGCAATTAACACGCGCTGAGTCTCGTCGCCCTTGGAAAGGGTTTGAGTTTATTTTTTGGTTCCTCTAATAAAATTTCATAGCGTTCTGTGTTCCGTTTGCGGATATTCGCCGTGGTATCAATTGCGTGTTCCGTTGATTCGCGGTAGTGTGCAGCAAAGCAACAACACAATTTTATGCCCGGGCGCGATAGGTAATCGAACGCGTGATAAACATTGAAAATCGGAAGATTTATAATGAAGTTGAGCTTCGCTAAGCAAAACATGACCGCGCGTAATTTGTGTGGTGAAATTTTCGGTTGAGAATATATTGGTTCAATTGTCAAGTCATCGGAGCCCCAGTTCTTGGGCGCGTCCTCCTAAACCTAATTTCAAGAATTTAAAAAAATAAGAAAATAATAACCCTTGAACGTGGTGATACGAAACAAGAGAAGGTGATCGTTCAACCAGTTAGACTAATGCGCGATTTTGTTCGACTTGTGGAAAGCACCCGATCGATGACTTTGTTTCGGAAGACTACAACAATATAATGTGTCGAGCATGTTTTACGTACAAAAATTCCGTGCCGTCGTTGCTTCTCAAATTTGACCATTTTTTTTACCCTTCTAAGCAACGAGAAGTTTCTTTTCTCGTGGATTATTAATTCACCCAAACCAGTGAAGTGATGCCACACCGTTTTTCGAACGTGAAAATTGTTGAGGCAGAAGGGAAAGGAGCGGTGTCGGAGATGAATGAGGTAGTGGCGAAAATGAGAAATCATACGGCGACTGTTTAATAAATGAATAAATGAATTTTTTTTTTGAATTAACTAAGAACGAATAAATTAAATAAATGAATTTTACAAACGAAGGAAGACTCTATAATATTATAATCAAAGTAACCCTAAATAAAAAAAAAATAGTATAAAAAAAAAACAACGACATGACAGGACCGACGTAGACAAACTAATCTAAAATAAATAATACTTAACAAGAATAATAAAAATAAGGCTGAAATGAAGATAAATGTGAGAAGCATATGGGTGAGTCCTTCTTTTGTGTGTGAGCGTTTAGCTCCTTAGCCCCGAACCTCTATAAGGGGCCACGACGAAAGATGTTTGGAGGACAGTCGTGGCTGAGGTAGGGTGGGCAGAGCAGGGCGCCAACAATACCAGAGCGCCCTGACAAGTCGCAAAGTCGCGCAACTCCACCGCTTCTTGGTCTTTCATGACCTATTGGGAAAATAGCCCCATTTTAAATACCCTGGAGTAAGTCGACACGAAATTTTTGTTGTCCAGGCCTAGGGTTTATGGCCTGAGTCGGAACAAGAACCACCCCACACTGCCGTAGCTAGTCCCGGCCGCCAGCAAGCGTGTCGCTTCCGTTCTACTTCAGCCACCAGTTCAGACGTAGGAGGAATTGGCCCATTCTGTCCCGAACCTTTACCCATCCTTAAATTATTTTGACTTCTTCAAGTCAAAATAATTTTTCCAAGACCTCAAACACAACAAATGGTGCCCAACGTGGGGCTAGCCTCAGCTATGCTACGTGCATAAAGCGTAGCCCATCAACACGCGCGAGCTCTGGAAAATTCCGTGCAAAAAGTTGGTGGGCAAAAAGGTCTTAAATTTCGTCGTTCTGCGACAGTATTTTCGCCTGAACGGCTTCAAAAGCCTAAGTGTACAAGCTTTTCTGTGTTTTAACAGCAAACCATATGGTCGATCTTGGATGGAGGCAATGTGGAACGATCCTTTTGACGAACCGTTTTGACGAACCGTTTTGACGAACCGTTTAGCCTATCATCATCAAATCAGAAAAAAAAAAAACCCGAACAACGAAAGAAAAATTTCCATCAAGGAAACAAACGCTGCTGAAAAAATTTTAGGAGAAAGAAACCCCGGAAAAGAAATGTATACAAACAAATTTAACAAAAAAAAATCACTTACCCCATAATATTTTCATTCTCCGACATTTAAATCTCTGTATTCTTAATTTTATTATTTATTTCATTAATTTTTTTTTTTAACATTCGGTCTTCGTTTTGTCCTGTCCGTCTGTCATGCTTTTAATTCTTTATTTTAGTTATAATTTCTATTGATCTAATTTACTTTTAATAATAATTTTTTTTTGTTAATTATGGTACGTAATTTATATTAAAATTCATTTTTTTTATTATGCTAATTCACTTGTATTTGTTGTAATTTTAACAAACAAAATCCACACGTAACCCATTTTGAATCATTTTTCCTATTTTTTTCCCACCGTCAGCATCATCGAAAAATTCATCGCACATTCTAACATATTTTGTTATTTGTTTTATTTTATTTTAACTCCATTCATTTCTTTCTCGGTCGGGCAATTCGAAATTTTTCCAAAGAAAAATAGCCATTATCTGTTATGGGTACGTTGGTAGCCTCCATTGTTGTCAATCACTCGAGAGTTGTCTCAAATTCATACGCGGTCATAATTAATCGCATCCAAAATGGATTAAATTAATAAAAGGCAACACAAGGGAAGATAAACACAATATATCGGAACACAACTAACTGCACATCAGCAAAAATTTGGGGTGGTTTTCATTTCTTTCCAGAACTCCAGAACGAAGCGGTTTTTGCGCCAAAAAAAACTCCCAACTCGCCCGCATACCAACTCAAAACCCTCTCTCTTCCCGTGAAGTTGGTCGCAGTCGAGCTGATGCGATCACAATTCATCGCAGGGTTGAATCGTAATCGCAACAGCTCCACATGGACTTTTTAACGTTCTGACAGCGGCGACACCACTCTGGGTCACGATTGTGCCACGAAATTTCCGGAATCGTACACTTCATTACCGCACAAAATTATTGTTAAAATTTAGTTTTTAGAGAATACAACAATTGGAGTCGAGCGAGCACTCAAAAGTTTATTTACCACCAATTTCACTGTCAACTCAACGAAATTATGCCAATTTACCAAGAAATCCCATCCCTGCACCCGAACGAAGTTCGAAAATTTTAATGCCAACCGGCTGTCAAAATTTGTGTGTTGTTTGCTTGAACCCTGACTGAAACGTCAAGCGAATGATTTTTGTTTTTAAAAGAATTCCGATAACGTTTCAACGTTGGAAGTGAACTTAGATGTAATTAAAGCTTAAATCCTGCCGACAATACTAGCATCAAACGTTTCGCTTTCCATGACCCGTACGGTTCCAAATCAGGTGCTCCCCGACAATCTCACCGATCATCATTTAGCCGTGCACGGGATGAATCAATTCCTCGATCACCTAACCAATAACTCAAAATTGGAGTTTGTATCATTGGTAAGTGAGCCGAATTTAGTCATAAGATTCGCAACGACGACCCAACACACTCAGCAGCAAATTTGTTTTCACGAAACGCGAAATTTGTCCGAACTTCGAACGCTGGTGACCAGGTTCGAAGAAGTCAGGAGAGCTACTCGCTCGACAGCTTGGCAACAGTCTCGAGTCCACGAGCAGGACCAGCCGTTGGTTGTGGAAGCGGAGAACGACGTGAGCGCAGATTTGGCTGCAGTGTCAACTCCTCTCTCCTGCTGGAATTGCAGACAGGAAGGGCATGGTTATAGGGATTGCGAGGTAACACCAAGAACGATCTTTTGCTACGGGTGCGGGAAGGCTGATGTAATTAAGAGGCGCGAAGGCGAATTTTTGGCACTGTTTCAAGCGCTCGTGCGAACGAACTATCTGAGTTAGCAAGCGAAACAAGTCGGAAAAAATCAGCCTTGCGCATGCGCGTATTCTGGAGGATGGTGAGGGCAAAGAAGAAAGCGATTATTTCAACCATCATTACCAATCCGTTGGACATACGTCCGTACGCCGTGGTATCCTTGTACGGAGTGGACGTTGAAGGACTCCTCGATAGTGGGGCGAGCATTAGTTGCCTGGGGGCAAATGCTCTACAACGTCTCCATGATGCACAGGTGAGTTAACGACCGGTCTGTCAAGAGGGGAAGACCGCTGATGGTGCAGCACAAAAGGTATTGGGCACAGTAACCACCGATATTACTTTTCGTGGTATTACCAAACCCATTACGCTATACATCGTGCCGAGCCTATCGCAGAAATTGTACCTGGGGGTAGATTTCTGGCGATCATTCCAACTAGCTCCTAGCATCATCAGCGTGGTCGATACTCCCGATACTGCATCGCAACTGATAGCTCCGGATGCCCACCATTTAACGCCCACAGATGTAAAGAGGTTGGAAATGGTAAGGTCCAAATTTCCATCGTATGAAGTATACGGACTTGGTGTGACCAACGTCGAACAACATAGTATAGACGTTGGCGATGCAAGTCCCATCAAACAACGACATTATCCTGTGTCTCCTGCAATCCAAAAACTCTTATATGACGAGATCGATCGCATGAGAGCACTTGGCGTAATAAAGACCAGCCAGAGTCCATGGAGCTCGCCTGTGGTTCTCGTGAGGAAGCCAGGCAAGGTCAGGTTGTGTTTGGACTCGCGCAAAGTCAATAGCGTGACGAAGAAGGATGCTTATCCGTTACCACATATTGACGGAATCCGAAGTCATTTACCGCGAGCCAATTTTATTACCAGCCTGGACCTCAAAGACGCCGTTTGGCAGATTCCTCTCGAGAACAAATCTAATGAGTACACTGTGTTTACCATTCCTGGCCGGCCTCTGTACCACTACACTCGCATGCCTTTTGGGTTATGCAACGCGCCGCAAAGGATTTGTCGTTTGATGGACAAAGTCATCCTACCCGAGCTGAAGGAGCAGGTATTCGTATATTTGGACGATCTGATGTTAATTTCTGAAGATTTCGATTCACATCTGGTTTTATTGGCTGAAGTCGCAGATTGTTTGCGAAAGGCTGGCCTAACAATTAACGTCAACAAGAGTAAGTTTTGTCTGAGAGAGGTGAAATATCTCGCATACATCGTTGGAGAAGGAGGCTTGAAAACTGATCCCAACAAAGTTTCAGCCATCGTCGATTACCCTTCGCCTAAGTCCGCACGTCAAGTACGACGCTTCCTTGGTATGGCAGGCTGGTATCGACGATTCGTTCCCAACTTTGCTGCTACTGTTTCACCAATTTCAGACACTCTAAAGAAGTCTAACCAGTTTGCTTGGACTACAGAGGCACAAACTTCCTTCCTCTTAGTGAAAGACTTGTTGACGAAAGCCCCCTTTTTAATCAATCCAGATTTTAAGAGGCCTTTTGTAATTCAATGCGACGCCAGTAAGTCAGGTGTGGGTAGCGTTCTCTTCCAAGAAAACGACGACGGATCGGAATCTCCGGTGGCGTATATGTCACAGAAGCTCACTTCCGCTCAACGCAACTACAGCGTAACCGAACTCGAGTTTTATGCAGCTGTGTTGAGCGTGAAAAAATTTCGAGCCTATGTAGAAGGGACTGCGTTCAAAATCATTACGGATCACGCAAGTCTCAAATGGCTCATGTCGAAGAAAGACCTACAAGGACGGTTGGCAAGATGGAGTTTGAAACTTCAGGGTTACGACTTTACAATCGAGCACCGACGAGGGAGCCTGAACGTTGTACCCGACGCTCTCTCTCGTGTATACGAAGAGGGATTAAACGCACTGATCGACGTGGCACCGATGGTGGACATGGATTCTCCAGAGTTCTCTGGCAAAGAATATAAAGAATTAGTGTCCACTGTCGATGTGTTGGGTCGTCGTTGCGAATCGTATGACTAAGTTCGGCTCACTTACCAATGATACAAACTCCAATTTTGAGTTGTTGTTCAGGTGATCGAGGAATTGATTCATCCCGTGCACGGCTAAATGATGATCGGTGAGATTGTCGGAGAGCACCTGATTTGGAACCGTACGGGTAACGGAAAGCGAAACGTCTGATGCTATTATTGTCGGCAGGATTTAAGCTTTACTTTGGTTACACCTGAGTTCACTTCCAACGTTGAAACGTAATCGGAATTCTTTAAAAAAAAAAACAAAAATCATTCGCTTGACGAGGGTTCAAGCAAACAACACACATATTTTGACAGCCGGTTGGCATTAAAATTTTCGAACTTCGTTCGGGTGCAGGGATGGGATTTCTTGGTAAATTGGCATAATTTCGTTGAGTTGACAGTGAAATCAGTGGTGAATAAACTTTGAGTGTACGCTCGACTCCAATTGTTGTATTCTTTAAAAACTAAATTTTAAAAATAATTTTGTGCGGTAAGGAAATGTACGATTCTGGAAATTTCGTGGCACAATCGTGACCCAGAGTGGTGTCGCACTGTCAGAACGTTAAAAGATCCATGTGGAGCTGTTGCGATTACAGTTCAACCCTGCGATGAATTGTGATCGCATCAGCTCGACTGCGACCAACTTCACGGGAAGAGAGATGGTTTTGAGTTGGTGTGCGGGCAGTTGAGAGTTTTTTTTTGGCGCAAAAAGCACGTCGTTCGAGGGATGTGAGAAAGAAAGATCCGCGAACGAAATCGAAAAATAGCGTCGAATTTCCCGAATGCATTTTACCTGACGTGTGTGCACCACGAAATGGTACAATTGCGCAAAATTACCGTGCATTGACCGCAAGTGAACCTGTTCTTTGTTTTGCCTAGAATTCAAGTTGTACGGACGCCCACGACCGATTTTAATCTGTCGAAAGTGCAAAGAGAAAAAAAAATGCGCCACCATTTTTTTCTATCGGTGAATTCGGTGTCGTTGGGGTTGTATGAGTTGGGCGTCTTCGCCGTTTGGATTTCGGTTTTCGTGGCCGTTGTGGTGGTGTCCGTTGTTTCGTGGGAGTTCTGGAAAAAAGTTTTTCGATTGTCGGCTGTGTACGGGGAGAGCGTTTTTTTGTAAAAGTCCTGGTTTCGATCGAACGATAAACGCGTAAATTTGCATTGGCGAAAAGGTTTCCTGGAACGTGCCAATTTTTTCTACCATTAAAGTGTGCTAAGTACACAAAGTCAAATCGTGAGATATTAGCAAACGGTTGTGCAGAATTCAATTCGAAATTGGAAATACAAAAATAAAAATAGCATGAATACATAATAAATACCAAACCAAATATTAAACGAATGAAAAAAAAAAAAACTAAAACAAATTAAAACTTGAAATCTACTTAAAATTATGAAAATGAATTAATTTGAAGCTAAATTGAAACCACATGAATTAAAATATAATAATTATGACAAGACGACAGGAAAAATAACTAAAATTAATTAACAATAAATCAAAATTAAAAAGGTGAACGCGATTACATAAATGGGGTGAGTTTGGTTTTCTCTATTTTTTTATGTATTTACATTTTCTTTTGGTCTTCTTTCCTTTGCATATTTTTTCTTAGGTTTATTTTGTTTAATTTTTTTTTTATGCTAGGCTAACGGTCAGACAGTTACAAAAAAAAGAAAAAAAAAAAATGTTGAGAGGCTAGAAAAGCCATACTTAAAATGAACCCGAGCGTTTAGCTCCTTTTGCCCCGAACCTCAATAAGGGGCCACGACGCTAAAATGTTTTGAGGACAGTCGTGGCTGAGGTAGGGTGGGCAGAACAGGGCGCTACTTGCACCTTAGCGCCCTGATAAATCGTGAAGTCGCGCAACTCCACCGCTTCTTGGTCTTTCACGACCTATTGGGAAGATATTCCAATTTTAAATACCCTGGAGTAAGCCGACACGAAATTTTTGTTGTCTAGGTCTAGGGTTTATGGTCTGAGGTAGAACAAGAACCACCCCAAACTGCCGTAGCTAGTCCCGGCCGCCAGCAAGCGTGTCGCTTCCGTTCTACTTCAGCCACCAGTTCAGACGTAGGAGGAATTGGCCCATTCTGTCCCGAACCTTTACCCATCCTTCGACTATTTTGATTTTCTCAAGTCAAAATAGTTTTTCCAAGGCCTCAAACACAACAAATGGCGCCCAACGTGGGGCTAGCCTCAGCTACGCTACGTGCACAGAGCGTAGCCCATCAACACGCGCGAGCTCTGAAAAATTCCGTGCAAAAAGTTGATGGGCAAAAAGGTCTTAAATTTCGTCGTTCCGCGACAGTATTTTCGCCTGAACGGCTACAAAAAGCCTAAGTGTACAAGCTTTTCTAAGTTTTAACAGCAAACCATCTTATTGATCTTGGATGGAGGCAATGTGGAACGATCCTATTGACGAACCGTTTTGGCAACCTTTAGGCGCCAACTCGGTTTCATAGGAAAGGGAAACATTGTATGTATGCAGGACTGATTCGATGTAAGTTGGGTCAGACTTTATTTTTTTTTAACCATTCCACTTTTGGTTCGTGAGTACCCAACTGAGAGCTGGACATGCCCTGACTTAGCGGGCGTGTCGTCAGACAGTTGGGAAACATACTTGCGAAAAATTGGTGAGTTTGGTGATAGAAGGTATTGTCGAAAATTTGTTAAGTACCTTATTTCCTTATCCTTCCTTTTAGAGTACCCTTTTAACGTAAAATTTTTTTTTTTTAAATAACGTAGAGTTTTTTTTTGTAGTTAAATTTTTTTTCTAAGTCTTTTGACATAAAATTTTAACTCAAAAATTTTTTTTTGCTGTTTTTATTTTGATTTCTTTTGTTTGCAAATTTTTCCCCAATTTTTTTTATAGTTGACATTTTATCGCGTTGCGAATTTTCTCAATGGAGCGAGATAGATCAAGATCGGCTTCGCGATTTGATCTGCATATGAGGGGAAGGGAAAGGTTGCGACAACGTGAGGGTTCATTTTTTTTGAATTCATACAAAATATAATTACAACATTCAATCGTTTTTTTTTCGTTCAAGCATTCACACATTCTCATTCACACATTTATTCGATCGTTCATTTTTTTTTACATACAATCAATCATACAAACACCAATTCGTTCATTCATTTTTTTTCATACGTTCATTCGTTCGTTCGTTTTGTTTTACATTCATTCGTTCGTCGTGTTGAAAAAGAAAAGAAAAAATAAAAAAAAATTTTTTTTTTCGTTCAAACACCCATTAAAAAAATTCTAACTACGCATACAGTTTTTCATCCATTCATTTTTCTATCCGCAACATACGTTCATCCACACATTCACTCATCGAATCGCACAGTTTTTTTTATATACCGCATCCAATCATCGGATACATAATTTTTTTTCTCCTCATACACACAGTTCACAACTTTAATTATCACTCATTCGTCCTTTTTTCGATACATTCGTTCGAGCATTTGCACAATCGTTTCATACATTTCTAATTTTTTTTTTTCGTTCATTTAGTTGACAGTCAATCCTACACTCAATCATTCAATCATACATTTAACCGTTCTATCCGATTCACTCAATACAACACACACAGTCATTCATTCAGTCACATACTAGAATATTCACGCACTCGTTCACCCATCTGGTCATTCGTCATCCGCTCGACATCCATCGTAGTCATTCTTCAATATGCCCTTAGAACATTCACCTATTAGGGAGGGAGGGGTGGTCTGTACGACGTGCCTGAGTAAGGTAGATCCAGACCAGGGTACGAACACCAAGTGTGGTCACCAGTTCCACAAACACTGTTTGGAACGATGGATTGTGGACAACCACAACTATCCGAACTGCCGTGGTCATCTAGGTCCGGAAGATTATTGGCCCACTCGGGGTGTGGAGGGTGCGACCGCTATATCCGGAGTGAGAACCAGAAGACAGACTCGCGAGGATGGCGCAAGGTCTCTAAGCGATGTAGTTTCTCCTGGTAGGTTAAATTTGGATTCTGCACTAGAGACTGCTGGTGGACGCACTCTTTACACTCCGGATGGGACAGTCATCCATGAACGAGGCACACAAGTGCTAGGTAGTAGGCCATCGGATGTTCTGGAAACCGATCAGCAGCACAGAGTTAGGTGGGCGGAGATCCATGACGTTCAGACACCCGTCGATACTCCAGCAGCTTCCGGGGGGGGGGGGTCTTAGCAGTTTAGGACTGAGTGACCTGACTCAAGTAATTCGTTCGGTTATACGAGAAGAACGAGAGCAAGGGCCAATTGTGTCGAACACTCCTCAACCACCACCTGTTATTCATCCCGCACAACCGCCACAATTCTTATCTAGACCGAGCGTATCGACTGCGTACCAATTTCCGCCACCACTGTATCCGCCTATTCGACAACCACAACGTGAGCAAGTTCGGGACCGACAGACCCATGCGAACGCCCAAATGCCCATTCGCGATAACAACGGCTCGAATTATATTCACCATAACGCTGGCGGCCTTATTCGCCATTGGCGAGTACGATTTAACGGTGATGGCCAGTCGCTACGCGCCGAAGAGCTAATTTTCCGAGCGGAATCATTGGCGTTGTCTGATTTAGGCGGGCGCATGGATTTGTTGGTCGCGAACTTCCATATGCTGTTGGATGGCCTGCCAAACCAGTGGTACTGGTTATGGAGGAGAACCAACCCTGATTCGACTTGGTACTCGCTTAAAACCACCTTCCTGCAATACTGGGACGACCGTAGCACCGACTTCGAGGTGCGGAAAAAGATGATAACCAGACGGCAAGCTCCTGGTGAACCGTATTTGGTATTCGAGCAAGAGATGACCAGGTTTCGAACGCAATTGCGAGTCCCAATGACTGACGCAGAATTCTTTGAGCTGGTCAACGGAAATCTACTAGGCAGTATTCAGCAGCTAATCTGCTTCCATGAGATACGAGACCTCGCACATCTTCGCGCTCTAGTGTCTCGCTACGAAGAAGTTAAAAGGCGAATCGTGTAGCAACCTGGCAACAGCCTCGGGTTCACGAGCTGGAACCGCCGTTGGTTGCTACCGAAGAAGTCGAAGATAACGTAGATGTGGCCGGCTTATCCACTTCTCTTAAATGTTGGAATTGCCGTAAAGAGGGTCACGGATATCGAGACTGCGAAGCTGACAACAAAAACATCTTCTGTTACGGTTGCGGGAAGGCCAACGTGATCAAGCCGAAGTGTACTAGGTGTAATTCAAAAAACGGACCGAAGGACGAAAGGTTACCGGGGCCTTCTCGCCCAGTGACGGACAATCCACCGGCCCGAACATCTTAAATGGTTCGAAGCAGGATGTCAGCGATTCCCAATCCCGATTTCAATTTGATACTCCCAACGAAAACATTTTACCCATTGCTCACACTCCCGTAGAACCCCCTCCCAATTTTACAACATTTTCTTCATCAACCTTTTTTAGCGTAAAATCATCCTCTCCAATTTTCCCGACAACAAACACATCGCAAGTCACAATATTGGCGAGAGAAACCGCTACTACAGAGCCGGCTGCTTCTCAGCCTGGAGATGGCTTTATATCTGAAGAAAATCCAAGACGACCTTCCCTCCATCCTCACAAGCCATACCATCTTAGGCTGAAGGAATATATGGAGGCTCGAGAGCGAATTTTCTCACCTACTCCAGTCGCAAGTGTTGATCAGGTGTCAGCACTAACGAGTGGATCCGGTCGCAGAAAATCAATCGCGCGCCTTCGTATATTCTGGAGGATGGTGCGTGAAAAAAAGAGAGCGATCTTATCGACCATTATCAACGAGCCGTTCGATAAACGTCCATACGCAGAGGTATCCTTGTACGGAATGGTCGTTAAAGGACTCCTCGATAGTGGGGCGAGCATCAGTTGCCTGGGGGCAAACTCCCTACAATGCCTCCAAGATGCACAGGTGAAGTATCGACCGGTCTGTCAAGAGGTAAAGACCGCTGATGGTGCAGCACAAAAGGTACTAAGCACGGTAACCACCGATATTACTTTTCGCGGTATTACCAAGCCTATTACGCTATACATTGTGCCGAGCCTGTCGCAGAAATTGTACCTGGGGGTAGATTTCTGGCGATCATTCCAACTCGCTCCTAGCATCATCAGCGCGGTCGATACTCCCGATACTGCATCGCAACTGATAGCTCCGGATGCCCACCATTTAACGCCCACAGATGTAAAGAGGTTGGAAATGGTAAGGTCCAAATTTCCATCATACGAAGTATACGGACTCGGTGTGACCAACGTCGAACAACACAGTATAGACGTTGGTGATGCAAGTCCCATCAAACAGCGACATTATCCTGTGTCTCCTGCGATCCAAAAACTCTTGTATGACGAGATCGATTGCATGAGAGCACTTGTCGTTATAGAGACCAGCCAGAGTGCATGGAGCTCGCCTGTGGTTCTCGTGAGGAAGCCAGGCAAAGTCAGGTTGTGTTTGGACTCGCGCAAAGTCAATAGTGTGACGAAGAAGGATGCATATCCATTACCACACATTGATGGTATCTTAAGTCGTTTGCCGCGAGCCAATTTTATTACTAGCCTGGACCTCAAAGACGCCTTTTGGCAGATTCCTCACGAGAACAAATCCAGGGAGTGTACAGCTTTTACCATTCCTGGCCGGCCTCTATACCACTACACTCGCATGCCTTTTGGGTTATGCAACGCGCCGCAAAGGATGTGTCGTTTGATGGACAAAGTCATCCTACCCGAGCTGAAGGAGCAGGTATTCGTATATTTGGACGATCTGATGTTAATTTCTGAAGATTTCGATTCACATCTGGTTTTATTGGCTGAAGTCGCAGAATGTTTGCGAAAGGCTGGCTTGACTATTAACGTCAACAAGAGTAAGTTTTGTCTGAGAGAGGTGAAATATCTCGGATACATTGTTGGAGAAGGAGGCCTGAAAACTGATCCCAACAAAGTTTCAGCCATCGTCGATTACCCTTCGCCTAAGTCCGCACGTCAAGTACGACGCTTCCTTGGTATGGCAGGCTGGTATCGACGATTCGTTCCCAACTTTGCTGCTACTGTTTCACCAATTTCAGACACTCTATAGAAGTCCAACCAGTTTGCTTGGACTACAGAGGCACAAACTTCCTTCCTCTTAGTGAAAGACTTGTTGACGAAAGCCCCCTTATTAATCAATCCTGATTTTAAGAGGCCTTTCGTAATTCAATGCGACGCCAGTATATCAGGGGTGGGTAGCGTTTTCTTCCAAGAAAACGACGACGGATCGGAATCTCCAGTGGCATATATGTCACAGAAGCTCACTTCCGCTCAACGCAACTACAGCGTAACCGAACTCGAGCGTTATGCAGCTATGTTGAGCGTGAAAAAATTTCGAGCCTATGTAGAAGGGACTGCGTTCAAAGTCATTACGGATCACGCAAGTCTCAAATGGCTCATGTCGAAGAAAGACCTACAAGGACGGTTGGCAAGATGGAGTTTGAAACTTCAGGGTTACGACTTTACAATCGAGCACCGACGAGGGAGCCTGAACGTTGTACCCGACGCTCTCTCTCGTGTATACGAAGAGGGATTAAATGCGCTGATCGACGTGGCACCGATGGTGGACATGGATTCTCCAGAATTCTCTGGCAAAGAATATAAAGAATTAGTGTCCACTGTCGATGCGAACGCCGATCGGCTTCTTGACGTATGCGTGAGGGATGGTTTCGTGTATAAGCGAACAGAGCCTCACAACGGTGACCCGATTGCTGAAGACAGGGCCTGGAAATTATGGATCCCATCGAGTCTTACGTCAGCTGCGATCAATCAGGCGCACGAGGCAGACACCACGGTCCATGGTGGTTACGCCAAAACGCTAGAGCGAGTCAGGCGATTTTTGTACTGGCCCGGAATGGCTACACAAGTACGCACCTACGTTCTGGCGTGCGACACTTGTAAAGAGACAAAGTCCCCGAACAGACCTCTACGAGCGCCTATGGGAGAACCGTTTCAGACTGATCAGCCATTCCAACATCTGTACATCGACGTACTTGGACCATATCCGCGTACCAAACGGGGTAAGATCGCAATCTTGATCGTCTTGGATCACTTCATAAAATTTCCCCTGTTACATCCTTTGGGGCGGATCACTGCTGAAGAGATCACCAACTTTTTGGAGGGGCAGGTTTTCCATACGTTTGGAACACCTGAGACGATCCTCTCCGATAACGGCTCTCAATTTAGGTTGAATGTGTTTAACACCATGCTGAACAAATACGGAGTTAAGCACCTGTACACCCCGAGCTACTCACCGCAAGCGAATGCTTCGGAGCGTGTCAATCAGTCCATCCTGGCCGGAATTCGAGCATTCATCACTGATGACCAAACACGATGGGATGAGAGTCTAAGCAAAATTAGATGTGCTCTTCGTAGCTCACTCCACCAAGCCACTGGATTTTCTCCTTATCAGGTTTTGTTTGGGAATCACATGATGTTGCACGGGAAGGACTACGAACTGCTGAAGCATTTGCGAGCGCTGCGAGAGTCAAATGTACAGCTTCGACCTCGCGAGGGAATTCCTATCGTGAGGCAACTGGCGCAAACGAAAATAAGGGTCGCACATGAGGACAGCAGCAGGCGTTATAATCTGCGTGCTGCTCAAATACATTTTTGTGTCGGACAAGAGGTATTCCGAAGAAATTTTTCCTTGTCCACAGCCACGCAGAATTATAACGCCAAGCTGGCAAAGAAATTCCTCAAGTGCAGGATTCCAAGGATCTGAGGTAGTGATCCGAGGGAGTACAACACCTATTGCCCGGCACTCAGTCGTGCGCACGAGACTCTAGAGCGACAACCTTTTTAAGTCTGTTCGGCCCTGGAAAACCAACGGCGAACCAACTAATGGTGTTGGGTTGTCGCAGGGATTTATCCTTCCGGGTCTTGTGACCGCGATAAATGTGCGACATCTGTCAGGCATTGGGGCAGTGACAAACACCTGCACCAACCTTGCCACACTCAAAAATTTAACGAAGGGTTCCGTTACTCGAACAAGGCCGGAAGTAGAGAAAATTTGAGCGTTCGAGTGACGTTTGCTGGACGGATTTCCGAATTGAGCTGTAATTAACACTCGCTGAGTCTCGTCGCCCTTGGAAAGGGTTTGAGTTTATTTTTTGGTTCCTCTAATAAAATTTCATAGCGTTCTGTGTTCCGTTTGCGGATATTCGCCGTGGTATCAATTGCGTGTTCCGTTGATTCGCGGTAGTGTGCAGCAAAGCAACAACATAATTTTATGCCCGGGCGCGATAGGTAATCGAACGCGTGATAAACATTGAAAATCGGAAGATTTATAATGAAGTTGAGCTTCGCTAAGCAAAACATGACCGCGAGTAATTTGTGTGGTGAAATTTTCGGTTGAGAATATATTGGTTCAATTGTCAAGTCATCGGAGCCCCAGTTCTTGGGCGCGTCCTCCTAAACCTAATTTCAAGAATTTAAAAAAATAAGAAAATAATAACCCTTGAACGTAGTGATACGAAACAAGAGAAGAAAGTGATCGCAGCGCAGCAGCATCATTAGAAATTGATTTTACTCGGAAAAATTGTTGCGGTTCAATTTTGTTTGATCCGTAATATTTCGCCCAAATCATATCTCGTACCTCGTTCGAAATTATTTCAATTCGACGACATACGGTTGTTTGTGTCTTTTTACCAGAATGACCTTCGACATCGACACACAATCTATGATACCACACCTGGACAGTACTCGCACGAGAATATTTGTGATTTTTCCTTGTTCTTCTGTTCGGAACATGTAATGAATACTTGAGAAATAGCTACAACAATATCATCGGTAACATGATCTCATTGTCATTTGAACAAGTAGCAATATATCCTTCGTTGGGTGCTTCGCGACAGAGTGTCCCGAAATGATCGGCATTTTTATGACCTTGAGCAAAATTTGCTACATCTTTAAAGTCCTAGAACTTGCCTTCGATCCGGTGATATTGAGCGTAGATCTGAGCGTCCAACCAGTTAGAGTAATGCGCGATTTTGTTCGACTTGTGGAATGCACCCGATCGATGACTTTGTTTCGGAAGGCTACAACAATATAATGTGTCGAGCATGTTTTACGTACAAAAATTCCGTGCCGTCGTTACTTCTCAAATTTGACCATTTTTTTTACCCTTCTAAGCAACGAGAAGTTTCTTTTCTCGTGGATTATTAATTCACCCAAACCAGTGAAGTGATGCCACACCGTTTTTTGATCGTGAAAATTGTTGAGGCAGAAGGGAAAGGAGCGGTGTCGGAGATGAATGAGGTAGTGGCGAAAATGAGAAATCATACGGCGACTGTTTAATAAATGAATAAATGATTTTTTTTTTTAAATTAACTAAGAACGAATAAATTAAATAAGTGAATTTTACAAACGAAGGAAGACTCTATAATATTATAATCAAAGTAACCCTAAATAAAAAAATAAATAGTATAAAAAAAAACAACGACATGACAGGACCGACGTAGACAAACTAATCTAAAATAAATAATACTTAACAAGAATAATAAAAATAAGGCTGAAATGAAAATAAATGTGAGAAGCATACGGGTGAGTCCTTCTTTTATTTCTAGTTTCCCTTGCGTTACTTTTTTTTGGTGTCGGTTTTAATTTTCTTTGCAGATTTTCTTTTGTTCCTTCTTTCGGGCTTAATTTATGGGCGATCTTAATTTTCTTGCGTTATTGTTGGCAGAGCAGGGTGCCAACAACACCAGAGCGCCCTGACAAGTCGCGAAGTCACGCAACTCCACCGCTTCTTGGTCTTTCACGACCTATTGAGAAAATAGTCCCATTTTAAATACCATGGAGTAAGTCGACACGAAATTTTTGTTGTCCAGGCCTAGGGTTTATGGCCTGAGTCGGAACAAGAACCACCCCACACTGCCGTAGCTAGTCCCGGCAGCCAGCAAGCGTGTCGCTTCCGTTCCGGCTCAGCCACCAATTCAGACGTAGGAGGAATTGGCCCATTCTGTCCCGAACCTTTACCCATCCTTCAATTATTTTGACTTTTTCAAGTCAAAATAATTTTTCCAAGGCCTCAAACACAACAGTTGTTCGATTTTGATAATGGAATCGTTTTGCCATTGATTTTGTGTTCTATTCATTTTGTTTTTGCATTTGGCTTTGCTTTGCAATTTTTTTGGTATTGCTATTTGCTTAAATTATTGGCTTTTCTTCCGATTTTTTTTTTTTAAATTTTTAAAATTTCGATGAGACGAATCTCGAGCTGCATGATTTTTTTCCCTTTTATTTTGATTGCAATCGTCGTATATTTTCTTCCTTTGCAACAAATTTTGCTTTAATAATCGCGTGTAGATTCGAATTCGATTGCGTTTGCGTATCATCTTCTATTTCTTTTTATTTTATTTCATCTTCTAGTTATTTCGTCTTCTATTTATTTCATCTTCTATTTATTTTAGCTACGTATTTTTTTGGTAATATATTGACCTATGTAGGCATTTATATTTTTTTTTGTTATTTTTTTTTATTTTTTGCATGTCATTATTTAATTACCTATTTTTTTTTATGCATGGTTTTGTAGGACTAGTTAGTTCTTTCCTTATTTATTAATATACAATTTTTAGGAAATAATTACATTATTATAATTAATAATATTATTATTATAGTTATAGTAATTTATTTGTTAAGTTTACAGTAGTTTATGTAATTAAAATTTTTAGATTTAGGTGTTGAATTTATTTTTCTTTTATCTAGTTGTTATTTTGTTACTTTGAATTTAGTAGGTCTAGTTAGTTAGTTTTTTTTTGGTTGTGGTAGGTTAAATTTTATTAGAACGTTTATTTATTATTTTTGTAGGTATTATTATTGCTTAGTAATTTTTTTTTGTTAAGTTGATAATAGTTTTCTTAATTCATTTTTCTTTGATTTAGTTGGTATATTATTAGATTAAATTTAGTAGGTTTAGTTAGCTTAGATTTTCTTTGTATAATTTTTTCTATAGTATTTAATTTACTTAGAGTTCTTAATTTACTCGTGTGAATCTTGGAGTTGATGAGATCACTCAACTGATTCGCACGTTGCTGAGGGAGGAGCGATCTCATCAATTTCGAGATTCACCCAGCGATCGTTCACGATCGACAGATCGCACCTCCAGAACAACAGGTACTGCTCGAGCATCTGAGGGTGCTCAGCCACCACATTATCCGGTTGCTCAGCCCCAACAAAATCCAATGGCTCAGCTTCCACATTATCCGGCCGCTCAGTTCTCTGATCGAAGGAGCACCGGACAAAATAATAGACGCCGCAATACTGCAAGTCCCATACGGACATGGCATTTAAAATGTAATGGAGATGCTAAAGTGTTGCGAGCGGAAGAGTTGATTTATCGCGCCGAGGCTCTTGCGACCAGCGAGCTGAGGGCAGATATGGACTTGCTTGCACGAAGTTTTTATATGCTGTTAGATGGCCGTCCGAACAGTTGGTACTGGACCTGGCATAGGTCCAATAAAAGACCAACCTGGGCGGTTCTGAAACCAGAATTTTTGCAGACGTGGGGTGTGCGAGCGAGTGATTGGGACATTCGACGGCAAATGTTAGCCAGACGTCAGGTCCCAAGCGAGTCCTATCAGATGTTCGAGCAGGACTTGTGTGAGCTCCGGAATCTGCTGTCGAATCCGATGCACTACGGAGAGATCGTGGAGCTGGTGCGTGGAAATTTGTTGCCAAACACGCAGTAACAAATTTGCCTGCAACAAATTTGGTCTCTTCGACAAATAGTCAGTAGAGTCGAAGATATACGACGATCTACCCGATACGGCTACTCGAGTCATACCCGAGTTGCTGAGATCGTGGAGCCTCCTACAGAGGTTTGTGACGAGCGCGATGGTTCCGAAGCCATGTCGGGGATTACATTTGGGGCTCCACTAAAATGTTGGAACTGTGAGCGTTTAGGTCACAGTTACCGACTATGTGCAGAAGCTCCCAGGGGTATTTTCTGCTATGGCTGTGGAACAAAAGACGTTTTGCGACCGCATTGTGCTCGTTGCAAAAACTCCGGAACGGAACATTTCCGTCCTTTTCGGAGCAACCCAAATCAGCCACCCAAAACGTAGGAGACTCTTCGATCTCCCCAACTTGTGGTGATGATGACACATCACCAGTCAGGTCAAATACACCGGACCTGACCACTACATCGGATTTGGCAACTGCCACGTCTGAGTCTCATTCAGTCGTAATTCTTTCCAATCCCTTACCTTCTGTTCGCAAAGCACCTGTACCTCGGAAGCCTTACCATGTAAGACTGAAGGAGTACATGGAGGCACGCGACAGGGTTTTAATGATACAAAATCCCCTCTGAATTATATTTCTTCTTGTTCCACATTTCAACCTTCCCCTGTTCCAACTCCTAAAAAAGCGATTTTACGTTTACGCGCATTTTGGCGTAAAGTTCGTGAGAGAAAGAAGGCAGTAATGTCGATTATTATCTGAACCTTTTGACGTACGTCCCTATGCTATGGTCTCCCTTTTCAATGTAAGCGTTAAAGGTCTTTTAGTGAGTGGTGCGAGCATTAGTTGCCTAGGAGCCAATGCATTAGAACGCCTTGAGCGAGCGCAAGTGCATTGGAAGCCGATTTGCCATGAGGTGAAGACAGCTGATGGTGCTTCACAGAGGGTGGGAAGTGTGACGACCGAAATTAAATTTCGTGGAGTTACACAACCTATTACCCTTTACATCGTGCCAAGTTTGTCTCAAGAGTTTTATCTTGGGGTAGATTTCTGGCGAGCCTTTAATCTTGATCCATCCATCATCAGTTGTGTCAACACACAACCCACCTCTTCGCAACTTAATGGTACTGCGATGCACTCTTTAACGAGTAAAGATGTTGAACGTCTAGAGAACGTTAAGTCCAAGTTCCCTTCTTTCGAACTTCATGGTTTGGGAAGCACAAACGTTCTCGAACACGAAATCGACGTAGGAGAAGCGCGCCCTATCAAACAACGACACTACCCAGTATCGCCTGCGATTGAAAACCTCATGTATGGCGAGATCGATCGTATGGTGGCAATGGGAGTGATAGAGACTAGTTTGAGTGCGTGGAGTTCGCCGGTAGTACTCGTGAGGAAACCACGGAAAGTCCGGTTATGTTTGGATTCTCGAAAGGTAAATGTCTTTTTTAATTTTTATTTATATTATCTAAATTTCGGGCAAAACACCGTTCGTATGCTGCTCTGCCCTGTGTGAAAAGGTTTTTCATTGTAAATGTGTTGGCCTCACCGGTACTATTGCCGATGCTGTTGCTAAATCGGGTAACGGCCGTTACTGCTACTGTGATTCGTGCCGGTCATTATCAATATCATCTTATGCGGCTAAACTCAAGGTATTACAGACTGCTGTGTGTTCTATGCTTGATGGTTTATCATCTCAACGGAATCATCTGAAAGCTGCTATCTTGGAGGTGAATGATTCTGAATGAGTCAATTCACCTGCTATCGATGTTGAGCAGGTGTCCTTCGAATCTGCCGTGGATAATTGTTCATTGCCTGAAGGTCGTACCCTTCGTTCCAGGCTAAAATCTAATAAGGCCAGTGGTGCTCCAGTTCCATTGTTGTGTGCTCCAGCTGTCGCCTCGTCGTCATCATTTCAAAAAAATTTGAGGAATTTATCGGAGAGTGATAGTCCGTCTCTCAAATCAAATGTTGTCGGCTCATCTGCTGTAGTCCCCAACATTGTTGCGGATCCGGCAAAGGAAGTTGCCAATCAATGGAGCCTAGTTTCTAGTAAGAACAGGAGGCGCAATGCTAAAAACCCCATTGTCGGCTCGGATGTGATATCGGAAACTGGCCTCAAGGTGATTCCCATATTAAAATGGTTCCATATTTCGCGTTTTCATGTTGATACTTCGGAATCAGCGTTAAAAGAATTTGTCGCGAAAAAGCTGGGGATTCAACAGGAAATGATTGTTTGCAGTAGGCTTACTAAGCGAGATGCGGATCTTTCGACTTATCGTTTTGTAAGCTTCAAAATTGGAATTCCTTCGTCGTTTACCGGAATGGTTATGATCCAACTTTCTGGCCTTTTTCGGTACAAGTGAAGTCTTTCATGTATCGTTCAAAAAACGAAATTCCGGCGGTAAACATACTGCCTTCGTAGGAGAAAATACTCATGTTCCAGTTTCATCATTTTCTGTGTATTACCAAAATGCTGGAGGTATTCGTACTAAAACTCGCGAGCTTTTCCTCCAATCGTCAAAACTTGAATACGATGTCATAGTTCTGACTGAAACTTGGTTAAATTCGCAGTTTTTCTCTTCTGAAATATTTGTCAACCAATACGTCGTTTATCGTTGTGATCGTTCATCATCAACTGGCATGTCGCGCGGTGGAGGTGTTCTAATAGCTGTAAGCTCTCGTCTACATAGTGCAGAGGTGGATCTATTCTGCAAAACCGACGATATTGAACAGCTTTGTGTAAGCGTAAATTTTAGCGTATCCGAAAATTCTTCTGAATGCACAATATTTTCTTGCGCTAGTTACATCCCACCAAACAGTTCAAAGTCTTTATATAAAATTCACGTTGATAACATAGAACAAATTGTGAACCGGCTTTCTGAACAGCAATTTCCTTGTAAAGGGTTTTCCAATAAGGACTTGACAACTTTTTTTCAAAATAATATAATTTAATTTGCAGACGTTGTTCCTTCGTGTACTTTACCATGATAATAATGTTAAGTTTACTGAATAAATTGACAGTGACAGTTTGATGATTAGTGAAAGGGTGCGTTCACAAATTGAATTCAAAGTTGTCAAGTCCCTATTGGAAGACCCAGGGTTTTCCAATAAGGACTTGACAACTTTTTTTCAAAATAATATAATTTAATTTGCAGACGTTGTTCCTTCGTGTACTTGACCATGATAAAAATGTTAAGTTTACTGAATAAATTGACAGTGACAGTTTGATGATTAATGAAAAGGTGCGTTCACAAATTGAATTCAAAGTTGTCAAGTCCTTATTGGAAAACCCTTTATTATTGGTGATTTTAACCTTAGTACTGTAAACTGGATCTTTGATGATGATCTGAAAAAGTTGGTTCCATTTAATATTAGATCGGAATGTGAATTTCCTTTTACTGATTCATTGTACTCTATGGACCTTTTTCAGATCAACACCGTAAGAAACAGTCTAAATAGAATATTGGATTTAGTGTTTACAAACAATGATTTCATGTCTAAGTTGATTGAAATAGAATTTCCTATGCTAAATAATAGCCTTCATCATAAGGCTCTTGTTCTCAATGTTGAATTTTATAATTTTGCCTCGATTTCAGTAAATGAAAATGTATTGCATTACGATTTTGTCAGGGCCGATTTTGTTGCGTTAAATCATTACTTTATTTCCTTGGACTGGAACTCAATATTCTTGAATCTGGATTTAAGTGAAGCATATACCTATTTTAAATATTATGTTGATAAAGCTTTTAAATCGTTTGTTCCTGTGGTGATAAAGAAGTCTAGGCGTAACTTACCGTGGTACAATTCTAGACTGTATAATATTAAAAATGCTAAAAATAAAGCTTTCAAACGTTTAAAAGCTTCACAAAACAACGCCGATAGGTTACAATTCATTCGACTAAGGAAGGAATTTGATTTTTTGAATCGTTTCTTGTACAGACAGTATATTTTAACAACGGAAAGCCGCATAAAGAAGGATAGCAAAGCGTTCTGGTCATTTATCAATGTAAGACGGAAACACTCGGGAATTCCTGATCGGGTTGAGTACGAGGGAAAACTGTCAAGCAGTTTGAAGGAATCTTGTCAGTTTTTTGCTGATTTTTTCAAGTCGGTGTATAATTTAGACGGGTCTCTAATAAGCACGCAGAGTTGTCGCAGTTTTGATCAGTTGGTACCAATAACTGACCTTGGTGCTATCCACTTGTCCAACGATGATGTGTTGTCTGCGCTTTTAAATCTTGACGCCGGTAAAGGGGCTGGTTATGACTTAATTCCTTCAGCCTTTTTGAAATGCTGTGCGCAATCACTTCATGATCCCCTCACAATTTTATTCAACAAGCCGCTTTCGTTCTCTTCCGGAAGATTTCTGGATGAATGGAAAATCTAATATGTGGTACCTATTTTTAAGTCAGGTAAAAGGAACTCGGTTGAAAATTACAGACCAATCTCTAAGATCTCATCCATTCCGAAACTTTTTGAAAGCATCGTCAAGGATAAGTTGTATTTCTCCATTAAAGAAAAAATAACTAATCATCAACATGGATTCATTAAGGGTAGATCAACCTCATCTAATTTATCCATTTTTACTAATTTCTGCATTAACTCAATTGAAAATGGTTGTCAAGTGGACGCCGTGTTCACGGATTTTAAAAAAGCTTTTGACAGAGTTCACCATGGGCTACTGGTAGAAAAAATGAAATCACTGGGTTTCCATTCAAATTTTCTACAGTGGATAACTTCGTATCTTTATGGCAGGAAACAGTTGGTAAAAATGGGAAACGTGACTTCATCGTTCATAGATGTAGTATCTGGTGTGCCACAGGGTAGTCATATAGGTCCGCTATTGTTCTTAATTTTTGTGAATGATATTCCCTTAATCCTGAAGCACTCACAGTGTCTTATGTATGCTGATGATGTAAATTTTTTTAAGATGATCTCTGGTCCGGAGGACTGTCAAGCGCTTCAGAATGATTTAGACGAATTCAATTTATGGTGTATTTCAAACTCACTACGACTCAGTATTTCAAAATGTAAAATTTTTTCGGCTTTTAGGTCCTCTTCTCCACTATCATTTGATTACAGGATTGATAATTCACTGTTATGTAGAACGAATGAAGTTAAAGACCTTGGTGTCATTTTTGATGAAAAACTTTCATTTGTTCCTCATGTTGACTATGTCATATCTAAAGCCAACTCAATGTTAGGTTTTATTAATAGATCCTCTGCGGATTTTCATGACCCTTATACTTTCAAATCACTCTTCGTATCTTTAGTGCGACCTATTTTGGAATACTGTGTAGTGATTTGGGATCCATCATATCAGGTTCATATTAGTCGGATTGAAAAGATTCAAAGGAGGTTTACGAGATTTGCACTACGTAGATTGAACTGGTCTTCAGTTTTACCTGCCTATGAGGCTAGATGCCAATTATTAGATATAATGACGTTAAGGTCGCGCAGAATTTTCTTAAGCGTTATGTTTGTCAGGGACTGTTTAGCTTACAGCATAAATTCACCAGAACTATTATTTCTGTACAAGCTCTATATACCTTCTAGAGTTGTAAGGCCTAGATCTCTTCTATACGTGGATCCACATCGCACTAGGTACGGATCCAATGAACCAATCTCTAGGTGTGTGATGATCGACCATACTGACAGTAGATCTATCTTTAAGAAGGCAGTAATGGAAAGCCTGAGACAATGTAATAAAATGCCATTATTATTAGTATTATTAGTATTATTATAAGTATTGTTACTTTTTTTAGTCTGTAAAATATTTATGTTCAGTAGATGATATGATAAATAAATAAATAAATAAATCAGAAAATTATCCGAGAGAGAGATGAAATAAAAAATTCAAATGTTTCTTTTTATTGCCTTATAAACTGATTATTCTACAAGAGTATTTTTAAACTACTAATTAAATTTCGCGAACGGCAGCAATTTTCATAACAAATGACATGAATGTCACATCACTTACACATGTATGTGTGAATCAGCTGTTGTAGGCTATTGAAGCTGCTTTTTGCTGTCCAATACACGACAGTGCTTTTTCTTGCTATGGCTGAATTTGACAGTTCAAACTGTGAAGCTTTGCTATGCTATGATACAAGGGCACCCATAGAACTTCTTCCAGGGGGGGGGGGGGGGGGGCAAGGCAAAAAGTTTATAAAATAACCACCCACTCCATTTAGAATCTGAACTTATGGTTGAAATTTGAACGTAAGTTCGTTAACGGACACAATCGTTCTACTCTTTCGGGTCCATACAAAGGCCTTAAAACATGCGTTCGAGAATACTAGCCGATAACTTCGGAACGCTTAAATCGCTCAAATCCCAGTCGTAGAGGTGCTTGAGCATGAGCAATTTTTCAAACAATTAATTTTCCGAAGACTATTGCCAAAATTAGTGGAGCGATTAATGAATGGCGGCAATATTTCGACAATGTGGATATGTTTTCATAGATTGCTGATATTTCTCGCCCTATACTCGTAGTTTCTGTATTTGCAAGAAAAATTTATCTCTTCCACTTCCATGCTCCATCACCTCCTTAAAAAAAATTACTTTATTTGTCAAACTTTATACAGAAACCGAATTTTATTTTTAAATTGCAATTGGTTCGTGAGATATTGTAATCAAAAGTTGTTCATCCCCTCTGGAGGAGTTTTTCCTAACTATATAGAACGCCTTCTGCTACAAAGTTGAAACTCGGTATGAATGTATATGTAAATCAACCAGAAAAGTAGATAAAAAAAATTTTATATATCCATTAGTGTTAGGAAGGAGGTAGAAAAATATTATCAGGGAAAATGAAATGCACATATTTTCAGGATTTTCGTCATATCTATTAGGTCTTCCCGAATATTGAATTCATTTTTACTCTACGGCTTTTTCATATACATACTCGTAAATATGTTTCTAATTATTTACGAGTATGTATATGAAAAAGCCGTAGAGTAAAAATGAATTCAATAATATACTTTCTAGTGTTTCATGATTTTCTTAAATTACTTTTTCATGAATTCTGCCATATCCCCCAGCCCTGATATGATATCGACTATATCTCCACTTTTATAGGGTTGCGTAATAATCGCTTAAAACTATCATAGTTTTTAAGTTTTTGCCTTTTTTAACCCTAAGAGGGTATAAACGGGCTGAATGCATTTTCACGAATTCCGTAATTTCTTTTAGAAGTGGTAAGAAATTGGATTGGTGTTTACTTTCTCGTGCTGTCTTTATATTTATCAATTAACTATTTTGAGGATTTTTGGGTATTCCACCCCCAAGTGGGTGTAAGTAGGTTGCATATACTTTCACAGATTCTTACAGATTGCTTAAATCTGATGATATATCGAATTCCTATTTAATTCCTATAGTTTCCTATACCATATAAAAGTCAATATCATGTATGCTTTTTAAAGCTTTGACTTCGACTTGTTAGGATTGATGAGATATTTGATCACTTTTCACTTCCACAGACTTTTTATATAATCGCCTGCAAACTCATTTCACAATTTTTCGATATTCAACTTCCTAGGGTTTCACAATTTTTGTCATCCTTTAGTTCTGATGAGATATGTAACGATTTGGTCCGCAGAACGTTCAGTTGGCAATCGTCATTGCCGAAATTTTGAATGTTAGCCTTGCGGACGGAAAGTCATCCTCCATCTGTCGGAAGAAATCGTCATTTCTTCACCCAAATGAAGGATAACTTTCCTATTTTTATCGTTGACTATGTGTCATTGGACACATTAGTCCCACGGATGACCACTGAAACGGCTGAGCATCTAGCATAAAAGCACGTGCTAGCTCGTCGGATGGGGTGGATTTGCCGTTTCGATCCGTGAACCGATTAATTATGCTCGGTGGGCCGACGAATGGGTTTGAGAACTCCCATTCTATCTGTCAGCGGGCTTGAAAGGATTGTAGGTGAGGGGGCCAGAAGCACGTAGGGTGCGGAAAAGAGGGTGGAGGAAGTTATGTATGAGGAGGGAACATCCAGGGTGAGATCATCCGACGAATGATCAAGTAATATAACCACTATGTGTTGTTAGTGAATTGACAGAGTACAGTAAAAGGAATAATCCGTCCAAAGACGGGTACCTTGTGGCCCAGTCAGGTTAAAACCAAAGGCGGAAATAATCGCCAATTCAATACTGAAGGATGACTGTTCGAAGAAGAATTTCTTTTATTAAATAATGTATAAAAAAATGATTTAAAAACAATCGAAAGATCTAATGTATTCGCGTTAAAGAAGACCAGATTGATCAAGAAAATTTATATAAGTTTTTAACCCCCTTAAATTCCTTAACCTTCACCCAGAAACTTGGAAATTTCTTCCTCCAGAAAACATATCGGTCTAATCTATCAGTTTTATGGAAATAAACGGAAGGATTGACAAAAAGAACGTTATACTCCGAACTTTCTAAAACTGGATCTGCTTGTTTTTGCTATGTCTAATCACAAAGGCAACGAATAGCGGAGCGACTGGCAGAAGCAGAATCTTAAGTGCCAACAGAATCATTCTATGAAATCTCGGTGTGTTCTATCAAAAGTTATTTTATGTCGTTGGAAAAATAATAGTCCAAGAGGTAACATGTTTGTTTCAAGCATGTCTTCAAAAGTTATCTGTAAAATGAATCTCACCCAATTGAATTAACTATTCTCGAAATCATAAATGATAAGCTGTTAAGCATTAAGTGGATAAACCAACAAATATTGATTGATTGAATCTCACCGAATTGGTGGCAGACGACAAAAATGATCTACTAATATTAACAGCGATACTTCCGAAAAACTGCTACTGTATTCTGGTTTTTTTTTTGTAACTGAAATTCAAGGTATACTCGGTCTAAGGAGGGGCTTAACCATCTAGGCACTCATTTACCTACTGACTGAGAAGAGAAAAGCAGATCCTTGATACAAAAGTTTTATCGACACCAACGCGAAATGAACCTTAATCTCCGTGCTCTCTTAACCGGACAAGAGTCTTAAGTTCCTGAGTGTCCGCTTATAGGAACTTCCACTGTAGTAGCAAACTGACTAGTACTACCATTTTTTCCTGACACCGTCTTGCTTAATTCCAAATTTTTCAGGATGCAACTGTTAGATAGCTTCGGTAATTAGTTGCCTGCTTTTTTTTTCTTGTTCGCTCAATGACCTATCAAAACACAAACACTTAAAACGAATACAAAACGAAATAAGTTCGAATAACTTTGTGTTTTAAGAAAAAAAGGAATATATTATTCGTATAATGAGCATAGTTTACATATATTATAATGAAACTGTAAAAAATAGCATGATAGTGTAGTTTTTAGTACAAACTGGTTTTTGATATTAAAATGAAAAAATGCGATTTTTTTGTTCTGTCTAATTTGAGAAAAATGGAATGAAATAAATGTCCCTTTAGTTAAGTACTAAAAGAAATAAATGATGCTATCAAAATACATTCCGTTAAACTACTGCGTTATTAGCTTGTGATAACCATTGCAAGGAAACGTGGTGAATTAAATCTAGCCGCCTTTAATGCATAACACGAATACATTACGGAATGAACACAATAGTTCATCACAATAAACCATCGAGCTGATGCGGTGTACTCGGTGTAAGAGAAGCATGAGTAAATTAATACGGTGACATGATGATACCAATGTAAAAATATCAGTGGCTGTTTTCGAAGCACTATGAAGAGCGTATCACCCAGTTTCGCACGACGCGTGTAACCGGTATGCGGGGGAGTAGGCGGTACGGTAGCCGGCAAAATTAGCGCAGCCGGTGAATTAGTGGACGTATTTATCGAAGACGTTGTTACCGTGGACGTATGAGTTGTAACAACATGACCGCCAACAGTCGAGGAGCTTACTCCGTTCATTTGAGCTGCAGTTTGATTCGCTACTGTCGATAGTTTCGTAGCGGAGATTGTTCCTAGTCCGGCCACCCGCAACGCGCAAACTTTACTCCTATGCGGCTGAACGACATCGATGACCTTGTTTTTTGCCTGATTGTAGATTTCGTGAGGCTGTTCTTTGATAATTGGTGCGATCACTTCTAATTTATCGATACCCTTGACAAGTGTCTGATCGACATAGTGAATTGGACGATCGAATTTCGAAACGATCGGTGCCGCTGTACTAACCGCCCGATGAACGGCATCTTCGACTGTACTGAATGCCCAAATGAACATACGATTGTGGCTTTTAACTTTTTCATAGACGTCCTGGCTTTGTTGCCATGCCGCTCCAACGACCGGTAATTTCATCATTCTTTCGAGCGATTCGAGGTGCGGCAGGAGGCTCAAGTTATCCTCATTCTGCGGAATTTCTCTAGCACATGCGTCGAACTTAACGGTTACGGCCATTTGGTCATCCATTTTGTTCAGTTTGTAACCATTGTTCTCTGACTAAATTTCAACACTAAACAGTTATGTAAAACACTAGGAATTTTCCAGTGTTTTATAGAATCGAGAATAGTCTTAGCACTTCACACCTGGCGAATTTGAATTTAAGATCGAGGAGTGTTTTGATTTTTAGTCCAATCGACAGACTAAAATACGAAAGTTCTTCACGAACAGGAAAAAATAATTGCTCTATGAACGAAGACTCTAGAGCACAACAATTATCGCACAAACGAATCGCACAGAGAGTCAGACAGAACGGAGTGGATTGACCAGTGCGCACCAGTTCTTCAGACTTTACCTGTTATTTCTTGCAATAACCTGACGAGATGCTACGACCGCCAAAACGGTACCTGCCTCGATGTCACTCACCTTCGTGTACGGTACTCTCCTGTGATGATCCTGTGTCCTTCTTTTTATCCTCCTGCGATGATTTCCACGTTTTGTATCTACGCACGTGCACTTGAGACAAACAAAAAAAAAACTAAGCTGCTGCCTCGGCTTCTGATGGCTGCTCTTGCACGTCTTGATGCGGCGGTGGTTCGGCGTTGACTGGGGCGAGCGTCATCTGTCTCGCTCGCAAGTGCGCGGTAGTTCTCTCCTCCGCCACCGTGGGTCCGGGCGCTGCGCGCGTTGCGGTGATGTCCGTTGGATTTTGAATTTAAAAACCGCGGGCGGCTCATTACAAATACCCACAGGATCCTGGGCAAGGCCCGTCCGATGCACAGGAGGCTGCAAAAGGAGACGCCTATGTCGATTCTCCCGCGCTGCTGAAATGTTGCTCCCTCGCTGCAGTCACAAAAAAAAATTGATCCGTCGATCCGGATTTTTTTTTTTTTTTTTTGTGGTTTGAATACTTAGTCCATCTTTTTATTGCTTTTAATTTTATTTATTTATTTATTTTTTTTTTTTTTTTTTTTAAATGTGTGGACATATTCTTGCACCCATCTTTTCTAACCATTCATGCTTAATTCTAATAACAATGATTTTACAGTATAAGATGAAGACAAAAAAAATCTGCCAGGATGGCGAAAAAAAAAATTTAACAGGAATAAGGAGATAGTTTAAATTACTATATTAGAATTACTTCAAATACTTCATCACTCTTCTTCTATGATTTAGTATGTAAGACCTCGACTTAGTGCTTTTAACCGACTACTACTATAATTCCAACAGCCTGAGCGAAGCGATATCTACCACATTCCAATATCTTAATGATACTTGTTTACCAAAATCCATTACTGTATCACGTATATGTATATTAAAAAAAAAATTCATAATTCAATGTGTGTGGTTTGGATATTTACAAACATACTAAATCAGAGAAAATACATGACCAATACGACGAAGGAAAATGCTCAATGTTAGCCTGATATGTAGCGTCTGCAGGAAACATGTAGCATTCTCCCTCTCTCTTGCGCGCGTTATTACATGCGCTAAGGCGTGTGCGAGACCGCTAGTGTATATACAACAACAAAACATCCAGCGCTCCCGCAACTACATTTAATTACCAAATTAAAACTTTTAAATGTTAATACTCGGTACGGAGTCTCAAAAATTAACAAAAGGAGAATTATGTTTTGGTGGTTATAGCAAGGTGATCGCGTTTGCTCTCTTTACGGAGGCATAGAACAATCCCTTATCATAATAACTTCCTTTTTCGTACACTAACGTACGAGTCTGACTTGACAATGAAATCCGTTAAAGAAGTCACAACTTTAAATCTTTGCCGTCATAAGTTCTTATCGATTTTCTCTCTCCGTCGCTTCTCGACTGCCATTAGGTGCACCTGCAAAAACCCATGTACGTGAAATCTTTTAATATTTCTGTATAGGTGTATGCAATACTAATAAATATCATCATCATCAATGGCGCGACAGCCCAAATCGGGCCAGGGCCTGCAGGATACATTGTCTGAAGTCATCTCGGTTCAGCGCCCGCGTCCTCCAGTTTGTGCATCTAAGAAGCGATTTGCAATCTGCGTCAACTACTAATAAATATAACGCGTACTTAAACTTCGTATGTATATGGCAAAGGATCACTAATTAGAGATAAACTAAAGCTGTTTATAAACGTAAGAATTGCGGTTATTATACAACAATAGCTCAGCACCCAACAGGGCTTGTTTGAGGCCGCGAGAAAACTGACATTGATTAAAGATGTGAATGCAAATGATCTCGTCATCATCTCAATTGAATCTAAACATACGCGTTACCCCCGATTAAGCTTTGACTAACTATGTATTATTGTAATTGAAATGGTATCGTCATCGCGCACCATGACGTATAACAGTTAAACAGCCTAATTCCACAATTCGAACGCGAGAAGAAAAATCAAAGAAGAACGTGTAATCTCAAGGAGGACTCAGGATAATAAGGTTGTAATTTGCATTCGAATTAGAGAGAATAAAATATGGAGTATACTTCTACGGGGCGTTCTTAATCATTGATAGATGGCTATTTCAAGGCCAACTATAAAAGCGCCGGAAAGAGTATCACTATTGCAATACTCTTACACAGTATTGTAGGGTGGTCGGGCATTAGCGAGTTCCTCAATGATTGTTTCTTATTAATCTCGTCCATGATTTCGCTTTGATGAACTGATAGAAGCACCCATATTTATGTGTTCCTAAGTGATTTCGCGTTATTGAATTCATCCGATTTAAAGTTTAATCTGCATGCATGATAATGTTAAAGATGGGTATTGCTGAAGATAACTCTGACAGACTCTTGCTTATACCATCACATTATGGAACTAATAGTTGCTGAAATGCGTACAGTAGCTATCCAAATTTACCGGAAAGCAGCACTGGATAGAATCTGGAAGCTTGTTGTGCTTAATTGTCATCTTAACGCAAACTTGTCAATAGGGCCGAATTCGCTGCAGCAATGGTCTAATAAGTTCCTTTCGGATGGCCCCGCATTTGTTGAATCTGAACTATCTGGTTTGGACCCAAAGTTGGTCTTTAGTCAGGCCTTTAGCATGGTACCAGTGACGAATGGTCAACTGGTGGACACGTTTAGTGCGTGACTGAGACTCAATTCATACTTCCAGCTCGTGTTGTCACCGGGCTGTCACTCGTGGCTCTTTTCCGTGCTATATGTAGGTTATGTTACGTCTGCTGAGGGAATCTGAAAACAGGTTTAACTTGCCACAGGGGCTTTATTCACTGTTTCAAAATAAGGTTGCCCAATATTGACCGAAACACCTCCAAAAACTAAACGAAAACGAAACGAAAACACGTGCAATTTACTGGCACGGCTAATACGCCATACATGACAGGATGTCACTAGTTTTGGTGTGGTTGTTTAGCAAAATGACGTTTAAAGAATAGGGTTGCTTTACATTTTCTGTGCGCTAATTCATCAATACGGCGATGATTATAAACACACCATAATACCGGAATTCGAGCTTAAACCGTACACGAGCAAACACTATCGCCATCAATTTAGCTTGTTCCGCACTGAAGCACTTTCTAACACCGACCTTTAAGTTCTTTAGGTGCAATAAAACAGCTTCTAATTTTCGTAATAGAGAACTGTCAGAATAACACGACATTGAACTGAAATTTATAACTAACAATAGTAAACAAAATATGAAGCAAGATTGTTATTAGTGTTGAGTATAAATTCAATGCAAGATGTAAGGGAGAGGTAGACTTGTTTTGTTGCAACCATTTACTATCCAATTCTGTTCTAGACATCGCGTAAGAAGATTTGAAACGCTTTGAGAGAAAAACTCACTAACAAAAAAAATTGTTACACGTCATGTACTCTTACTTGTTATGTATTCTGTACTTGCAGTGATGCATTTGGGATTGCAATTAATAGTACAGTAACAGTATTAGGTTACCAGGAGAAAAAAAAATCTATTCCGCAGTACTTGTTGTATAGGTTTTGGTTTTGGTGTTATCGTTTCTCCATCCAATTCTAAAGACTCGATTAGTGCCGATACCAACCCAAAGGCTGACCAGAAATCCATTCCTAAATATAATTCCTGTTGCAAATAGGATACAATGTTTAATTCTAATTTTTTGGCCTCTTGACGAAAATCGACTATGGCTTCTATATGCCTGTGTATGACATGTACAGCCCCTCCGACAGTACTTAAAGTATTCAAAGAAACTTCAAGGGACTGATCATTCTGCTCAAGGTGTTCTAAAGCGTTTTTACCCAGACACTTACGCTGGCGCCGCTATCCAACAATTTTATAAGAGGAATGCCACCTATGATGACGCATGCATACGGTCTGGGGTCTCCTGTTTTATGGTGTTTACCCGTGAGTCTGGTGGGGTGGTCGGTTTTTAGGGGGGTGCACATTTCTTCGACGAAACCGGCATCTTCTGGATCTGACTGCGCTCCTTCTAATGAGGGTGATGTCGAGCCGAAAATGCGGGTTCTTACTAACTTGTAATTGGCAGCTCGGGCTTCAGAAGTTTGGCGGTATAAAGGGATACTTTCTAAAATAGGTTCGAGATTAGTTAAGCGAGAAGTTTTTATAAAATTTTTTGAAAAACGGGAGTGGATTGAGAGGTCGAAATTTGTGTGAACGGATTGAAACACTCGAACCTCACTGTTGAATCAGTGCTTACTGAGTTTGGCTCGGTGGTCGGGCCATCGCTCCAGTGGCCACTTCCGTTTGTTTCATTTTCCAGGCGGCGTATCGCGCGTTTTGCCTGGGCCGGTTGGATTTGGACCGGCCTCCTTTCATGTTTTTTGCACTGCAGTTCGGACAATCACGAACGGTTTTCCCTTTTTCGCCACAATAGTAGCAGAAAAGCATGCGCATTAACTCGGGACATTCACGAAAACTATGACCTTTCGCGTCGCAATTCCAACATACGCAATTGGACACGTCTAAAGCCTTTATCTTGGGATCAGTTTCAACCTCAGAAGAGGCTTCCGGGGATTGGAGGTGTGCTCTGCGGAGCGAACATTCCAAGTTTGCAATGCGGCGTTCGTACGCTTCGGCTTGTTGACGTGCGTAATCCCATCCTGCCATCATATAAATCTGCGCATCTGCCAACTGGTCGTTCAAGTAACGCAGAGTGCTTGAGAAATAATCCCACTGCGAATGCGAGTCCTGAACATCCGCTAACGTGACCGAGCTGATATTTTGGAAATGGGTTTGTGCTTTATTTGCCTGAATGAGAGTGGGAGAAGGTGTGGGAGTGTTCAACTTACGAGGACAGTTAACTCCCCTGTCATTTATACCTAGTGGAACAGAATTCAGCGCAGTAGCTGTGCGATATACCTTTATTGCATGATTTTGATATCTCGTTGAATTTTTATTTAACTGGCCAGACTCGCTCCATTTTCGTCCTCGCAGATACAGTTTACAATGCGACACGTCCGTCGACTTCGGGCCTTCCGTTGTGGTATTCGAGGTGGTCGCTAATCCAGCCTCTACCATGACCTGGGTGTCTGATGGCGACCTGGTTGTCATGGTGAGTGCGTGACTGAGACTCACACTAGAAACTTGGCGAATCTACTATTTCCTCTTGACGGATGATAACGTTGATCGTTGTCTTGTACAGCTCACTTGTTCCTTTATCTGTAAATATAGTTAACTTGGCAGCCGTGTATTAGTTATTGAACATAAGGTGTATGGTTAACATTTAAAATTTTTTCCACCACAACCGCAAAGTTTATAAAGGATAAATAAAGACCATTATTTCGAATGTTAAGGGGTAAGTTTTACTCCGAGATTTCAAAGGTATCATATAAAAGAAAAGATAGTACGCCCATGTTTGGGGCAAGGTACTATTAAGAATTAATTTTTTAACATTAAGGATACACAGTAAATACGACCAGCTATTAATTGCGAACTCGCTATGGTTAACTGATTCGTCAATCATGCCGATTCGTACGTCCTAACAGGGTAAACGACTAGTGAGAAAAAAAAATTTTTTGCTTCGAACCGCTAACACCAATTAGAATGGATGTTCGTAGCAAACAAAAGACAAAAAAAAATAATAATGTTTGCCTAAACTTCGCAAAATGTTCGACAAAAACGAAGTAAAGTAAAATGTTTGCCAAAACCTCGCGAAACTATCGCCAAAACGAAATAAAGAGAAAATGATTGCCGAAACCTTGCGAAGTGTTTGCCAAAACAAGGTAGGGAAAACTGTTCGCCAAAACCTCGCGAAATTTTCGTCAAAAGGAAGTACAAGTAATGAAAGGGGTTGCCGAATCTTCGCGAAACGTTCGCCAAAACGAAGTAAGGAAAAATGTTTGCCGCAACTTCGCGAAATGTTCGTCAATAATGTAATAAGGAGAGATGTGTGTCGAACCTCGTGAACGGTTTGTCAAAACAGGGTGAAGACAAATGTTTAACAAAACCTCACGAAATGTTCGCACTCAAAAAAAATGAACTGACATAGTTTAGGTTTGCCGAAATCTCGCGACATGTTCGCCAAAACGAAGTAAAATAAAATGTTTGCCGAAACCTCGCGAAATGTTCGTCAAAAGGAAGTACAAGTAATGAAAGGGTTTGCCGAATCTTCGCGAAACGTTCGCCAAAACGAAGTAAGGAAAAATGTTTGCCGCAACTTCGCGAAATGTTCGTCAATAATGTAATAAGGAGAGATGTGTGTCGAACCTCGTGAACGGTTTGTCAAAACAGGGTGAAGACAAATGTTTAACAAAACCTCACGAAATGTTCGCACTCAAAAAAAAATGAACTGAAATAGTTTAGGTTTGCCGAAATCTCGCGACATGTTCGTCAAAACGAAGTAAAATAAAATGTTTGCCGAAACCTCGCGAAATGTTCGACAAAAATGAAGTAAACCAAATTTAGGTTTGTCGAAACTTCGACCTACTAAATTGAAAATGTTCTTATTTTAGGTATGTATATATTTTAGGTATGTATATATACTAACTAACAAAAGAACCAAACAATCACGTTTTATAAGGAGTTGTATAGTAATTTGTTAGATCTAAGCTAAGTCTTAAGTTATAGGTATATATTGTTCTTAAGCTAAGTCTTAGAGTATTGGTGTCTAAAACTAAATCTTAGAGCTAACGTTACGATGATCTAAAGTATCCTAAACTAGTTCATAAAGAGTCTTAAACTAAGTCTTAGGGCTACGTAATCATGTAAAAGTGGTTTATACGGAAATTGAGAATTCTGAATTGAGTATTTTTTTAAAAATAGTTTTGGGGAGGGTGAAAATTGGGAGTTTATTATCAATACACACTTGGTGGTCTTGGGGCAACCCCTGCAGAGTTAACTATTACCAGGTCGAAATGTGACAGGTAGTAAACTCTGGAGAAGCCGCCTCAACTCAAGGCTTGATCGCGCTCATCGGCCTCTGAAGAATATAGCTTACTGCTAAGACAGAATACAAGCTTCAGACGCCCATAAGTTCCTTCGGATGGTGAACTAGAGATGCGAGATGATCTATTACGCGCGAAATGATCTAATTCGCCCTCTCTATGGCACACTCTTGGTGCTCTTGGGGGCAACCTCTGCAGAGTAAACTGTCACTAGGTCGAAATGTGGCAGGCAGTAAACTCTGGAGAAGCCGCCCCAACTCAAGGTTTGATCAGGGTCGGTGTCAACACCCTCCTTTGGTGTAGGTCCAACCGGTACGCCCTCCCAGCGCAGAAATCAATCCCCCCTGATTATGAGTTGAGCAGCCAAGGTATCCCATCCCAGGTGTTCGGGAGTGGAATTTTTTTTTTTTTTTTTTTTTTTTCTCTTTTTAGAAAAGTAAAAATATTTTGCCTCAATGCCGTATAGGCGAGAGATAGGACAATCTTAAAAGAACTGAGAGGACTTGTAATTTGTATGAGTGTAGAAAAAAAAACACTTAGAAAATTGCGGTCACATCAGACTGATATGACTAACGCTAAGTGGCCTACAATAAGTTGTGTCCGGCTTGAAGTCCGTTTAGGAGTGCCGTATTGCTACAAATTCGTTCTAGCAATCAGAACTTATGCAGACGTTGGGCGCCATATCTGTAACGATTTGGTCCGCAGAACGTTCAGTTGGCAATCGTCATTGCCGAAATTTTGAATGTTAGCCTTGCGGACGGAAAGTCATCCTCCATCTGTCGGAAGAAATCGTCATTTCTTCACCCAAATGAAGGATAACTTTCCTATTTTTATCGTTGACTATGTGTCATTGGACACATTAGTCCCACGGATGACCACTGAAACGGCTGAGCATCTAGCATAAAAGCACGTGCTAGCTCGTCGGATGGGGTGGATTTGCCGTTTCGATCCGTGAACCGATTAATTATGCTCGGTGGGCCGACGAATGGGTTTGAGAACTCCCATTCTATCTGTCAGCGGGCTTGAAAGGATTGTAGGTGAGGGGGCCAGAAGCACGTAGGATGCGGAAAAGAGGGTGGAGGAAGTTATGTATGAGGAGGGAACATCCAGGGTGAGATCATCCGACGAATGATCAAGTAATATAACCACTATGTGTTGTTAGTGAATTGACAGAGTACAGTAAAAGGAATAATCCGTCCAAAGACGGGTACCTTGTGGCCCAGTCAGGTTAAAACCAAAGGCGGAAATAATCGCCAATTCAATACTGAAGGATGACTGTTCGAAGAAGAATTTCTTTTATTAAATAATGTATAAAAAAATGATTTAAAAACAATCGAAAGATCTAATGTATTCGCGTTAAAGAAGACCAGATTGATCAAGAAAATTTATATAAGTTTTTAACCCCCTTAAATTCCTTAACCTTCACCCAGAAACTTGGAAATTTCTTCCTCCAGAAAACATATCGGTCTAATCTATCAGTTTTATGGAAATAAACGGAAGGATTGCCAAAAAGAACGTTATACTCCGAACTTTCTAAAACTGGATCTGCTTGTTTTTGCTATGTCTAATCACAAAGGCAACGAATAGCGGAGCGACTGGCAGAAGCAGAATCTTAAGTGCCAACAGAATCATTCTATGAAATCTCGGTGTGTTCTATCAAAAGTTATTTTATGTCGTTGGAAAAATAATAGTCCAAGAGGTAACATGTTTGTTTCAAGCATGTCTTCAAAAGTTATCTGTAAAATGAATCTCACCCAATTGAATTAACTATTCTCGAAATCATAAATGATAAGCTGTTAAGCATTAAGTGGATAAACCAACAAATATTGATTGATTGAATCTCACCGAATTGGTGGCAGACGACAAAATTGATCTACTAATATTAACAGCGATACTTCCGAAAAACTGCTACTGTATTCTGGTTTTTTTTTGTAACTGAAATTCAAGGTATACTCGGTCTAAGGAGGGGCTTAACCATCTAGGCACTCATTTACCTACTGACTGAGAAGAGAAAAGCAGATCCTTGATACAAAAGTTTTATCGACACCAACGCGAAATGAACCTTAATCTCCGTGCTCTCTTAACCGGACAAGAGTCTTAAGTTCCTGAGTGTCCGCTTATAGGAACTTCCACTGTAGTAGCAAACTGACTAGTACTACCATTTTTTCCTGACACCGTCTTGCTTAATTCCAAATTTTTTCAGGATGCAACTGTTAGATAGCTTCGGTAATTAGTTGCCTGCTTTTTTTTTCTTGTTCGCTCAATGACCTATCAAAACACAAACACTTAACACGAATACAAAACGAAATAAGTTCGAATAACTTTGTGTTTTAAGAAAAAAAGGAATATATTATTCGTATAATGAGCATAGTTTACATATATTATAATGAAACTGTAAAAAATAGCATGATAGTGTAGTTTTTAGTACAAACTGGTTTTTGATATTAAAATGAAAAAATGCGATTTTTTTGTTCTGTCTAATTTGAGAAAAATGGAATGAAATAAATGTCCCTTTAGTTAAGTACTAAAAGAAATAAATGATGCTATCAAAATACATTCCGTTAAACTACTGCGTTATTAGCTTGTGATAACCATTGCAAGGAAACGTGGTGAATTAAATCTAGCCGCCTTTAATGCATAACACGAATACATTACGGAATGAACACAATAGTTCATCACAATAAACCATCGAGCTGATGCGGTGTACTCGGTGTAAGAGAAGCATGAGTAAATTAATACGGTGACATGATGATACCAATGTAAAAATATCAGTGGCTGTTTTCGAAGCACTATGAAGAGCGTATCACCCAGTTTCGCACGACGCGTGTAACCGGTATGCGGGGGAGTAGGCGGTACGGTAGCCGGCAAAATTAGCGCAGCCGGTGAATTAGTGGACGTATTTATCGAAGACGTTGTTACCGTGGACGTATGAGTTGTAACAACATGACCGCCAACAGTCGAGGAGCTTACTCCGTTCATTTGAGCTGCAGTTTGATTCGCTACTGTCGATAGTTTCGTAGCGGAGATTGTTCCTAGTCCGGCCACCCGCAACGCGCAAACTTTACTCCTATGCGGCTGAACGACATCGATGACCTTGTTTTTTGCCTGATTGTAGATTTCGTGAGGCTGTTCTTTGATAATTGGTGCGATCACTTCTAATTTATCGATACCCTTGACAAGTGTCTGATCGACATAGTGAATTGGACGATCGAATTTCGAAACGATCGGTGCCGCTGTACTAACCGCCCGATGAACGGCATCTTCGACTGTACTGAATGCCCAAATGAACATACGATTGTGGCTTTTAACTTTTTCATAGACGTCCTGGCTTTGTTGCCATGCCGCTCCAACGACCGGTAATTTCATCATTCTTTCGAGCGATTCGAGGTGCGGCAGGAGGCTCAAGTTATCCTCATTCTGCGGAATTTCTCTAGCACATGCGTCGAACTTAACGGTTACGGCCATTTGGTCATCCATTTTGTTCAGTTTGTAACCATTGTTCTCTGACTAAATTTCAACACTAAACAGTTATGTAAAACACTAGGAATTTTCCAGTGTTTTATAGAATCGAGAATAGTCTTAGCACTTCACACCTGGCGAATTTGAATTTAAGATCGAGGAGTGTTTTGATTTTTAGTCCAATCGACAGACTAAAATACGAAAGTTCTTCACGAACAGGAAAAAATAATTGCTCTATGAACGAAGACTCTAGAGCACAACAATTATCGCACAAACGAATCGCACAGAGAGTCAGACAGAACGGAGTGGATTGACCAGTGCGCACCAGTTCTTCAGACTTTACCTGTTATTTCTTGCAATAACCTGACGAGATGCTACGACCGCCAAAACGGTACCTGCCTCGATGTCACTCACCTTCGTGTACGGTACTCTCCTGTGATGATCCTGTGTCCTTCTTTTTATCCTCCTGCGATGATTTCCACGTTTTGTATCTACGCACGTGCACTTGAGACAAACAAAAAAAAACTAAGCTGCTGCCTCGGCTTCTGATGGCTGCTCTTGCACGTCTTGATGCGGCGGTGGTTCGGCGTTGACTGGGGCGAGCGTCATCTGTCTCGCTCGCAAGTGCGCGGTAGTTCTCTCCTCCGCCACCGTGGGTCCGAGCGCTGCGCGCGTTGCGGTGATGTCCGTTGGATTTTGAATTTAAAAACCGCGGGCGGCTCATTACAGATATGAAATTGGTTGTTTCTATTTTAACTACTTTTATTTTTAGAACAAAATTAATTTTCCAAGAAAAGTCATAATCTCGAAACAACTGATGATATACATGATAGAGAAATAGATATTCAAGTCGTTCTTAAGGTTTATTTATTACACAAGTTCAAATATAATGTGCGTCCGTTCACGTGTAACGCCGAACAAGAAGTCCGTTTCCTCGTCGTTCTTCCTCCCTCCTGCCTGCACCATACGCGCGTCTCGCGATGCATCCGGGTTAGACCGTTGCGTCGATCCTTGTTGCCAAGTTTCCGCTATCACGGCCAGTCTGACCTACAGATCGCTCTCGAACAGGTTTCTATAACAAACTAATCATTATTGAAATTTACTTCGTTGACAGGTCCCAAGAGACTTGTCGAATTTTATATTTTACAATAAGCAAGCCACAATTAGCTCAGAGGTCTACAACTTGTCTAAATGCTCATTCCAATATTTATAAAATACCTTCGCTCAGAGGTCATACATGACATGTCGAAGTATCTCATAATAACATGCAACGATTTACTCAGAGGGTCATACCATGGAAAATCGTGCAACACAAGATTTGCTCAGAGGTCAACGACTTGTCTAAATGCTTGTTCCAATATAAAATACCTTCGCTCAGAGGTCATACAGGACATGTCGAAGTATTTCATAATAACATGCAACGATTTACTCAGAGGGTCATACCATGGAAAATCTTGCAACACAAGATTTGCTCAGAGGTCAACGACTTGTCAGATCTCAGCCGGAACAGTTTACTCAGAGGTCATTGCAAGACATGTTAAACTGGCCAATTCATTAAAAATTCAACAATATCAATCAAAAATTATAAGTTACTTACGCTATCATGGTCCTGTTTTAAAGAATCATCATTAGTATCCAGATTTGGTATCACTTTAATTAGCTCTCTTGCTGCTTTGGTAATTACCTTCGAATGTTCTCTTTTAAGTTTGTACCGGTCATTCGGAAGAATACCTACAATTTCAAAAACTCCTTTATAATGTACATAGAGCTTAGACTTTCGTATTTGGCTATTTTTGTATACGACTTTGGTTCCGACTTTCAACCGCGTTAACTTTGCTTTATTCCTGTCAAATCTGCTCTTCTGAAGTTTGCTGCTGGCAAGAATTCGTTCGTTTGCCAAATTACGAATGTGATATAAGTCTTCATAAGTGTTCTTATATTACGTGACATTGAGTGCATCCAAAAATGTTCTCTTAATTTTTCCAGCGATTTTTCCCAACCTACATGGCAGTGATCTTCGTGAACACGTCTCATCAGTGATAGGCGACACTGCTTGGGAATAAACAGTTTTAGTTTGCCTTGTACATTTCTGAATAGTAATCCGTTTTTGTAAACATAATCGTGTTGTTTATTGTTACCCACTTCGGCATCCTGATGAATACATTTAATAATGTCAATAGTTTCTAGGTCACGCTGTTGTTCTATTCTAAGCCATTTATCTGTAAGACATGTAACGCGATAAATTTTTTCATGGGGATTTCTACTGAAGTAGTCTACATGTTGCACAAATTTTCCTTTTCGATATTCAATATCGAAATCAAAGTCCTGTAGGTACATCCACCATCTCGCTACTCGTGGCAATAAGTCTCTCTTTTGTTTAGTTGATTTTAGCGCGTTGCAATCAGTAATTGAAAGATGGCGTCTAATGAAAAGCAAGTGTCTAAGGTGTGCAAGAAACCTGCGAGTTTTACTGGAAATAAGGTGTTAATTTGTGATGGACAATGTAAACAGTTGATACATAAAGTTTGCTCCGGACTGAACAAAAAAGAATTAGCAAACTTAGAGGCTGAGGATGGTGTGCTGTGGTTTTGTGCTCCGTGCAAAGTTGACAGGCAAAAACGACGTTCTACCATGGTTCGCCGACAGAGCATTGAATCCATAGATAGTGGTGAGTCTGGTAGCTTTCAAGGTAAGCAAACTAACACCGGCCTTAATCTAGGCACTTTGAACACCAAGCTGGATTCAATGCTTGCTTACCAAACGAAACTAGAAGCAAAGATTATTTCTCTGCAGACGGTACTTGAGGATTACAAGTTATTGATGGAAGACTTGCAACAAGAAAATATCTCTATACGAAATAAAAATGTCCAGCTTGAAGCAGCGTTTAATAACCTGGAATATAGTATCGATGCGCAGAAACAGGACAAGTTGTCGTCAACATTTGAGATCGCGGGAGTTCCAGTGGCAGAAAATGAAAACTGTTCAACCATTTTTCAGAATCTTCTCACAAAACTCGACATTAAATCAGCTGATTCGGCTAATTTCGCTATCGAGTCGAGACGTTTGACCCGAGGAAGCCCGAAGTCTGGTTTCCCGCCAGTTTTAGTCATCAAAACTAATACAAAGTCACTTCACGATGAAATTCTAGCAAAAAGCCGAACTATAAAACTGATAGCAAACCAACTTGCTATTACCGAGGACAAACGTCCAATATATATAAATCCGTCACTAACACCACGTAACAATTTTCTCCACAAAAAAGCAAGAGATTTAAAACGGAACAACAAAATTCAATTTGTTTGGGTAAAATATGGCAGGGTTCTTATAAGAAAGGATCAAAATTCTAAAACCATTCACTTGAAATACCACTCACAACTAGATGCTTTTGAATAACTACACCCTGCCATTTTACCCAAACATGTACAACATTAATGAAAGAACGCTTACGACACTCCAATTTACCGATCCCGATACTCTTAAAATTGTCTACTTAAATTCACGAAGTTTAAGAAGCAAAATTTCGGATATAGAACATATAATAAATACCTCACCAAATCGAATTCATATTATAGTAGTAGTTGAAACTTGGCTGAATTCAGACATTTCAAAGTACTGCTCAATAAACCACTACAGCAGCTATTTTGCCTGCAGACCCAACAGAGGAGGAGGCGGTGCAGCTATTTTTGTTCACGACTCTCTGCGCCATAGCCTAATTCTTGATAACAGCAATGACAACGATAGCTTTATCGGAGTACAATTACTCTCCAAAACAAAACCACTGACTGTGATAGGAATTTATCGAGAACCAATTACGACCACTACTGAAATAAACCATTTCCTAAACAGATTCGAGGAAATCCTAATGTCAACTAATACACCCACACTCATTGTTGGCGACATGAACTTCGATTTACTAAATCCGACGCCGAATATAAAAAACTATATGGACCAAGTCAATAGTAACAACCACTACTTTTGTAATTGCAACACTGCAACCAGAATTCCTACCAATACTAACCTCGATCATGTGCTAACTAGGGTTCCTGGATAAACTAAGCTCTCTACCTTGGGTTTGGCAGATGTGTCGAATTCGGTCGTTTAAGTACTAGAAATTGCGATTTAACCTCAATAAAATCGCCTGTTTATGTAAAAGTTCGCCTGTTTTTGTACTAGCTAAAATTTTATTTTTGAAGTGTGTTAGTGAGAATATGTGTAGAGTCGGCATTCTGACATTTCTCGACGAAATGTCAATGGAGATAACTCTTGTTCGGCCTACTGAGATCTACAATTTAGCAGCCCAAAGTCACGTTGAAATTTCGTTTGATCTTAGCGAGTATACAGCCGAAGTCGATGCAGTCGGAACTCTTCGTCTTCTCGATGCGATCCGGACTTGTGGCCTAGAGAAGCAAGTTCGGTTTTATCAGGCTGCAACTTCCGAACTATATGGAAAAGTTGAAAGTTAAAACTCCACAGAATGAAACTCTTGAAACTCCACAAAATGAAGGAACGCCGTTTTATCCACGATCACCGTATGGTAAGTACTAGTCGTTTGTACATACTCGCAATTGTTTATAATTTCATCAACAGCTTGTGCAAAAATGTACGGATATTGGATCACGATCAACTACCGTGAAGCCTACAATATGTTTGCCTGTAACGGGATCCTCTTCAATCATGAATCTCCGCGACGCGATGAAAATTTCGCTACACGAAAAATTACACGATCGGTAGCGAAAATTGAATTGGATCAGCTACAATCATTCGAACTTGGTAGTCTGGACTCGAAACGTGATTGGGTCATGCCAAGGACTACGTCGAAGCAATGTGGCTAATGCTACAGCAGGACAATCTTACGGTTTTTCCCGTGGATAAACCGTTTTGTAACCCCAGCACAAAGGGGGCGAACGGGCCTTGTCCGGCCAAACCAGAGAAGGTTCGTGGGCGCCAGTGATTCCATTAGAAGGCTGCCGTTCTGGTCTTTTCCCCAACTGAATCACAAATTAGGGAAAAGATTCGCGCGCGAAAACACCGATATAAATTCTCACGGAAAGCGAGCTGTAACACGTCACATAAAAGAAATTACACGCAACCAATCGAAAACAGTTCGGATTTCGTTTGAAACAATGAATTTTATTAAAGAAAATTCTACCTCGTAAATCTCCTCTTTCTAATCAATACCCTACTCTACCTGACTCTGTTTACGTAGATCTTAAAAATTAGGACGCCTCTGGTGCGTCGTCCCTCGAAGATTTTCGCCAGGGTTTTTCTTCTGAAGACGCTCCTTTCTTGTCTCGTTCGGTGGCGTCAACCCTTCCTGTCGCGATGCTCCACAAGACTCACCTCCGGTATCACTCGTTCTACTTTATTCGTCCCGTCACCGACTTGTGACGCACGTTCTTCTCGTTACAAAGCAAAAATCAATCGCCCGCAAATAATCAGTATTAATTTCGAACTTCGATCACCGTCGTTTTCACTCCGCACACCAGATCCAAAAAAAGAGACCGTTTTCCGCTGCCTCGGGCCAGCTTTTTATCCGGTTAATCCCCGTTCTATCGGTCAATGTTCGATCTCGAGGTCATTTCTCCCGCTTTCTCTCTTAGGTGCAGAACTTTCTTTCAGTTGAAGCTTAGTTTAAATTCAAATTTGCACCATAAAGTCATTTACCATGGGTCCAAACCAGCGATCTGCTCTAGCGGTGATCCCCCCAAACTCTAGTTCGCGCCGTATCAGTCCGCCATGTTTGTCCCGATTCGCACGTCACTTGACATTTCTCAGTTGTCAATATTTACCCTTCGTTTGCTTACTTCTGTGCGATTGTCGGGTTAAGTGATGTTTCGGTTTGTAGCCCGTGTTGTACGTGTCTCGTGCGCTTCGATTCGTGTCTTCGTTGAGTTGAAATTTTGATATTGACTCGAAAAAAAACACGCTTACCGGTTTGGTCCTCCAGCTCGTATGTCCATGGGGATACCCTTTTTACCACCTTAAATGGCCCGACGAATTTCGGCGCCAAGTTCGCCGAAAAATATTTCGCCGCATCGGATAAAACATAGTTTTTCCGCAGAACTAGCTCGTTTGGAAAGAAACTTACGTCCCGTCGTCGTAAGTTATATTGGTTCTTGCTTTTGTCGGTTGTTTTTTTAAAACGTGCGCGGATTTCTTCTCGTACCTTCTCTAACGCTATTGCCCTCACATGTGGATCTATGACTTGGGAAGAACCTGACCTACTTTCGTTCGGCCCATCATACGTACACCCTGTGGTCGACATTTCCCTCCCAAAATTAACAAAGTAAGGGGTATATTTCATAACTTCATGGGATGATGTACGAAGCGCACATGCTATTTTTGCTAGGTTCTCGTCCCATTTCCGGTGGTTTTCCGGAACATACGCCCTCAGCATAGTTTTTATGGATTGGTTTATGCGTTCCGCCGGATTGGCTTGGGGGTGATAGAATGCCGTATACCTGATAGTAGTTCCATAGGATTCTGCCATCGCCTGCAATTGTTTTGCCTTAAACTGGACCCCATTGTCGCAGACCATCCATTTTGGTACGACTTGATTATATATTCGACTAATTCCCTCCTTTCCGCTGGTGTCATTTTAGGTGAAGGCCGATACGTTGCAGTAGTGACATCACAAGGAACTCGTGATGAAGCAGTTGGTAAGTTGTATACTTGTGAAACGCGATATATTTAATGTAACTAACAATTCTCTTCTTTTCTTTACAGGATTCCAGATCGATCCGTAACAACAAGCCGGAAGATTTTGTAATTGGTACCGGAGAAACACATAGTGTTCGGAAATTCGTTGAGGCTGCTTTTAAGTTTATTGGTCGAACTATTGAATGGCGCGGCGAAGGAGTGAATGAAGTCGGTATCGAAATGAACGGTACCAGCGCCAACTTAAACTCAGGCCGCGCACATATGACAGTTCGTCATGAGAAATGCCTCGATTTTGCCTCGATTGGTGACGTCATGGCTCGATCTCCATACAAAATCGTCACTCATCGAGGGGAAATCGAGGCATTTTTGCTCTTCGAAAATTCAGTTGCGCGGCTTTTATCCAGAGGGCAATGACGGTACGGAAGAAATTTTTCGCGTTAAGGCAATGCCCCTTGGATAATAGCCGCGCAACTGATTTTTCGTCGTGCGAAAATGCCTCGATTTCCCCTCGATGAGTGACGATTTAGTATGAAGACCGAGCCATGACGTCACTAATCGAGGCAAAATCGAGGCATTTCTCACGACGAACTGTCATATGTGCGCGGCTTGAAATTAAGTTGGCGCTGGTTAAGGTCATTACGAAATATTTTCGTCCAACCGAAGTTGATTTGTTGCAAGGCGATGCAACTAAAGCGAAAACCGAATTGCAATGGGTCCATCCTTCGAAGAACTTGTTCGAGATATGATGGAATTTGATATCGAACTGATGCGAAAGGATCCGATGGCCTGAAAATAGTCTGCAGTCTATAGTTTAGTACTAAATTTAAATTTTGTATCGAGTATCATGCACAAACGAAACTGCTTAAGTTGTATTTCGTTTTCCTAATATTTTATAACAATTTTTTTTTTTTTTTATTAGTGAGCTGATTACATAGCTGTGCTTTGGCGCACAATTTTACTTCTCCGGTATTTTTAAAAGTTATATTTTATTTATGCACCAAATATCTGCAAATTATTGCCATTTTTGTATACAGATTATAGTAGTGGGTTATTTTCATTTTGTAATTGTACTTTTAATGTTAGAAAGTGATAATCATCATTAATTATAACATTTTTAAGAATACCATAAGAGAAAATTTTTAAGGATTTTGATTTTGACTGTGAAATCTTTAGTTATTGAAACATTAGTTATGATCGCAAATTATAATATTTTCAAGTATATCATGAAAAAAAATCTCCAGGATTTTTTAGTTTGAATTGATAATAAAAAGAAAAAATCTGCCAACAATCTGGGCGTAACTTTATTATTTTTCCGGCAGAAGTAAGGAACGCGTTCAATTCTGAAATGCGGTGTAGGCTACTATGTGACTGAAAACTTATCAAAAAGAACAAGATCATGGAAGTGAAAATCTGATTGGATCTGAGAGATATGGAATAGTTTATGAAAAAGTACACAATCACTTTACACTTCCTTAGGGGTCAATTTTCAGAAAATCTTGAAAATACTGTCTTGGTATTCATATGGAGAATACATAGAATAAAATTAAATTCATTATTTGGGACGAGGTAGTAGATATGTCGAAAATCGTGGGAAAATATACATTCTATTTTCACAGATAATTTTTTTTGCCCCCCTTCTGAACGCCAATAGATATTCGTTTTTTTTATTCAAAATTATTTTTTTAATTTGATTTCGATATACACACCGAGTTTCAACATTGTAGCTTAAGCCGTTCTATATATGGAAAAAACACCTACCACTTGTACCACACTACCCTTAGGGGTCGAATTTCAAAAAACCTTGAAAAAACTTTCTAGGTATTCATACGAAGAATCCGTAGAATAAAAATGAATTCAATATTTGGAAAGACCTAGTAGATATGACGAAAATCGTGAAAATATATGAATTTTATATCTATTATTTATACAAATAATTTTTTTGCCCCCCTTTCTAAACGCCAATGAATATTCAAATTTTTTTTTATCACAATTACTTTTCTAGTTGATTTACATATACACACCAAGTTTCAACTTTCTAGCATAAACCGTTTAATAGTTAGGAAAAACACCCCCTACCCCCGTAGCATACTACCCCTAAAAAAAATTGTATTTTTCCAACATTCCGCAACTATAGCTCTATCTAAATACCAAGTTTAAGGCTTATATCATTACAGGTTCTCAAGATATAAGCATCGGAACTTTTTCCTTTTCACCCTCCCCCACCCTCCCCCTCTTCACCCACAACCCCAAAACTTTTTTCCCTACTAGGGTTTAATTAGCGTTACTTCTGGTAAAAATTCTAAGCATCTATCTTAAACTGTTCTTGAGATATGAAATGTATTTGATTTGAAAAATTCTCATCCCCTCCACTTCTATGCTCCACCTCCCACTTAAAAAATGTTACTTTGATCAATCTTTTTTTGTCAACCTTTATACCCAAACCGAATTTTATTTTTCTAGAGCAATTGGTTCATGAGATATCGTAATCTTAAGTTTTTCACCCCCCACCCCCATACACAACTTCCCCCACCCAAAATTTTTCTTCATTCTGTTCTCCTAGTATAACTACAAATATTTGTTAAGTTTGAATGGTGTGCCATTAACGGTTTAGGAAATATGGATTTTAGAATGTGTCTCTCTCACCTTTTTTGGGTTTCGGACGCATTACATTTCCCCCCACTCCCACACCCCTTGATCAATATTGACAATTTTTCTGCAAATGGGTCTACTATCAGAGCTCTATAGAAATTCCAAGTTTTAGCTTCCTAACATAAGGGGTTACTGAGATCTGGAAAGCAAAATTTTCGGTCTAAAACACTTCCCCCTCTTTCCCCCTCACACCCCCACCCCTAAAAATTTGGTCACTTCAAGGCGCCTACCCCGTCTATTCGTTAAAAAAATTTCAATTTAATATCTCAAAGCGTTTGGCAGCTACGAGCCTCCAAACGATCTTGCGTACGGCGGACGCCGTACGGCGGACAGACGGACTGAAAATTTTTATTGCTTTTTTCGCGTCTACTAGTTATGAAACGTGAAAATAAAAATTTTGTGGGTAGCAAATTTTTTTTTAAAAAAATCAATCACAATACTTAATTATTAAAATAATAAAGTAAAAGGCCTTCTGTCGATACGAATATTTTTAGTCGTACGACGGATTCATTTTACTTTATTATTTTAATAATTAAGTATTGTGATTGATTTTTTAAAAAAAAAAATTTGCTACCCTCAAAATTTTTATTTTCACGTTTCATAACTAGTATACGCGAAAAAAGCAATAAAAATTTTCAGTCCGTCTGTCCGCCGTACGCCGTACGCCGTACGCCGTACGCCGTACGCCGTACGGCGTCCGCCGTACGCAAGATCGTTTGGAGGCTCGTAGCTGCCAAACGCTTTGAGATATTAAATTGAAATTTTTTTAACGAATAGACGGGGTAGGCGCCTTGAAGTGACCAAATTTTTAGGGGTGGGGGTGTGAGGGGGAAGGAGGGGGAAGTGTTTTAGACCGAAAATTTTGGTTTCCAGATCTCAGTAACCCCTTAAGTTAGGAAGCTGAAACTTGGAATTTCTATAGAGCTCTGACAGTAGACCCATTTGCAGAAAAATTGTCAATATTGATCAAGGGGTGTGGGAGTGGGGGGAAATGTAATGCGTCCGAAACCCAAAAAAGGTGAGAGAGACACATTCTAAAATCCATATCTCCTAAACCGTTAATGGCACACTATTCAAACTTAAAACATATTTGTAGTTATACTAGGAGAACAGAATCAAGAAAAATTTTGGGTGGGGGAAGTTGTGTATGGGGGTGGGGGGTGAAAAACTGTAGATTACGATATCTCATGAACCAATTGCTCTAGAAAAATAAAATTTGGTTTGGGTGTAAAGGTTGACAAAAAAAGATTGATCAAAGTAAAATTTTTTAAGTGGGAGGTGGAGCATAGAAGTGGAGGGGATGAGAATTTTTCAAATCAAACACATTTCATATCTCAAGAACAGTTTAAGATAGATGCTTAGAATTTTTACCAGAAGTAGCGCTAATTAAACCTTAGTAGGGAAAAAAGTTTTGGGGTTGTGGGTGAAGAGGGGGAGGGTGGGGGAGGGTGAAAAGGAAAAAGTTCCGATGCTTATATCTTGAGAACCTGTGATGATATAAGTCTTAAACTTGGTATTTAGATAGAGCTATTGTAGCGGAATGTTGGAAAAATAATTTTTTTTTTAGGGGTAGTATGCTACGGGGGTAGGGGGTGTTTTTCCTAACTATTAAACGGTTTATGCTAGAAAGTTGAAACTCGGTGTGTATATGTAAATCAACTAGAAAAGTAATTCTGATAAAAAAAAATTTGTTTATTCATTGGCGTTCAGAAAGCGGGGCAAAAAAAATTATTTGTAAATATGATAAATGTAAAATGCATATATTTTCACGATTTTCGTCATATCTACTAGGTCTTTCCAAATATTGAATTCATTTTTATTCTACGGATTCTTCGTATGAATACCTAGAATGTGTTTTCAAGGTTTTTTGAAATTCGACCCCTAAGGGTAGTGTGGTACATGTGGGGGTGTTTTTCCTATATATGGAACGGCTTAAGGTACAATGTTGAAACTCGGTGTGTATATGTAAATCAACTAGAAAAGTAATTGTGATAAAAAAAAATTTGAATATTCATTGGCGTTTGAAAAGGGGAGCAAAAAAAATTATTTGTAAATATAATAAATATAAAATTCATATATTTTCACGATTTTCGTCATATCTACTAGGTCTTTCCAAATATTGAATTCATTTTTATTCTACGGATTCTTCGTATGAATACCTAGAATGTGTTTTCAAGGTTTTTTGAAATTCGACCCCTAAGGGTAGTGTGGTACAAGTGAAGGTGTTTTTCCTATATATGGAACGGCTTAAGCTACAATGTTGAAACTCGGTGTGTATATGTAAATCAACTAGAAAGGTAATTGTGATAAAAAAAAATTTGAATATTCATTGGCGTTTAGAAGGGGGGGGGGGGCAAAAAAAAATATTTGGAAATATAATAAATATAAAATGCAAATATTTTCACGATTTTCGTCATATCTACTAGGTCTTTCCAAATATTGAATTCATTTTTATTCTACGGATTCTTCGTATGAATACCTAGAAAGTGTTTTCAAGGTTTTTTGAAATTCGACCCCTAAGGGTAGTGTGCTACAAGTGGGGGTATTTTTCCTATATATGGAACGGCTTAAGCTACAATGTTGAAACTCGGTGTGTATATGTAAATCAACTAGAAAAGTAATAGTGATAAAAAAAAATTTTAATATTCATTGGCGTTCAGAAGGGGGGGGGGCAAAAAAAATATTTGGAAATATAATAAATATAAAATGCATATATTTTCACGATTTTCGTCATATCTACTAGGTCTTTCCAAATATTGAATTCATTTTTATTCTACGGATTCTTCGTATGAATACCTAGAATGTGTTTTCAAGGTTTTTTGAAATTCGACCCCTAAGGGTAGTGTGGTACAAGTGGTAGGTGTTTTTCCTATATGTAGAACGGCTTAATACAATGTTGAAACTCGGTGTGTATATCTAAATCTACAAAAAAAATAATTTTAAATAAAAAAAACGTATATCTATTGTCGTTCAGAAGGGTGCAAAAAAAATTATCTGTGAAAATAGAATGCATATTTTCCCACGATTTTCGACATATCTACTACCTCGTCCCAAATAATGAATTTAATTTTATTCTATGTATTCTCCATATGAATACCAAGACAGTGTTTTCAAGATTTTCTGAAAATTGACCAATAAGGGGGTGTAAAGTGATTGTGTACTTTTTCATTAACTATTCCATATCTCTCAGATCCAATCAGATTTTCACTTCCATGATCTTGTTCTTTTTGATAGGTTTTCAGTCACATAGTAGCCTACACCGCATTTCAGAATTGAACGCGTTCCTTACTTCTGACGGAAAAATAATAAAGTTACGCCCAGATTGTTGGCAGATTTTTACTTTATTATTTTAATAATTAAGTATTGTGATTGATTTTTTAAAAAAAAAAATTTGCTACCCTCAAAATTTTTATTTTCACGTTTCATAACTAGTAGACGCGAAAAAAGCAATAAAAATTTTCAGTCCGTCTGTCCGCCGTACGCCGTACGCCGTACGGCGTCCGCCGTACGCAAGATCGTTTGGAGGCTCGTAGCTGCCAAACGCTTTGAGATATTAAATTGAAATTTTTTTAACGAATAGATGGGGTAGGCGCCTTGAAGTGACCAAATTTTTAGGGGTGGGGGTGTGAGGGGGAAGGAGGGGGAAGTGTTTTAGACCGAAAATTTTGGTTTCCAGATCTCAGTAACCCCGTATGTTAGGAAGCTGAAACTTGGAATTTCTATAGAGCTCTGATAGTAGACCCATTTGCAGAAAAATTGTCAATATTGATCAAGGGGTGTGGGAGTGGGGGGAAATGTAATGCGTCCGAAACCCAAAAAAGGTGAGATAGACACATTCTAAAATCCATATCTCCTAAACCGTTAATGGCACTCTATTCAAACTTGAAAATTATTTGTAGTTATACTAGGAGAACAGAATGAAGAAAAATTTTGGGTGGGGGAAGTTGTGTATGGGGGTGGGGGGTGAAAAACTGTAGATTACGATATCTCATGAACCAATTGCTCTAGAAAAATAAAATTTGGTTTGGGTGTAAAGGTTGACAAAAAAAGATTGATCAAAGTAAAATTTTTTAAGTGGGAGGTGGAGCATAGAAGTGGAGGGGATGAGAATTTTTCAAATCAAACACATTTCATATCTCAAGAACAGTTTAAGATAGATGCTTAGAATTTTTACCAGAAGTAGCGCTAATTAAACCCTAGTAGAGAAAAAAGTTTTGGGGTTGTGGGTAAAGAGGGGGAGGGTGGGGGAGGGTGAAAAGGAAAAAGTTCCGATGCTTATATCTTGAGAACCTGTAATGATATAAGCCTTAAACTTGGTATTTAGATAGAGCTAGAGTAGCGGAATGTTGGAAAAATAAAATTTTTTTTAGGGGTAGTATGCTACGGGGGTAGGGGGTGTTTTTCCTAACTATTAAACGGTTCATGCTAGAAAGTTGAAACTCGGTGTGTATATGTAAATCAACTAGAAAAGTAATTGTGATAAAAAAAAATTTGAATATTCATTGACGTTTAGAAAGGGGGGCAAAAAAAATTATTTGTAAATATAATAGATATAAAATTCATATATTTTCACGATTTTCGTCATATCTACTAGGTCTTTCCAAATATTGAATTCATTTTTATTCTACGGATTCTTCGTATGAATACCTAGAATGTGTTTTCACGGTTTTTTGAAATTCGACCCCTAAGGGTAGTGTGGTACAAGTGGGGTTGTTTTTCTTATATATTGAACGGCTTAAGCTACAATGTTGAAACTCGGTGTGTATATGTAAATCAAGTAAAAAAGTAATTGTGATAAGAAAAAATTTGAATATTCATTGGCGTTCAGAGGGGGGGGGGGGCAAAAAAAAATATTTGTAAAAATAATAAACATAAAATGCATATCTTTTCACGATTTTCGTCATATCTACTAGGTCTTTCCAAATATTGAATTCATTTTTATTCTACGGATTCTTCGTATGAATACCTAGAAAGTGTTTTCAAGGTTTTTTGAAATTCGACCCCTTAGGGTAGTGTGGTACAAGTGGGGGTGGTTTTCCTATATATGGAACGACTTAAGCTACAATGTTGAAACTCGGTGTGTATATGTAAATCAACTAGAAAAGTAATAGTGATAAAAAAAAATTTGAATATTCATTGGCGTTCAGAAGGGGGGGGGCAAAAAAAAATATTTGGAAATATAATAAATTTAAAATGCATATATTTTCACGATTTTCGTCATATCTACTAGGTCTTTCCAAATATTGAATTCATTTTTATTCTACGGATTCTTCGTATGAATACCTAGAAAGTGTTTTCAAGGTTTTTTAAATTCGACCCCTTAGGGTAGTGTGGTACAAGTGGGAGGTGTTTTTCCTATATATAGAACGGCTTAAGCTACAATGTTGAAACTCGGTGTGTATATCTAAATCAACTAAAAAAATAATTTTGAATAAAAAAAACGAATATCTATTGGCGTTCAGAAGGGGGGGCAAAAAAAATTATCTGTGAAAATAGAATGCATATTTTCCCACGATTTTCGACATATCTACTACCTCGTCCCAAATAATGAATTTAATTTTTTTCTATGTATTCTCCATATGAATACCAAGACAGTGTTTTCAAGATTTTCTGAAAATTGACCCCTAAGGGGGTGTAAAGTGATTGTGTACTTTTTCATAAACTATTCCATATCTCTCAGATCCAATCAGATTTTCACTTCCACGATCTTGTTCTTTTTGATAGGTTTTCAGTCACATAGTAGCCTACACCGCATTTCAGAATTGAACGCGTTCCTTACTTCTGCCGGAAAAATAATAAAGTTACGCCCAGATTGTTGGCAGATTTTTTCTTTTTATTATCAATTCAAACTAAAAAATCCTGGAGATTTTTTTTCATGATATACTTGAAAATATTATAATTTGCGATCATAACTAATGTTTCAATAACTAAAGATTTCACAATAGGTGGAAAAACGAATAATCATATCAAAAAATGCATTCGGTTGCATGCAAAGTGTGCAGCGTCTTTGACTCGAAAGCTATCACAATTTTTTTATGGGATCATGTAGTCTACGCCCAGAAATTAACCGAGAATAGAACCATGTAACTTTGTCTGAAGAGGCCGTAGCTGCTGTACTTGCCGCAACCTACTTTTCCCGGACAAGAAAGCAGCTCATAATTATCGAATGTGTGAATTTTTTCCGTCAGATGATTTGTGATGTTTTATTTATCGAATAGGCGCAATTTTAGGAAATTTGTGCGATTATCTGTGGCGCGTTCTGAATGAGACTAAGGCCGCTGTCCGAATTATTCTCACGTTGCTCACATTGCTGACAGCGCCTTTAGCCGGTCCGAATTATCGGTACGCTTACGACGCTCATCATTCGGACCACTCGTGTGCATACAGTGCATCACAGTACCTATCCTCGAAACCGTTGAGCAGTGTAAACGCCAGAAAATTACCCTCCCATTCAAATTGTATGCATCGTGAGAGCAATTCGGCATGAATAAGCGAGACCATTTCACGATCTTAAAGCGCATATGAGTGTTAACCTAATCGTCTCGTAGATAATAAAATAGATTAATATAGGTATATAAAAAAGATGATGTGGATCATCACACATATGTATGTATGTGCCTATGTTCCCTATGAACTACTAAACCGTTGAACCGATTTTGATAAAATTTTCAGGGAACGTGTAGAATAGTCCTGTATCCTGTGTTTGGTACCAATCTTATGGCTTGTGAAAACCAGACCAAACCACCACCAAGTAGACTTCTAAAATGTATTCACAAAGAAGACATTGGCCGCTATTCACAGTCGTCATAAAGTTGGCTTTAAGTTAAGGCTGACTTTAGTGTCATATTAATAATACGTATGAAGTGTATGGAGTGACTCTAGTCCCGGCGACTTTTGTAGCGTGACTTTTTGATAGTTACGATATATCGTTGGCTCCATATTAATCTGTAAGTGACTTGTGCTTAACATCTGATAGATCCCCCATAGGGGGACAACAAATGTTAAACTGATTTTTGGAATTTTTAAACAAAATACAATTGACTGGAAGAAATATAGCTTACATTGAAAGTTTCCAAACTTTGGCACTCAGGACACGATCCTGGCTTCACTTCAAGATTTTGCGACTGTACAAATGGACCCAAAACATAGCAACACTTGACGCAATCGTACTTAACAACAGACAATTTCGCCAGCACTCCAGTCGTCGCGGTCACAACACCCAAGTCAGACTGACGGTTAGACGATTCCCTTCCACTACTCTAGTACTTCCTTTTCTTTTGTATGCTAGTGTGTGTGCGAGCAATTGTGGTTTTCAAAGGCAAATTTAACCATTTCTCTCATATCTTTTATGGAAAATTATTATTTTAAAGAGAAAGGTCAGTCATTTCAAATGTATATTGAGCAAAATTTCATAAAAAATCAAAAATTTTAAATTTACTGGTTTTTCACCTTGGTACGCATCTGCCAAACCCCTCTTAGAGGCTTAGTCTATGCAGCAACCCTAGTGCTAACTAACGACCTTACACAACAATTAAATTTACAACTGGTCCCGCACGAACTACTCGACCACAAAATTATTTTCATAGAACTTGAAAATAATATCTACCAACACAGCACGAAGAACGATCACAGCACAAACCAATATTCCAAAAAGGTAGATTACAACAAACTAAGGCAAATTCTTGACAGTAGTCCAATTATAATAGACACTACGAAAACTACCTCTTCAATGTTGTCATCATTGATCAATGAATTGCAAGGTCGCATCAATAGTAGTACGTCTACAAAATCTGCACTACCTGCAACAACAAAATATACAAAACCATGGATGAATGAAAAGCTATTAAAATCAATTAAGGCAAGACACTTCTGGTTTAGCAAATGGAATAATGACAAAAATAACGAAAGACTGAAACATGAGTACTTATATTGGAGAAATAAAGTAACATCATTAAAAAAAACTATTAAAGGCACATACTACAGGACGAAATTTAGCAATAATATTCACAATATCCAAGGTACATGGAACACTATCAAGCAATGTATCTACGATAAAAACATTGCCAAAAAACCATCTCCGCTTCATCAAAATCTTGACGGCGATAAATCAAAAACTGAAATGGCGAACAATGTTAATGAATATTTTACAAATGTAGTCCAGAAATTACTATCTAACTCTAACAACACCATGTTTCACGAAAAATACGCTTTGACGAGTCCATTTTACTTTGAGGAAACAAACTGCATTGAAGTTCTGAAAATCATTAGTCAACTTAAAAACACCACTTCCACAGGTTATGACGACATATCAACTAAAACCTTAAAGGAATGTAAGGAACATCTCGCTGGACCAATATCAGCAATCATCAACGCATCGCTAGCAGAAGGTGTCGTCCCCGATTTATGGAAAATTAGTAAAGTAGTTCCGGTCCACAAATCGGGCGACATACATGACCTAGGTAATTTCAGGCCTATAAGCATACTACCCTCAATGGAAAAAATACTTGAAATAGTTGTTAAGAACCGGCTTCAGGAATACATTCAAAGTAAAAAACTAATATCTAAGAACCAATACGGGTTTAAACCTCAATCTTACACCAAAGCAGCCCTTTTTGATATAATTTCCACAATTCAATCTGCGATCGATAACCAACACAAAACAGCCGCTGTTTTCATCGATTTATCGAAGGCCTTTGACATGGTAGATCATAACATCTTGCTAAAAAAAACTATTCGCTGTAGGAGTAAGAGGTATCACATATTCATGGTTTAAAAGTTATCTTACTGGAAGGTCGCAATATGTCGAGGTCGACAATTTTAAAAGCTCAAAACGTCCAGTAGTCACAGGTGTCCCGCAAGGAAGTGTCTTAGGACCAATCCTTTACAACTTGTATGCAAACTCCATAACCGCACTTGAGTTAAAAGGGAAAATATCTCTCTATGCAGATGACATCGTACTAACATATGCAGCAACTAGTCTAGTAGCCTTAAAACAAGAAATCAACACGGACCTCGAGCAAATCAATCGATGGACGAGTAAACACAAGCTTGTCGTTAATGTCAGGAAGACAAAATACATGCTTTTCAATGACTCATCAACGCTTGATATAGACTTTAACAATGGAAAAATTACTAAAGCCGACGAATTTAAATACCTTGGAATCTGCCTAGACTCGAAACTCACCTGGGACCCACATATCCAATCCATCAGGAAAAAACTTGCTCCGATAGCTGGTATCTTCAGACGGATAAGAACGAACGTTCCAGACATACATAAGTGCGCTATATTGCATTCACTATTTCTGAGTCATATTCAATATGAGGTGGCTATTTGGGGTTCAGCTTTCAAATCTAAGCTTATCCCAATTCAACGATTACAAAACAAAGCAATTAAAAACTTATACAATATTGACAAAAAAGAACGAACAAAAACCATCCATCAGTCTCATCATCTCCTTACTATTGAAGATCTGTATCATCTGGAATCCGCGAATCAGATAAATCTAATAAAAAATCATCTCACAAATACGAACGTAGTTCTGGAATATCATAGCGACAACCACGACTACAATACTCGGCATGCAGATGATATCCATCTTGAATCTGTGCGCACTACACGATATGGCACAAATGGAATAATGGCTAGAGCGATAAAATGTTACAACGAACTTCCACAAACGATCAAAATGGACCCAGTCAAATTCAAAACTAAATTAAAAGAACATATTCTAAGTTTAAACTTTGAACTTTCTTAATTTAAAAGCACATTAACTTCTTTAATTTTTTTTTTTTTAACACTTGTTTTTTACATTCAATTATCTTTCTTTTTCTTATTTTTGTGTTACATCTTATTTTTACTATTCTTGCTATTTCTTTCTTGCTAATTTTGCTTTTTCTCTTTATTTATTATATGCCATCACTAAATGTATTTTATACCTCATATACAATCCATACGAGCTATGCTCACGGATACGAATAAAAATTATTTTATTTTATATTTATTTTAATTATTTTGAAGTGGATTCCTAGCAGTTACGTTCGGAAATGTTTTACTGCATTTACTACTGCTAGTGTCTCTAACTCGTAACTGTGGTAATTTTTCTCCTCTGGTCGTGTAGCTTTACTATAGTATGCGACTACTTTTGCACCACTGTCGCGCTTTGTACTAGCATCGGTATGTAGTTCGGTTGGAAGATTGGGTTGAAAAATTGATAACAATGTTCTACTTGTTAGTAGTTCGATAATATATTGTCGTGCATTTTCGCATTCCGCACTCCAATTCCATTGTACTTCGTTTTTGGTAAGTTTTGCAATACAGGCCGTTTTCGCAGCAAATTGTGGAATGAATTTCCTGAAATAATTTTACAACCCCAGGAACTGACGGACTTGTTTGACAGAAGCTGGTGCTGATGATTTCACTAGAGCATCAATTTTGGTGGTCCCTGGCTTTATTTCTTCAGTCGATATCTCGCGTCCTAAATATTCTATCTTTTTTTGCAAGAAACGACACTTATCTATATTGATAGAGAAACCTGATGTTGTTAGAGACTTCAAAACCGTATCCAATCTTTGGAGCCCTTTCTCTATACTCGAAGATGGAATTAAAACATCGTCTAAATAAACTAATGCAATATTATCTTTGAGCGACCCCAGCGCTTTATTTATGGCTTGTTGAAAAACTGCTGGTGCGTTAGCTAATCCAAATGGCATTTTAAGAAACTCGAAATGTCCATCTGGAGTTATAAATGCTGTTTTTTCAATAGAATTTTCACTAACAGGGATTTGATAGAATCCAGAAGTCATATCCAGGGAAGTAAAGTATCGTTTGTTGGCCAGTCTGTCTAACTGATCGTCAATTCTTGGAAGAGGAAATCGATCTTTAATAGTTATTCGGTTAAGGGCTCGATAATCAACACAAAGCCGATGTTGTCCATTTTTTTTGTGTACCAAAATCATAGGACTCGCAAAAGGGGACTGACTATCACGAATAATGTTGTTAGACTTAAGATCATTTATAATTTTCGATGTTATTTCTCTTTCGGAAGCTGATAGTCGGTATGGGCGATAGTTAATGATTTCATCTTTCGATAGACGAATATATAATTTTCCTGTGGATACGTTACTGACAATGTAACCTGTAGTAATAAGCGATTTATATTTTCCTAAAATATCCATTAATTTTTTATTGTCTGTTTTTGAAATTTCCGCCACTGTCGGTATTTCAATTTGTCTTACAGCGACAAAACTTTCCGATTTCAAAACTTGACGACAAGTTTTTGCTCCATTCTTATCGACAATAATTTGTAAGGTAGGGTCATTCAAAATATCCCGCCCTACAATGATCTCACAATTCATATATTTTATGTCAATAACTCGTGGGCTGAACTCTAATATTTGAATTGTACTACAAGTTCAATCTTACCGTTTGCAAAGACCGAATCTCCACCAATACCCTGAAGAACTGTGAAACATGGTATAATTGGTTTTGAAAATGATGCAGCTATATCGTTTCGCTCCTGAATCGAGCAAGCAATGCACCAATTTGCCTTGAATAACTGCTACAGTTGTGCTGCTAGGGGGTGCACTCTGGCAATAATTTATTTGTTTGCGCTCCGACCTTTGCTTAGTCCAACAATTCTGTTCAACGTGTCCTAATTTTCCACAAAATTTACAAAATTTTTCATCGGACTTACTCTCAGGTATAAGTTTAATCTTTTTTGATGCGGCGCTGCTTAGTCCTGAGTTTTCTTTTCTCATTATATGGCTGCTGCTACCTGCTTTGCATTGGTCTTTAAAATAAGCCCTACTTTATTATTCAAGGATAAAAATTACAGAGATATGAATTTTCAAAGAGAATTTGGATATCGTTTTGGGGAAATTTTTAACATACTATAACTAGCAAAAAATAATGAGATAGAAACAAAAAAAATTAGAATCATATTTTTTTTTCACTAATTCTTCGAGTACACAAAATTTCCAAAGAATCGGCGATGATAAGGTCACACTTTTGGCGATTCTTGATTAAATTACCATTTTCTATAAAATTAATTGAGAATTTTAGATTTTTTTAACCATTGAGATTCCAAGTTAATTTTTTGATGTGTTTTGAAAAACAGTATAACCCATTAATTATAAAAAAAATTAAGAAAAAACGTATTGTGAGATAGGTATTTAAGGATAAATGACAAAATCGTTATCATTGAAAAAAATGTCAAGGATAGTCTTGCGACAACCTCATCCTCTAAAATAAGCCCTATTTTATTATTCCAGGATAGAAATTACCAGAGATATGAATTTTCAAAGAGGACTCGGATACCATTTTCGCAAAAACTACCAAAAAAAGTAGATAGAAACAAAAAAATCTGCCAACAATCTGGGCGTAACTTTATTATTTTTCCGGCAGAAGTTAGGAACGCGTTCAATTCTGAAATGCGGTGTAGGCTACTATGTGACTGAAAACCTATTAAAAAGAACAAGATCATGGAAGTTAAAATCTGATTGGATCTGAGAGATATGGAATAGTTTATGAAAAAGTACACAATCACTTTACACCCCCTTGGGGGTCAATTTTCAGAAAATCTTGAAAACACTTTCTTGTTATTCATATGGAGAATACATGGAATAAAATTAAATTCATTATTTGGGACGAGGTAGTAGATATGTCGAAAATCGTGGGAAAATATGCATTCTATTTTCACAGATAATTTTTTTTGCCCCCCTTCTGAGCGCCAATAGATATTCGTTTTTTTTTATTCAAAATTATTTTTCTAGTTGATTTAGATATACACACCGACTTTCAACATTGTAGCTTCAGCCGTTCTATATATAGGAAAAACACCTCCCACTTGTACCACACTACCCTTAAGGGTCGAATTTCAAAAAAAACTTGAAAACACTTTCTAGGTATTCATACGAAGAATCCGTAGAATAAAAATGAATTCAATATTTGGAAAGACCTAGTAGATATGACGAAAATCGTGAAAATATATGCATTTTATATTTATTATATTTACAAATATTTTTTGTTGCCCCCCCCCCCCCTTCTGAACGCCAATGAATATTCAAATTTTTTTTTATCACAATTACTTTTCTAGTTGATTTACATATACACACCGAGTTTCAACATTATAGCTTAAGCCGTTCCATATATAGGAAAAACACCCCCACTTGTACCAAACTACCCTTAGGGGTCGAATTTCATAAAATCTTGAAAACTCATTCTAGGTATTCATACGAGGAATTCGTAGAATAAAAATGAATTCAATATTTGGAAAGTATAAGTAGATATGACGAAAATTGTGAAAATATATGCATTTTATATTTATTATATTTACAAATAATTTTTTTTGCCCCCCTTTCTGAACGCCAATGAATATTCAATTTTTTTTTATCACAATTACTTTTCTAGTTGATTTACATATACACACCGAGTTTCAACTTTCTAGCATGAACCGCTTAATAGTTAGGAAAAACACCCCCTACCCCCGTAGCATACTACCCCTAAAAAAAATTTTATTTTTCCAACATTCCGCTACTCTAGCTCTATCTAAATACCAAGTTTAAGGCTTATATCATTACAGGTTCTCAAGATATAAGCATCGGAACTTTTTCCTTTTCACCCTCCCCCACCCTCCCCCACCCTCCCCCACCCTCCCCCTCTACACCCACAACCCCAAAACTTTTTTCCTTACTAGGGTTTAATGAGCGCTACTTTTGGTAAGAATTCTAAGCATCTATCTTAAACTGTTCTTGAGATATGAAATGTGTTTGATTTGAAAAATTCTCATCCCCTCCACTTCTATGCTCCACCTCCCACTTAAAAAATTTTACTTTGATCAATCTTTATTTGTCAACCTTTATACCCAAACCAAATTTTATTTTTCTAGAGCAATTGGTTCATGAGATATCGTAATCTTAAGTTTTTCACCCCCACCCCCATACATAACTTCCCCCACCCAAAATTTTTCTTGATTCTGTTCTCCTAGTATAACTACAAATATGTTTTAAGTTTGAATAGTGTGCCATTAACGGTTTAGGAGATATGGATTTTAGAATGTGTCTATATCGTCTTTTTTGGGTTTCGGATGCATTACATTTCCCCCCACTCCCACACCCCTTGATCAATATTGACAATTTTTCTGCAAATGGGTCTACTATCAGAGCTCTATAGAAATTCCAAGTTTCAGCTTCCTAACATTAGGGGTTACTGAGATCTGGAAACCAAAATTTTCGGTCTAAAACACTTCCCCCTCCTTCACACCCCCACCCCTAAAAATTTGGTCACTTCAAGGCGCCTACCCCGTCTATTCGATAAAAAAATTTCAATTTAATATCTCAAAGCGTTTGGCAGCTACGAGCCTCCAAACGATCTTGCGTACGGCGGACAGACGGACAGACGGACTGAATTTTTTTTTTTCTTTTTTCGCGTCTACTAGTTATGAAACGTGAAAATAAAAATTTTGAGGATAGCAAATTTTTTTTTTAAAAAAATCAATCACAATACTTAATTATTAAAATAATAAAGTAAAATTGAATTTCAATTCTTTTATTCATTAGTTCTTAAAGTACAAAAACGTTACAAAAAAGTAACGAAAAATCTTGTAAAACACACGCTTGGTCGTTCGATTTGGAAATAAACTGCAGTCTGCTGTGTTGTGGTGCCTGTCGGATTCTTCTTCAGTACGCGGCCGTGGTCAATTCCGGAAAAGGGCTAATTATCTAAGTCTATAGCTTGATTTGCTATTCATTTTAGTGTCATTACTGAGAACTAAAGTCGAGGCATGAGAGATGTGTACAATAATTGTACAGTGAATGAATGGTAAAAGTAGATGCAACATAGTTTGGTATATAAAGTATGACTTTTCTCAACAAGCGATGGTCAAATCCAGGGGGGGGGGCAAGTGCCCCTTCTTGCCCTCCCTGTGAATTCAGTGGGGGGGGGCAAGTGCCCCTTCTTGCCCCCCCCCCTGTGGGCGCCTATGCTATGATAGCTGCTATCAAAGCAGCTTTAGCTGAACATTGGACAGAGCTATATGTATAATAGAGATAGCATGCAGTGACTTTTTTGAAGCCGGAGGTTTTCTCGCAAGGGACCGGCGATATTCACTATGCTACTATCAGCATCTTATTCACATGTATGTTATACTCCGGTATTGAAAAGAAAAAAAGCCCAACCTTTAAATACTTCGCTTCTATTTGCATTTCACTGCCACCGGGCATGAAACGCTCCATACAAAAATGTTCAATTTTGCATCAAAATGATTTAAAGTGCTTTATACAGAAACGGCGCTTTGCGATCTCCTGTTCTATGGGACAGACCCAATTTGGACTTTGGTGTGAGAGAGACAGTCCGAATAGCTCTAGCGGTGGTGCTGGTAACACGCGTAAGATTCGTGTGCATGAGCGTAATTTTTCATGAGAAGGAGAAAGGTTTAAAATTGGATTGTAGTAGAAGTGAGATGCAATTAGGTAATCTCGGGATTCAACTGTCAAAAGAATGAGATTGAAGAACAACATTTTGTAGAGGAAGTGAGATGCAAGGATGATGTAAACAACATGTTGGGATTCAAATATCACATTTCATGTTGCTGATTGCTGATTATAAAAGCTACCACCATTTATACTTCGACCACCTACAACACAATCAGACTTCGTTACGCAAGTGCTCGTTATTAAGGTTCCTGTATACGCACTCACACTACTCACCCTACCTAAGGTTTGGCCGATGCATGCTCAGGTCGAAAACCAGTAAATTTAAATTTTTTTGATTTTATTGGGGGAATATCACATATCAGTTCGAAATAGTCTAATTTTCGGTACAAAATATTAAATTTCCATAAAAGAAATAGATAATGTACGTAAATTTACAAAAGAAAACCTTAATTCGCGCACACATACTATGCACACATACTATGCGCATACATACTATGCACCTATACACCGAAATTTCGTGCAGCCAAACTTAAAAGTTGGCTGCACGAAAACGACCTTTTTTCAGGTTATGTAGTGGTCTTCTAGTCAAATTTTGGGCTATCGGCCGAACTCCTACAAGAAGGGTGTGTGAGTATACTGTGACTCTACTCGTTATCAGCCATGGGATAGCTATAAGGTGAGTACCGTCAAAAAAATAGCCGCAACATAGCGCAATCAGTGAAAAAAAGCAACATAGCGCATCAATCAGTGTTTCTCAACATTCTAGCAGTTAATCCAAGAATTGGCAACATTTGATAACTGCTACAGGTTTGTTTTTAATGCTGTTATGACACTGGCTATTTAGCGGCTATTTCTTAAGGGCAATAAAAGTATAATAACTGCCACATCGTGCGAAAAGACGAACAACATTAAAAGCAAGAGATACCACTCTTTCCGACGCTAGCGGCATCTAGTAGACAAAATTAACAACTGGATTGTTAAGAAAAATACCGCTTTTAGCGCGTTTTATAACATAACTTGGCACTTTCCACAATTTACACGTACCGAACTATTAAAAACAAGTATGTAGCAGGTCAAAAATCCACTGGTAGAAAGATTTTCCTAGGATTAAGTGCTAGAATGCTGCAAAACACTGCTCGAATGTTGCGAAACACTGCTCGAATGCGCAATGTTGCGGCTAGTTTGCGGCTATGTTGCGGCTAGTTTTTGACAGTACAGGACTTATACTATTCGGACTGTCTCTCTCACACCAAAGTCTAAATTGTATTTTACATCTTCTATCCCTCTTCATTTGGATTTACTAGCCGCTTTAAAGACGCTTTAAAGCCGCAAAAATAGCCAGTGTCATAACTGCATTTCAGTTTGTGATTTATTGAGGTGCTGCTTTTATGCTGTTATGACACTTTCTATTTACTGGCTATTTCTTAAGTGCAATAAAAGTGCGATAAAAGCCCCATCGTGCGACAAGGCGAACAACATTAAAAGAAAGAGACACTAGTCTTTCCGACGCTAGCGGCATTTAGTAAACTAAATTAACAACTGCATTGTTAAGAAAAAAATCTGCCAACAGTCTGGGCGCAACTGTATTATTTTTCCGGCAGAAGTTCAGAACGCGTTCAATTCGGGGATGCGGTGTATGTTACTATGTGACTGAAAACCTAACAAAAAGTTCGGAAAGCGGTTAGAAAAGGGTGTAACATATGAATTAAATAATTGGGTCATATTCCGGGATGCGGTCTAGAGGTTGAAAAAAACAAAGCTTTAAAATAGGTGATTATTAAACAAGCCTGAGGAAGTGAAAAGATATTCGATATCTGATCAGACCTGAGAAACATGGTGGAATTCATGAAAAAGTATACAACCAGTTTACACCCTCTCAGGGGTCGAATTTCAAAAAATCTTGAAAACGCTTTCTAGGTATTCACATGAAGAATCGGTAGAAAAAAAATGAACTCAATATTTCGAAAGACCTAGTAGATATGACGAAAATCGTGAAAATATATGCATTTTATATTAACCGATATTTTTTTTTGCCCCCCCCTTCTGAACGCCAATGAATATTCAAATTTTTTTTTATCAGAATTACGTTTCTAGTTAATTTACATATACGTACCGAGTTTCAACTTAACAGCATAAGCCGTTCTAAAGTTAGGAAAAACACCCCCCACCACCGTACCATACTACCCCTAAAAAAAATTCTATTTTTCCACCATGCCACTACTAAATTTCAGCTTCCTATCATTAAAGATTCTTAAGATATAAGCATCGAAACTTTTTCTTTCTCACCCTTCCCCACCCTCACCCTCTACACCCACACCACCAAACTTTTTTTCCCTACTAGGGTTCTATTAGGCCTACTTCTGGTAAAAATTTGAAGCAACCATCTTACACTGTTATTGAGATATGAAACGTGTTATTTTTGAGAAATTCTTATCCCCTCCACTTACGTACTCCCCCGCCCCCTTCAAAGATTTTACTTTGAGCAATCTTTATTTATCAAGCTTTGTATCCAAACCGAATTTTGTTTTTCTGGTGCCACTGGTTTGGGAGATATTGTAATGTTAAGTATTTCAACCCCCACCCCCGCACGTCACTACCCCACCCAAAAATTTTATTTCAATCTTTTCTCCTAGTATAACTACAAATATTTGTTAAGTTTTAATTGCTTGCTATTAACGGTTTAGGAGATATGGATTTTAGAATGTGTCGATCTCGACTTTTTTGCGTTTCGGACGCATTGCTTCCCCCACCACTCCCACACCCCTTCACCCATATCTGTTTTTTTTTTGCAAATGGGTCCATTATCAAAGCTCTATAGAAATTCTAAGTTTCAGCCTCCTAACACAAGCGGTTCCTGAGATCTAGAAACCTAAATTTTTCGTCTAAAACGCTTACCCCGCCTTTCCCCTTACACCTCCTCCCCTGAAAATAATGTCAATTCAAGGGGTCCACCAAGTCTATTCTTAGAAAAAATTTTAATTTAATAGCTCCACTGGTTTGAGAGCTACGAGCCTTCAAAGATTTTGGGGCGGTCGACGTACGGGGTACGGCGTACGGCGTACGGGGTACGGCGTACAGACGGAGTGAAAATTTTTATTGCTTTTTTCGCGTCTACTAGTCATGAAACGTGGACAAACAAATTTTGAGGGCAGCAAATTTTTTTTTTTAAAAAATCGATAACAGTACTGTATTATTAATAATACAGTAATACCAGTTCTAGCGCGTTTCATAATGTTCAATCCCCAATCTCCGTAACGTTCTTTTCACATAACGTCAAGATATCAGATATTGCACGACTGTTTGACCCTATGGGATGGATTTCACCAGTCATTATCCTACCAAAAATTATGATGCAATCTCTCTGGTTACACGGATTAGAATGGGATGATCCATTACCTGAAGACATATGCAAGTAATGGATAGTCTTCAAAAGCAAACTCAACAATCTCGAACAAGTCAGAATTCCGAGATGATTTGGTACGAACACTTCTAATGAAAATGTAGAACTACATGGATTTTGTGATGCGTCCCAAAGAGCTTATGCTGTAGCCGTATGTGGTCGTTAGAAATGGAGCTGAGGTTCACACCAGATTTGTAGCAGCCAAAACTAAAATCGCTCCGGTAAATACAGTATCCATACCCCGACTCAAACTTTGTGGAGCGGTATTGCTAGCAAAGCTAGTAAAAAAAATACAGGAATCATTTCACCTAGAACTCATCGCGACACACCTGTGGACTGATTCAACTATAGTTCTATCTTGGTTACGTGGTCATCCTTCCAGCTGGACTGTTTTTGTCATCATGTACCAACTAAACAAAATCCAGCAGACTTGGCTTCTAGAGGGTTACAACCAGATCAGATCCTGAATAATTCTTTATGGTGGATGGAACCTTCTTGGTTACAGAACAAACACGAATGGACCATTAGAATCGATGCACCAACTACAGATATGGAAGTTAAAAAGGGAAAAATTCTAGTTCATGTTGCTATGAATGATAAACCTCTTGAACTTGACAGAATAATCAGTCGATTCTCATCGTTTACTAGGCTCATCCGCGTAACAGCGTACTGTTTAAGATTCCTGAAGCTTTGCATCGAAAACAGATAATTATGAGGGACATCTTACTACAATCGAATTACGACGATCTCTTGAAATTTGGATCACAAACGTTTAAAATTTAGAGTTTCGTGAAGATATTTGTAATCTACAAAAAGGAGAGCCTATTGCCAAAAACAGCCACACAGCACGGAGATAGTCAACTAATGCTCGCAATGATAAGGAAACAATATTGGCTAATAGATGCTAGAAACGTAGTTCGACGCGTAGTACATAAATGCATCCAATGTGCTCGTTCGAAAGCAAAGATTTCAACCCAACTGTTGGGACAGTTACCAGCCTCGCGAGTCAACGTGTCACGACCCTTCACACACGTCGGCATCGATTATTGTGGTCCTATTGATATAAAGTCAGGGCGATTGCGAACTAGCAAAATTCAGAAAGGCTATATTGCGGTATTTGTGTGTTTGGCAGTCAAAGCTATACACATTTAGGGTGGCTGCATAGACTAAGCCTCTAAGAGGGGTTTGGCAGATGCGTACCAAGGTGAAAAACCAGTAAATTTAAAAATTTTAAATTTTTATGGGATTTTGCTCAATATATATTTGAAATGACTGACTTTTCTCTTTAAAATAATAATTTTCCATAAAAGAAATGAGAGAAATGGTTAAAATTGCCTTTAAGAACCACAATTACGCGCAGACACACTAGCATACAAAAGAAAAGGAAGTACTAGAGTAGTGGAAGGGAATCGTCAAACTGTCAGTCTAACTTGGGTGCTGTGACCGCGACGACTGGGGTGCTGGCGAAATTGTCTACTGTTAAGTACGATTGCGTTATTATGTTTGGGTCGGTTGTACAGTCGCAAAATTCTGAAGTGAAACCAGGATCGTGTCCTGGGTGCCAAAGTTTGGGACCTTTCAATGTAAGCTAGATTTCTTCCAGTCAATTGTATTTTGTTTAACGCACAAGTCACTTACAGATTAATATGTTGCCAACGATATATCGTAACTATCAAAAAGTCACGCTACAAGAGTCGCCGGGACGTATCCCAGCCGGTCATACACCGTGCAGTAAAGATTGTGTCCTTCTGGCCGATCTCTGCGACATGTGCAAGCTGGGTGACGATTTCGAAGTTACTGGTATCTACACGAACAATTACGACGGCTCGCTGAACACCGAACAAGGCTTCCCAGTTTTTGCCACCGTAATAATTGCAAATTACTTAATCATAAAGGACAGCAAACAAGTGGTGCAGTCTTTGACAGACGAAGAGATCGCAACCATTCAAAAACTAAGCAAAGATCCGCGAATATTCGTTCGGATCGTTTCGAGTATGGCGCCGTCAATTTATGGTCATGAATTTATTAAGCGAGTTGTAGCTCTGGCACTGTTTGGCGGCGAGGGTAAAAATCCTGGGGAAAAACACAAGATTCGAGGCGATATAAGTTTATTGATTTGTGGTGATCCGGGAACAGCCAAGTCGCAATTTTTGAAATACACCGAGAAAATTGTGCCGCGTGCAGTCTTACTACGGGGCAAGGTGCCAGTGATGTAGATGTTGGTCTTACAGCCTATGTCCGGAGGAATCCGCAAACTCGAGAGTGGACCTTGGAAGCGGGTGCTTTAGTACTTGCCGATCAGGGCGTTTGTTTGATGAGTTCGACAAGGTAATTTTATCAGTATGGATTTCCGCTTCCAATACTATCTTTATCAATTCCCGAACAGATGAATAATCAGGATCGAACGTCTATCCACGAAACCATGGAGCAACAATCGATTTCAATCTCAAAAGCTGGTATTGTGACATCACTGGAAGCCAGGTGTACGGTTATTGCTGCCGCTAATCCGATAGGTGAACGTTACGATCCCAGTATGACTTTCTCGGAGAATGTGAATCTGTCCGAACCGATTTTATCGCGTTTCGATGTTCTTTGTGCCGCTAAGGACGAATTTGATCCGATGTCAGATCCACTTTTGGCGAAATTCGTCACATATTAAACATCATCCGTCGAGCGAAGAAGTTATTGAAGAATCGCAGCAACATGGCACGATGGACATACCACAGAAGCTGCTAAAGAAGTACATCTTTGCGATTTTGAATCGAAATGGAGCTGATCTTCGGAAATCACGAATCTTCGTTTCACTTCTTCCGTGCAATGAATGTGCGATATTAATCATACGATCCGGAATATCGGAAGTGATTTATGCATCCGATAAGTATGCCACTGCAAATAATGCAGTGTCGTCCAAACGGATGTAGCCGAGGTTATTTGTATGCAGTTTATTACAGATATGAATCATGTTGAAATTAATTTAAGAGACTGAACTAGTCGGGATCGCAAAAAGTTCACAAGAATAAACTGTTGTAAAATTATGTTAAGTGTTTTTATTTATTTATTAAAGATCTTAGAGTTTCTAGAATTTAAAGATACAGAAACCCCCAATACAGTACTTAAAAATACTTAACGATATCTTCAAAGCTTATCGGAACAAAACACAGAACTTATTACATGAAATCAAAAGTAGTACCTAGTGACTATTCCATATGTGATAAACGATAAGTTCAGAGGATAAGGCTAATCATCATAAACATTTATTCCATGATTTTTCTTAGACGACTAAATCAATGGCCGCTATTCACAGTTGTCATAAAGTTGGCTTTGAGTTAAAGCTGACTTTAGTGTCGTATTATTAATATGACACTAAAGTCAGCTTTAACTTAAAGTCAACTTTATGACGACTGTGAATAGCGGCCAATGTCTTCTTTGTGAATACATTTTAGAAGTCTACTTGATGGTGGTTTGGTCTGGCTTTCACAAGACATAAGATTGGTACCAAACACAGGATACAGAATTATTCTACACGTTCCCTGAAAATTTTATCAAAATCGGTTCAGTGATTTAGGAGTTCATAGGGAACATAGGCACATACATACATATGTGTGATGATCCACATCATCTTTTTTATATACCTATATTAATCTATTTTGTTATCTACGAGACGATTAGGTTAACACTCATATGCGCTTTAAGATCGTGAAATGGTCTCGCTTATTCATGCCGAATTGCACTCACGATGCATACAAATTGAATGGAAGGGTAATTTTCTGGCGTTTACACTGCTCAACGGTTTCGAGGATAGGTACGGTGCAGTACACTGTATGCACACGAGTGGTCCGAATTATGAGCGTCGTAAGCGTATCGATAATTCGGACCGGCTAAAAGCACTGTCAGCAATGTGAGCACCGTGAGAATAATTTGGACAGCGGCCTTAGTCTCATTCACAACGCGCCACGAATAATCGCACAAATTTCCTAAAATTGTGGCTATTCGATAAATAAAACATCACAAATCATCTGACGGAAAAAATTTACTCATTCGATAATTATGAGCTGCTTTCTTGTCCGGGAAAAGTAGGTTGCGGCAAGTACAGCAGCTACGGCCTCTTCAGACAAAGTTACATGGTTCTATTCTCGGTTAATTTCAGGGCGTAGAATACATGTTCCCATAAAAAAATTGTGATAGCTTTCGAGTCAAAGACGCTGCACACTTTGCATACAACCGAATGCACTTTTTGATATGATTATTCGTTTTTCCACCTATTGTGAAATCTTTAGTTATTGAAAAATTAGTTGTGATCGCAAATTATAATATTTTCAAGTATATCATGAAAAAAAATCTCCAGAATTTTGTAGTTTGAATTGATAATAAAAAGAAAAATGAATCCGTCGTACGACTAAAAATATTCGTATCGACAGACGGCATTTTTTAAATATTATCAGTCAAAATCAAAATCCTTAGAAATTTTCTCTTATGGTATTCTTAAAAATGATATAATTAATGATGATTATCACTTTCTAACATTAAAAGTACAATTACAAAATGAAAATAACCCACTACTATAATATGTACATATACATAAATGGCAATAATTTGCAGATATTTGGTGCATAAATAAAATATAACTTTTAAAAATACCGGAGAAGTAAAATTGTGCGCCAAAGCACAACTATGTAATCAACTCACTAATAATAATAATAAAAAAAAAAAATGGAGTAAAATATTAGGAAGACGAAATACAATTTAAGCAGTTTCGTTTGTGCATGATACTCGATACAAAATTTAAATTTAGTACTAAACTATAGACTGCAGACTATTTTCAGGCCATCGGATCCTTTCGCATCAGTTCGATATCGGATTCCATCATATCTCGAACAAGTTCTTCAAAGGATATTTTGGGAACCCATTGCAATTCGGTTTTCGCTTTAGTTGCATCGCCTTGCAACAAATCAACTTCGATTGGACGAAAATATTTCGTAATGACCTTAACGCGAACAATTTCTTCCGTACCGTTCATTTCGATACCGACTTCATTCACTCCTTCGCCGCGCCATTCAATAGTACGACCAATAAACTTAAAAGCAGCCTCAAGGAATTTCCGAACCCTATTTGTTTCTTCGGTAGCAATTACAAAATCTTCCGGCTTGTCCTGCTGTAGCATTAGTCACATTGCTTCGACGTAGTCCTTGGCATGACCCCAATCACGTTTCGAGTCCAGATTACCAAGTTCGAATGATTGTAGCTGACCCAATTCAATTTTCGCTACCGATCGTGTAATTTTTCGTGTAGCGAAATTTTCACCGCGTCGCGGAGATTCGTGATTGGAGAGGATCCCGTTACAGGCAAACATATTGTAGGCTTCACGGTAGTTGATCACGATCCAATATCCGTACATTTTTGCACAAGCTGTTGATGAAATTATAAACATTGCGAGTATGTACAAACGACTAGTACTTACCATACGGTGATCGTGGATAAAACGGCGTTCCTTCATTCTGTGGAGTTTCAAGAGTTTCATTCTGTGGAGTTTCAACTTTCAACTTTTCCATATAGTTCGGAAGTTGCAGCCTGATAAAACCGAACCTGCTTCTCTAGGCCACGAGTCCGGATCGCATCGAGAAGACGAAGAGTTCCGACTGCATTGACTTCGGCTGTATACTCGCTAAGATCGAACGAAATTTTAACGTGACTTTGGGCTGCTAAATTGTAGATCTCAGTAGGCCGAACAAGAGTTATCTCCATTGACATTTCGTCGAGAAATGTCAGAATGCCGAATCTACACATATTCGCACTAACACACTTCAAAAATGAAATTTTAGCTAGTACAAAAACAAGCGAACTATTACATAAACAGGCGATTTTATTGAGGTTAAATCGCAATTTCTAGTACATTAACGACCGAATTCGACACATCTGCCAAACCCAAGGTAGAGAGCTTAGTTTATCCAGGAACCCTATACACATTGAGCTAGTAACTGATATGACCACAGCAGCTTTCTTAGCAGCATTCAATCGGTTTACTGGAAGGCGCGGCTTATGTCACCACATTTATAGCGACTGTGGAACGAATTTTAAAGGAGCAAACGCTGAATTGAAAAGAATAGCAAAAATCAACAATCGAGCAGCGGAATCGTTAGCGAACGATGGAATCATATGGCATTTCAATCCTTCAGGTGCCCCACATTTCGGAGGTCTGTGGGAAGCAGGTGTGAAATCCATAAAACTACACCTGCAACGCATTTTAAGAAACGCCATATTAACGTACGAAGAACTCACAACTACACTCATTAAAATAGAAGGTTGTCTGAACTCCAGACCCTTATGCGCACTTAACAATGACCCTACAGATCTGAACGCGCTTACACCTGGGCACTTCCTTATCGGATACGCGTTGCTAGCTCCTCCAGACAAGAGCTTACAAGATTCAAACATTCATAGACTTGACCGATGGCAAATGACACAACAGCTAACTCAACATTTTTGGCAACGTTGGAGCACCGAATATCTGCCACGTCTACAACAATGACCAAAATGGTTATCGCAAGAAATGAATGTCGAAAACAATGACCTAGTATTAGTCAAAGACGAGAGACTGCCACCTTACAAGTGGCCTCTTGGAAGAATCTGTGAAACATATCCAGGAGCTGATGCAACGTGTCGTAACAATCTTAACGAAAGGTTCAACCATACGAAGGGCTATTTCCAAAGGAGCTCTGTTACCAAACAACGAAAGTCTATCACTTTAAGAAATTTAAATTTGAAAGCAAGTAAAATTTTCCTTACTTCCTCCTTCTCCTATCAATTGTCGTACAACACAAGAACGCATGAAGTACCACGAAGGAAGCAGCGGTGAATTTCCAACATAGTTGGAAGGATTTCACCCTGCTAATTGGCCGATTTATCGACAATACTGTTGCAGAACAGTCAGAGTATGTACTCGCAGTTCAATGTCCAACAGCCTGCTCGTCACAACAGAGAAGAACCATATAGACTCAAACCAATCATAGCAAGTCATTAATTTTTTTATCTTACAGAATGTCACAGAGTACCAGATTCATGCAGTTATGACACTTTCTATTTTTGCGGCTTTAAAGCGGCTAGTAAATCCAAGTGCGTCAGGCTGTTTCGATACGACTACCTGGGGTCTGTCCAATGTTCAGCTATAGCTGCTTTGATAGCAGCTATAGCAGCTTTTTCCAATGCAACAAAAAGCTGCTTTCTCGTGCTTGCTATTTAACAGGTACTCTGTTCAGTTTTTCCAAAAAGCTGCTATCATAGCTGCTTTTCACTGCTTAGAGTACGGACTGTAAGCAAGAAACAAAGACTATCCATAAGAAGATTGGACACTACGCAGTATCTTTGATATAAAATTTGACCTTGGTTTCTTTATTTAATTAGGTGAGGGAAGTAGAATGAAATAGCATGGTGCATGATTAAAAAGAGACAAAATGTGATAACGAGTCGCATTCACCAATACAATGAAATCATTACAGAACGCCTATAAGAAAAATGGCAACAATTCATGTGCAGACACAGCTGATTGTGATTTCATTTCTCATATTATTCCTATAGATTCCAATGCTGGAACACTGGAGACTGGAACAGCGTTCTGTTACGTCAGAGCCTCCTATATATGAAAGCCGTCGGGTAGGTTGTATGATAGGTTGCGTGGGTGACCATTCGATGTTTGACAGTTTCGTTTTTCGTGTGGAAATAAGAAGTGCGCTGTGAATATCGTGGGTAAGTTTTGTGTAATAATTTTAATTTAGTGATAAGTTACAAGTGACAATGGTAGAAAATATAAACATTTCAAGTTTGTGCTTCATTTTCTCTTTAAATCTTTTGCGAATTCGCAATTGATTAGAGGAAACTGATGAAAAGATTTTGCGGCCAAAAAATGTGGTTAGGCTAGAAATGTTTACAAAGTTCAGAATTTTGTTTTATTTGTATAATTATTGAGTAAAATAATTCAATTAGATTTTGTTTTCAATATTGATTAATATTTTTTTTGATGAATGTTTTCACAGTACATTTTGAATTGAAAATACAAGGTTTTCCGGTAAATACTGTTAAATTTATTTTGTGTGACGTTTCGGACTCGACTGAGTCCTTTATCAAACTGATCGACAATATCTCTACAACTGTTATTTATACAAATTAGTTAATTAATTAATTAATTAATATGTTCAAAAGTGCGTGATGTGAAAAATGTGATTGTGGGTATGTCACATTAATATGAAAACTTTTTCGATTCATAGGTACACTAGCCTGCAAGTTGTTAATAAATTTTGCAATTTTTGTTCATAACTTAAATATTCGAGTAAAATTTGTACTTTCATTCAACAGGAGCTGTTTTTTTATATAAAATTGGGAGATATGTACGCACTATTTATTGTCACTTAATAATTAAATGCAATGAAATAAATTTTCTACATTTTGGGCTTGTAGCACCCAACTGGCTCAGAATAATATAAAAAGAAACATTATTTGTCTCTAACAGGACACCCGAGGATCCTTGTACAGCACACACGAACTGCAATTGATTTTGTATTATCTTTAGGATAAGTTAGTAAGTAAGTTTGAGTTATTTAAATAGCCAAATTTACCAATCTATAATAGTTTGCCGAGGAAGTGCTGCGTTTCGGGATGCCGATCCAATTATAACGGCACTATTGAGGAGGGAGGGAAAGCAATAGTAACGTTCTCCCTTCCACCCAAGGAAGATTGACGAGCTGCCTGGATGAAGACGATTCCACGAGATAATTGGAGTCCCACGAAATTTAGTTACATACATATGTATAAACCATTTTTCTGAATGTGACGTAATAAAAACGAAGCATGGTGACGGGCGAGATCTTGGTCGCCTGTTTAAGTTTTTTAGATTACGTGAAGGTGCCATGCCGAGGATTTTCCCAAATTTGCCGATTTATTTAACTTCAAGAGAAGCGCAAACTCGGGGAGATCCTCAGGAAAGGCGTGAGGCCCATTTAACGAGAATGGAGCAATTGAAAACGGAGGCCCTTTCAGCGGATTTTATGTTTAATTTAATTTTTATTTGTTTTGTTTTATTTCCCAATCATTATAGACTTCAATTAATATACGGTTATTTTAATTAAAAGCAATATTTTTGTTTTTTATTAATAAATTTATTTAAAAATAATAATAAAATAATTTTTTAATAGAGTCTTTTGTATTATTTCACGCTTAAGTTTGTTTTCCTTTCCTCAATCCATTAAAGACTCTTGGGAAGTAAGTGGCATGAATTGCGCAAGCTGCAATTTACGACGTACTGGAAACTATTGGACTTTTGAGTTTTATATTAGAACTTTCGTATAATACTTTCTATATAAATTATTCTTAAAACTTATTGAACAGAGTAATTGGATATTTATACAGAAATGTGTATTCCAGACTTCGGATAGAACAACCTCGTAGTTAAAGTGATCCCAAGCAATGGATACTAGTAAATTCAATAGTTTCATACTTTCAAAGGCAATTGGGTAACTATTTTTCTTCCATAAGATTTTAGTAGCCAGAACTACCTACTAAATTTATAAAAATAAATTAAATCATTAAACATTTTTTTCTGGCATACCGCAAAAGATTTCTTGGTGCCATCTTCCACAGTCTTCCGAGTGAAAATCTGTGTCGGAATACTGAAAAGCATCTAAAAACTGTCATTCTATTATGTCTCCAAGATATGTATTCACACTATCTGCAATTATTACTTGATACCGCACAAAATAATTCATTTAATATTAATCTATCGTACTGAACATTACCCTATTTAGAACAAAGTGCCTGGTAATATGTGTAATCATTCATTTTTGCATCTTTGCTTACTCTTTTCTTCGCACGGGAATTTGAATCGGAATATGGAATTGAAGCTGTTCAATTGAATTTCTTTGTACCGCTTATGCAATGATTTTTGTTTTTTTTACACAAAAAATTCATATGTAGTAAGTGCTGTAACTAACAAAAAATAATGAGATAGAAGCAAAAAATTGAAATCATAATTTTTTCACTATTTCTTCGAGTACACCAAATTTCAAAAGAATCGGAGATGATAAGGTCACACACACTTTTAGCGATTCTTGATTAAATTACCTTTTTTCTATAAAATTAATTCGGAACTCTCTTCGATTTTTTTAACCATTGCGATTCCAAGTTTATTTTTTGATATGTTTTGAAAAACAGTATAACTCATAACATGGGGTGTAACATATGAATTATATAAGGGTCTATTATATATTCCGGTATATTCCGGGATGGGGTCTAGAGGTTGAAAAATACAAAACTTAAAAATTGTTTATTATTAAACAAGCCTGGGGAAGTGAAGAGATATTCGATATCCGATCAGACCTGGAGATATGGTGGAATTCATGAAAAAGTGTACAACAACTTTACACCCTCTTAGGGGTCGAATTTCAAAAAATCTTGAAAACACATTCTAGGTATTTATATGAAGAATCCGTAGAATAAAAATGAATTCAATATTTGGAAAGACCTAGTAGATATGACGAAAATCGTGAAAATATATGCATTTTATATTTACTGATATATTTTTTTACCCCCTTAACCCCTTCTGAACGCCAATGAATATTAGAATTCTTTTTATCAGAATTACTTTTCAAGTTGATTGACATATACGTACCGAGTTTCAACTTTCTAGCATAAGCCGTTCTAAAGTTAGGAAAAACACCCCTCACCCTCGTACCATACTAACCCTAAAAATAATCTATTTTTCCACCATGCCACTACTATAGCTCTATGTAAATACCAAGTTTCAGCTTTCTATCATTATAGATTCTTAAGATATAAACATCGGAACTTTTTCCTTCTCACCCTTCTCCACCCTCACCTTATAGGCGCGCCGTGGCCTAAAATCTGGCAGGGGCCAGGGCCCGAATGGCTCAGAACATACGACTTTTCCGAAAGGCACACATGCTTTTCATACAAGTTCGTCCTTTTTGTGTTTACAGATTGGGTAATCGTACGAATGATTAGTCTTAGGTTACGACTTTGAAATGTTAATACGATGTTTTTCCAATGATGATTTGATTTGATCGATTTCTTAACAGGCATAAGGATAAATTGTCTTTAAGAAAACCGATGGGAACATCATACTCTTATGCTTGTGACCATGGATTTAATAGCGAAGTAGTTTAAAAAATGTTTGACATCTTACTTTTATTATGGCTCCCAGGGGACCATATTACCAACACATTATCTGAAATTGTTATATTGGAGGCGCTTATGTGCACGAAAATTTTCATATATCTTAATTTTTATAAATGCAACGCGGTTAAGTACACTAATACGTGTAAGCGCATAGAATTTCACACGGCCAAGAGCACATGTAAAACCTATTTTTACTTTCTTTTTTAGCAAGCACAATTCGACCCATTAACCATTTCTGTAAAGACAGATTCCCCGAAAATCAGACGTTTTAGGCGTTGGTCGTCATGTTTAAATCGAATCACTCGTTGTCATTTCTAAAACATGTGAGTTTATGTCATGTCCGTTTGCGAAATGAGAAAATTGTATTTTTTCCGGCTAATACGACAGCCTTTATACAACCATTGGACGATGGTATTATAATATTTGCACTTTTAAAGCACAGATATTATCGACAACAAATATCAGACAATTCTGGCACTGGAATACGGATTTCTCTAATGCTTTGGAAAATCTTTAAACGTCTAACGCCCGTTCCTACGATCGTCAGTTGCGTTTTACCTGGAACTTTAACTCACATATTTTCATACAAAACTTCCAATTAAAGTTCCGGTTAGAATTTAACTGACGAGAGAGATCTTGGTAGTTAGTTTCACCAACAATAATTAAAAATTGTTTTCGCAAAGCTGGATTTACTTACAAAACTTTGCAGGAGTTCCATGATAACGAAGAGGAAATCATTGAATTTCCTGTACCCGAGGATCAAAAGAAATAGATAATATGTGTTTTATAAGGCTTGAAACCATAGAGGCCTAGCTCACATACGGCACATTTACAACACACTTGAATTAATACACTGAGAGTTGTCAGCACTTTACTTAGCACTTTGTCTCAAGAATGAAAAACCAAAAATGATCGGATTTCGTTTCGTTTCTGCTGGACTTTAGACACACACCGGCACATGCACGACGAAAATCTGCCTTGATCAAAAAGTTCCCGGAATAACCACTGTGTGGCGCTTTTATTGTTCCGATTCGAGTTCTGTTTGTTTTGTTAAGTTGGTACACCTGTCGTTGACATTCCTTTTAAATCTTAGCGTCATAGCTAGACATTTGCAAAAGTTACGTAGCCAAGAGTACATCTCTGTGTGTCCCTGCGATTTTTCCATTACTTTCTCTCGGCAGCTGAAACGCGTTCCCCGTAGTGGTTTTTTAACTCGATTGAACAGAAAAAAGTCACAGGGAGCCAATTCAGGTGAATTCGGTGAGTGTTGGATAGTATTTGTTGCTATTTTCGTCAAAAAATTACGAATAATAATGACACTGTGCGACGGTGCGTTACCATGGTGCAAAATTCACGAGTTTTGTGCCTACAATTCTGGTCTCTTTAGGCGAACTGCTTGCAAACGTCTCGTAACGCCCAAATAATACTCTTTGTTTACTGTCTGACCTTCTGGCACTCTTGGCTACGTAACTTTTGTAGATGTCAAGCTATGACGCTATGATTTAAAGGGAATGTCAACAACAGATGTACCAACTTACCAAAAAAAAACAGAACTCAAATCAGAAAAATAAAAGCGCCACACGGTGGTTATTCCGGGAACTTTTTGATCAAGGTGGTATATCGGCCGTATCTTTTGAACAATGAGAAAAAAGATGCGAAACAGTTACGCACACAATAGATAACCTTAAGGATTTTTGTCCTTTTGATATCTGTTGTCGACAAATTAAATGAAGAGATCGCCAACCTACCCATTGTTTCAGCTCATAATTGTTTATTTTCGATATCAAGCATTTATTTGAATGAAAGTATCGAACGAAAACCAAATCGATCTCTGTAAAAATTTGCAAGGAAAGGGCTTGCAGTAGGATTGGAAAGAATTATTTGTCTAGAAGGAGCCAGAATTATTTTTCTGGGAGGGTCCAAGCTGGAGTCTGGGGGGTCCTGGCCTCTCCTGGCCCCCCCCTACGGCGCACCTATGCCCTCACCCTCTACACCCACACCCTCAAAAAATTTTTCCCTACTAGGGTTTTTTCCCTACTAGGTTCTATTATACACTGTTATTGAGATATAAAACGTGTTATTTTTGAAAAATTCTTATCCCCTCGACTTCCGTGCTCCGATTTTACTTTGAGCAATCTTTATTTATCAAGCTTTATACTCAAACCGAATTTTGTTTTTCTGGTGCAATTGGCTTGTGAGATATCGAAATCTAAAGTTTTTCACCCCCACCACCTCTCCTAGTATAACTACAGATATTTGTTAAGTTTTAATTGGTTGCCATTAACGGTTTAGGAGATATGGATTTTAGAATGTGTCGATCTCGACTTTTTTGCGTTTTAGACGCATTGTTTCCCCCTCCCCTCCCACACTTCTTCACCCGTATCATAAATTTTTTTGTAAATGGATCCACTATCAAAGCTCTATAGAAATTCCAAATTTCAGTCTCCTAACATAAGCGGTTGCTGAGATCTAGAAACCAAAATTGTTCGTCTAAGACGCTTCCCCCACCCAGTCTATTCATAGAAAAAATATTAATGTAATAGCTCCACTGGTTTGAGAGCTACGACCCTTCAAACGATTTTGCATGGGGCGGTCGACGTACGGCGTACGGCGGACAGACAGGTTTGAAAATTTTTATTGCTTTTTCGTGTCTACTAGTCATGAAACGTGTAAAAAAAGTTTTGAGGGCAGCAAATTTTTTTCTTAAAAAATCGATAACAATACTGTATTATGAATAATAAAGTAAAATTAAAAAAAAACTTATTGTGACATAGGTATTTAAGGACAAATGACAAAATCGTTATCATTGAAAAAAAAAATGTCGAGGATAGTTTTGCGACAACCTTACCCTTTAAAATAAGCCCTATTTTATTATTCCAGGATAGAAATTACCAGAGATATAAATTTTCAAAGAGGACTCGAAGACTATTTTCGAAAAAACTAACAAAAAAATTAGATAGAAACAAAAAATTGAATTTCAATTCTTTTTCACTCTATTATTTTAATAATAAAGTATTGTTATCGATTTTTTTTAAAAAAAAAAATTCCTACCCTGAAATTTTTTTTTTATACGTTTTATGACTAATAAACGCCAAAAAAGCAAAAAAAAATTTCACTCCGTCTGTGCGCCGTCCGCCGTACGCAAACTCGTTTGAGGAATTATAGTTGCCAAACCCTATGAGCTATTAAATTGAATTTTTTTTTCTGAATAGACATGGTGGACACTAAGAAGTGATATTTTTTTGAAGGTTAAGGGTGTGAGGGTGTGAGCGTGTGAGGGGGAAGGTGGGGGAAGCGTTTTAGACGAAAAATTTTGGCTTCTAGATCTCAGCAACCACTTATGGTAGGAAGCTGAAACTTGAAATTTCTATAGAGCTTTGATAGTGGACCCATCTGCAAAAAAATTGCTGATATGGGTGAAGGGGAGTGGAAGTGGAGGGGGAAATAATGCGTCCGAAACGCAAAAACCGTTAATGGCAAGCAATTCAAACTTAACAGATATCTGTAGTTATACTAGGAGAGTAGATTCAAATAAAATTTTTTAGTGTGGTGATAGCGTACGGGGGTGGGGGTTGAAATACTTAACATTACGATATCTCAGAAACCAATTGCACCAGAAAAACTAACTTCGGCTTGTGTATAAAGCTTGATAAATAAAGATTGCTCAAAGTAAAATCTTTGAAGGGGGCAGGGGAGCATAGAAGTGGAGGGGATAAGAATTTTTCAAAAATATCACTTTTCATATCTCAATAACAGTGTTTGATAGATGCTTCAAATTTTTACCAGAAGTAGGCCCAATATAGCTCTAGTAGAAAAAAAAATTTGAAGGGTGTAGCGGGTGAGGGTGGGGAAGGGTGAGAAGGAAAAAGTTCATATATTAAAAACCTGTAATGATATAAACCTGAAACTTCGTATTTAGAAAGAACTATAATAGTGGCATGGTGAAAAAATATTTTTTTTTAAAGGTAGCATGGTACGAGGGTGGGGGTTGTTTTTCCTAACTTAAGAACGGCTTATGCTAAAGAGGTGAAACTCGGTACGTATATGTAAATCAACTAGAAAAGTAATTCTGATAAAAAAAAATTGAATATTCATTGGCGTTCAGAAGGGGTACCATACTACCTCTTTCTTTCTCACCCTTCCCCACCCTCACCCTCGACACCCACACCCCCAAACTTTTTTTCCCTACTAGGGTTTTATTAGGCCTACTTCTGGTAAAAATTTGAAACATCCATCTTACACTGTTATTGAGATATGAATCGTGTTGTTTTTGAAAAATTCTAATCCCTCCCACTTCCGTGCTCCTCCACCCCTTTAAAATATTTTTCTTTGAGCAATCTTTATTTAACAAGCTTTATACTCAAACCAAATTTTGTTTTTCTGGTACCATTGGTTTGTGAGATATCGTAATCTAAAGTTTTTCACCCCCCACCCCCGTACGCCACTACCCCCACCCAAAAATTTTGTTTCAATCTACTCTCCTAGTATAACTACAGATATTTGTTAAGTTTTTAAGTTTTAATTGCTTGCTATTAATGGTTTAGGAGATATGGATTTTAGAATTGGTCGATCTCGGCATTTTTGCGTTTCGGAAGCATTATTTCCCCCTCCACTCCCACACCCCTTCACCCATATCTGTTTGTTTTTTTTGCAAATGGGTCCATTATCAAAGCTCTATAGAAATTCTAAGTTTCAGCCTCCTAACACAAGCGGTTCCTGAGATCTAGAAACCTAAATTTTTCGTCTAAAACGGTTACCCCACCTTCCCCCTTACACCTCCTCCCCTGAAAATAATGTCAATTCAAGGGGTCTACCAAGTCTATTCTTAGAAAAAATTTTAATTTAATAGCTCCACTGGTTTGAGAGCTACGAGCCTTCAAAGATTTTGGGGCGGTCGACGTACGGCGTACGGCGTACGGTGTACGGGGTACGGGGTACGGCGTACGGAGTACGGCGTACAGACGGAGTGAAAATTTTTATTGCTTTTTTCGCGTCTACTAGTCATGAAACGTGGAAAAAAAAAAATTTTGAGGGCAGCAAATTTTTTTTTTTTAAAAATCGATAACAATACTGTATTATAAATAATACAGTAAAAGTTACGAAAAATCTTGTAAAACACACGCTTGGTCGTTCGATTTGGAAATAAACTCCAGTCGGCTGTGTTGTGGTGCCTGATCTGATTCTTCTTCAGTACGCGGCCTTGGTCAATTCCGGAAAAGGGCTAATTATCTAAGTCTATAGCTTGATTTGATATTCATTTTAGTGTCATTACTGAGAACTAAAGTCGAGGCATGAAAGATGTGTACAATAATTGTGCAGTGAATGAATGGTAAAAGTAGATGCATCATAGTTTGGTATATAAAGTATGATTTTTCTCAAGGGGGAGGGCAAGTGCCCCTTCTTGCGGAGACTGCAAGGGGAGCGCATTGATTCGAACCAAAAATCATTCGTGCGAATTACGATCGGGTACGTGGAGCATGGGACGATCGTTTTCGTTCTTTCTCGGGTGATTCGATAGCGTGTTGGAAGTCTGGGAAGTCAAAAGAAAATCTGAGACTTGAAACGCAGCTGTGTATTGGACCGATATGGCCGTTGAAATCATCCGAAAATGGCAATCTTTAGGCTGTAGGTACAGACATAGGTGATTTTATATTATCGAAATTAGGGATAGGAATTGATTGCTCAACAATCGATTGTTGCAAGATCGATTATTTTAAAATGTTTAATTGATGCTTTTTATTCAATTAATCGATTAACCGGATAATTCTTGAGTCCCAGAATTGAAAATTTTAAAAGTTGATTGAAGAATCTTCCTCACACTATCCTACATTTGGAGCTAAATGTCCGTTAAATATCCAATTAAGTTTTTGGCTTTGGTTTTTATAAGGTTATAAAAAACCATTTTCAACATTTGCGGATGAATGTTTTTTTGTATAGTTCTCCCTAAAATACAAAATTTCATGAGGTTACGAAAGCCTTCAGAAAAAGAAGAAAAGAAAAAGAAAAGATCATTGCCAAAACACTTCTATGTCTTTTTCTACATTGGAATTATTGTTTGCAAGTAATTATTTATTAACTAACAGTCAGTCATCTTCAAATTTTTGTAATTTATGATCTTCAACAATAATGTCCTTTCAAAGTCATTTTGTATAGTTCTCTCTAAAATGCTTTTCTTGTTAATTTCACTTTATTATTTCTTAATATAATTTCTTGGAGGGAGTGTTTTAGACGAATTTTCGTTTCTAGATCTGAGGAACCACTTACACTAGGAAGCTTAGAACTTATGTAGAACTATGATAGTAGACCCATTTGCAAAAAAAATTTTGGTGCAGGTGGATGGATGTGGAGAAGGGTGCTAAGCAATAAGTCCGAAACACTTGAAAGCCGCGATTGAGTCATTTCAAAATTTATATATCCTATATATAACAATAAACTCATAATTATTTCAATATTTTATCCTCAGCTTTAATTTCAATTTCTTAACCTCAGCCGTCATAAGAATTTTTTATCCTCAGCCGTCATTTGATTTTTTTATCCTCAGCCGTCATTTGAATTTTTATCGTCAGCCATCATTTGAATTTTTTATCATCAGCCGTCATTTGAATTTTTTATCCTCAGCTGTCATTTGAATTTTTTATCCTCAACCGTCATTTGAACTTTTTATCCTCAGCCAATATTTGAATTTATTATCCTCAGCGGTCATTTGAATTTCTTATCCTCAGCCGTCATTGGAATTTTTATCCTCAGCCGTCGTTTGAATTTTTTATTCTCAGCCGTCATTTGAATTTTTTATCCTCAACCGTCATTTGAATTTTTTATCCACAGCCGTCATATGAATTTTGTATCCTCAGCCGTCATTTGAATTTTTTATCGTCAGCCGTCATTTGAATTTCTTATCCTCAACCGTCATTTCAATTTTTTAGCCTCAGCCGTCATTTGAACTTTTTTAAGCTCAGCCTCCATTTGAATTTTTTAACCTCAACCATCATTTGAATTTTTTAACCTCAACCATCATTTGAATTTTTTTACCTCAGCCATCATTTGAACTATTTAACCTCAGCCATCATTTGAATTTTTAGGAATACTTTAAGTTTAGACAAGAGTTAAAGTCTTTACGATGGGTGGTGAAGTCTGCGGCTGGGGTGAAAAGATGAAAAGATGAGTGATTAGAATATCTTCCGAACCAGTTACACCAGAAAATAAATTTCGGTTTCTGTATATGAGATCACAAGTGGAGTCTACTGAAAGTAAACCATTTAAGGGTGGAGGTGGCACAAAAGTTATGGTAGTTTTTTTAAAAAAAAATTATTACTTTATCTCAAAAACCGTACCAGATCTTGAGAATTTTACAGGAGTTGAAGTAAGAAGACCTTAGTGGAGAGAAATAATTGTGAAAAGTGTGGGTCTCGAAAACCGTAATGAGTAGAAAGCTAAAAATAAAAATTTTCGCCTATATTTTGTTTAGGGCCACAGGGTGGTTTTTTATATCCTAGAAACGGCTTATGCTTGCAAGTTGAAACGTATAATATATATGTATGTAGATGTAGATGTATGTTACTTACTCTTAGCAAGAGTTGGCGATTCAGTTCCGAATTTGAGACCGAAACAAAAGCAGGAGTAAAATAATTCCAATAATTTGACATAGGATGCGATTTTCTCGACCTGGGTTTTTAATACGAAACGTGTGTTGCTCAATTTACTTATATCTTCATGAATGTATAATTTTTTTCTGTTGCAGCAAATTTCGTTACAGTGAAATGTTGCCAAAGCAGTCGAACATTGATGGAAAAATTAAAATTTCTTCAAATTTCTTGGAGGTACAATCAATTTCGGCTTAAGGTTTAAAAAAGTGCTTTATTATTTTCCGTAAGTTCTTAATGCTAACAGGTTTTCTATCTTAATCCTAAAGCTAAAATTAGTCTATATTTAAGCTGCTACCATTCTTAATGGCCACAATGGGCACTCTAAGATATAAATTTTATCGGGGGGATGTTTGGGGGGGGGATCGGAGTCTCTTTATTTAATTACATTCTTAATGTATACTTATCATTAAAATAAACTATTGGGAAAATGGCAAAAAAAAAACCAAATTTAAATCAATTTCACTCTATTCTACTATATACAATTCTTACATACTAACTTAAAACTAGGGTTTGAGCCGAACTCTCCGCCGCCGGGGCCAGCAGCATCATGCTCCACTATTCGAGAATAGTAGAGCAGAAACCACCGTTCCCGGCCGCGGACAGCACAGTCCAGCATACAATAATTGCATTTAAGAATGCATCGAGAAGGGAATATTTAGGTGGGATACGAATCACTTTATTTAATTTATTACAATGTTCCTTAACCGTGAGTTACTAACGCTAAAAATGTTCCATGACTACTAACGCTGGGTCTAATCGACCCACAGCTTAAAAAGTTACTTGAATGTGAACCATACCAGTAACTTAGACGATATATAGGTTTTAAATAAATAAATGAATACATTGAAAATTTAATAAATACTGAATTCATTTAATTTTTCAAATCACGAAACTACATAGATAGATAGCAGTGAAGTTCATTTAAAAAAAAAAAATAAAAAAAAAATACAAAGCTTCAAAAAAATGTTTGTCAATTCTTGATATATTCCTCCAGGATCTTGGGAACGGTCGTTTTAGAAAGCTGAGAGAAAAGAGAAGAATAGAAATAATAAAAGAATAAAAAAAAATAAAAATAAATAATTACCTATATAATAACGTGGGTCCATGATACCCCTATAATATAAACCACAAACACTAACGTGGGTGCAATCGACCCAGACACTTTTTCAAAACGATAATCTTCACAGTTTAGTTGCCGAAACCGTACTAAAATTGCATAGAACCTAAAGCATACTAAACAATCACTGATTAGCGTTAATATGAAGTAGTTTCATTTTCGTTTACGTGGTGTTTTTCATGCGTTCCTTTGTTTTGGGTCGAATCGACCCAAACGTTAGTAACCCAGGGTTAAATATAACAATTTATCATAAATAATTTTTCCTTATAACTATTCCGGGCCGAGCCATTCGTCACCTGGACTGATAGCTGAAGGCCATCAGTTCCTGTAGCGATTGTCTAGGTCCGGCATGCCTTATAACTAGGGAAGCTGCTAACAAGGTTAGTACTTATTCTAGTTTCGTTTATTTTTTTGGGTTAGCCTAATTAACTTATTCTAGAAAACTAACTAAGTGACTTGTTGATTAAGCCACCAGTATCTCGTAGCCTCACGCTCATGTCTGTCAATGTCAACATAGTTCGCGGTGGAGTAACGCCATAATGGCTGGTTTCGAGATTGGGGTCGTATTCTATTTTTTTATCGGTCGCACGACTATATGCGTGATAAATGATTGGTACGTAGTCGGAATCTAAGATGTAGCCGTTTCCGTCAAGGTAGACAAAGGTTTCAGGTGGAATAAAACCAGTTGACATGGTTTTTTCAATATATTGTGGGTTTGGGAAAAAGGGTTGGTGGATTCAGGGGTTAAGGTCTTGATCTGAGGTGGTTCCAGCTATATGGTTCCTAATTAATTTTATGATTGTCGTATCAACCCGGGAGATTTCTGCCGTTTGATATATTTCCTCGTTCGATATGTAATGCAGAAAATCTGTCTCTGCCTTTCTACAGATGCCAGTACACGCGCGTAGATATTTTCTTTCGAAAAGTCTAAATGTATCCATATAAGATCGACTAATATTGAACCGGATGGGGCAGCCATAAGTGAGAATAGGTCTCACCTGAGCTTGGTAACAAATGATTTTAACGCGAGGGTATAAATGTTTCGCATAAAAAAGTCGTTTTAGAGCCATGAATGCGTTACGCGCCTTTACAATCTGGATATTAGCGTGTTGGTTGAAGTACAAGTGTTGATCTAAGTTTACTCCTAGATATTTAACACAAGTTTTGTGCGGAATTTTATCGTGGCTTCCCTCCCCAGCTACAATATGGAATTTCTTCCAATTGCGCTTCAAATCTCTATTGGCATGGGCTAAAGTGGTACGGAATAGGATAGTCTCACATTTCTGGGAATTAATTTTCATCTTCCAAGAGTTCGTGTAGAACTGAACATCATTGAACATTTTCTGAAGTTCCTCTTGGGCTTTAGTCGCTTTAGAATGGAGTGTGTATATAATAAGGTCGTCTGCAAAGGCTACAATAGATCTCTTGTGTGATTTATTAAAATGAAATGCTTCCAAAAGATCGCTAATGTAGATCGCGAATAAAGTGGGTGCAGTTATTGTTCCCTGTTGGAGCCCTTCCTTAACATTAAAGGTCTGTGTGGTAACAATTTTCCCGTTTGTTAGCACAAAGTTTTTGTTGTATATCATGTGTACAAGGATGTAAGGGAACCCCAATGGTTGCCGCATACACGCGAAAAAGGGATTGAAGTTCACTATTAAAACAACCAAGAATTCCAAAATTGTAATTTATTGCAATAGAGAAAAATGTGCGACCGACATGAACGCGTGCAAGATAACAAGTAAGGAGCAATATGCGACCGTACGCGAGAGCAATTAAAAAGCAACGAGAAAAAGAGCCCAGCAAAAGGGCTGTACAAAAACAAGAGAAGACGCGTAAAAATTGAAAACAAACGGTCAAACCAAAAAAGACAAAAGTGCCGCAATGTTGTCGTTGCCATAGAAAAACGTCAATGTTCATATTCCGGTGCTGTTGTTGCCATAAAATCTCGGACATCCTGCCCGGCTGGACCGGGAGGTTCAGGACAGTCGCTGATGAGCCTGCATACTTTCTGCACGGGCCTCGTGCATGTTCCATAGCTATGCCTGATGGTGACGATTCTGACGAGACCGTCGTCGCCTGGGTGTAGAGCTATAATTCTGCCAAGTCGCCATTGTGTTGGGGGTAGATTTTCCTTTCGAATGACTACGATGTCATTCAGTTGCAGGTTGTCCGCTGCCTGGTGCCATTTGCTACGGATTTGTAACGACGCCAAGTATTCATCGTGCCATTTCTCCCAAAAGTGCTGGTGCATCTGACGTAGATGCTGCCAATGCTTTAGTCGATTAGTAGGACCCTCCGAAGCAGGGGCCTCAGGTACAGCCACCAAGGATCGGCCAATCAGGAAATCAGCTGGTGTAAGTGCCAGTTGATCGTCAATGCCATCGCGTAACGCCACAAGTGGACGCGAGTTTAGACACGCCTCGATACGTGTCAGCAAGGTGTGCAGGTGGTCGAAGAACAATGATTGTTTGCCAACGACCCGCAATAGATGTTTCTTTGCAGATTTGACTGCCGCCTCCCAGAGCCCGCCTTGGTGTGGGGCTCCAGGTGCTATAAAGTGCCAAGTAGTACCGCAATTCGCTAACTGTTGCCTGGTGTATACTGCGTGCCACTCTGCCAAATCCGCCTGAAGGATCTTATTTGCGCCAACGAACGCGGTGCCGTTGTCACTGAACAAATGCTGACAAGGATCGCGTCGACTGATGAAGCGTGTAAATACATTGAGGAATGCCTGTGACTATAAATCCTCAGCCAACTCGATGTGAACAGCCTTTGTTGCCATGCAAACAAAAATTGCCACGTATGTTTTGATCACTGTCCTGGATCGTTTCGTGCCAACGCGAATATTAAATGGACCACAGTAGTCCACGCCAGAAGAAGAAAATGGTGGTGATGCGGTGACGCGAGATTTGGGCAGTGATGCCATTTGCTGACGCAACATCACCTGCTGATGCCTTCGACACGTCACGCAATTGTGAACGCATTGTTTCACCATTGCTCTGCCATGCAATATCCAATATTTTTGACGTAATGTTTGCAACATAAGCTGAATGCCACCATGCAAGGTCAATTGATGAGTTTTACGAATGATGAGCACTGTGAGTGTACTCTGCTTTGCTAAAAGAATCGGATGACGTTGATTATGATCAAGGTCAGCATGCTTCAGTCTGCCTCCCATTCGGAGGATGCCATGTTCATCCAAGTATGGGCCAAATGCGATGAGTGGACTTGAAGTCGCAAGGCTATTGTGCTTTCGAAGTTGATTGATCTCCGTGCCAAAGAATTTATGTTGTTCGTTGCGGATGTGCCATGCCAATGCCTCGTCCATTTCCTCAGGAGTGACTACAGGATGATGCCGATAGTGATGACAGGCAGGTCGGCAGCGCAAAATGTAAGATGTTGTACGAAGTAGCCGATCAATGCTGCTAAATCGTTCGAGCAAGTCCAAAATAGTGCCATCTGCAGTTCTTGTAGTAATGCTGTGTAGATTCTTGCCATGAACTAATGTTGCCTTAATGGGTTTTTCTTCCATTGCCATATCCAATACTTCTGATTCAGTGAGTGGAGGAAGTTCAGTCGCTGGTGTGTCATCGCTGAGCAATGATGCAGGGCCATGCCACCATAATGGATGATCACATAATGATTCAGCACTGATGCCACGGCTTGCGCAATCGGCAGGATTCTGTTGGGTGCGTATGTGATGCCAGTGGCCAATATCGGTGTGCTGTTGTATATAAGAAACCCGATTAGCTACGTAGGGTTTCAATGTAGATGCGGATTTTCGAAGCCAGCTAAGTACGATAGTCGAGTCTGACCATAGTGAGTATGAAGCAGTGCGCAGTTCCAGAGTGTTTCGCACGAAGTCCATTGTTGTTGCCAGTAGCTGCGCAGCACAGAGTTCCAAGCGTGGGATGCTGATTACTTTAACTGGAGCCACCTTTGTTTTTGACGTAATAAGCTGCGATGTGCGGGTGCCATCGTGATTAACGCTGCACAAGTATATAGCAGCGGCGTATGCCTTAGCGCTTGCATCGCAAAAGCCATGGTGACGTAACTGCACGCCTGAACTTAGGCCAACCCATCGTGGTATACGTATCGCCTCGAGTTTGCATAGACTGTTGCGAAAGTTCAGCCATTCTGACAGTAGATGTGACGGTAACGGTGTGTCCCATGCCAAGCCTTCGAGCCATAGCCTCTGTATGAAGATTTTCGCCACAATTATGACTGGAGCCAGCATGTTCAGAGGATCGTAGAGTTTCGCAGTGTCGCGAAGCACCTGTCGTTTCGTTGTGGAGGGCAATTCATCCAATTTGATTTTGTAGAAAAGCTCATCTAGGCCAGGATTCCAATGTAAGCCTAGTACCGTCGTATCTGGAGACTTTAATGCCACATCGCCGTCCGGATTCGGTGCATTAGGTAGCATCGCCAAAGCTGATTCGCTGCTTGATCGCCATTTCCGCAACTCAAAGTGTCCCATTCGTAGAATCGATGCTACGTCGCCAGCCAGTTGAACTGCGCCTTCCAATGATTCTACGCTCATTAAGTAGTCGTCTACGTAGAAGTCACGGAGTATGATATTTTGGGCAGCCTCTGCCCGGATGAAGTCATTAATGACAGTAGAATTGTCCATAGCACATTGTTGCAAGGAACGGATCGCATTGTATGATCCGCATGCCATGCCATATGTCACTGTCGTGAGCTGATAAGTCCGCAATGGGTCAGACGGATCTTCGCGCCACAGTATCCGCTGCCAAGCCTGATGTCGTTCGTCAACCCGAACCTGCCTAAACATCTTCTCGATGTCTGCTGAAAATGCCACCAAGAATTTCCTAAACCGCATCAATATGTCCACCAAGGGTGCCTGAATTGTAGGGCCAACCAGTTGAGTTTCGTTGAGTGATACGCCGTTTGTGGTTTTCGCTGATGCATTGAACACCACGCGAAACTTGCCAATAACCGCATGATGTGGTATATAGTAGGCCTGTGTTGGATCACCTGATGTTCTGTCTATTTCTCTCATGTGTCCAAGTGCAATATATTCTCGTAGGAAAGCCACATATTTTTGTTTGAGTGCTGGGTCTGAAGCCAACTTCCGTTCCAGTTGATGGAACTGTCGCAAAGCCAATGGATGCGAGTTGCCTAATGCCGGCGCGTCGGAACGAAATGGTATCTGAACCACGTATCTGCCATCTGCATCGCGCCGGTGTGTCGCCAGGAAAAGTTTACTGCAAATATCTGAATCGTGGGACAATTCAGATGGCACAGCTGCTGCCTCCTCGATCTCCCAGAACTTGCGAAGAAGATCGTCCAGTCGTTGTTCGCTATCGCCAGCCTGTAGGTGCAGTGAACGCACAGCCATTGAGGTGTTTGTGTCAATTGCAGCGGGGCCAAATACTACCCAACCAAGCCTTGTTGCCTGTGCAAATGGTTCGTGGACGGTGCCTTTAACAATTCCTTCTTGGAGGATTGTACCCCAAACATCAGCGCCAATTAACGCATCAATACGACCAGTTATGCCGAACGTTGGGTCTGCAAGGTGCAAGGAGCGCAAGTGAAGCCAGCAATATTCCGAAATGTCCGCCACAGGAGTCGGTGAGGTGATGTTGTCTAGGATATGAAAGTCGATTTCCATACTGAATGTGGACTCGGTAAGGGAGTCTAGTCGCAAAGCAGCTCGGCCACGCGTGTAGATAGTTGAAGATGAGCCAACGCCTTCCACCTTTAACTCATATCGCTGTCTGTTGATTGCCAAATTGTTGAAAAAGCGAGAGGTGATGAAACTCGCTTGCGAGCCAGGATCGCACAGCAAACGACACCTATGCCGATCGCCAAAGCCATCTGTTATGTCAGCGTATGCTGTCGCCAAGAGAACCAGTTGCTCGCTGATGACAACAAAGGTTCTCAGAGGTGTTGCCAATCAGGCAGAGTAATTTTGTGGCGGCTTGCCACTTCCATTTGATGCAGGTGCTGCTGTTCGTGATGCCAGAGTGGAGGTTGCTGAGGTAGCCAAGCTCGCTGTTTCTGATGCGATGGGCACTGAGCGACGACACAGTAGTGTGTGATGCCTGCCATTACAGGTGCGGCAATTGCCAGACTGACATGCTTTAGTTGCATGGCCTGGTCTGAGGCAATTAAAGCAAAGGTTGGACCCTTTCAGTCGCTGAAACCGATCCGCCACGGGTAACTCTAGCAATTGTGGACAGCGCCCGATGCTATGCGATGTATTGTTGCAGTAGTCGCAATGACTGGGAGCGCAAGGAGCCAAGTTCGACTTTACGAGTCGCGCAGAATGCGTAGGTGTTACCAGTACACGCTTCGCACCTGCTTGCGTGCCAGCTGCGCCTGCCAGAGATGTATTAGTGGTTGTTGGCCAGCGAAGAACGTCTGATGCCAAGCTGTGTGCTCGTTTCTCGATGAACGAGAGCAATGCCTCCAAGGTGGGTATTTCATTCGACGTCAAACTCATACCCCATGCCTGTTGTGTAGATGACGGAAGTTTCGATGTTACGATTGGAACGGAGAGCGCATCCCACTTATCCACCGGCAATTCCATCACTGTGAGCGCACGAAGCGACTCACGCACGGTATCAACGATAGCCAATAAAATCGTAGTAGACTCTTGCGTCTGTGCCTTCATAGATATGAATCGCGACACGTGGATCTCAGCCAATTGTTTTGGGTTATCGTAGCGCGCCTTTAACGCCTTCCAAACAGCCTCGTAACCGCCAGTGTACATTCCGCCAACAAGTGATGTTGCGTCGCCTCTTACTGTAGCTCGCAATTTCGCCAATTTATATGGCTCCGGATATTCGGGAGTATGTACCAACGTCTCGAAGGTATCCTTAAATGCCAGCCAATTCTGCAAGGTGCCATCGAAAGTCGGAACCGTCAAAGGATCCAACCGCAAATCTACGACAGTCGATCGTGACGACTCGGTGTCGTCAGAAGAAGACGACTGCGTTGCCATGAGACGCCTCATGTTTGCCACGGTCACGTTAAATATGCCTTCAGTTTCCGTCCATAAAGTTTCATGCAATGCCAATTCATCTTCCTGAGCCTCTGCCAATAAGCCATCATGTGGCGCTACGAAACGATCGAAGTGCATCTGCAAGCTATTAAGCTGTTGCGCCAAGCCATGTACCTCATGCTCGTAGTCGTCCGCCATCACAGCCGTTGAAATGCGCCGAATCGCATTAACGGCGGCTGTACGCTTGTTCAAATTCGCCATGGCCACGCAAACGAAAGATGCAGGTAGCGTATTGAAAAAAGGACTTACCCAAAAGCTTATCGCCCAATGGATCCAACGGATCAGCGCTGATCTTACCTGCTGCCAAGCCACAATCGAAAAATGCACCACACTTGTCTGTGAATACCGAAAGGGCAAACCGCAACACGAAAAAGCAAGCCACTACACGACTATGCGTATGTATTTGTCCGAAATTACCGCCAAGGACAAGCCACGACACGAAAAAGCAAGCCACTACACGAATTCGAAGGCCAACGCACACACACGCAATAACGATAGCGTTCGGGGAAGTACCGATATGTAAGTTATAACACGCAAAATGCACAATGTTGTCACCAAGGGCTAACCACGACACGAGAACTGCACAATATTGTCGCCAAATGCAAGCCAATACACTGTATGCGCAAGAAAAGCTCGGAAATGTCTCGAAACGCGAACCACAAGGCCACTCGAAGAAGCGTTTTTCAATTTCCAAAACCACAGGGATCAAGAGTTCATTCCTCACAGGAGGCACCAAAATGTAAGGGAACCCCAATGGTTGCCGCATACACGCGAAAAAGGGATTGAAGTTCACTATTAAAACAACCAAGAATTCCAAAATTGTAATTTATTGCAATAGAGAAAAATGTGCGACCGACATGAACGCGTGCAAGATAACAAGTAAGGAGCAATATGCGACCGTACGCGAGAGCAATTAAAAAGCAACGAGAAAAAGAGCCCAGCAAAAGGGCTGTACAAAAACAAGAGAAGACGCGTAAAAATTGAAAACAAACGGTCAAACCAAAAAAGACAAAAGTGCCGCAATGTTGTCGTTGCCATAGAAAAACGTCAATGTTCATATTCCGGTGCTATTGTTGCCATAAAATCTCGGATAAAGGATATTTATCAAGTATTTGGGGAATTTTTTTTGGATTAATTTAAAGATCAGACCGTGAAGCCAAACTGTGTCGAAGGCCTTCTCCATGTCAAATGCCAGCAGATGTCGGATGTGACCTTCGTTATGGCGAATGTGGGAATTCAGGGAGTCATTGAGGATGGATTCAAAGACTTTGCTTATGTTGGGTAGAAGCACTGGCGTAGGAACGGGAAGGGGGGAACAAACCCCCCCCCCCCCCCCGAAATGATTAGCTCACCTAGTAAGTTATTTTTTTTTTTAATCATATCAGCACGAAAAAGCTAGAATGTAGTAGCGTAGAGCGAATGTTTGTGAAGCCATTTTAATACTGCTTGATTATTGTTAGTCTCCAATATATGTACTATAGTGTGTACTATATAGTGAGTTTGTGAATATGACTTCAAAATAACAGATATTATCTACTGATCACCATCAATTATGGACCGGTGATCGATAAAAAACGTTGAATCTCTCTACCAACAATAATAATGCTTCAATTCGAAACAAATGAATTGAATCAAAATTATACGTTTTTGTATGAAGCGTTTCATGCCAGGTGGCAATGAAATGCAAATAGTTGTCAAGGACATATTCAAAGGTTTGGATATTTTTGTTTTCAAGACCAGAATATAACATAGCATACATGTGAGTAAGAAGCTGAAAGTAGCATATTGTTAATTGCCGGTCCTTTGCGATAAATCCTCCAGCTTCAAGACAGTCGCTGCTCGTCATCTCCGTTACCTACATATGTATAGTTTTAACTATCAAAGTTTATGAATTCAAACGTTTGGGTTATTCCATCAAGAATCACCAAAAATGACAAAATTTGTGACTTACCATCGCCGATTCTTTTGAAAATTTATGTACTCGAAGAATTAGTGAAGAAAAAAATATGATTTCAATGTTTTTTCTATCTCATTTTTTTGTTAGTTATAGTATGTTAAAGATTTCACAAAAATGGTGTCCGAGTGCTCTTCGAAAATGCATATCTCTAGTACTTAGTCTTTATCGTAGAATAATGAAGTAGGACTTATTTTAAAGTACAAGGTTGTTGCAATATAAAAATAATACGAATAAAACTTATCCTTGCAAGTTTTTTTTAAGGATAACGACTTTGTCTTTCCCTTGAATATCTCAATCTAAACTAGGGGATCGTGGTAAAAAAAATTTAAGAAAATCTGTGATTCTCAATTAAGGTTAGTATAGTTCTTAATAATAATAAAAAAAAATTTTGACTCCGATCCCCTTGAGATCCTAAATCCTGGTCTCCTAAATACTTCACCTCAAACCGTCTCGATTTAAAGTTCTCGTCCTGCAGTAGCTAAGTTTTAAGATAGCTTTGCTATCTTCCTCAACCGAGTATAATACGTTTTATTTGCTATCGATGAATCATCGTCGATTGATTTTGTCCGTTTCGTAGCCATTTTTTTCTAAATTAGTCTCAAGATATATGATATGAAATTATCTGTACCTTGGACCGAATGTACCTCAGTCCAAGCGTCAATTGCAACTAAGCTTTAGCTGCTGAAAAAAAAGGTTCTTCAATGAAAGATTGCCAAATGTGTAGGCTTTGGTTTCAGTTTATTAAAGCGAGCTTAGAAGATAAATTGATTAAGATAAAACAAAAGAAGTGATTTTTGGACATAAAAGTATTTATTTGTTAGTTCAGTTATTGTTTTCTTCTAAGTCGTGTATAATTATTTCTACTATATAGCAGTTTTACCTGGTAAGACAATTAATTCATCGTGGTCTTGACCGTTAAATTTAATCCTTCCTTACTATTAGAAATAATTTAAAAAATGTGTTTGTAGTAATGGGTGATCGCATGTACCTTGGACCGTTTTTTTGGTTGTACCTTGGACTATGTAAGCTACATACATTAGAAAAAAATTTGTAAACAAATGGGACTTTCATCCTGATATTACACCCGCAGAGGTAGTGGGGAGATTTTGAAGCAGACAGCAGTGAATCCTCTTTTACACTAGTGTTTATTTCAGCTAGACAAACCATTTTCTATAGTTGCTTATTCTTATTATGAATTTTTCTTGTTTTTTTTTTTAAATTTATAGGTTTACTAGATTTTTCTTTTCCAATAAAAATATAAATTAAATTAAATAAAAGAACCTTATATTATTACTCAGGATTTCGACTTTAAAATTGAATTATTTTTGATAAGGCCCAAAGTACAACTAGCAGCGGACCGAGGTACAACCTATAGTTGTACCTTGGTCCGTTTGAGGTTCACTCCAAAAACCGTTTCGGGATCCATCAAATTTACTAACAGCAGTTCCAACTATAATTAATTTTGTGGTTAAACAAATAAGCTTTCATATGTACTATTCACTAACTTTCATTTGTTATTGGTTTAATAGATTTAAGGGTTAATGTAAAATCTGGACCGAGGTACAGCACCTTCCCCTACTCTCTAAATGATACTCCAAAATTGGTATATGGCAGAGTCAAGATTAACAAATACCTCCTCACCACTAGGGAAGGATCTTGCGTGGATGTTTACATTCTTACATATATCTTCAGCCTATGCTATTGGGTGTTTAGGTTTAGGTTTCGGTTTCAGTGGCGGCCAAAAGCCTCACATAGACCAACGAGGGTCCATAGTGATACCACATAAAAAATAGGAGACCCAATGTACTTATGGTAGGTCCGCTTGCGTTTCGATCTGTGTTGAGAGTTCCTCGCTTAATTCAAAGATCCCTGTAACCATAGCAAAGTTGATTAGACTCTGCATGCTGTTAAAAGAGACTTCTTTAAGGTTTGCGAAGGTCGAAGCACCCAGGCCTTTCAGCCGTCTCCTAGCGAGAGCTAGGCAGTTGCACAGGAGGTGTTCTAGCTGCTGGGTGGACTTGAATAGTAGGGTCCCATTAGTGTCGACAAGGGTTTTTCGGATGACATTCTCTAGTGCCAAGTTGAAAAGCATGGGTGCTAGACCATCTCTTTGCTTTAAAGAATGAGTAGAAACATTTTTTTTTGTTTATCTTAAAGTTTATAGTCTTAAGAATGTTTTCTGTAAATTTCATATTGAAGTTTCAATAATTGTGGAAGTTATGGGCAATTATCGCGATTATCTCGAAACTTACTTTTCAAAGACCGTTCCCAAAATCTTCGAAAAACGGCTGAACCGATTTCTTCAAAAATTTCACACATTATTTTTGGATAGATTTTTTAGTTTTTGAGATAATAATTTCTAAAATTCACCGATTACTTTATTAGTAATAATACAGTATTGTTATTGATTTTCAAAAAAAAAAAATTTGCTGTCCTCAAAATTTTTTTGTCCACGTTTCATGACTAGTAGACACGAAAAAAGCAATAAAAATTTTCACTCCGTCTGTCCGCCGTACGCCGTACGTCGACCGCCAAAATCCTTTGGAGGCTCGTAGCTCTCAAACCAGTGGAGCTATTAAATTAAAAAATTTTCTAGGAATAGACTGGGTAAACCCCTTGAATTGACATTATTTTCAGGGGTGGGGGTGTGAGGGGGAAGGTGGGGGAAGCGTTTTAGACAAAAAATTTTGGTTTCTAGATCTCAGCAACCACTCATGTTAGGAGACTGAAACTTGTAATTTCTATAAGACTTTGATAGTGGACCCATTTTCAAAAAAATTTATGATATGGTGAAGGGGTGTGGGAGTGGAGGGGGAAGCAATGCGTCCGAAACGCAAAAAAGTCGAGATCGACACATTCTAAAATCTTTATCTCCTAAACCGTTAATAGCAAGCAATTCAAACTTAACAAATATCTGGCGGGGGAGTACGTAAGTGAAGGGGATAAGAACTTTTCAAAAATAACACGTTTCATATCTCAATAACAGTGTGAGATGGATGCTTCAAATTTTTACCAGAAGTAGGCCTAATAGAACCCTAGTAGGGAAAAAAAGTTTGGGGGTGTCGGTGTAGAGGGTGAGGGTGGGGAAGGGTGAGAAGGAAAAAATTTCGATGCTTATATCTTAAGAGTCCATAATGATAGGAAGCTGAAACTTTGTATTTAGATAGAGCTTTAGTAGTGGCATGGTGGAAAAATAGATTTTTTTTTAGGGGTAGTATGGTACGGTGGTGGGGGGTGTTTTTCCTAACTTTAGAACGGCTTATGCTAGAAAGTTGAAACTCGTTACGTATATGTAAATTAACTAGAAAAGTAATTCTGATAAAAAAAAATTTGAATATTCATTGGCGTTCAGAAGGGGGGGCCAAAAAAAATATCAGTTAATATAAAATGCATATATTTTCACGATTTTCGTCATATCTACTAGGTCATTCGAAATATTGAATTCATTTTTATTCTACGGATTCTTCATATGAATACCTAGAATGCGTTTTTAAGATTTTTTGAAATTCGACCCCTAAGAGGGTGTAAACTGGTTGTATACTTTTTCATGAATTCCACCATGTTTCTCAGGTCTGATCAGATATCGAATATCTTTTCACTTCCCCTGGCTTGTTTAATAATCACTTTTTTTTTAATTTTTGTATTTTTCAACCTCTAGACCGCATCCCGGAATATGACCCAATTATTTAATTCATACGTTACACCCTTTTCTAACCGCTTCCCGAACTTTTTTTTAAGTTTTCAGTCACATAGTAACATACCATACACCGCATCCCCGAATTGAACGCGTTCTGAACTTCTGCCGGAAAAATAATAAAGTTGCGCCCAGACTGTTGGCAGATTTTTTTTTCTGCTTTCTACTCAGATAATCCCCCTTAAGTCACACTCAGTTCGAAAACTGGTTGTCGAATCGTTTTGTATTCCTTGTAAGCTGACATTTTTTCAGTGTGTAACCGGGTGGATTCTCTTTATGTGACTGTGGTCAATTGTAAGCGGAGATTTTAGATATTCTCAATCGTTTATACTAGTAAGCTGAAACTTGAATTTAATACAATATAAAACTTGAATAGTTCGTAAAAAGTTTTCGATATTGGTAGTGAGATATTCGTGAGAAAAAGCAATACCTCCGAATTGCTCGAACGCTGAGGTCGAAATATTCTAGAGTCTTTCTCGTAAAAGGTTAATGTGAACAGGAATTGAAGCAAGGAAGTGGAAAATGTTTCTAAAGAATCACGTCTCATACCTCAAGAGCTGTTTAAGATAGAAGCGTAGAATTTATACGGGAAAAATATGTAGAGCTTCTGAGTTTCATATCTCGAGAATCGCTTCATTAGAGCTCGAAAGAGAGCTCCATTACTTACAAATTACTCTTTCTTTTATTGTAGTATATAATATCTACTACTACTACTACTAATAACTACTTGTAGATAATATCGAACCTTACTGGTCAATTTATAGCTCAAATTTGTCAATATTAAAATTTTTTTGCTGACCCCCCCCCCCCCCCCCCCAAATCATGTATAGCCACGCCACTGGGTAGAAGACTAATGGGTCTGTTACTTTTTGGATCTGAAGGATCTTTCCCTTTCTTAAGGATCGGGAATGTTTTAGTTCGTTTCCATTTTTCGGGGTAGTGAGAGTTGTTTAATAGGTTATTAAAAAGGGTGCAATATTCCTGAATAATAACATCCGGCAGATTCTTTAATACTAAATTTGGAATTCCATCCAAGCCGGATGATTTTTTATTATTGAGGCGTTTGAATAAAAATTGGAGTGTTTCAAATGAAACGAAGTAGTCTGTTAGTTAGTTGTCTGGAATTTGATTGACCATCAGATTTTCGCTAAAAATTAGTAAAGGCTCATTGCCTTCGCTCTCATTTTTGAATTTTGTGGCCTTTTGCGTAACTAATTAATTTAGTCTTTCCCTTCCCAAGTTGGAGTTTTGTGTATGAAATGGGTCCCTATTAAATCTAGCTTTTGGGGTTCGTCGGTTATCATGAAGTAGCCGTTCGTATCACGGCTTGCACTTGTGATATCGATATTCGCATCTTCCAGGAGATTTTGGGAGTAGCCGGTACCTTAATCGTGGGTACGCTTGCACTATTCTTTTTCCTGAATAAAGAATTTATTTGGGCAAACATCCCGGGGGAGTCGCTGGGCCTAAGAGATTGAATTTTTTCCCTCCATTGCCTATTACTTTCGTTCGCGAAGTTTTGTCGAATTAGAGTTTTAACATTTTTTAAGATTGATTTTAGTCTACACAAGTTGGGGTTATTGTAATCTAAAAATCTACGATAAATGTTATTAATTCGCGTGAGCAAATGATTTTCAAGTCTTTGGAGTTTTCGGATAATAGGATTTTTATAATTGTCTAAGGTATTTCGGATTTTTCTTTTTGGGACAGTTCGTTCTATTGTGGCAGTTGTGAGATTTTCTAATATTTGGAGATAGTGTTCTATCTCCAAGTTTGTTAGGTTCCTATCTGTGGGGGTCATGAATTCTTCTTCTTCTGGAATTGTTTCTGAGTAAGCTTTCGCTATTCTCTTTCGAAACAATTTCCAGTTAGTTTTTTTATAATTAGAGATAATATTTTTCGCTTGAGAATTAATGACGAAATGATCGTCATTCTCATGACCAAATGTCATGAGTATGGCTTGGTGGTCGCTATCGTAATTTGTGGTTTCTAATTTATTTGGGCTTCCTGCGAACGTGAAGTTCAATCGGGCATCTGCTATGCAGATATCAAGGTATGAATTTGCTCTTGGTAAGGTGTGCGAGTTGGGGCCATAGTGTACAGATTTGAATTCTATTTGGTTGTCTAAAATCCAGTTATACAAAAAACTTCCACGTGTGTTATTATCTCGGTTAAGCCAGGATTTGTGTTTCGCGTTGAGGTCCCCTGCTATTGCATAGTAGTTTCTTAGGCTATTTAATTCAAGGGCCTGGAATAGTGAATGAAATTCGTCATTGAATTTTATGGAATTTCTTTTTGAGGCACAGGTGCTAATAACGAAAAGATTATCATTATTCTGCAGGGAGATTTTTATACAGGTCAGTTCTAAACATTCAAAAAGGGCGAATTCCGGCCTGTTTATTGTAGTGAAGTTTAAAGGTTTTTTTATAAGAATACCCGTGCCACCTCCACCTCCGGAGTTCGGTCAGTCCGTTCTTATAAAATCGTAATTAGTGAATTGGGGGGTATGGTGTGGTTTTAATTTTGTTTCGTTTTTCTTTTTTTAGGCGATCGTCTAAATTCATCCTTCTATTTAGGTACACAATGGAGTTGACATTGACAGAGATGAGCCTGAGCTCGGTCATCTAAATGCTTTGTGTTACCTGGCCATCAACAGACATTGGACAAGTTGAGAACGTTACTTATAAAGCTAAGTTGTTGAGCGTGAGCGCCAATGGCTTGTTCGAAACGCTCTAACTTATTATTTAATAACTTAAGGAAGTTGTCCTGGAAAGATTTAAAGGAATTTTGATTAGCATTATTGTCCTTACCTGTGTGCTCTCGTAGGCAATCCTGGGTTGATAGAGCTTTCGTGTTTTGATCTTTTCCCTTCACGGCATCTGTGAAGTTCACTCCAGGTTGTTGTTGCTGCCTTCGTTTTCGCTGCTTTCTCCTGCTGGGCTGTGATCCTCCTGGATTTCGCTGCTTTATGCGATGGGTATCCTTTGTACGATGCTGGGTGTCCGTGTGTTTTGCAATTTACGCAAAACGTCTTTGTCTTCTCCGCTGTAGACTCCAACTTGCACTCGCCTGGTAAGTGGGATTGGTCGCATTTCACGCAACGGAACTTCATACTGCAGTTAACCCATAGACAAATTACACATAGATGTCCATTCCATGCTAAGAATTCTGGTACTTTTTTTTCGGGCCTAACACCTAATGCCGGCCTAATCTTACCAACACTAAGGAAATTACAGACATTTGTTCACGTATACGAACTCTCTCTCTCGATGCAGTTCGCTATGAGAAAACGAATGCGATCGTGATGTGAACCGGAGCTGTTTTTGAAGCTTCAGGGTTATTATGCATTGTGCGCTGAAGTCTTGAAGTAAAGGGTTTTCCAACAAGGACTTGACAACTTTGAATTCAATTTGTGAACGCACCCTTCCACTAATCATCGAACTGTCACTGTCAATTTATTCAGTAAACTTAACATTTTTATCATGGTAAAGTACACGAAGGAACAACGTCTGCAAATTAAATTAAATTATTTTGAAAAAAAGTTGTCAATTTCTTATTGGAAAACCCTGGGTTTTCCAATAGGGACTTGACAACTTTGAATTCAATTTGTGAACGCACCCTTTCACTAATCATCGAACTGTCACTGTCAATTTATTCAGTAAACTTAACATTTTTATCGTGGTAAAGTACACGAAGGAACAACGTCTGCAAATTATATTATATTATTTTGAAAAAAAGTTGTCAAGTCCTTATTGGAAAACCCTTTAGAGATGGGTCGTTCAGTCAAGACCCGTTCAAAATGAACGGGTCACTAAACTGAACGGATTGACCCGGATCTTAATTTTACCGAACGATCGTTCAATCTTAAAATTTGAACGTACGAGCAAAGAATACGATACTACCTGCGATAACGAAACGTCAAACGTCAGAACGTCAACGAAACGCAAAACATCTGAGTAAATACTAAAGTCCAAGCTTGAATGAGACGCAGGTTTGCGGTGTAGTGTAGGTTACTATGCCTCCTAGTTGTCCTTTAAGTTATCAGTCGCAATTTTATATTGTCGATTTAAGCTTTCTATGCTTTGCGGTTTTCCAGAAATAAAAATCTGAACCATTATGTTCCACCCGCTTTCACCTGCACCCTATTACTAGCACCCCCAAAATTTTATTTCCTGCTACATGTCTACTAGGCCTAACTGAAGGATTCTTAGCTCATATCTGGTACAATTCTTGAAATATAACACCGGATCTCGCTCTCGTTCACACCGGATCTCGCTCTCGTTCACACCGGATCTCGCTCTTTTCAAAGATTTTTTTTCATTTTAACCATTTTTTATCATTTTTATCATTTTTTATCATTCAGCGTTCAGAGCAAGTCCGACTTCGACTTCAGTTTCGACTTCAACTTCGACTTCGGCGTTGGTTGTGACTACAAGAGCTTATTTTCAAAAAGAAATTTTTGGGGTCTGACTTTGAAGTCCAACTTCGACTTCGACTTCGACTTCAACTTTTTTGTTTTTTTTTCTAGTTTTTTAGAGTTTCTAAGAACTTTTTTTGAGTTTTTTAGAATTTTTTGGAATTTTTTAGAATTTTTTTTAGAACTTTTTAGAATTTTTTGGAATTTGTTCGAATTTTTTTTTAATTTCTTAGAACTTTTTTTAGAGTTTTTTAGAATTTTTTTAATTTATTTTACTTTTTTATATTCTCTATCCTCTATCCACCATCCTTCATCATCCATCCTCCATCATCCGTCCTCCATCCCCTATCCTCCATCGCCCATCCTCCTTTCTCCATCCTCCATCAAACATCATCCATCATTCATCCTCTATAATCCAGCGTCCATCATCCATCGTCCATCATCCATTGTCCATCCTCCATCGTCCATTATCCATCCTCCATCGTCCATTGTATATCATCCATCCTCCATCGTACATCCTCCATTGTCCATCTTCCATCCTCCATCCTCCATCGCCCATTGTCAATCATCCATCGCCCATCCTCCATCGAACATCCTCCATTGTCCATCCTCCATCATCCATCGTCCATCATCCATCGTCCATCATCCATCGTCCATCATCAATCGTCCATCATCCATCGTCCATCATCCATCGTCCATCGTCCATTATCCATCCTCCATCGTCCATAGTATATCATCCATCCTCCATCGTACATCCTCCATTGTCCATCTTTCATCCTCTATCCTCAATCCTCCATCGCCTATTGTCCATCATCCATCGCCCATCCTCCATCGAACATCCTCCATTGCCCATCCTCCATCATCCATCGTCCATCATCCATCGTCCATCATCCATCGTCCATCATCCATCGTCCATTATCCATCCTCCATCGTCCATTGTCTATCATCCATCCTCCATCGTACATCCTCCATTGTCCATCTTCCATCCTCTATCCTCAATCCTCCATCGCCCATCCTCCATCGAACATCCTCCATTGTCCATCCTCCATCATCCATCGTCCATCATCCATCGTCCATCATCCATCGTCCATCATCCATCGTCCATCATCCATCGTCCATCATCCATCCTCCATCATCCATCGTCCATCATCCATCCTCCATCGTCCATTATCCATCCTCCATCGTCCATTGTCTATCATCCATCCTCCATCGTACATCCTCCATTGTCCATCCTCCATCCTCTATCCTCCATTCTCCATCACCCATTGTCCATCAGCCATCGCCCATCCTCCATCGAACATCCTCCATTGTCCATCCTCCATCATCCATCGTCCATTATCTATCCTCCAGCGTCCATCACCCATCGTCCATCCTCCATCGTCCATCCTCCATCGTCCATTCTCCATCGTACATTGTCCATCCTCAACCACAAAGATCCGTAAAGATCTGCTGAGCCGTCAAGATCCGAGAACCGCAAAGATCCGTAAAGATCCGTTGAGCCGTCAAGATCCGCGAACCGCAAAGATCCGTTGAGGCGTCGAGATCCGCGAACTAAGCATCGTTCGGTCGTTCAATGAGACCGAACGATCAAGCATCGTTCGGTCGTTCATCGATTCGTGTGAAACCTTTTTTCCTGTAAGGGTTGGGGTAGTTCTGATTAGAGTTCTGTTTGCCCCCCAAAGAGTTCTATCGATTACACCTTATGAACATTTACGCTAACTGTTAAAGAAAAGAAGTTATGGTGCATTGAAATTTCAAATTTTTCAGTCAGTGAAAAAAAAAAACTTTTTTCCTGTAAGGGTTGGGGTAGTTCTGATTAGAGTTCTGTTTGCCCCCCAAAGAGTTCTATCGATAACACCTAATGAACATTTGCTCTAAACCTAAAGGGAAAGAAGTTATAGCGCATTGAAATTACACTTTTGTGAAGTTAGCCCCCCCCAACTTTCGAACGATATTTAACTGCTTTAATCAACGGAACTATTTCCGAGAATGCTCTAGAACTTTAGAACTATGTGGGGGGCAAACAGAACTCTAAAATTTTTTTCAAATTTTGCAAAAGGTGGGGCCAACTTCACACACGTGTTTACATCACAGTTTCCAGAAACCGAACAGAAACGCACTAGAAAAAAAAATCCCTTTCGACCCGAACGGTATATGTACGTGCATATGTATATGTATGTACCAGTAAAAATTTAAGTTTGTGGATAGTTTGTCATACATAGTGTTACTCAAATACTAAAATTAAACATATTTTATTGATACCATGGCTAAATTGCACCATTGTACCACCACCCTCAGGTTCTCCAAAACTTGCATCTACATATATTCTTATACCTCAGATATGTTTAATATAGTTGCGAGCTAGGAGTTCGCCGGAATTTCAAGTAAAACAAATTCGTCTACAATCAAAATAAGTGATAATTTATTAATCGCACATTAATTCTATTCGCACACTATCCGCACAGTATGCCAATACCGCTAGCTTTTGTATAGCACTTGATCACACGCTAGCGAACGCTTTCCACCAATACGGTCGCGTACTAGTTGACTGCCCACGTAATAAAAATTACTATGTTGGCTGTAGTCTAGTCTAGACCGTTCTTGAATCTTCATTCGGTGGTGTATGTGGAATGTTCTAGCGAGCTTGGGAGCTTTCGATCTTGATCTTCTGCGATGTTATGGTGCATACGAGAATATTCGATCAGAAGGTGTTACCATTCCATTTGTTCCGCCCTTTTATACTTTAACTACGCCTTTGATTGGTCAACTTTGCATTAGGTATACGGTTGTTGCTGTTTCTGTTCTGCAAAACCGATCGAGTAGCGCGGTTGCCTGGTTTACCTGTAACACTATGATACGTATGACATATTTCATATTACAGTGCAACCCGCTTGTAAAGTGCACTTTTGTAACGTACTTTTCGTTATAGCGTACCTTTTCTGAAACCCCAATCGCAAATGTGAAAAGTTCCTATGTTGGTTATAACGTGCTACTGGTTATAATGTTCTACTTTTGTGGTCCCCTCAAGGTACGTTATATCCGGGTTGCACTGTATTTATTTTATCTTAGCTTTACCACTAGAAAGCCGCGTCGGGAGGGTTAACATAATTTTTTGTAGTAAGTAATTATTGACTAAAGTATAATTTTTTACCTTCATGGTACAGTACGGTACAATTTTAGCACAATTGCGAAATTACTACTTTTCCAAAATGACAGGGCTAACTTCACATAAGTGAAGCGGACTTGTTTAATACTTCCATTGCTGATATTAAAAGAATTTTTCTACGTGTACTTTCGTTTAACGCTTTTTTTTCATACTTTTCCCTTTCTCTTTTTATACTAATTTTGCATTAACCTTTATTATACTATTTTTCTCTTTTTAAGATTTTTATCATTTTTTTTTCTTTATCATTATTTAATATTGTTTACTAATGTGTTTTATAAGGACTTGGTCCGTTTATTCTAAATAAATAAAAAAATAAATAGTTGATGATGTACTACAGTACATCATCGGAATTCTCGACTAAAGTAAAATAATTTATTTTTAACACAATTCGAGCACAATTTCTGAATTATATTTTTTCGAAAAAGAGGATGTTAAGTATTTTGGTCATAATTAATTATCAATGAAAGTAAAATAATTTCTTTTTACTAGCACAAACGGCACAAATTGAGCACAAATCAGCACAAATGCGAAATTACATTTTTTCGAAAAAAGCAGGGCTAACTTGATGGACATCATTTCATAGCCCATGAAATAAGTTTTATACATGCTACTATCAGTTTTATTCTCTACAAGTGTATAAAGTTTATTTGAAAATGGTAAGGATTTATATGTATTTTCATTGACCAAAATTTTTTAACGTGTGACGCCTGAAAAAAATTAACGTCGATGCGGTTGTTATTGAAAGTATTCGTATGAACTTAAATTCCCAATTTACAGCTGATACATATGAAAATGCTAATGAGTCGGGTCGATGCGGTTACACAATCGGCTTTTTTCGATCGACGTGACACGTTGAATCGGCATCGAAGTGACGTGACGTGACATTCACAATACGGTCAAATAACTTTACTCCCCCTTAGGGGTCAATTTTCAAAAAATCTTGAAAACACTTTCTAGGTATTCATATGAAGAATCCATAGAATAAAAATTAATTCAATATGTTGGAAGAGCTAGTAGATATGACGAAAATCATGGAAAAATATGCATTCTATTTTCACTGATCATAATTTTCGCCCCCCTTCTGAATGCCAATGGATATTCGAATTTTTTTTCGTCAAACTTTTTTTTCTAGTTGATTTACAAGTACACACCAAGTTTCAACTTTCTAGCATAAGCTGGTTTATAGTTAAGAAAAACACCCCTCACCACCGTACCATGCTGCCCCTAAAAAAACTATATTTTTCCAACATGCCGCTACTATAGCCCAGGTTCTTAAGATATAAACATCGGAACTTTTTCCTTTTCACCCTCACCCCAAAATTTTTTTTCCCTATTAGGGTTCAATTAGCGCTACTTCTGGTAAAAATTTTAAGCATCTAGCTTACACTATTCTTGAGATATGAAATGTGTTTTTTTTCACTTCTATGCTCCACCTCCCACTTAAGAAATTTTACTTTGTTCAGTTTTTATTTGTCGACCTTTATACCCAAACTGAATTTTATTTGTTTAGAGCAATTGTTTCAAGAGATATCGTAATCTAAAGTTTTTCATCTTCTACCCCCATACGCAACTGCCCCACCCAAAAATTTTATATTTCCTCCCATATTTCCTCCCACTCCCACACCCCTTGATCAATATGGACAATTTTTAAGCATATGGGTCTATTATCAGAGCTCTATAAAATTTCCAAGTTTCAGCTTCCTGTCATAAGCGGTTACTGAGATCTAGAAACCAAAACTTTGCGTCTAAAACGCTTCCCCCTCACACCCCCACCCCTAAAAATTTGGTCACTTCAAGGAGCCTACCCCGTCGAGCCTCCAAACGATTTTGCGGACGGCGTACGGCGGACAGACTGACTGAAAATTTTTATTGCTTTTTTCGTGTCTACTAGTTATGAAACGTGAAAATAAAAATTTTGAGGGTAGCAAATTTTTTTTTTAAAAAAATCGATCACAAAACTGTATTTTTAAATAATAAAGTAAAAACATAATTTAGTGAAAATAAAAATTACGAATGATGAGTAGCAAAGACAACAGACTCTATGAGATGTCTCAAGGCATAAACGAACAAAAGAGCTTTCAGATCAGTTACACAATCAGCGATTATTGAAAAAAACTTTCGCGAACTGCCTAGCTACCCTGTTCACAAAACTGCCAAATGCGGTTTCCTTGGAGACCGTAAAAGGGGAAGTTTGTTTGCATTGTTGCCTTTTTCCATATATTTTCATTTTGATTTGCTGTTCTAGATTGCATTGGAATTGAATATTTTGAAGTTTTGACTTTAGAAAATACTTAGGAATTTTTTTTTTAAGTTTTCCGATAATCGAAGTAAAAATCTGCCAACAATCTGGGCGTAACTTTATTATTTTTCCGGCAGAAGTAAGGAACGCGTTCAATTCTGAAATACGGTGTAGGCTACTATGTGACTGAAAACCTATCAAAAAGAACAAGATCGTGGAAGTGAAAATCTGATTGGATCTGAGAGATATGGAATAGTTTATGAAAAAGTACACAATCACTTTACACCCCCTTAGGGGTCAATTTTCAGAAAATCTTGAAAACACTGTCTTGGTATTCATATGGAGAATACATAGAATAAAATTAAATTCATTATTTGGGACGAGGTAGTAGATATGTCGAAAATCGTGGGAAAATCTGCATTCTATTTTCACAGATAATTTTTTTTGCCCCCCCTTCTGAACGCCAATAGATATTCGTTTTTTTTATTCACAATTATTTTTTTAGTTGATTTACATATACACACCGAGTTTCAACATTGTAGCTTAAGCCGTTCTATATATAGGAAAAACACCTCCCACTTGTACCACACTACCCTAAGGGGTCGAATTTCAAAAAACCTTGAGAACACTTTCTAGGTATTCATACGAAGAATCCGTAGAATAAAAATGAATTCAATATTTGGAAAGACCTAGTAGATATGACGAAAATCGTGAAAATATATGCATTTTAAATTTATTATATTTCCAAATATTTTTTTTTGCCCCCCCCCCTTCTGAACGCCAATGAATATTCAAATTTTTTTTTATCACTATTACTTTTCTAGTTGATTTACATATACACACCGAGTTTCAACATTGTAGCTTAAGCCGTTCCATATATAGGAAAAACACCCCCACTTGTACCACACTACCCTTAGGGGTCGAATTTCAAAAAACCTTGAAAAAGCTTTCTAGGTATTCATACGAAGAGTCCGTAGAATAAAAATGAATTCAATATTTGGAAAGACCTAGTAGATATGACAAAAACCGTGAAAATATTTGCATTTTATATTTATTATATGTACAAATATTTTTTTTTGCCCCCCCCCCTTCTAAACGCCAATGAATATTCAAATTTTTTTTTATCACAATTACCTTTCTAGTTGATTTACATATACACACCGAGTTTCAACATTGTAGCTTCAGCCGTTCCATATATAGGAAAAACACCCCCACTTGTACCACACTACCCTTAGGGGTCGAATTTCAAAAAACCTTGAAAACACTTTCTAGGTATTCATACGAAGAATCCGTAGAATAAAAATGAATTCAATATTTGGAAAGACCTAGTAGATATGACGAAAATCGTGAAAATATATGAATTTTATATCTATTATATTTACAAATAATTTTTTTTGCCCCCCTTTCTGAACGCCAATGAATATTAAATTTTTTTTTATCACAATAACTTTTCTAGTTGATTTACATATACACACCGAGTTTCAACTTTCTAGCATGAACCGTTTAATAGTTAGGAAAAACACCCCCTACCCCCGTAGCATACTACCCCTAAAAAAAAATTTATTTTTCCAACATTCCGCTACTATAGCTCTATCTAAATACCAAGTTTAAGGCTTATATCATTACAGGTTCTCAAGATATAAGCATCGGAACTTTTTCCTTTTCACCCTCCCCCACCCTCCCCCTCTTTAACCACAACCCCAAAACTTTTTTCTCTACTAGGGTTTAATTAGCGCTACTTCTGGTAAAAATTCTAAGCATCTATCTTAAACTGTTCTTGAGATATGAAATGTGTTTGATTTGAAAAATTCTCATCCCCTCCACTTCTATGCTCCACCTCCCACTTAAAAAATTTTACTTTGATCAATCTTTTTTTGTCAACCTTTACACCCAAACCAAATTTTATTTTTCTAGAGCAATTGGTTCATGAGATATCGTAATCTACAGTTTTTCACCCCCCACCCCCATACACAACTTCCCCCACCCAAAATTTTTCTTGATTCTGTTCTCCTAGTATAACTACAAATAATTTTCAAGTTTGAATAGAGTGCCATTAACGGTTTAGGAGATATGGATCTTAGAATGTGTCTATCTCGCCTTTTTTGGGTTTCGGACGCATTACATTTCCCCCCACTTCCACACCCCTTAATCAATATTGACAATTTTTCTGCAAATGGGTCTACTATTAGAGCTCTATAGAAATTCTAAGTTTCAGCTTCCTAACATACGGGGTTACTGACATCTGGAAACCAAAATTTTCGGTCTAAAACACTTCCCCCTCCTTCCCCCTCCTTCCCCCTCACACCCCCACCCCTAAAAATTTGGTCACTTCAAGGCGCCTACCCCATCTATTCGTTAAAAAAATTTCAATTTAATATCTCAAAGCGTTTGGCAGCTACGAGCCTCCAAACGATCTTGCGTACGGCGGACGCCGTACGGCGTACGGCGGACGGACGGACTGAAAATTTTTATTGCTTTTTTCGCGTCTACTAGTTATGAAACGTGAAAATAAAAATTTTGAGGGTAGCAAATTTTTTTTTTTAAAAAATCAATCACAATACTTAATTATTAAAATAATAAAGTAAAACAATGGATTTAGTCAATCATCATGTTCATGTTCATCATGTTCATGTTTGTTTATTGCCATAGATAAAGAAAAGATTTTTGAAAGATTTGTTACGGTCCGCCTGAAGGGAAGAGAAGAGGAAGGTTAATAATTTATTTTGGAAGCATTTTAATGAAGTAACTCACCGAATAATCATGCAAGGGAAGACCTCTTGCAAATTTAGCTTCCTGGGGTCCTACCCCCAACTCGTGGCACAGCCTAAAAGAAAAAGAAAATGAGTAAATTAAAATTTCAACCGTGAAGGAACTATAACTCTGGAGCGAGGAAGGACTGGTAGACGGGTAAGGTTAGGACCTTGTCAAATTAGTAGGAAAAAGAAAAGAACATAGGATTATTAGGAGCTAGGTAATGGAGTAAGGAAAACTATCGACGAGCCGATCGAGCGGGAAGTACGGCGCGCAAGTGCAGGGAATAGAATAAATAAATAAATAAACAATAAATAATAATAACACTCGCGGGTGACACATAAACAATAACGACTGTGAATAACGACTGTGAAGTTTGCCCCGAATAGTGTGACGTACACGATAAGAGATATTACAGTGGGTGATCCCCACAAGTAACTAATTGTGAAGTTTCGTCGGTGTGTGTCTCGGGTTAAGGCTGGTCGCGTGTAAATTCAATTCGAGTATGCGCGGAAGACATGCGCGAAACGAACGTTGAACCCGCCTACGAGAACAGAAAACGAGCCGGTAAATTTTCCCGCTAGTAGTTTTCGCGGAGAGTGGACAAAGGATTGGGGGGTCGCTTGGAATTGGCAGTGAGATAAGCAAGTTGGCTTTTTCGTTTTAGGACCGTGAACCGGATCGTGAAAAAGTGTTTGAATTTTAAAAACGAGAAACGTAAACGCAGCTCGGTCAGAAGTCGGTGATAGAAACGTCCGGGAAACATAACCTTTAAATCGACGGGAACGCGCAACCATCAAGCGAAGGTGGACTTTGGTGCTTCCTTTTTGTAAACGTCGTGGACGGAAAGAGTTCCTGAGCGCAGCTATCCGAGGACGGTGGCGGAGGAGCGGAGAACACCAGAGGCGCCCTAGGATAAGTAGCAAGAGTAGCTAGGGACTTTTAGTTGAATAAATTGGTTAATTTTCTACATTGAATTCCGTATCTGTTTCTTTGAAATTTTGTAACGATTATTGTGACGTATTTCAGCCTTCGTCCCTCCAGGGTGTATGCATTGAATTTCCGAGCGATCAGTGGTTCGATCGTTTCGGAAGTAGAACGAGGTCTTCCAGAAAGGACCACTGGCACCCCACGACCCATCTCTGGGTTCGAGCCGGACATGACCCGTTCGCCCCCTGTTGTTGTGGGGGTTTCGAGTCGGTTTTCCATCGTCGGGGGAAAATTGTAACAGTTGGCGCCCAACGTTTTTTGTGGCTATTGTGATTTTCCGTTAAGTGCCACGGAAAAGTGGAAAGTGAATTTGCAAGAAGGGTACAATCGCGGAAATTTTATTAATTTTTTTCTAGTCGGTAGTTTTTTTTTTGGGTTAGTTATTTCATTGGTATACGGTGAGAAATAATTCGGTTACTGTATTTTCAATTTTACGGAAAAGAAATTGCGTCTTGGTGTCATTCTCTTCTCGTGGGAGGGTCGTAAGTGTTCCATTTTTCTTCCTGCTATTCTTTTTGGGTGTGTAGTATCAGAGTCAAATTTTAGAAGGAAACGGAAATGTCGAAAATAAAGGTAGATCGGCTTAGCCAGGACGAACTAGTGTACGAACTAGCTATTCGGGGTGGTCAGCCAGATATTGTAGACAATATGAGGAAAGCGTTGCGTTCGGCATTGCGCAAAGAGGCCGCTACGGATACTTCATATGTTGTTCAGGACTATCCATTTAAATTTGGAGAGGACGAAGAAGCTCTTGGTTTAAAACTTAAAGAAATTTCGGATCTTCTGGAAACTTTCTCAGGTAGCAGTAAATCATCACTCTATGCTAAAATAATGGCGAAAATTGACTGGGCTTTGCGGCGTCTGGACCTGTGCAGTCCGGTGTCCAAAGAGGAGGAGACAGTTAGGGGAAGCTGAAAATTAAATTTTTGTTAGGGTTGGATGACCTGTATGTAAAATCGGTGGAAGTATCATCAGACGAAGATGTGGTAGAGGAAGGACGCTCATCGTCGGGAAAAGATGCACTTTTGACGGTGGCGAAGTGGGGGTTAACGTTTAGTGGGGAAAAAGAGTCGTTGTGTGCGTTCCTAGAGCGAGTAGAAGAGCTTAGAACGGCTCGCGGGGTGTCCAAAGCCACGCTATTTCGATCGGCGGTGGATTTGTTCGCGGGCAAAGGTCTTATTTGGCTACGTATGAATAAACTCAGATGCAAAGATTGGGATGAGTTGGTGGAGGAATTGCGCTCAGAGTTTTTACCCCCTAACTACGACGATAGGCTAATGGAGGAGATTAAGCGTAGAATACAGGGGAGGGATGAGTCGATAGGAGTATATGTAGCGGTGATAGAGACTCTATTCAATCGTCTCTCGACTTCATGTACCGAAGAGCAGAAGTTGAGGGTATTAAGACGAAATATTACTCCATTTTACCAAAGTCAGTTAAGCTTAGTGGAAATTGACTCGTTAAGTGAGCTAGTGAGGTTGGGTAGGTCGTTGGAGGCAACGAGGATTTCAGTAGAGTCATTTGTGCCACCACCGGGACGCCGATCAAGTCATCTCTTTGAGCCTGATCGGGCATATGTGGACCTGAAGGATGAGCAGCAACCGGGGAGGAAGTCGAGTGAGGGAAATAACAGGTCAACACAACTCAGAACAATTACGTGCTATAATTGCAAGGAAGTGGGACACACATCACGGGATTGTAAACTGGGCCGACGTTGTTTCGGGTGTGGAAAACCTGGGGTTTTTAGGAAGGACTGTACTGTCTGCAACCCGGGGACTTCAAGTGTCTCTGAAATGGAAGCAACGACTAGTACTGCGCGGATAGAGTCGGGAAACGAAAGTCGTGTTCAGTAGACAGCGGTAAAGTGAGCACGAATGAAGATACCGCATCTGTCGTTCCGGTGAATTTCGCGTTGACTTCGGTAAAAGGAGATCCCCGGCCACACTTAACAGTGTCCATTTTCGATGTAGAATTCGTAGGTTTATTCGATTCAGGGGCATCGAGAACAATTGTAGGGAAGTCTGGTTGGAAAAGGTTACGGAAGTTGGGGGTGGAGTTGAGAAATTCAAACGCGACGGAAGTGAAATTGGCCAATGACGAGAAGTGCGGGGTAGATGGAACCATTTGGATTCCGATCTCGGTGGAAAGTCGGACGCGGTGGGTGGAGTGTTTGGTTGTGCCCAAACTACCTCATGTGCTAATTTTGGGAGCAGATTTTTGGGTACAATTTGGGTTAGTGGTTGATTTGCGTAAGGATAATTGCGATTTACCGGACGAATTTTATTTGGCCGCCATCGATTTTCTTCAACCGAAATCTAAATTAGATCACAACCAGACGGAAGAGTTGGAAAAAATTTTGGAGACGGAATTCGAACGAATGGGCGATGGTCTCGGACGCACTTCGGAGGTTGAACATATAATTACGATCAACTCTTCCCCAATCAAGCAGAGGTATTATCCGGTAAATCCCGTGGTGCAGAGGGATATTGACCGGGAATTGGATGAAATGTTGGCTGGGGGAATAGTACAACCATCTAAGAGTGCTTGGTCTTCCCCTATATTGCTTGTCAAGAAGAAAGACGGAAAATTTCGTTTCTGTGTGGACTTCACGAAAGTCAACAAAGTCTCAGAGAGGGACGCGTACCCAATCCCCTACGTAACGGCAACACTTGATAAGTTAAGGGATGCGAAGTACCTTTCTTCATTGGATATCAAGTTAGCATACTGGCAGGTGCCTATGGCAGAATCATCCCGTCAATATACCGCTTTTACAGTACCGAGACGAGGGTTGTTCGAGTTTACTCGAATGCCGTTTGGGCTACAAAATGCCCCGGCGACCTGGCAAAGATTGATAGATAAGGTGCTCGGAGCGGATATGGAACCCTTTGTATTTGTTTATCTAGATGATATAATTGTGGTGACGCAAACCTTCGACAAACACATGGAAGTGCTCCAGGAGGTGTTTCGAAGGCTTACTGCCGTGCGGATGATGGGCTCGGGTTGAGAAGGTGTTCAAAATATTGTGCCCATCTTAGTTTTATCTCTTCCGCATTACTTATAATGTTGCCTTCTGCATCCTTGCAGAGGCTCGTTTTCGGTTTGTATCCCTCTTTCATCCTTTTAACTAGGGAGTATGCGGCTCTTGTGTTGTATAATTTAAATTGTTCGTCCATGTTTTTAATTTCGTCATTATTGTACTTCCGTTTTTTTTGTCTGCAGATTTTGTTTGCAAATCGTCTAAGAACATTATATTTGTCCTGTTTGGCTCGTGTCGGCCGTTCCGTTAATATTTTGTAAGCTTCGTCTTTTCTCTTTAATGCATCTTGGCATTCGTTGTCGAACCACTCATTTCTTTTGCGCCGGGGTTGTTGTCCTATCACCTCCTCTGCGACGGATGTTATGCCATCTTTGATGTTTTGCCACATTTCACCGATTGGTAAGCTGGTGTTGTTTAGCATTGTCGAGAAATGCCTCTCCAAGGCTGAAGTGTATTTCGCAACTATTTTATCATCTTTGAGCTTTCCAATATCGAATTTAGGGACCGGTTGTGTTCTTGGGTGTCCTCGATTTGCTATTCGACATCGGAACTTGGTCTTGACTAAGTAGTGGTCTGTGTCACAATTAGCACCTCGAAAGGTACGTACGTCGAGAATGCTGGAGGCCGCCCTTTTTTCTATTAGAACGTGGTCTATTTGGTTGAATGTTCGTCCGTCGGGTGACGCCCACGTTCTCTTATGAATGTTACGATGCGGGAAGCATGTCGAGCTTACAATTAGGTTTTTGCTGCTGGCGAAATCAGTCAGCCGTTGGCCGTTGTCGTTACTTATATCATGAAGACTGTGCCTTCCAATTGTCCCTATATAGGTTTCCTCTTTGCCCACTTTCGCGTTAAAGTCACCTAATACTATTTTTATATCGTTCGACGGGAAGGAGTCGAATGTTGATTCTAAGGTGCTGTTGAAATCATCTTTAACTTCGTCGTCTTTGTCTTCCGTTGGGGCGTGGACATTAATAAGCCAAACATTAAAGAATTTTGTCTTAATGCGGATTGCACACAGTCGTTCATTAACGGGTTTGAAGTTGGTAACTTGATGTTTAAATTTGTTGTCGACGATGAACGCAACTCCAAACTCGCGGCTTCCCGAAGATTTCCCACTTTTGAAAATTGTGTGCGATCTAATGTCGGTAATCTCGCTACCTAACAATTTAGTTTCTTGGAGTGCGATGATGTTTATCTTGTATTTGTTCGCCTGTTCCAGGAGCGCTCTCACTGCTCCAGTTCTGTACAGGGAACGCACGTTCCAAGTTCCGAAAGAATAGTCAGTTTTTCGTTTGCGTGGTCGTTGCCGTTGAAACAATTCAGTCCGAGGCGGTGGATCAGGTTTCGAAACTAGATTGTTTTTCCAAGGATGAGTAGTTAACACATCGCTCAACCCCCTAGCCTGGAGGGCCGGTCCTACTTCTTTATTACACCCTGGTAGGCAAAGGGCGGGAGTTTTCAGCTGTATATGGTATGCTGGAGTTCTCGCAGCTATGCTGCGAGTCCAACTATATCATACATACTTATGCCTACTTCCTGAGACGCACTGGTGTTCCTGGCCATTCAGGATAACTCCATACCCCTCCTCCTTTTTCAACCGGGCTTGGGACCGTCTATGGCGGAGTTTAAAAAAATGTATTACCATAATCTTGTAAGGAAATTTAATGGAAAAATAATGCTACAAAGTCTGTCTATGCCATACACAGATTTTATGGCATTATTTTTCTATGAAAGTCCATACAAAATCATTTTAATACATAACATATAAATAAAATAAAAAAATAAAATATCGCTTCGTTCCATTACACCAAGCCCTTCAATTTATTATATAGACCATTTTGTTATGGTTTCCGTTTATATACATTCATGCATAAATAATTAAACAAGGTCGAAGAAATTTGTAATGAATATTATTCTACAAAGACTAAACTAGTATTAGTAAGTTAAATATGACAAAAGTCGAAAAACGTAAAAAACTAAAAAATTTATTTTATTAACTTTTAATGCAAGAGTGCAATTTAGGACATGTACTTACAGCTAGATTTTTTTTTGTTGATATTGATATCGTGTAATATTTGTATAAAAAACTCGATTAATGATTTCTAAATACGACCTTTTTTATATGTAGTATATTAGAAATATTTTAATATTATTTCTAAGAACTTTTCAAATTTAATTCCCGCTCACCAAAATTCTAAAAATCTACTTCGAAAAATTCAGATCTACTTCGATTTGTCCGCTCAACCTACTTCGAATTTAAAGAGTCCAAGTGGTAGCCCTGTAATACCTACTTGCATATCACTTCTACTCCTACTACAATACAATTTTTAACCTTTCTTCTCTCATGAAAAATTACGCTCATGCACACGAATTTTACGCGTATCACCTCCGCTTGGGTGTAAGTTACACTAAAATTAGTCTGTTCTTCTTGAATGAAATTTCTGCACTTTCTTGCACTCGATTTTCTAAACAGCCTTTGACGTCAAATCAATAGGTTTGTTCCTTTTGCCCGGTGTAAGTTGCACTTTCTTGCACCCGATTTTCTAAACAGCCTTTGACGTCAATTCAATGACACAAACTCAACCTCAAATAGTGTTCTTGTTCCTTCCCCGCCACTCCCTTTTACACTTTCCTGCACTAGCTCGAGAGCCAGTGCAAAAAGTGTAGAAGGTGTACACTACACCCGTCAAATAGAACAGACCTAATGACACAAACTCAACCTCAAATAGCGTTCTTGTTTCTTCCCCGCCACTCCCTTTTACACTTTCCTGCACTAGCTCGGGAGTCAGTGCAAAAAGTGTAGAAGGTGTACACTACACCCGTCAAATAGAACAGACCTAATGACACAAACTCAACCTCAAATAGTGTTCTTGTTCCTTCCCCGCCACTCCCTTTTACACTTTTCTGCACTAGCTCGAGAGCCAGTGGAAAAAGTGTACTCAGTGTACACTAAAACCGACAAAAAGAACAGACTAAATGTGAAGTTCTCCCTGGGAAAAAGAACAAACCTATTATTATAAGGTTTGTTCTATTTGTTGGGGGAATTTTTACATTTTCGAGTAATCTACACTGAACTGAACTGTCACCTGTAGTGTCATCTTTAATGATGTACCAAAACATGTTGCATCATCTAGTATGATGTACCTTAAAATGTGTACATCATCTTATATGATGTCTGAAAAGGGGAGGGGATGTGCCTAGCTTCTTTCGAAGCTATTTAGCAGGAAGACCTAGCGACCCTGAGGAAGCCTGTTAGTCAGGAGGGGGTGGTTTCGTTTAGAAATTACCTTGTCTATTATCACTCAATCACTTTATTTCACAACATCACTAAATCGGCCTAGCTTACATTACTTTGACTTACAAAATATTCACACGAGTTAACAAAAATACTAGGTTGGGTTAAGAAAGAATACTCTCTAGATCTCGGTCGCGACACACTTTTATATTCTTAAAAAATGCATTCGACCCATAACGCTGACCTTGTTATGCTATGCCGGTAGGCATTAGGTCAACACATTATGAGTTGATTGCATTTCTGGTCATTACGTCATCCGGTAGTATTACTGTGTGTTGTTGTACGAAATTCAAGACGGCATTCCCTAGATACTGCTGACCGGGCGGTAATGCCGACTTGCACCTCGTGTATGAAGGTCGTTGAATTTGGAGGCTGATGCGTTGTAAACAAACACTGACTCGCGTTTACCTGTTTGTTTACAACGCGGAAAGAAGAATCTTTTGACAGGGAAATAAATATGATCATTGTAAATAAACATGGAATTGTATTCGTTTATCTACAATGCGGAAAATACTTTGTGTGGAAATGTGATGTGGTTAGAATGTTAGATGAACGTTAGCTGACTTATGTACCAGGGCGACGTTATGTCCACTCAGGAAGGAGTCCAAGGTACAACATTCCTCCCCCTCCGGGGACTTGGACTCTCCCTCCTCTACTCGACATCTGAATTTACTATATATGGTATAATACAGCCCTGAGTGTGCGCGACTCTTTACTTTACAATACATATTTAACTTATATGCTAAATAAAAAAGTTAAGTACAAATACTAAAAATACTGCTTTACTTTAAAATATTTATCTAGTATTACGCTAAATAAAAAAAATACTTAAGTACGGCAACAAAAAATTACTTACTCGCTATGATTTTAAACCCTGAAGAACAAATATAATGAAAACCTAAGAGAAAACATTAAAAATACCTATTCGCTATGATTGTAACCGCTAAAAAACAAATACAGTGAAAAGTTAAGAGCAAATATTAAAAATACCTATTCGCTATGATGCTAAAATACAATGAAAAGTTAACAATCAAATATTAAAAATACCTATATGCTATGATTTTAAGCGCTACGATGTCGTACTCTGCTGGAATTTGCGGTAGTAGCTTTGTTGGTTTCTGCACCCACAGTGGCACTCTGGCTTTGATATTCCGTGGCGTTCGAGGTTGGACATCTCCTGCCACATGAAGAACTGAATTGCTGGCTGGTAGCATGCTGTGACCCTTTGCTCGGCGTGTGTGAAGACATCTTAGACCAATAGGTCAGACCGCTAACAGTATTACCAAAAATATACCGACGGCAAACATCGAGTAACGGTGGACTTCGATTTCCTTTACTGGTTCACCTCCTTTGTTGCCATCGAATCATCTCGTAGTATTTTTTTTTATTTTGGAGATGTGTCGGACGTGCTCGCTGTTTTGGCGGATAGTTTTAACGAGAACTGCAGTTTCCTTCACCATCTGAAGGCACGTCTTCTGGAAGGTATCTTGACTGGGGGTTAATACGTAGTGGCTGTTCTTTTTGTTGAGTGTAGTGTACTCAGTGTACACTTTTGTACACTGGGTCGGGAGTAGGTGTAAGTTCTTTTTCTTTACTATCTATCAAATTGATGGCTGTATACAGATGAAATGAACTTCTTGAATTTAAGAAAATAATGTTTTGAATGAATACATGCCAGAATATTGAATGGCAATAAATTTGCATTGATAGAAGTGAAAGAATAAAGCAAATATAGAAGTTCAAAATTTTAGCTGTCTCTTTCTAACACTAACCAGTTTTTCTTGAGCCATCTGCACCCTACACTTTCAGTGTAAAGTGTATTACACGGAAGGTGTAAGCATGGAAGTATATGGAATAGCTATAACGGGATTTTGCGTATCGAAATCTGATTGATTTAGTTCAGGGGTCGGCAACCTGCAGCTCACGAGCCGTATGCGGCTCTTTCGATATCAAGATGCGGCTCTCCAGTTCCATGCGCAAATATTAGTAATTATATTATATTATATGTATATGGATATGTTTACAGTAGGCCCTCGACTTACGTCGGAGTTAGGTTCCGAAAATTTGCGACTTAAGTCGAAAACGACGTAACTCGAGGGTAGAAGCAACCTCAGGCGATAAATGTACAAACTTTCATTTTTAATATGAATTATTTATTTTTTAAGTTTGTACATAATTAATTTTTTTAAACCACTAGCCGCGTACCGCGTTCCATCACCCCTGTGGTCCCGTTTATCCATTGGTCCTGTTTCTCCCGTTGATACATTACTCCCGTTTCGGGTACACTTTCTCAGCTCAAGGAACTGGAGACAATAATGCCATTTTTAATTTTTTATTTTTCATTTTTCATTTTCACTTTTCATTTTGAGTTTTTTATTTTATCCATCCCCCATCCTCTATCCACTACCATTTAGCAATAGGAACGCGAAATTAATACACCGAAAATGATGAAACTGGCGCTAAATCATATGAAAAACACTCAACTGTTGAAATAACTTGCGAACCATCAATTTCGGGAACATTTAATAATGTTCCCAACCTGTCCGGTAGTCTCGAGAATGTACATGCAAAATTTGGGAGGGAACGGTTCACAGGTGTAGATTTCAATCGAGCCCGACCAAAAAAATGTCTCATTTTACTTTATTATTTTAATAATTAAGTATTGTGATTGATTTTTTTAAAAAAAAAATTTGCTATCCTCAAAATTTTTATTTTCACGTTTCATAACTAGTAGACGCGAAAAAAGAAAAAAAAAATTCAGTCCGTCTGTCCGTCTGTCCGCCGTACGCCGTACGCCGTACGCCGTACGCCGCACGCAAGATCGTTTGGAGGCTCGTAGCTGCCAAACGCTTTGAGATATTAAATTGAAATTTTTTTATCGAATAGACGGGGTAGGCGCCTTGAAGTGACCAAATTTTTAGGGGTGGGGGTGTGAAGGAGGGGGAAGTGTTTTAGACCGAAAATTTTGGTTTCCAGATCTCAGTAACCCCTAATGTTAGGAAGCTGAAACTTGGAATTTCTATAGAGCTCTGATAGTAGACCCATTTGCAGAAAAATTGTCAATATTGATCAAGGGGTGTGGGAGTGGGGGGAAATGTAATGCATCCGAAACCCAAAAAAGACGATATAGACACATTCTAAAATCCATATCTCCTAAACCGTTAGTGGCATACTATTCAAACTTGAAAAATATTTGTAGTTATACTAGGAGAACAGAATGAAGAAAAATTTTGGGTGGGGGAAGTTGTGTATGGGGGTGGGGGGTGAAAAACTTAAGATTACGATATCTCATGAACCAATTGCTCTAGAAAAATAAAATTTGGTTTGGGTATAAAGGTTGACAAATAAAGATTGATCAAAGTAAAATTTTTTAAGTGGGAGGTGGAGCATAGAAGTGGAGGGGATGAGAATTTTTCAAATCAAACACATTTCATATCTCAAGAACAGTTTAAGATAGATGCTTAGAATTCTTACCATAAGTAGCGCTCATTAAACCCTAGTAAGGAAAAAAGTTTTGGGGTTGTGGGTGTAGAGGGGGAGGGTGGGGGAGGGTGAAAAGGAAAAAGTTCCGATGCTTATATCTTGAGAACCTGTAATGATATAAGCCTTAAACTTGGTATTTAGATAGAGCTATAGTAGCGGAATGTTGGAAAAATAAAATTTTTTTTAGGGGTAGTATGCTACGGGGGTAGGGGGTGTTTTTCCTAACTATTAAGCGGTTCATGCTAGAAAGTTGAAACTCGGTGTGTATATGTAAATCAACTAGAAAAGTAATTGTGATAAAAAAAAATTGAATATTCATTGGCGTTCAGAAAGGGGGGCAAAAAAAATTATTTGTAAATATAATAAATATAAAATGCATATATTTTCACAATTTTCGTCATATCTACTTATACTTTCCAAATATTGAATTCATTTTTATTCTACGAATTCCTCGTATGAATACCTAGAATGAGTTTTCAAGATTTTATGAAATTCGACCCCTAAGGGTAGTTTGGTACAAGTGGGGGTGTTTTTCCTATATATGGAACGGCTTAAGCTATAATGTTGAAACTCGGTGTGTATATGTAAATCAACTAGAAAAGTAATTGTGATAAAAAAAAATTTGAATATTCATTGGCGTTCAGAAGGGGGGGGGGGCAACAAAAAATATTTGTAAATATAATAAATATAAAATGCATATATTTTCACGATTTTCGTCATATCTACTAGGTCTTTCCAAATATTGAATTAATTTTTAATCTACGGATTCTTCGTATGAATACCTAGAAAGTGTTTTCAAGTTTTTTTTGAAATTCGACCCTTAAGGGTAGTGTGGTACAAGTGGGAGGTGTTTTTCCTATATATAGAACGGCTGAAGCTACAATGTTGAAAGTCGGTGTGTATATCTAAATCAACTAGAAAAATAATTTTGAATAAAAAAAAACGAATATCTATTGGCGTTCAGAAGGGGGGCAAAAAAAATTATCTGTGAAAATAGAATGCATATTTTCCCACGATTTTCGACATATCTACTACCTCGTCCCAAATAATGAATTTAATTTTATTCTATGTATTCTCCATATGAATAACAAGAAAGTGTTTTCAAGATTTTCTGAAAATTGACCCCTAAGGGGGTGTAAAGTGATTGTGTACTTTTTCATAAACTATTCCATATCTCTCAGATCCAATCAGATTTTAACTTCCATGATCTTATTCTTTTTAATAGGTTTTCAGTCACATAGTAGCCTACACCGCATTTTATATTGCTTGTCAAGAAGAAAGACGGAAAATTTCGTTTCTGTGTGGACTTCAGGAAAGTCAACAAAGTCTCAGAGAGGGACGCGTACCCAATCCCCTACGTAACGGCAACACTTGATAAGTTAAGGGATGCGAAGTACCTTTCTTCATTGGATATCAAGTTAGCATACTGGCAGGTGCCTATGGCAGAATCATCCCGTCAATATACCGCTTTTACAGTACCGAGACGAGGGTTGTTCGAGTTTACTCGAATGCCGTTTGGGCTACAAAATGCCCCGGCGACCTGGCAAAGATTGATAGATAAGGTGCTCGGAGCGGATATGGAACCCTTTGTATTTGTTTATCTAGATGATATAATTGTGGTGACGCAAACCTTCGACAAACACATGGAAGTGCTCCAGGAGGTGTTTCGAAGGCTTACTGCCGTGCGGATGATGGGCTCGGGTTGAGAAGGTGTTCAAAATATTGTGCCCATCTTAGTTTTATCTCTTCCGCATTACTTATAATGTTGCCTTCTGCATCCTTGCAGAGGCTCGTTTTCGGTTTGTATCCCTCTTTCATCCTTTTAACTAGGGAGTATGCGGCTCTTGTGTTGTATAATTTAAATTGTTCGTCCATGTTTTTAATTTCGTCATTATTGTACTTCCGTTTTTTTTGTCTGCAGATTTTGTTTGCAAATCGTCTAAGAACATTATATTTGTCCTGTTTGGCTCGTGTCGGCCGTTCCGTTAATATTTTGTAAGCTTCGTCTTTTCTCTTTAATGCATCTTGGCATTCGTTGTCGAACCACTCATTTCTTTTGCGCCGGGGTTGTTGTCCTATCACCTCCTCTGCGACGGATGTTATGCCATCTTTGATGTTTTGCCACATTTCACCGATTGGTAAGCTGGTGTTGTTTAGCATTGTCGAGAAATGCCTCTCCAAGGCTGAAGTGTATTTCGCAACTATTTTATCATCTTTGAGCTTTCCAATATCGAATTTAGGGACCGGTTGTGTTCTTGGGTGTCCTCGATTTGCTATTCGACATCGGAACTTGGTCTTGACTAAGTAGTGGTCTGTGTCACAATTAGCACCTCGAAAGGTACGTACGTCGAGAATGCTGGAGGCCGCCCTTTTTTCTATTAGAACGTGGTCTATTTGGTTGAATGTTCGTCCGTCGGGTGACGCCCACGTTCTCTTATGAATGTTACGATGCGGGAAGCATGTCGAGCTCACAATTAGGTTTTTGCTGCTGGCGAAATCAGTCAGCCGTTGGCCGTTGTCGTTACTTATATCATGAAGACTGTGCCTTCCAATTGTCCCTATATAGGTTTCCTCTTTGCCCACTTTCGCGTTAAAGTCACCTAATACTATTTTTATATCGTTCGACGGGAAGGAGTCGAATGTTGATTCTAAGGTGCTGTTGAAATCATCTTTAACTTCGTCGTCTTTGTCTTCCGTTGGGGCGTGGACATTAATAAGCCAAACATTAAAGAATTTTGTCTTAATGCGGATTGCACACAGTCGTTCATTAACGGGTTTGAAGTTGGTAACTTGATGTTTAAATTTGTTGTCGACGATGAACGCAACTCCAAACTCGCGGCTTCCCGAAGATTTCCCACTTTTGAAAATTGTGTGCGATCTAATGTCGGTAATCTCGCTACCTAACAATTTAGTTTCTTGGAGTGCGATGATGTTTATCTTGTATTTGTTCGCCTGTTCCAGGAGCGCTCTCACTGCTCCAGTTCTGTACAGGGAACGCACGTTCCAAGTTCCGAAAGAATAGTCAGTTTTTCGTTTGCGTGGTCGTTGCCGTTGAAACAATTCAGTCCGAGGCGGTGGATCAGGTTTCGAAACTAGATTGTTTTTCCAAGGATGAGTAGTTAACACATCGCTCAACCCCCTAGCCTGGAGGGCCGGTCCTACTTCTTTATTACACCCTGGTAGGCAAAGGGCGGGAGTTTTCAGCTGTATATGGTATGCTGGAGTTCTCGCAGCTATGCTGCGAGTCCAACTATATCATACATACTTATGCCTACTTCCTGAGACGCACTGGTGTTCCTGGCCATTCAGGATAACTCCATACCCCTCCTCCTTTTTCAACCGGGCTTGGGACCGTCTATGGCGGAGTTTAAAAAAATGTATTACCATAATCTTGTAAGGAAATTTAATGGAAAAATAATGCTACAAAGTCTGTCTATGCCATACACAGATTTTATGGCATTATTTTTCTATGAAAGTCCATACAAAATCATTTTAATACATAACATATAAATAAAATAAAAAAATAAAATATCGCTTCGTTCCATTACACCAAGCCCTTCAATTTATTATATAGACCATTTTGTTATGGTTTCCGTTTATATACATTCATGCATAAATAATTAAACAAGGTCGAAGAAATTTGTAATGAATATTATTCTACAAAGACTAAACTAGTATTAGTAAGTTAAATATGACAAAAGTCGAAAAACGTAAAAAACTAAAAAATTTATTTTATTAACTTTTAATGCAAGAGTGCAATTTAGGACATGTACTTACAGCTAGATTTTTTTTTGTTGATATTGATATCGTGTAATATTTGTATAAAAAACCCGATTAATGATTTCTAAATACGACCTTTTTTATATGTAGTATATTAGAAATATTTTAATATTATTTCTAAGAACTTTTCAAATTTAATTCCCGCTCACCAAAATTCTAAAAATCTACTTCGAAAAATTCAGATCTACTTCGATTTGTCCGCTCAACCTACTTCGAATTTAAAGAGTCCAAGTGGTAGCCCTGTAATACCTACTTGCATATCACTTCTACTCCTACTACAATACAATTTTTAACCTTTCTTCTCTCATGAAAAATTACGCTCATGCACACGAATTTTACGCGTATCACCTCCGCTTGGGTGTAAGTTACACTAAAATTAGTCTGTTCTTCTTGAATGAAATTTCTGCACTTTCTTGCACTCGATTTTCTAAACAGCCTTTGACGTCAAATCAATAGGTTTGTTCCTTTTGCCCGGTGTAAGTTGCACTTTCTTGCACCCGATTTTCTAAACAGCCTTTGACGTCAATTCAATGACACAAACTCAACCTCAAATAGTGTTCTTGTTCCTTCCCCGCCACTCCCTTTTACACTTTCCTGCACTAGCTCGAGAGCCAGTGCAAAAAGTGTAGAAGGTGTACACTACACCCGTCAAATAGAACAGACCTAATGACACAAACTCAACCTCAAATAGCGTTCTTGTTTCTTCCCCGCCACTCCCTTTTACACTTTCCTGCACTAGCTCGGGAGTCAGTGCAAAAAGTGTAGAAGGTGTACACTACACCCGTCAAATAGAACAGACCTAATGACACAAACTCAACCTCAAATAGTGTTCTTGTTCCTTCCCCGCCACTCCCTTTTACACTTTTCTGCACTAGCTCGAGAGCCAGTGGAAAAAGTGTACTCAGTGTACACTAAAACCGACAAAAAGAACAGACTAAATGTGAAGTTCTCCCTGGGAAAAAGAACAAACCTATTATTATAAGGTTTGTTCTATTTGTTGGGGGAATTTTTACATTTTCGAGTAATCTACACTGAACTGAACTGTCACCTGTAGTGTCATCTTTAATGATGTACCAAAACATGTTGCATCATCTAGTATGATGTACCTTAAAATGTGTACATCATCTTATATGATGTCTGAAAAGGGGAGGGGATGTGCCTAGCTTCTTTCGAAGCTATTTAGCAGGAAGACCTAGCGACCCTGAGGAAGCCTGTTAGTCAGGAGGGGGTGGTTTCGTTTAGAAATTACCTTGTCTATTATCACTCAATCACTTTATTTCACAACATCACTAAATCGGCCTAGCTTACATTACTTTGACTTACAAAATATTCACACGAGTTAACAAAAATACTAGGTTGGGTTAAGAAAGAATACTCTCTAGATCTCGGTCGCGACACACTTTTATATTCTTAAAAAATGCATTCGACCCATAACGCTGACCTTGTTATGCTATGCCGGTAGGCATTAGGTCAACACATTATGAGTTGATTGCATTTCTGGTCATTACGTCATCCGGTAGTATTACTGTGTGTTGTTGTACGAAATTCAAGACGGCATTCCCTAGATACTGCTGACCGGGCGGTAATGCCGACTTGCACCTCGTGTATGAAGGTCGTTGAATTTGGAGGCTGATGCGTTGTAAACAAACACTGACTCGCGTTTACCTGTTTGTTTACAACGCGGAAAGAAGAATCTTTTGACAGGGAAATAAATATGATCATTGTAAATAAACATGGAATTGTATTCGTTTATCTACAATGCGGAAAATACTTTGTGTGGAAATGTGATGTGGTTAGAATGTTAGATGAACGTTAGCTGACTTATGTACCAGGGCGACGTTATGTCCACTCAGGAAGGAGTCCAAGGTACAACATTCCTCCCCCTCCGGGGACTTGGACTCTCCCTCCTCTACTCGACATCTGAATTTACTATATATGGTATAATACAGCCCTGAGTGTGCGCGACTCTTTACTTTACAATACATATTTAACTTATATGCTAAATAAAAAAGTTAAGTACAAATACTAAAAATACTGCTTTACTTTAAAATATTTATCTAGTATTACGCTAAATAAAAAAAATACTTAAGTACGGCAACAAAAAATTACTTACTCGCTATGATTTTAAACCCTGAAGAACAAATATAATGAAAACCTAAGAGAAAACATTAAAAATACCTATTCGCTATGATTGTAACCGCTAAAAAACAAATACAGTGAAAAGTTAAGAGCAAATATTAAAAATACCTATTCGCTATGATGCTAAAATACAATGAAAAGTTAACAATCAAATATTAAAAATACCTATATGCTATGATTTTAAGCGCTACGATGTCGTACTCTGCTGGAATTTGCGGTAGTAGCTTTGTTGGTTTCTGCACCCACAGTGGCACTCTGGCTTTGATATTCCGTGGCGTTCGAGGTTGGACATCTCCTGCCACATGAAGAACAGAATTGCTGGCTGGTAGCATGCTGTGACCCTTTGCTCGGCGTGTGTGAAGACATCTTAGACCAATAGGTCAGACCGCTAAAAGTATTACCAAAAATATACCGACGGCAAACATCGAGTAACGGTGGACTTCGATTTCCTTTACTGGTTCACCTCCTTTGTTGCCATCGAATCATCTCGTAGTATTTTTTTTTATTTTGGAGATGTGTCGGACGTGCTCGCTGTTTTGGCGGATAGTTTTAACGAGAACTGCAGTTTCCTTCACCATCTGAAGGCACGTCTTCTGGAAGGTATCTTGACTGGGGGTTAATACGTAGTGGCTGTTCTTTTTGTTGAGTGTAGTGTACTCAGTGTACACTTTTGTACACTGGGTCGGGAGTAGGTGTAAGTTCTTTTTCTTTACTATCTATCAAATTGATGGCTGTATACAGATGAAATGAACTTCTTGAATTTAAGAAAATAATGTTTTGAATGAATACATGCCAGAATATTGAATGGCAATAAATTTGCATTGATAGAAGTGAAAGAATAAAGCAAATATAGAAGTTCAAAATTTTAGCTGTCTCTTTCTAACACTAACCAGTTTTTCTTGAGCCATCTGCACCCTACACTTTCAGTGTAAAGTGTATTACACGGAAGGTGTAAGCATGGAAGTATATGGAATAGCTATAACGGGATTTTGCGTATCGAAATCTGATTGATTTAGTTCAGGGGTCGGCAACCTGCAGCTCACGAGCCGTATGCGGCTCTTTCGATATCAAGATGCGGCTCTCCAGTTCCATGCGCAAATATTAGTAATTATATTATATTATATGTATATTGATATGTTTACAGTAGGCCCTCGACTTACGTCGGAGTTAGGTTCCGAAAATTTGCGACTTAAGTCGAAAACGACGTAACTCGAGGGTAGAAGCAACCTCAGGCGATAAATGTACAAACTTTCATTTTTAATATGAATTATTTATTTTTTAAGTTTGTACATAATTAATTTTTTTAAACCACTAGCCGCGTACCGCGTTCCATCACCCCTGTGGTCCCGTTTATCCATTGGTCCTGTTTCTCCCGTTGATACATTACTCCCGTTTCGGGTACACTTTCTCAGCTCAAGGAACTGGAGACAATAATGCCATTTTTAATTTTTTATTTTTCATTTTTCATTTTCACTTTTCATTTTGAGTTTTTTATTTTATCCATCCCCCATCCTCTATCCACTACCATTTAGCAATAGGAACGCGAAATTAATACACCGAAAATGATGAAACTGGCGCTAAATCATATGAAAAACACTCAACTGTTGAAATAACTTGCGAACCATCAATTTCGGGAACATTTAATAATGTTCCCAACCTGTCCGGTAGTCTCGAGAATGTACATGCAAAATTTGGGAGGGAACGGTTCACAGGTGTAGATTTCAATCGAGCCCGACCAAAAAAATGTCTCATTTTACTTTATTATTTTAATAATTAAGTATTGTGATTGATTTTTTTAAAAAAAAAATTTGCTATCCTCAAAATTTTTATTTTCACGTTTCATAACTAGTAGACGCGAAAAAAGAAAAAAAAAATTCAGTCCGTCTGTCCGTCTGTCCGCCGTACGCCGTACGCCGTACGCCGTACGCCGTACGCCGCACGCAAGATCGTTTGGAGGCTCGTAGCTGCCAAACGCTTTGAGATATTAAATTGAAATTTTTTTATCGAATAGACGGGGTAGGCGCCTTGAAGTGACCAAATTTTTAGGGGTGGGGGTGTGAAGGAGGGGGAAGTGTTTTAGACCGAAAATTTTGGTTTCCAGATCTCAGTAACCCCTAATGTTAGGAAGCTGAAACTTGGAATTTCTATAGAGCTCTGATAGTAGACCCATTTTCAGAAAAATTGTCAATATTGATCAAGGGGTGTGGGAGTGGGGGGAAATGTAATGCATCCGAAACCCAAAAAAGACGATATAGACACATTCTAAAATCCATATCTCCTAAACCGTTAGTGGCATACTATTCAAACTTGAAAAATATTTGTAGTTATACTAGGAGAACAGAATGAAGAAAAATTTTGGGTGGGGGAAGTTGTGTATGGGGGTGGGGGGTGAAAAACTTAAGATTACGATATCTCATGAACCAATTGCTCTAGAAAAATAAAATTTGGTTTGGGTATAAAGGTTGACAAATAAAGATTGATCAAAGTAAAATTTTTTAAGTGGGAGGTGGAGCATAGAAGTGGAGGGGATGAGAATTTTTCAAATCAAACACATTTCATATCTCAAGAACAGTTTAAGATAGATGCTTAGAATTCTTACCATAAGTAGCGCTCATTAAACCCTAGTAAGGAAAAAAGTTTTGGGGTTGTGGGTGTAGAGGGGGAGGGTGGGGGAGGGTGAAAAGGAAAAAGTTCCGATGCTTATATCTTAAAAACCTGTAATGATATAAGCCTTAAACTTGGTATTTAGATAGAGCTATAGTAGCGGAATGTTGGAAAAATAAAAATTTTTTTAGGGGTAGTATGCTACGGGGGTAGGGGGTGTTTTTCCTAACTATTAAGCGGTTCATGCTAGAAAGTTGAAACTCGGTGTGTATATGTAAATCAACTAGAAAAGTAATTGTGATAAAAAAAAATTGAATATTCATTGGCGTTCAGAAAGGGGGGCAAAAAAAATTATTTGTAAATATAATAAATATAAAATGCATATATTTTCACAATTTTCGTCATATCTACTTATACTTTCCAAATATTGAATTCATTTTTATTCTACGAATTCCTCGTATGAATACCTAGAATGAGTTTTCAAGATTTTATGAAATTCGACCCCTAAGGGTAGTTTGGTACAAGTGGGGGTGTTTTTCCTATATATGGAACGGCTTAAGCTATAATGTTGAAACTCGGTGTGTATATGTAAATCAACTAGAAAAGTAATTGTGATAAAAAAAAATTTGAATATTCATTGGCGTTCAGAAGGGGGGGGGCAACAAAAAATATTTGTAAATATAATAAATATAAAATGCATATATTTTCACGATTTTCGTCATATCTACTAGGTCTTTCCAAATATTGAATTAATTTTTATTCTACGGATTCTTCGTATGAATACCTAGAAAGTGTTTTCAAGTTTTTTTTGAAATTTGACCCTTAAGGGTAGTGTGGTACAAGTGGGAGGTGTTTTTCCTATATATAGAACGGCTGAAGCTACAATGTTGAAAGTCGGTGTGTATATCTAAATCAACTAGAAAAATAATTTTGAATAAAAAAAAACGAATATCTATTGGCGTTCAGAAGGGGGGCAAAAAAAATTATCTGTGAAAATAGAATGCATATTTTCCCACGATTTTCGACATATCTACTACCTCGTCCCAAATAATGAATTTAATTTTATTCTATGTATTCTCCATATGAATAACAAGAAAGTGTTTTCAAGATTTTCTGAAAATTGACCCCTAAGGGGGTGTAAAGTGATTGTGTACTTTTTCATAAACTATTCCATATCTCTCAGATCCAATCAGATTTTAACTTCCATGATCTTATTCTTTTTAATAGGTTTTCAGTCACATAGTAGCCTACACCGCATTTCAGAATTGAACGCGTTCCTAACTTCTGCCGGAAAAATAATAAAGTTACGCCCAGATTGTTGGCAGATTTTTTATACACATATTAGATTATTTTGGGAATTCCCTTTTACCAGGGAAAAAGTTTTCATATGATCAAACATCTGTTCTATGAAAACGGCGACGTAGGTCAAGGGACGGACGACGTAATTTCAAGGGGTTGGTCTCAAAGTAATGAACGACGTAAGTCGAAAAAACAAGGGAGACGTAAGTCAAGGGATTACTGTATTTATATTATATGTATGGGTTCCTCATGTGTTGACCGAACTAACATTTGCGATGTGCTGCTGAACCGCTATTAAATCGAGCCATTTCTGAAATGTGTAATAACCAAATGTGCAGCGAATGTAACTGATAAAATGATAAAATGGATCACGTATGACAATTGGAAGCGCCAAAAATCGTGGATAAGGGATGATGAGCCGTTACAAGCGTTTACAAAGCCAGCGTTAATGCCGAATAAGGTGATGCTGTGTATGGTGGGACTGGAAGGGAATCGTTCACCATGAACTACTTTCAACTGGTCAGACAATTGATTCACTAGTCTACTGTGATCAACTAGAAAGTTTACGCCAGGCAATTGAAAGAAAACAACCCGAATTGAATAATAGGAAAGGTTCTGTCTTCCATCATGACAGCGCTCGACCACACACTTCTTTGATGACCCGTCGAAAGTGGCGAGAGCTTGGTTGCGAAGTTTTGATGCATCCACCGTATATTCCACACATAGCACCCTCAGATTATCACTTGTTCCGATCTCTGCAGAACGCACTGAATGGAGGAAAACAGCTTTTCGAAAGAAGCCTGTGAAAACCACTTACTTCAGTTTTCCAACAAGAAACCACAAAAGTTATCAAAGACAAAATTTCAAGTGTCTATCTATCGTACCTTCGACTGCTAGCGCTTCGTGCCTATGACGTTTCGGCTAACATTAGGTCTGTTCTATTTGACGGGTGTAGTGTACACCTTCTACACTTTTTGCACTGGCTCTCGAGCTAGTGCAGGAAAGTGTAAAAGGGAGTGGCGGGGAAGGAACAAGAACACTATTTGAGGTTGAGTTTGTGTCATTGATTTGACGTCAAAGGCTGTTTAGAAAATCGGGTACAAGAAAGTGCAACTTACACCTTCTTGCCTGCACTTTTAACACTTTGTTACAGTGGAGAAAAGTGTGGTGAACGGGAGGGGGGGGGGTTTCCAAGTATACTGTTTTAGTATGAGTTCGTGTCATTGCTGTGACGTCAAATGTTATTTAGAAAAGTTAGTGCAAAAGCGTGTAAAAAGTGCAGGCAAAAAGAACAGACCTATGAATAGTAGTAGTAAGCACGCTCAAATTTTAACTGACCGAAGAATATAAATAATCGCAACTGTTATTCTCTCAAATTTCAGTTGATTTTCGCAACTGATGGCGCTGATGGCAGTTAAAAGAAAGGTATATTAGCTAAAACTATCGAATTTATATACAAGATGGGTATTACGTTAGTATCAGTTTGCTGACGTACTATATGCACACTATTGGGCCAACTAACAAATAAAAATCTAGAGGTGTGCTTGAAACTGAAAATAAGAAGTTATGAGCCAGATTTAACCAAACCTTTAAAAGGCATGTAAGGCCAATATTCCCAATGATGTGACTATTGTAACTGTCTATTATTCAATAATTACAGATATATTATTTGATTACAAATTACTTTATTGAAGTCATGATAGTCGATGCAAGTATATTTACGTACTATAAGCACATTATTGGGTGATACACTGGTGATATTGACGATATTATGATTTATATACAAGCAGTATAAAAAGTATAAAGTACTTTAATATATTTTGCACGAGACATTTGTGTGTTTTTATATGAATAAATATTATTTCATGTTTAAAGCTATTTACTTTAAATTAAAATCAAATTTGTGAACCTCATCCTAATCATATACAAACCATAATTTTTTTTTTGGACGCAGGAAGGTGGGAATCTTGAAAGACACTAAGATACCCTCGCGAATCATCTAAGTAGTGTGGGATCCACCCCCACTAAAACCACCTTCATTTGTATATTAAACTAGTCTGAGGACTAACCATTAATTTTCGTCTGAATTCTTAACACTGTTCAAGGTAGTAGGTCATCCAATGATGCCCTACATGTAAATCTGACATGTAATACAATACAATACAACATTATATTACAAATACACCAAATCAAGAGGTTTGGTCACTATAATATTGAAACAAAAATGTTAGTGGCTCCCTTAAAACTGGGAAATTTTGTAAATTGTTACTTTTGGCTCTTCCATCTCAATAGGTTTCCGACCCCAGGGTTAGTTGATTGAAGACTAAATGGTGGTAGCCTTTAGCCATTTAGCAACATGATGTGACATTCGAATCATAACATGTTGCTTGCATCTCACTTCCTCTACAAACTGCTGTTTTTCAGTCTCTTTCTTTTGAGACTGGAGTCCCGAGATTACCTACCAGGGCTACCACTCTACTTCAATCGAAGTACAGTGGGTCAAAAAAGTTTGCGTACAAGGGCGGAAGGAGTGGAAAACCCAAGGAAAATAATACTAAAAGGAATAAATCCAACTTAAATTTATTTTTATTTTCATGATTATGATACTCTCTCAAGATACAAATACTTTAAAAAAATATAATATTTTCTTCATATTTATAAAAAATAAAAAGTAATTATAATCCGAAATTTCTCTCAAAAAAGTCTGCGTACAGATTGACAAAATGTTGGAAAAATCAATGAATTCTATTATTTAATATCAAGTTGGAAATCCTTTACATTTGATAACATCCTTTAGCCTATTATTTACACTTTTTATTAAGTTTGTAGTTTCGTTAACAGTTATTTTATCCCATTCTTCTTGCAAAATGCAAAATATATGGAATGTTTTCTCAAGCGCCTATCTAATAATTCCCATTATGTTCTATGAGGTTTAAATCTGGCGATTGTGGAGGGGGTGTAGTTGTTTGGGTACATTGTACAGTAACCACTCCCTTGCAATATGTGCACAATGCTTGGGATCGTTGTCTTGGTAAAAATGTATCTGCAGAGCTCGATAAATTGTTTTTTAAAATCTTGAGATACTTCTATTTATCCATTATACCATCTATACAATGCAGGTTTCCTACGCCTGATGACGCCATGAAGTTCCAAACCATCACATGTCCACCTCCATGTTTGATAGTAGGACACACATTTTTTATGTTCATCTCTTGATTGGGTTTTCTCCAGACCATGGTGCTTTCATCACCGAAAAGCATATTATTCCAAAACTCAGCCTGTTTTCCCAAAAGCTCTCTAGCAAAGGAAAGCCTTTTTCTCCTGTTAATCGGTGAAATAAAGCAAGTTGAATCTATTTGGCTTGGATGGCCGCACCATGGTCTGGAGAAAACCCAATCAAGAGATGAACATAAAAAATTTGTGTCCTACTATCAAACATGGAGGTGGACATGTGATGGTTTGAAGCTGCATGGCGTCATCAGGCGTAGGAAACCTGCATTGTATTGATGGTATCATGGATCTCAGCATTTTAAAAGACAATTTATCGAGCTCTGCGAATAAGTTGGGGCTCAACCGCAGATACATTTTTAACAAGACAACGATCCCAAGCATTGTGCACATATTGCAAGGGAGTGGTTACTGTACAATGTACCTTAACAACTACACCCCCTCCACAATCACCGGATTTAAACCCCATAGAACATTATGGGAATTATTAGATAGGCGCTTGAGAAAACATTCCATAACTTCTTTGAGTAGCTTAAGAGCAATTTGGCAAGAAGAATGTGATAAAATAACTGTTAACGAAACTACAAACTTAGTAAAAAGTATGAATAATAGGCTAAAGGATGTTATCAAATGTAAAGGATTTCCAACTGGATATTAAATAATAGAATTCATTGATTTTTCCAACATTTTGTCAATCTGTACGCAGACTTTTTTGAGAGAAATTTCGGATTATAATTACTTTTTATTTTTTATAATTATGAAGAAAATATTATATTTTTTTAAAGTATTTGTATCTTGAGAGAGTATCAATAGCTGATGAAAATAAAAATAAATTTAAGTTGGATTTGTTCGTCTTAGTACAATTTTCCTTGGGTTTTCCACTCCTTCCGACCTTGTACGCAGACTTTTTATACCCACTGTAGATCTACTTCGATTTTTCGGAAAATGATTTCTAGTGCGAAGTAAACGATTTCTACTTCACTTTTATATTTTCTACTTCATTTTACTTTATTATTTTAATAATTAAGTATTGTGATTGATTTTTTTAAAAAAAAAAATTTGCTACCCTCAAAATTTTTATTTTCACGTTTCATAACTAGTAGACGCGAAAAAAGCAATAAAAATTTTCAGTCCGTCTGTCCGCCGTACGCCGTACGGCGTCCGCCGTACGCAAGATCGTTTGGAGGCTCGTAGCTGCCAAACGCTTTGAGATATTAAATTGAAATTGAAATTGAAATTGAAATGAATAGATTGGGTAGGCGCCTTGAAGTGACCAAATTTTTAGGGGTGGGGGTGTGAGAGGGAAGGAGGAGAAGGAGAAGTGTTTTAGACCGAAAATTTTGGTTTCCAGATCTCAGTAACCCCTTATGTTAGGAAGCTAAAACTTGGAATTTCTATAGAGCTCTGATAGTAGACCCATTTGCAGAAAAATTGTCAATATTGATCAAGGGGTGTGGGAGTGGGGGGAAATGTAATGCGTCTGAAACCCAAAAAAGGTGAGATAGAATTTTGGGTGGGGGAAGTTGTGTATGGGGGTGGGGGGTGAAAAACTTAAGATTACGATATCTCATGAACCAATTGCTCTAGAAAAATAAAATTTGGTTTGGGTATAAAGGTTGACAAATAAAGATTGATCAAAGTAAAATTTTTTAAGTGGGAGGTGGAGCATAGAAGTGGAGGGGATGAGAATTTTTCAAATCAAACACATTTCATATCTCAAGAACAGTTTAAGATATATGCTTAGAATTTTTACCAGAAGTAGCGCTAATTAAACATTAGTAGGGAAAAAAGTTTTGGGGTTGAGGGTGTAGAGGGGGAGGGTGGGCGAGGGTGAAAAGGAAAAAGTTCCGATGCTTATATCTTGAGAACCTGTAATGATATAAGCCTTAAACTTGGTATTTAGTGTTGTAATAGAGAAAAACTAAAAGACCTCTGTTCTGTTTAAAGTTTATGACACGAGTGAAAAAACGAGTCGTATTTATTTTACAAATGACTAAAATCAAACATGTTAACGCGTCCGCTGCGTTGGCTTCTGATGCGACGAAGTTGATGTTGATCGTTCCGTCGCCGATCCTGTCTCGAACATGATGATGGCGGATATCAATGTATTTCGTCCTCTTGCGAAACATATCCTCCATCGCCAATGAAATGGCACCCTGGTTATCGCACTTGATCTCAACTGGCCCATTAATATCTTTGAGCGAGTCAACAAATTGACGCAACCAGATTGCCTCTTTAGTTGCCTCCGAAAGCGCCATGTACTCTGCTTCGGTAGATGATAAAGCAATTGTGTGTTGACGCGAACTGCTCCATGACACAGCACCATCGCTTATCATGAACACATACCCGGTACATGGACGTCTTTGGTCAATGTCCGACGCCCAATCCGAGTCCGAAAAACCTCGCAATTGACCACCTCCATAGCGATACAGAATGCGAAACTCGGTTGTTCCACGCAGATATCGCAAAATTCTTTTCACCGCAGTCCAGTGAGCTTCACCATAATTCGCGATGAATCTACTCACATCATTTACTGCGAAAGCAATATCGGGTCTGGTCCCCTGGACCAAATAAAGCAAACTGCCCACAGCTTCTTGGTACGGAATACCCGACATCCTTTCACTGGAATTTACCATCGTAATTGACAGCTTTTGACTCGGGTCGCTAGGCGTTGGTGCAGCCTTGCAACTTGACATCCCGAATCGCTCAAGAACTTTCTCAATATAGCCAATTTGGTGAATGGCTATGCCTTCATCGTCATATTCAATCTTCAGCCCAATGCATTGCTCCGCTCGTCCAAGATTCTTCATTTTGAATGCTGCACACAGTTGAGATTTGATCTTCTCCAAGGTATGTTGATCCCTCCAAAAAATCAAGACATCATCAACATAAATAGCCACAACTACCTTCTCCTTGGATGAGACGTAAACGCACGGATCGAGTTTTGACTTGGTCAACCCGAATCCTATCAGTGCCCGATCTAGCTTACGATTCCACTGTCTTCCGGCTTGTTTAAGACCATACATTGCCCGCTCCAACTTACATACAAGCCCAGTGCCATCATCGTATTGCTCCGGTTGTTCCGTGTAGATCTCTTCGTCCAGGTTACCTTGTAGGAATGCGGTTACAGCATCCATTTGATGAATTCCCATTCGATGTCTGGCAGCAAATGCAATCAAAATTCGGATTGATTGATATCGCACCACCGGCGAGAAAGTCTCCACGTAGTCGATCCCGAACTTCTGGGAGCAACCCTTCGCTACAAGTCTGGCCTTATAACGCCTTATGGGCGTGTGCATCAGCTCCGACTTTGACTTCAAACACCCACTTCGTCTTGAGTGCCTTGCGACCAGGTGGCAGCTTGACCATGCTCCAAGTTCCATTTTCAGCATGAGCCTCCATCTCCTCGCTCATCGCAGCAATCCAATGTTGCTTGTTACCGGATTCCATTGCCTCGTCCACGGTTTCGGGTTCAACCGTTTCAACGATATATGCTGATGCCAGCAATGTCTCAACAGTCTTCTTGGCAATCCGTTCCGATTTCTGACGTTGAATAATCGGTGAAGAATCATGTGTGGTTGGAACAAAATCCTCGTCGTTAGGATCGTCGACACACGACAACTCTGCGTCCTCAAAATCCACACTTCCTTCTGAAATCATTGTATCATTCGAATCATCTGATATATTCCCCAACTGAATCGAATTCTCCAATTGAACCATTGTTGCATCATTCGATTCATCTGATGTATTCCCCAACTGAATCGAATTCTCCAATTGAACCGAACTGTTCAAATCGCTTGTCAACCCTGTTGTTCTTCCACCGTTTTCTGTGCAAGGTTCAGTTTTAACTTCCTCCACTAGAACGATATCATTCGAGGTATTAGTTGATGGAATAGACTGAATTACCTTCACTCCAGGCGGATCCATGAATTTGACATCACGACTAATGCAGACATCGTTCGTTTCCTTGTTGAAACATCGCCAGCCCTTTTGATTCGCTGCGATTCCAACGAACAACATCGATTCCAACTTCGCGTCCCATTTGCGACGTTTTTCTTTCGGTATGTGCACCATCACTTCGGTTCCGAATATACGCATATCGGAAATGTTGACTTTCCGTCCAGTCCAGACCTCTTCTGGCACTCGTTTGCCCAATGTCCGATTTATTGTTCTATTCGTCACGTACGCAGCCCAATTGATCGCTTCGGCCCACATTGGAACTTCCAAATTAGCATCGTACAACATGCATTTTGCCCGTTCAACCAATGTCCGATTCATCCTTTCTGCAACGCCGTTCTTCTGTGGCGTGTACGTGCAGCTGGTTTGATGAATCACTCCACTTTCCCGGCAAATACGGTCAAACTGACCGAAATACTCCTTACCGTTGTCCGAACGTATCACCTTCAGTTTCAATTCGGTCTGCGTCTCGACCATAACCTTCCACTCTGCAAACAACTGCTGAATATCACTTTTCCTCTTAGCAAAGTAAACAAAAACTTTTCTCGAGAAATCATCAACAAATGTCACGAAATACAATGCGCCACCGACTGACATATTCTCCATCGGACCGCAAACATCTGTGTGCACTAGCTCCAACACACGCTTCGATTTGATCACTGTGTCCGAGCGGTGAAACGGTTCACGACTCTGCTTCCCCTTCAAGCATGACACACATTTTGACAAATCACTTTGCTCTCCATCGATGTTGAATCCATCCACAATGTTCTTCAGCTTAATCAAGTCTCCGTATGCCACATGGCCTAGTCGACGATGCCATGTCATCAAATTCACGCCGGTGTGTGTAGTTGCTTTCAACGCAACAGGATCGCTTTGCAACTTATAGGTACCGTTGCTTGGTTTCAAACATACAACCATACTGCCGTCACTTCGATCACGCACAACACAACCGTTTTCATCAAACTCAACCCTTTTTCCGGATTTCACCATTCTATGCACTGACAATAAATTTGTTGATAAGCCGGATACAAGCAGAACGTTCTTTGCACTTATTGTTTGGTCTTCAACACGCAGATCAACTGATCCAGTACCGAGTACTTTCAAATGCGTGTTATCAGCCGTCGAAATATCAGTGTATGCTGCATTTTCCACAAAATTTTTCAACAAATTTCGATTTCCAGTCATGTGTTGACTTGCACCACTGTCGACATACCACATGCCATCCGAATGATTCACATCACAGGCCGCCATTGCATGAAGTGCCACTGGCTCCAATTTTCCGGTTAAAACACAGTATTTTGCCGCTTTACTATTTGATGTCACTGCCAGAAACGCCTTTGGTTTGAGATTTGACTCCGCGCACTTTGCATCTGAACCTTCCAGTCGCTCTGGACAATCTCGACGCATATGACCGGTTTTGTGACACCGAAAACACTTAAACTGGAGTTCACTATTTTTTGCACCATTCCTCGGTCCATTCTTTCTAGATGGATTCCCTGATTTGGCTCCTTTGTAATTTACCGATGCTCTGAACACATTACCAGAATTACCAGTTCCACCTTCACTGTTGATCGCCCGCTTAGCGCGTTCCGTATCAATCAGTCTTCGCTTCAAGATGTTTGAAGTTAAACTGGTCATCATTTTCTCCTTGTTGATGAGCATCCCACCATCCAATCCGGTGACAAATGCTTCATATTCAGACGTGAGTCCGAACAGAATGATTCCACAAATCACCTCATCCTGCATCTTGAGACCCAAGTCAGCCAACACACGCGATGCAGTCATGATTTTCCGCAAATAATCATCCATCGAAGACGACGTCTCCAATCGTGTCGTTACCAATTCACCGATTGTACGAGCCAGTCTGATCCAGCTCACATCATCGTATAATTCTTGACACTTATCCCAAACTTCGCGTGCCGTTTCCAATTCACCAATATCGTCGTAAAGTGTACGATCGATGTTGATCAGAATCTTAGCTCGCGCCTTCTTGAGCTTCAGCGCATCCGTTGTCCCAACTGGAGTCGTGATGGCACCATCCAAATCGTGCCATTCCAACAGAACTTTTATTTCCCGAGCCCAAGTCGAATAATTCGACGCTCCGGTCAATTTCTGTATTTTGTCTTCGCCCTTTTCGGCCATTCTGCATTCACACTTAATGCACTTCTGGTCGGTGATTTTTCTTTTCACAAAATCCGCCGGCGTAATTTCCAAAAAACCAAAAATACCTTCTTTTTTTTTCCGTAAAGCCAAGACTATTTCCAATATTTCAGTATTTTCAATAATTATGTTCTATATTTCAATACAATTCTGGAATTCTAGGATCTGGGCCCATAACCTGTTGTAATAGAGAAAAACTAAAAGACCTTTGTTCTGTTTAAAGTTTATGACACGAGTGAAAAAACGAGTCGTATTTATTTTACAAATGACTAAAATCAAACATGTTGCTGAGATGGAATACAGAACAGTATTTTATAACAACATTTAGATAGAGCTATAGTAGCGGAATGTTGGAAAAATATAATTTTTTTTGGGGTAGTATGCTAGGGGGGTAGGGGGTGTTTTTCCTAACTATTAAGCGGTTCATGCTAGAAAGTTGAAACTCGGTGTGTATATGTAAATCAACTAGAAAAGTAATTGTGATAAAAAAAAATTGAATATTCATTGGCGTTCAGAAAGGGGGACAAAAAAAATTATTTGTAAATATAATAAATATAAAATGCATATATTTTCACAATTTTCGTCATATCTACTTATGCTTTCCAAATATTGAATTCATTTTTATTCTACGAATTCTTCGTATGAATACCTAGAATGTGTTTTCAAGATTTTATGAAATTCGACCCCTAAGGGTAGTTTGGTACAAGTGGGGGTGTTTTTCCTATATATGGAACGGCTTAAGCTATAATGTTGAAACTCGGTGTGTATATGTAAATCAACTAGAAAAGTAATTGTGATAAAAAAAAATTTGAATATTCATTGGCGTTCAGAAGGGGGGGGGGGGCAACAAAAAATATTTGTAAATATAATAAATATAAAATGCATATATTTTCACGATTTTCGTCATATCTACTAGATCTTTCCAAATATTGAATTAATTTTTATTCTACGGATTCTTCGTATGAATACCTAGAAAGTGTTTTCAAGTTTTTTTTTGAAATTCGACCCTTAAGGGTAGTGTGGTACAAGTGGGAGGTGTTTTTCCTATATATAGAACGGCTGAAGCTACAATGTTGAAAGTCGGTGTGTATATCTAAATCAACTAGAAAAATAATTTTGAATAAAAAAAAACGAATATCTATTGGCGTTCAGAAGGGGGGCAAAAAAAATTATCTGTGAAAATAGAATGCATATTTTCCCACGATTTTCGACATATCTACTACCTCGTCCCAAATAATGAATTTAATTTTATTCTATGTATTCTCCATATGAATAACAAGAAAGTGTTTTCAAAATTTTCTGAAAATTGACCCTTAAGGGGGTGTAAAGTGATTGTGTACTTTTTCATAAACTATTCCATATCTCTCAGATCCAATCAGATTTTAACTTCCATGATCTTGTTCTTTTTAATAGGTTTTCAGTCACATAGTAGCCTACACCGCATTTCAGAATTGAACGCGTTCCTAACTTCTGCCGGAAAAATAATAAAGTTACGCCCAGATTGTTGGCAGATTTTTTATACACATATTAGATTATTTTGGGAATTCCCTTTTACCAGGGAAAAAGTTTTCATATGAACAAACATCTGTTCTATGAAAACGGCGACGTAAGTCAAGGGACGGACGACGTAATTTCAAGGGGTTGGTCTCAAAGTAATGAACGACGTAAGTCGAAAAAACAAGGGAGACGTAAGTCAAGGGATTACTGTATTTATATTATATGTATGGGTTCCTCATGTGTTGACCGAACTAACATTTGCGATGTGCTGCTGAACCGCTATTAAATCGAGCCATTTCTGAAATGTGTAATAACCAAATGTGCAGCGAATGTAACTGATAAAATGATAAAATGGATCACGTATGACAATTGGAAGCGCCAAAAATCGTGGATAAGGGATGATGAGCCGTTACAAGCGTTTACAAAGCCAGCGTTAATGCCAAATAAGGTGATGCTGTTTATGGTGGGACTGGAAGGGAATCGTTCACCATGAACTACTTTCAACTGGTCAGACAATTGATTCACTAGTCTACTGTGATCAACTAGAAAGATTACGCCAGGCAATTGAAAGAAAACAACCCGAATTGAATAATAGGAAAGGTTCTGTCTTCCATCATGACAGCGCTCGACCACACACTTCTTTGATGACCCGTCGAAAGTGGCGAGAGCTTGGTTGCGAAGTTTTGATGCATCCACCGTATATTCCACACATAGCACCCACAGATTATCACTTGTTCCGATCTCTGCAGAACGCACTGAATGGAGGAAAACAGCTTTTCGAAAGAAGCCTGTGAAAACCACTTACTTCAGTTTTCCAACAAGAAACCACAAAAGTTATCAAAGACAAAATTTCAAGTATCTATCTATCGTACCTTCGACTGCTAGCGCTTCGTGCCTATGACGTTTCGGCTAACATTAGGTCTGTTCTATTTGACGGGTGTAGTGTACACCTTCTACACTTTTTGCACTGGCTCTCGAGCTAGTGCAGGAAAGTGTAAAAGGGAGTGGCGGGGAAGGAACAAGAACACTATTTGAGGTTGAGTTTGTGTCATTGATTTGACGTCAAAGGCTGTTTAGAAAATCGGGTACAAGAAAGTGCAACTTACACCGGGCAAAAGGAACAAACCTATTAGGTCTGTTCTTCTTGCCTGCACTTTTAACACTTTGTTACAGTGGAGAAAAGTGTGGTGAACGGGAGGGGGGGGGGGTTTCCAAGTATACTGTTTTAGTATGAGTTCGTGTCATTGCTGTGACGTCAAATGTTATTTAGAAAAGTTAGTGCAAAAGCGTGTAAAAAGTGCAGGCAAAAAAAACAGACCTATGAATAGTAGTAGTAAGCACGCTCAAATTTTAACTGACCGAAGAATATAAATAATCGCAACTGTTATTCTCTCAAATTTCAGTTGATTTTCGCAACTGATGGCGCTGATGGCAGTTAAAAGAAAGGTATATTAGCTAAAACTATCGAATTTATATACAAGATGGGTATTACGTTAGTATCAGTTTGCTGACGTACTATATGCACACTATTGGGCCAACTAACAAATAAAAATCTAGAGGTGTGCTTGAAACTGAAAATAAGAAGTTATGAGCCAGATTTAACCAAACCTTTAAAAGGCATGTAAGGCCAATATTCCCAATGATGTGACTATTGTAACTGTCTATTATTCAATAATTACAGATATATTATTTGATTACAAATTACTTTATTGAAGTCATGATAGTCGATGCAAGTATATTTACGTACTATAAGCACATTATTGGGTGATACACTGGTGATATTGACGATATTATGATTTATATACAAGCAGTATAAAAAGTATAAAGTACTTTAATATATTTTGCACGAGACATTTGTGTGTTTTTATATGAATAAATATTATTTCATGTTTAAAGCTATTTATTTTAAATTAAAATCAAATTTGTGGACCTCATCCTAATCATATACAAACCATAATTTTTTTTTTTGGACGCAGGAAGGTGGGAATCTTGAAAGACACTAAGATACCCTCGCGAATCATCTAACTAGTGTGGGATCCACCCCCACTAAAACCACCTTCATTTGTATATTAAACTAGTCTGAGGACTAACCATTAATTTTCGTCTGAATTCTTAACACTGTTCAAGGTAGTAGGTCATCCAATGATGCCCTACATGTAAATCTGACATGTAATACAATACAATACAACATTATATTACAAATACACAAATCAAGAGGTTTGGTCACTATAATATTGAAACAAAAATTTTAGTGACTCCTTAAAAACTGGGAAATTTTGTAAATTGTAACTTTTGGCTCTTCCATCTCAATAGGTTTCCGACCCCAGGGTTAGTTGATTGAAGACTAAATGGTGGTAGCCTTTAGCCATTTAGCAACATGATGTGACATTCGAATCATAACATGTTGCTTGCATCTCACTTCCTCTACAAACTGCTGTTTTTCAGTCTCTTTCTTTTGAGACTGGAGTCCCGAGATTACCTACCAGGGCTACCACTCTACTTCAATCGAAGTACAGTGGGTCAAAAAAGTTTGCGTACAAGGGCGGAAGGAGTGGAAAACCCAAGGAAAATAATACTAAAACGAATAAATCCAACTTAAATTTATTTTTATTTTCATCAGCTATTGATACTCTCTCAAGATACAAATACTTTAAAAAAATATAATATTTTCTTCATATTTATAAAAAATAAAAAGTAATTATAATCCGAAATTTCTCTCAAAAAAGTCTGCGTACAGATTGACAAAATGTTGGAAAAATCAATGAATTCTATTATTTAATATCAAGTTGGAAATCCTTTACATTTGATAACATCCTTTAGCCTATTATTTACACTTTTTACTAAGTTTGTAGTTTCGTTAACAGTTATTTTATCCCATTCTTCTTGCAAAATGCAAAATATATGGAATGTTTTCTCAAGCGCCTATCTAATAATTCCCATTATGTTCTATGGGGTTTAAATCTGGCGATTGTGGAGGGGGTGTAGTTGTTTGGGTACATTGTACAGTAACCACTCCCTTGCAATATGTGCACAATGCTTGGGATCGTTGTCTTGGTAAAAATGTATCTGCAGAGCTCGATAAATTGTTTTTTAAAATCTTGAGATACTTCTATTTATCCATTATACCATCTATACAATGCAGGTTTCCTACGCCTGATGACGCCATGAAGTTCCAAACCATCACATGTCCACCTCCATGTTTGATAGTAGGACACACATTTTTTATGTTCATCTCTTGATTGGGTTTTCTCCAGACCATGGTGCTTTCATCACCGAAAAGCATATTATTCCAAAACTCAGCCTGTTTTCCCAAAAGCTCTCTAGCAAAGGAAAGCCTTTTTCTCCTGTTAATCGGTGAAATAAAGCAAGTTGAATCTATTTGGCTTGGATGGCCGCACCATGGTCTGGAGAAAACCCAATCAAGAGATGAACATAAAAAATTTGTGTCCTACTATCAAACATGGAGGTGGACATGTGATGGTTTGAAGCTGCATGGCGTCATCAGGCGTAGGAAACCTGCATTGTATATGCTCTGCGAATAAGTTGGGGCTCAACCGCAGATACATTTTTAACAAGACAACGATCCCAAGCATTGTGCACATATTGCAAGGGAGTGGTTACTGTACAATGTACCTTAACAACTACACCCCCTCCACAATCACCGGATTTAAACCCCATAGAACATTATGGGAATTATTAGATAGGCGCTTGAGAAAACATTCCATAACTTCTTTGAGTAGCTTAAGAGCAATTTGGCAAGAAGAATGTGATAAAATAACTGTTAACGAAACTACAAACTTAGTAAAAAGTATGAATAATAGGCTAAAGGATGTTATCAAATGTAAAGGATTTCCAACTTGATATTAAATAATAGAATTCATTGATTTTTCCAACATTTTGTCAATCTGTACGCAGACTTTTTTGAGAGAAATTTCGGATTATAATTACTTTTTATTTTTTATAATTATGAAGAAAATATTATATTTTTTTAAAGTATTTGTATCTTGAGAGAGTATCAATAGCTGATGAAAATAAAAATAAATTTAAGTTGGATTTGTTCGTCTTAGTACAATTTTCCTTGGGTTTTCCACTCCTTCCGACCTTGTACGCAGACTTTTTATACCCACTGTAGATCTACTTCGATTTTTCGGAAAATGATTTCTAGTGCGAAGTAAACGATTTCTACTTCACTTTTATATTTTCTACTTCATTTTACTTTATTATTTTAATAATTAAGTATTGTGATTGATTTTTTTAAAAAAAAAATTTGCTACCCTCAAAATTTTTATTTTCACGTTTCATAACTAGTAGACGCGAAAAAAGCAATAAAAATTTTCAGTCCGTCTGTCCGCCGTACGCCGTACGCCGTACTGCGTCCGCCGTACGCAAGATCGTTTGGAGGCTCGTAGCTGCCAAACGCTTTGAGATATTAAATTGAAATTTTTTTAACGAATAGATTGGGTAGGCGCCTTGAAGTGACCAAATTTTTAGGGGTGGGGGTGTGAGAGGGAAGGAGGAGAAGGAGAAGTGTTTTAGACCGAAAATTTTGGTTTCCAGATCTCAGTAACCCCTTATGTTAGGAAGCTAAAACTTGGAATTTCTATAGAGCTCTGATAGTAGACCCATTTGCAGAAAAATTGTCAATATTGATCAAGGGGTGTGGGAGTGGGGGGAAATGTAATGCGTCCGAAACCCAAAAAAGGTGAGATAGACACATTCTAAAATCCATATCTCCTAAACCGTTAATGGCACACCGTTCAAACTTAAAACATATTTGTAGTTATACTAGGAGAACTGAATGAAGAAAAATTTTGGGTGGGGGAAGTTGTGTATGGGGGTGGGGGGTGAAAAACTTAAGATTACGATATCTCATGAACCAATTGCTCTAGAAAAATTAAATTTGGTTCGGGTGTAAAGGTTGACAAAAAAAGATTGATCAAAGTAAAATTTTTTAAGTGGGAGGTGGAGCATAGAAGTGGAGGGGATGAGAATTTTTCAAATCAAAAACATTTCATATCTCAAGAACAGTTTAAGATATATGCTTAGAATTTTTACCAGAAGTAGCGCTAATTAAACATTAGTAGGGAAAAAAGTTTTGTGGTTGAGGGTGAAGAGGGGGAGGGTGGGGGAGGGTGAAAAGAAAAAAGTTCCGATGCTTATATCTTGAGAACCTGTAATGATATAAGCCTTAAACTTGGTATTTAGATAGAGCTATAGTAGCGGAATGTTGGAAAAATAAATTTTTTTTTAGGGGTAGTATGCTACGGGGGTAGGGGTGTTTTTCCTAACTATTAAACGGTTTATGCTAGAAAGTGATAACTCGGTATGTATATGTAAATCAACTAGAAAAGTAATTCTGATAAAAAAAAATTTGAATATTCATTTTCGTTTAGAAAGGGGGGCAAAAAAAATTATTTGTAAATATAATAGATATATAATTCATATATTTTCACGATTTTCGTCATATCTACTAGGTCTTTCCAAATATTGAATTCATTTTTATTCTACGGATTCTTCGTATGAATACCTAGAATGTGTTTTCAAGGTTTTTTTGAAATTCGACCCCTAAGGGTAGTGTGGTACAAGTGAAGGTGTTTTTCCTATATATGGGACGGCTTAAGCTACAATGTTGAACTCGGTGTGTATATGTAAATCATTTAGAAAGGTAATTGTGATAAAAAAAAATTTTAATATTCATTGGCGTTTAGAAGGGGGGGGGCAAAAAAAAATATTTGTAAATATAATAAATATAAAATGCAAATATTTTCACGATTTTCGTCATATCTACTAGGTCTTTCCAAATATTGAATTCATTTTTATTCTACGGATTCTTCGTAGATGGTACAAGTGGTAGGTGTTTTTCCTATATATAGAACGGCTTAAGCTACAATGTTGAAAATCGGTGTGTATATCTAAATCAACTAAAAAAATAATTTTGAATAAAAAAAACGAATATCTATTGGCGTTCAGAAGGGGGGCAAAAAAAATTATCTGTGAAAATAGAATGCATATTTTCCCACGATTTTCGACATATCTACTACCTCGTCCCAAATAATGAAATTAATTTTATTCTATGTATTCTCCATATGAATACCAAGACAGTGTTTTCAAAATTTTCTGAAAATTGACCCCTAAGGGGGTGTAAAGTGATTGTGTACTTTTTCATAAACTATTCCATATCTCTCAGATCCAATCAGATTTTCACTTCCATGATCTTGTTCTTTTTGATAGGTTTTCAGTCACATAGTAGCCTACTCCGCATTTCAGAATTGAACGCGTTCCTTACTTCTGCCGGAAAAATAATAAAGTTACGCCCAGATTGTTGGCAGATTTTTTATTATTATTATAAGTTTTGGACACTTTTTAGGAATGGTAGAGCTAAAGAACTCAGATGCTTCGGAAATATTTAATATAATTCAGAACCATTTGAATATATTAAAAATACCGCTTAATAATGTGATTGGCTTAGTATCCGACAACGCATCCGTAAAACCATGAAACCATGGTTTGAAACCATGATTCCAAATATTTTTTTCCTGGGATGCAATTGTCATTCATTGTATTTGTTTGCATCAGCCGCAACAAAAGTTTTACCGGAAGGTATTGAAAAAAACATTAAAAACATATGCCCACTTTTCTCATAGCCCGAAGCAACTAGATTTAAAAAAAATTTGAACGTTAAAATCCATAAAATATTAAATCTCAGTAAAACGCGATGGCTTTCTTCAAAAAAGAATTTTTTTTTCGATGTGACTCACTCAGTTCAAGAAATGAAATTAAACACTGAATATTGCCTTTTAGGTTTGAGTAGCAATCAAATGGGCGTCCGTAATAAAGGACATACAACACGCACACATATAATTATAGATACTTTATCCCCAACTACAATATAAATCGGAGTTCAGTATTCATCTAGAGTTTTATACGATTGGCTTGCAGACCATCGTGACTGCAGTATGTTTTATTAATGAATTTTTCATGGTAAGTTACCATAGAAGTAAATTTGATTAAATGTTTGTTGATTTCCGGTGTCAGTGGAATGAAATCCCCCTTTTTTAATAATAATAAATAATAATCAATGGCGCAACAGCCCAAATCGGGCCTAGGCCTTTAAGTAATGCTAGAGTTAGAGTTCATTGCGAGACCAACGGAACAATAGGAGGTGAAGTGAAGTTTTTCTAGTAATAATATCGATGTTTGAATATATAAAATATTTTGTATGTATTATATGGGTTAATAGGAAGCCATGTACAAAAACCTTGAGTTAATTTTCAGTATTTAAAAAAATGTATTACCATAATCTTGTAAGGAAATTTAATGGAAAAATAATGCTACAAAGTCTGTCTATGCCATACACAGATTTTATGGCATTATTTTTCTATGAAAGTCCATACAAAATCATTTTAATACATAACATATAAATAAAATAAAAAAATAAAATATCGCTTCGTTCCATTACACCAAGCCCTTCAATTTATTATATAGACCATTTTGTTATGGTTTCCGTTTATATACATTTATGCATAAATAATTAAACAAGGTCGAAGAAATTTGTAATGAAAACTAAAAAATTTATTTTATTAACTTTTAATGCAAGAGTGCAATTTAGGACATGTACCTACAGCTAGATTTTTTTTTGTTGATATTGATATCGTGTAATATTTGTATTAAAAACCCGATTATTGATTTATAAATACGACTTTTTGTATATGTAGTATATTAGAAATATTTTAATATTATTTCTAAGAACTTTTCAAATTTAATTCCCGCTCACCAAAATTCTAAAAATCTACTTCGAAAAATTCAGATCTACTTCGATTTGTCCGCTCAACCTACTTCGAATTTAAAGAGTCCAAGTGGTAGCCCTGGTCCCTATTAGGTCTAGCTTTTGGGGCTCATCGGTTATCACGAAGCAACCGTTTACATCGCGGCTTGCACTTGTGATATCGATATTCGCGTCTTCCAGGAGTTTTTGAGAATCGGTCGGTGCCTTAATCGTGGGTACGCTTGCACTATTCTTTTTCATAAATATGGAGTTTTTTTGAGCATACATTCCTGCAGAGTGACTGAGCCTGATAGATTGAATTTTTCCCCTCCATAGTCTATTGGTTTCGTTAGTAAAATTTTGTTTGTCTTAACATTATTTAATATTGACTTAAATCTGTTTAGGTTGGGATTATTATAATCCAAAAATCTACGATAAATATTATTAATTCGCGTGAGAAGGTGGCTTTTCCATCTTTGGAGTTTACGGATTACGGGGTTTTCGTAGTTGTCTAGAATATTGCGCGATTTACGTTTTGGTACAGTACTTTCTATTGTGGCAACCATGAAGTTTTCTAGTAAATAAATTTACAATCTATTGCCTAATATTTCAGCCATTTAATCACACTTAAGTTTCTGTCAGTGGGGGTTATGAATTCGTTTTCTTCTGGAATTTCTTCTGAGTGAGCTTTAGCTATTCTCTTTCGAAATAAATTCCAGTTAGTTTTTTTGGAAGTTTAGATGAATATTTTCTTCTTGGGTTTCTATAAGAATATATCTTTCTTTCTCATGGCTAAGTGTCATAAGAATGGCTTGATGGTCGCTGTCATAATTGATAGTTTGTAGTCTATTCGTATCTGCTCTACTTCAATCGAAGTAGATCTACTTCGATTTTTCAGAAAATGATTTCTAGTGCGAAGTAAACGATTTCTACTTCACTTTTATATTTTCTACTTTATTTTTATTATTATTATAAGTTTTCGACACTTTTTTAGGAATGGTAGAGTTAAATAACTCGGGTGCTTCGGAAATATTTAATACAATTCAGAACCATTTGAATATATTAAATATGATTAGTTTAGCATCCGTAATGGTAGGATCGTTGACTGGTGTTAAAACCAGATTTGAAACCAATATTTCAAATATTTTTTCCTTGGGATGCAATTGTCATTCATTGTATTTGTTTGCATCAGCCGCAGTAAAAAATTTACCGGAAGTGTTGCGAATTGTGTCCTACGTCAATGTACATAAAACCTTAAAGCTATGAAAACAATATGAATTACGATATTTTCTCGGTTAGTTTTTTTTCCTCGTTCTCTTCTTTAACTCTACAGTCTCGGAAATTCAGATGTTTGTTAATTTTCTTAATTATATTGATTGACTTGTATTTGCTTTCACAAGAATAGAGTAGTATAATATAAAAAAATTATAACAACGCAAGACCTTAGCAAAGACCCGGGCTCAACCGTCGCGCCGTACAACGTCGAGAAGCAGAACTGCGCCAAGGTTGGTTTCCCGCGTAAATCACCCAGGAAAAGACCGTTTTTTTTTCGCGAGGACCGGAAAAATGGAGAAAAGACTCGAGGAGTCGGGGATTGGTGTTCGAGAGTTAGATGAAGGAGGTTGTGCGAGTGCAAGAAATTAATAAAGAAAAAGTGCATTAACCGACAAAAAGGTTACATTAAAAAAAAAAACGAAAAAAGAAAAACACCACATTACAATATACGAAATGGAAACAAAAATTAAACAACGTTTGTGTCGGAATTAATCCGAACAGTGAAAAGAATAACCAAAAACAGTGCGTTCATAAATAACAAAAAAAAAAAAACAAAAAAAACTAAAACTAAAAATATCATCGAAATAAGTTAATAAAAAGTTATTAAACCGTAGCCGTATCATCTGTAGTCAGCGAAGCACCAGTGTATTTAACCGAAACGACAGCCTCCCGCTTAAATTCGAGTTTAGCGCCACATCGAGCTCCAACATACAAACACACAAGCATTTTTTTTCTCTCCATAATTTGCATATCGATTTTTTTTCTCGATAATTTAATAATAATTTGTTCATTTAAAATTTAACTTAAATGTTTTATTTCTTTCTTAGCACAATTCTTAGTCATTATATTGTTATAATTTTTCTAGGATTTACAGGATTGTAGATGTCGACGAGTTTTTTTTTCCTCTTTCTTCGTGTCTTGTTTTCTTTTCTTTAATTTTTTTTTTAGCTAAGATTTTAGTGATGGAGTAGAGTCGCTCCGAAAGCATGCCTGGGGCTTCCGCAACATGAGCCGCCTTCGTTAATCTCATCTTCCAACTCAGAACCATCCTTATTGTCTTTAATTTTTTTTTCAGCACTTACAAGGAGGAGTGCTCTTCAGGTCAAAATTTACCCCCCCCCACGCTCCTGACTAGCCGGCAGAATGTGCTGTATCGACCTGGAGAGCCTCCTTAGAAATCTGGAGCCCTACCGAGGCTATTTAGTGGCCGAAAAGGTAGTTTCGCTACAGAAGGTATCGAAAAAAGCATTAAAAACATATACATATGCCCACCTTTCTCATAGCCCGAAGCGACTAGGTGCTTATAAAGATTTAAAAAAAAAATTGAACGTTAAATTCCGCATACCATATTAAATCTCAGTAAAAAGCGATGGCTTCCTTCAAAAAAGAAATTTTTTTCGATATGAGTAGCAATTAAATGGGCGTCATTAATAAAGTACATACAACACGCACACATGTACATAGTTCTACTTTATCCCCAACTACAATATAAATCGGAGTTCAGTATTCATCTGGAGCAGGGGTGTCCAATCTTTTCGCTGTGAGGGCCAGTTTGGGATTTAAATCCACTTGCGGGGGCCAAGTAAATATGTTAATTAAAAATCTTATTATATAAGTAAAGCAGCATTGAATTTTATTTTTTTACAGTAAATTACAGATACAACAATAAACATTAATGGGAATGATGGACCTGTGTTTTTTCCTGGAGAGTTTCATCAAAGTTGGGATTAATATCTGAAACACCAATTATTAGCAATGATTGCAAATGATCATCCGATAAATTTGCTCTGTGTTTAGATTTCAGATACTTCATCCTCGAAAAAGTTTGTTCACATACATAGGTAGTGCCAAACATAACAGATACTAATTCTTGTGTGACATTAACTTCCACGAACAAAAACTATAAGTTGTGAGGTGTCCCTAATATCAGTTGATTCATCCATCGCGAGAAAATAATTAGTGAAACGCTGGGCTTTTCAGTAACCTGGTGGAGAATATTATTTCCAATATCGTCAATTCGTCGAGTAACGGTATTACGGGAAAGACTGATCATTTTGAAAAGTTTCAACTTTTCTGGACATAATTCACTAACAGCTTCCATCATGCATTCTTTAACGATGTTTCCATCCTTTGTTTTGATGTTTTCCTTTTTTCCCCAACAAATAAGCAACTTTCATGCTAACTAATGTCAATTTTTCGTTTTCTGAGTTTGCCTTCCTTCCTAAATAAATTTTGCTGAGAAGACTAATTTTTTCAAATTTTTCAATACGCTGCTTATTATTAAATTGTGAGTAAACTGAAGCATGTTTTGTGTCATAATGTCGACGTAAATTATACTCCTTCATTACAGCAATAGTGTCATTGCAAATTACACATACAGCTTTTCCATTCTTTGACTGCGATTGCACAAAGAAGTATTTGATTCCCCATTCTTCTTTAAAAACGCGGCACTCGTCATCAACTTTTCTTTTTTTTCCTTCAACTTAAAAATAATATTAACCTAATAATTAATTTGTAATATATTATATATGAATTTAAATATACCAATTTACAAATGAGTCACGCACAACAGAACACAATAGAAAAACATAACGCAGTCACGATCGGCTGCAAACCAATCGTATGATACTCTAGATGAAATACTGAACTCCGATTTATATTTTAGTTCGAAATATATCAAAACATTGAGGAGTGCAAAAGCAATTATTACATGACCTTTTACTTACAGGTACAAACTATTGCATAGTGGCTACTCGATTTTACTTTATTATTTATAATACAATATTGTTATTGATTTTAAAAAAAAAAATTTGCTGCCCTCAAAATTTTTTTGAGTACATTTCACGACTAGTAGACACGAAAAAAGCAATAAAAATTTTCACTCCGTCTGTCCGCCGTACGCCGTACGCCGAACGCCGTATGCCGTACGCCGAACGCCGTACGCCGTACGCCGAACGCCGTACGCCGAACGCCGTACGTCGACCGCCTCAAAATCCTTTGAAGGCTCGTAGCTCTCAAACCAGTGGAGCTATTACATTAAGATTTTTTCCAGGAATACACTGGGTAGACCCCTTGAATTGACATTATTTTCAAGGGTGGGGGCGTGAGGGGGAAGGTGGGGCAAGCGTTTAAGATGAAAAATTTTGGTTTCTAGATCTCAGCAACCGCTTATGTTAGAAGACTGAAACTTAGAATTTCTACAAAGCTTTGATAGTGGACCCGTTTGCAAAAAAATTGATGATATGGGTGAAGGGGTGTAGGAGTAGAGGGAAAAGCAATGCGTCCGAAACGCAAAAAAGTTGAGATCGACACATTCTAAAATCCATATCTCCTAAACCGTTAATAGCAAGCAATTAAAACTTAACAAATATCTGTAGTTATACTAGGAGAGTAGATTGAAACAAAATTTTTGCTTAGGGGTAGTGGCGTACGGGGGTGGGGGTTGAAATACTTAACATTACGTTATCTCCCAAACCAGTGGCACCAGAAAAACAAAATTCGGTTTGGATATAAAGCTTGATAAATAAAGATTGCTCAAAGTAAAATCTTTGAAGGGGGCGGGGGAGTACGTAAGTGGAGAAGAATTTTTCAATAATAACACGTTTCATATCTCAATAACAGTGTGAGATGGATGCTTCAAATTTTTACCAGAAGAAGGCCTAATAGAACCCTAGAAGGGTTTTGGGGGTGTGGGTGTAGAGGGTGAGGGTGGGGAAGGGTGAGAAAGAAAAAGTTCCGATGCTTATATCTTAAGAATCTATAATGAAAGAAAACTGAAACTTGGTTAATAGATAGAGCTATAGTAGTGGCATGGTGGAAAAATAAATTTGTTTTTTAGGGGTAGTATGGTACAGTAGGCGGGGGGGGGGGGGGGGTTTCCTAGCTTTAGAACGGCTTATGCTAGGAAATTGAAACTCGGTACGTATATGTAAATTAACTAGAAAAGTAATTCTGATAAAAAAAAAATTGAATATATAAAATGCATATATTTGCACGATTTTCGTCATATCTACAAGGTCTTTCGAAATATTCAATTCATTTTTATTCTACGGATTCTTCATATGAATAACTAGAATGCGCTTTCAAGATTTTTTGAAATTGGACCCCTAAGAGGGTGTAAACAGGTTGTATTATTTTTCATGAATTCCACCATGTTTCTTAGGTCTGATCAGATATCGAATATCTTTTCACTTCCCCAGGCTTGTTTAATCATCACCTATTTTTAAGTTTTGTTTTTTTCAACCTCTAGACTGCATCCCGGAATATGACCCAATTATATAATTCATATGTTACACCCTTTTCTAACCGCTTCCCGAACTTTTTGTTAGGTTTTCAGTCACATAGTAACATACACCGCATCCCCGAATTGAACGCGTTCTGAACTTCTGCCGGAAATATAATAAAGTTGCGCCCAGACTGTTGGCAGATTTTTTTCATTTATAGTGAGTTCCATAAAGTTAGTTAGGACATTTTACAGAATTTTTGTATGGCAACTACATGAAGGACTTATGGGATATTTTTCATATTGATAGTAACATCTGCGACTATTATAAAATTAATGTGTATAAAATTTCGTGAGTCAACGGATGGCGCTAATTAATGAACTCCGTTTTGGTTTTGGTGTAAAACTAAATAATCTGTAAAATTTTAAGTTCCGGCTTTAACTCGTTCTGGAGTTATAGTGGATTCAGGAACAAGCATACATTTTTGAAGGACTTTTCTAGGCTGCTACACGAAGGACTCATTCGATTTGCATCATATTCGGAACTTTCAATTTAAACATTTTAAACCTTAAGTATGCAAAATTTCAAGTTCCTAACTTGAAGCATTCGAGCAATAATTGTGAAAACGTGTTTTAAGGACTCTTGTATGGGAGGTACCCGAAGGCGTGGAAGGATATCGCCCATTAACGAACTTAGTCTTACTTTTTCCATTTTACAAGTTGTGACAAAATTTCAACTTCCTAGGTCAACGCGTTGTTGAGTTATCGTGCTAACGGACGGACGGACGGATGGACGGACGGACGGATGGACGAACGGACGGACGGATGGACGGACAGCAAACGAATTTGGGGGTATTGGCCAAAAAAAAAACACAAAATAATATAACTTTTTTTCGTCCGAGGGTCGGTTCTATGCGTTACAAACTTTTCGGGCTGGATTAAACTTATAATACTCAATATGTTCATCTAGAGTATAAAAATCCCGAGATCAACTACTCTATCTAGTCTCAGTAAATTACATGAATTAGTAGACTCACTGAAAGATATTTTGTGACTTATGCTGCTTTTGCGCATTTACCCTTCGAACAGGTAATTAAATGGAGTTGACGCCGGCCGGTCAAGTACATTATTCGTGATAATAAATTTAGATGGGGATATCGCTATAAAGAAATTTTCTCAGCAATTCCACCAGCTGTCAAGGTGTTTCGAATAGTTGGCTAGAATACACCCCCTGACGAGTCTATGCCTTCCGATGACGAAACAGCTTCTTCGGACCTAGTCCAACACAATCTTATGAAAACTGGGCTCTCCAGTGAAGTTCTTTCCAAATTGTCATGTCCTCAGGGACGGCGATTAATCAACAGTCGGGGATTTTGTGTTGGAGTTTAACACCACTGAAACCAGAAAAAACAACTAACTCCTTATAATTCTAAAATTCTGTTTAATTTAATTTCATAGGCTTGAAGAGAAAAGAGAAGAGAAAAGAAGTGCTCCTTTCTCGTTTCGAAACGCAATTCTTTCACTTCCTGTTGAGGAATTTTCTTCCCAAGTTTGTATGAGGGATAAAATCATCTGCCGGGCCGGGTTTGGCCCGCGGGCCGTAGTTTGGACCATAGAAGTAAGTTTGATTAAATGTTTGTTGTTTTCCGTCTTAGTGGAGTGAAACTTCCCTTATTTTAATAATAATAAATAATAATCAATGGGGCAACAGCCCAAATATGGCCTAGGCCTTGAAGTAATGCTAGAGTTACTTCATTGCGAGACCAATGGAACAATTGGAGATGAAGTGAAGTTTTTAAAGTCAAACCGTATTGGGTTTTGAAAAGGAATAGCCGAGCGCTTAAGTTCCAGTTACAATGACTTCGGTCCGGCAAATGGAACGGCTTAAGTTTGGAAGCGTTCTGGCAAATGGTGTAATAATATCGATGTTTGAATATATAGTATATAAATTTTATATGTATTATATGGGTTAATAGCTCACACTGCTCCTGTTCTGTACAGAGAACGCACGCTCCAAGTTACGAAAGAATAGTCAGTTTTTCGTTTGCGTGGTCGTTGCCGTTGAAACAATTCAGTCCGAGGCGGTGGATCAGGTTTCGAAACTAGATTGTTTTTTTCGAGGATAAGTAGTTAATCGCTCAACCCCCTAGCCTGGAGGGCCGGTCCTACTTCTTTATTACACCTTGGTAGAAAAAGGGCGGGAGTTTTCAGCTGGATATGATATGCTGGAGTTCTCGCAGCTATGCTGCGAGTCCAACTATATCATACAGATTTATGTCTACTTCCTGAGACGCACTGGTGTTCCTGGCCATTCAGGATAACTCCATACCCCTCCTCCTTTGTCAACCGGGCTTAGGACCGTCTATGGCGGAGTTTAAAAAAAAAATTTTATTACCATAATTCTGAAAGAAAATTTAATGGAAAAATAATGCTACAAAGTCTGTCTATGCCATACACAGATTTTATGTTATTTTTTTTTTCAATGAAATTTCCATACAAAATCATGTTAATACATTACATGTCAATAAAAAAAAATATTGCTTCGTTCATTACACCAAGCCCTTCAATTTATTATATAGACCATTTTGTTATGGTTTCCGTTTATATACATTTATGCATAATTAATTAAACAAGGTCGAAGAAATTTGTAATGCATATTATTCTATAAAGACTAAACTAGTACATATTATGCCCGAATTCACAGTGGTAGCTTAAGCTCTGAGTGGAGCTTAAGCTTGGGCTTATGAACGTCTTCGATTTCACAGTGATGGGTTAAGTCTTAAGCTAAGTCAAGCGCTAGCTTAGCTTAAGCCATCAATTTTGCGAGCTTAAGCTCCGTTTATAAAATAGACCTACGAACTGTCAAACTTGTACGTTTTTCTGTATTCAAGACTGTGTAATTAAAAAAATATGGCCGCGTAGCTACTCCACTATATAAGAAATATCGAATCCATTACAAAAGCTTCCAGTAGGTTGCAAAATAAAACGCTACTACGCATTATGCTTAGTTTAGCCACAGAAAATATAATATTGTTTGAATATTGTTGAATATTGTCTGTGGTTTAGCTAAGCCGCACGATACAAAAAACTGTGAAATCAGTCGAATCGAATCCATAGCTTAAACTAGCTATTCTAGCTTAACTAAACCTTAGCTTAAGCTGGTCATTAAATACGACAAAACGTAAAGAACCAATAATAAATTTTTTTAACTTTTCACTTTTACTTCATCATTTTAATAATTAAGTATTTTTTTGTTGTTATTGATACTGTGTAACATTTGTTTTAAAAAACCGATTATTGATTTCTAAATTTGACTTTTTTTTATATCTAGTATATTAGAAATATTATAATATTATTTTTATCTACTTTTCGAATTTAATTCCAGGTTACCAAAAATTCTTAAAATCTACTTTGAAAAATTCACATCTACTTCGATTTGTCCGCTCGACCGGAGCCATCGTAATATACAGGCCAGACACATGAAACGGTGACGTCACACAAAGCAGTCAACCGATCAACCGAGAGAAGAAGAATTGCCGTATGGCATAATGTGACAGTTTTCTTCTGTCATGAGTTGTCATGTTAATCTTGTGTTGAGTTTTATAATATTGTGTTATATTCTACCTGTTTACTAATTGTTTATTTAGAAACAAATTTGTATGAAGTGCCCCATTTAATAAAGTGTGTATTGCATTTCAACTATTTCTTTTACAAAATGTATTCAAACTTCAATTTCGAGAGTGCCATTTCAATGATTTTGCGTGCGTATGATTTCCAAAAACGATTTGAGATTTAGATGTTCTTGTTAAAGAGTTAAGAATTTGATACATGTACCTACATATATGCATAAGGCCCGGACTACGGGGCCCGGTTTGGAGTAATGAAACACCTATATTTCTATATACCGGATATTTTATTTCTATATACCGGATATTTTATTTCTATATACCGGATGCATGTAGTCGATGCCCTGAAAATGGAAACATTCCTGGGGAATATATTCGAGTGATTTTTTGTCTCGGAAGATAGGTTGGTTGATTGGTTTACGTGGTGGCCCGTCTGCCGAAGACAGGGCGCAATAAGCACAGGAAGCGCCGTTTTGATACCACAACTCGTTTAACCTGGTCATTGAAGGTTGATGCAGTGGATACATGGTTTAACAGGAACTTGGGTATCCAATGAATTAACATATCCATCCGGAGCTGCTTAGGAAGGTGATCAGTTCACCGATCTTGTTCGGAAGACATGTTATTCCTGAAAAAAGCTAGTTCATGTACTTATCTTTATTTTAATCTAAAAATGGTAATTGTTATATAGATTTTCACCCAGGTCCTTAGAATGCTTATCAACATATGAATTAAAAAACATTTCCAATATAGTCCAGTAATCAGAGACAAAATTTCAGTAAATATCGGAAAAAATAGAACACGGAATGTTTGAAGTAGCTAGGTTCCAATGATGGCGTGGAATAGGGAATCACAGTTTCTCTAAAGAGAAGAGATTCCCTATTCTACGCCATCATTGGAACCTAACTACGTCAAAACATTCCGTGTTCTATTTTTTTCTTTATAGAATTCCTAGATTTACTGGACTAATAGCTAATAATAATATATCTAATAAAAATAAAAAATATTTTGTATATAAATTTTCTAGCCTGCTCTGATCTGAATAAATGCGGAAAAAACATTAATTAACTAAAAAACTGAATGAACTTAATTATTAACTAAAATATTCACGCTCATTCTAGACAACGAAGGATTCTTATTACAGCCGACTATGCGGTAAAATGGGGGGGGGGGGAATCGCAGATTGCTTTCCGTCGGCGGGTTCCAGAATAAGGGTGACCATAAATTAAATGATATCATTCAATTGATAGAAATGCCGGGTTCCAGCAATAATAATAGAAATTTACGAGAGAATCGAATAATATTTTTGATTCCGAGGCATGATAAACTACAAAACTATTGTTGAAAACAAATAGTACGGTGCTGTAAACAATTACACGAGACCCAACGAATTTTCCGACACGAGCTTTCAATTTTCGGCTTATTGTAAAATCTATAATTATTGGAAGGTTAGCTATAATCGTTTTTAAGAATATCATAAAAGAAAATAATAATAGTTTTGTTGTTTTAATTGATAATACACTCATACCTCGCTATACGGCGATTTTGCTTTACGGCCAACTTTCCCGGAACGTATCTAGGCCGTATAACGAGGTATGAGGCGTAGCGGAAGATTCGTTCGGTCGTGTGACCGGAAACTTGTACCGGTAACAACTGCTTTTGCAACGAAATATAAACTAAAAAAAACCCCGATAAAATGAGCTTAAATCTTTAGAAAATTGTTCTGAAGCTCTTACTATACACTTTGTTAACTTTTACATCACTTTAACTCACCGAAAAACCACTATTAAACACTTAAACAAGAAAAAATTGCCGCGAAATCCTGACCCAACGTTCTCGCTGCGAAGATTTGGCGACCTACTTCGAATTTAAAGAGTCCAAGTGGTAACTCTGGTCGGGCATCTGCTATACAGATGTCAAGATACCGAATTAGCTCTTGGTAAGGTGGGTAAATCTCTGCCGTAAAGTTCTGCTCTAAATTCTATTTGGTTTTCTAATATGAAGCTATTCAAGAAATTTTCCCGGGTATTATTGTCTCGTTTAAACCAAAATTTGTGCTTTGCATTTAAATCCCCTGCAATTAAGTAATAATTCTGTGGTTTATTAAGTTCTAGGGTCTGGAAAAGAAAATGGAATTCGTTGTTAAACTTTTCTGAGTTTCTTTTTGATGCATAGGTGCTAATAACGAATAAGTTATCATTATTCTGCAGAGCTATTTTGATGGAAGTAAGCTCTAGACAATCATATAGAGCGAATTCCGCTCTGCTGATGGTCGAGAATTTAAATGGTTTCCTTACTAGGATACTCGTACCACCGCCACCTTTGGCGTTGGGCCGATCTGTCTGTATAAAGTCCTAATTTTGAAATTGGGGGATGTGATAGAGTTTGAGTTAAGGTTCCGTTAGGAAGAGGAAATCGGGGTATTCGGATTTTAAAAGGTCTTCTAAGTTTTTTCGTCTATTCAGATACTCGATTGAGTTCACGTTCGCAGAAAAAAATTATTTGCCGTAAGTTCTTAATGCTAACAGGTTTTCTATCTTAATCCTAAAGCTAAAATTAGTCTATATCTAATCTGCTACCGTTCTTAATGGCCTCAATGGGCACTCTGAGATATAAATCTTATCGGGGGGGGGGGGGGGGGGGGATGTTTTTTTGGGGGGATCAGAGTCTCTTTATTTAATTACATTCTTAATGTATACTTATCATTAAAATAAACAATTGGGAAAATGGCAAAAAAAAAACCCAATATTACATCAATTTCACTCTACTCTACTTAAACTATACATATACAATTCTTACATACTACCTTAAAACTAGGGTTTGAGCCGAACTCTCCGCTGCCGGGGCCAGCAGCATCATGCTCCACTATTAGAGAATAGTAGAGCAGAAACCACCGTTCCCGGCCGCGGACAGCTCAGTCCAGCATACAATAATTGCATTTAAGAATGCATCGAGAAGGGAATATTTAGGTTGGATACGAATCACTTTATTCAATTTATTACAATGTTCCTTAAATATAACAATTTATCATAAATAATTTTTCCTTATAACTATTCCGGGCCATTCATCACCTGGACTGATAGCTGAAGGCCATCAGTTCCTGTAGCGATTGTCTCGGTCCGGCATGCCTTATAACTAGGGAAGCTGCTAACAAGGTTAGTACTTATTCTAGTTTCGTTTATTTTTTTGGGTTAGCTTAATTAACTTATTCTAGAAAACTAACTAAGTGTCTTGTTGATTAAGCCACCAGTATCTCGTAGCCTCACGCTCATGTCTGTCAATGTCAACATAGTTCGCGGTGGGTGGTCTTCTGGAGGTTTTGGGATATCTGGCCATCAACAGACATTGGACAAGCTTAAAAAAGAAGCTATTTGGTTAATTTGTTGGGTGTGAGCGGCAATGGCTTGCTCAAACCGTTCAAACTTATTATTTAATAATTTGAAGAGATTTTCCTGAAATGAAAAGAAATTACTTTCGTTAGAGCTATTTTCTTTACCAGTGTGCTCTCGTAGGTAATCCTCGGTAGAGTTTTCATATTTTGTCCCTTCACGCATCGGCGAAGTTCACTCCTGGTCGAACTGCACTTTCGATTATTCGCTGGTACTGTTGGTTTGTTGTCGTTGTCTTCGTTGTCGCTGCTTTTTCCTTCTGAATCGCTGATTTCGTCTCTTTTGCCGCTTTGCGCGCTGGGTATCCTTTAAACGATGCTGGATGTCCGTACTTCTGGCAGTTGACGCAGAAAGTTAGCGCCTTTTCCGCCGTCTCCTCCAGTTTGCATGCACCTGGTGCATGGGTATTCAAGCACTCCACGCAACTGAAGCTCATGTGGCAATTTGCTGCCGAATGGCCATATCGCTGGCATCTGCGGCACTGGGTGATATCAGTTTTACGAAACTTCTCGAACCGAACCACCTGATGGTTCACGTATTTCACCTCGTGAAGCTATGCAGCATGCATGTCTGTACCATCAAGATAGGCAGGTTTTTTCTTTTCGGTGATTGCTCGCTGAGTCGTAAATCTCGAAACTGAAATGATTTCGAGATTTGGTGCCTGGTCCTTTATGGACGCCATGATTTCATTAGGGTTAGCGTATACGCTTAATCCTTTTAGGAGGAAAATCGACGTTTTCGCCTCTTTTGGCGTGAAAGTTGTTGTGTTTGAGGCCTTGGAAAGAATATTTCGACTTGAAAAAAGTTTAAGGATGGGTAAGGTACGGAAACAGTGGGCTAATTCCTCCTACGTCTGAATTGGTGGCTGAAGTAGAACGGAAGCGACACGCTTGCTGGCGGCCTGGACTAGATACGGCAGTGTGGGGTGGTTCTTGTTCTGGCTTCAGACCATAAACCCTAGGCCTGAACAATAAAAATTTCGTGTCGGCTTACTCCAGGGTATTAAAAATTGGGACTATCTTCCCAATAAGGCGTGAAAGACCAAGAAGCGGTGTAGTTGCGCGACTTCACGATCTGTCAGGGCGCTCTGGTGTTGTTGGCGCCCTGTTCTGCCCACCCTACCTCAGCCATATCTGTCCTCAAATAAATTTTCGATATGGCCCCTTATCGAGGTTCGAGGCTAAGAAGCTAGACGCTCGGGTTCATTTTAAATGGCTCTTCTAGCCCTTACCCATCTTTTCAGATAATTTAAAAAAAAAAAAAACATACAAAAAATGCAAAAGAATGCGAAAGAAAAAAAAACCTTAATCAAGAAAAACTTGAAAAAACAAACAAAAAACATTATATAAAATACGAAAAAAAATAAACACACCTCATTAATGTGTGTTTAGCAACTGTTGATTTTTATTTTATCATATTACTATCTCTATTCTTTTAACTCTTCCGTCTCGTCCTGTCCGTCTTGTCATTTTTTTGATTTTTATTTTTATTTTTACTGTAAATTCATTTTAAAATTCGGGTATTTTTAATCTTTTTATATAAATTTTTTTTTTTTCTTTAATTTTTTTATTTTTTAAAAAATGTTCATTCTCATTTTTTTTTTAAAGTTTCAAATTTAAATTCATTTTGTTTTTGGTTTTTATTGGTTTGTATATTTAATTTTATTTAATTTCTTAATTCATTCATTTGTTTAATTTTTTGGTTTTTCAATTTTAATTTTCTTATTTTTTTTTTTGTAATCCAATTCAACAATTACGTTGCAAGTTGCAGTTTCGAATTTCGTTAACGTGTAGTGAACCAGCACACACACGATAATCGTTCGTTCATTTTCACTTTTTTTTTCTTAAATTAATTTCTTCGACAAATTTGGACCGAACACAATTGCCAAATTCTATGATATCATTTAATTCAAATCCTCGCATTCTATGACCGTACGTAGGTATCTAGTTTCATATGATTGCACCACATTTATTCGGCGAAAAACTCCATGGACATGTCCAAATGCGAACGCGGCAAAAAAAAATAGCTCGAAATATGGACTTTGTCCGTCAAATTAAAAAACGTTGGCTCGACCGCAGTGGTCGCTCGCTGGCTGAAATTCCGAATCGGTCGCTGTTGTCGTCTAATTGGAAAAGTGGTACTCAAAAATTGCGTACGCTAGTGTGTGTGTAGAAGACAAGCGCGCGGTTTGTAAAAATGTGCGTGTTGCGCTATCTTTAATTATGCGTCATTTCATTGCGTTCGGCGTATACCTGGGATTTTTTCTCGCCACACAAAAAAAATCAACACGATTGACGACGACTTAGGCCCGGACTACATGGTCCGTTTTTTTCGACTCCGGAGAAAATAGGTTTCGCCTTCCGGAAATAATAAGAACCATGTCTCATAGAAATATATGAGTTTTTAGCTCGTCGACTACATGGCCCCGGAAAAACGCGTGTGCGGAAAAAAAACCGGAGAATGCACAGGTTTTTCCGGACGGTTGATCAGGAATTTTTCGGCCGATCCGGAATTAAATATCAAGAACATATATACAAGCGGGTGTACGGAATTTTTCCGGTGTGGTTTTGTCACTCGAGTAGCTGTGCTCAATCGACATGGCCGGTTCAAAGTCGTGTAGTCGAAGAATTCCGGAATCGGTTTTTTTCCGGAGTGGAAAAAAAACGAACCATGTAGTCCGGGCCTTAATCGGGAGATTCCTGGGCTGACCATTCGATTGCTGGCGTCTCAAATCCGACACGAAAGCCATAAACTCTCCACTCTTCCCTTTATCACCGAAATTCCGCAGCGGGGCCACACGATTTTTGAGAGTCGGAGCAACACTTCAAAATTTTGCGTCAATTTCAACGTTTTCCGGTTGCACGACTGGCCTTTACTAGTGGACCGATAAACTGTCTGGACTGGCACTTGACGATTTATTTACGACGCGAAATTGTTTAGTTGCTCGGGTCGGTCAAAAAAATCGCGCGAATTTCCTTCGAAACTTCACACACGAAATTGGTCAGAATGCTATCGGAAAAGTTTAGCGACAACACAACAAGGTGAAGAACTTTGTCTCACTCAATCCCAGCACATGTCTTGAGAATATTAACCATATCCTCTGGATTTTGATTAAATGCCTTTATTGGTGGCATTTTGTACTTCACTGCGTTTTTCTTTGTTGCTGGGTTGGTATCGGTTTTGTTTTTTGGCGCTGGGTTCTTGGCAATATTCGGTTTCGGCGCGGTTTCCTTCATGCTATTTTTTATCTGCGAGTCACGGGCTAGGTTTTTTTCCGCACAACTTCTACGAAATAACTTACATCCATTTGGTTTTCTTTGTTGGCGCTGGCCCTTGGTTGGATTGCGGTGTTAGTGATCTTTTTCAGGCTTTCCATCGGCAGCGGACATTTGCTGCTCATTGGCCTCTTCATCTCCATTATTTCATCCCGCGTACACAGTTCTCTCCACAGTTCGGAGACGATTTCGCTGGATTCGTAGTGCTCGTTCTCACTCGCACTCGTGAACACTAAAGGCCCCTCCTCTATTGCTGCTGAACCTCTCCTGCTTGTCCTTTTTTCGACAGTATATGTACTGTCGTTGTCACTCGATAGGATAGGATGTGAAACAGATGTGCAGAATTTTTTGGCAGATCTTTCGGGTGTATTTGTCACATTTGTATCTCGGACACATTCCCCCCCACTCACACATCCCCAATATCAAAATTTTTTTTACAAATTGGTCCACTATCGAAAAGCCAAGTTTCAGCCTCCTAGCCTAAGCGATCTAGAAACCTAAATATTTCATCTAAGACGCTCTCCTCTCCTCCCCCTTCTAAAAGATACCTGTCGTAGAGGTTCGTTCAATCTACCCACCATAAAAATTTCATGATAATACCTTAACGGGTTTGGGAGCTACGGTAGACGGCGCACAGTGGGGCGTTTGCACGATCTAGCTGGCCAAAATTATTTATATTATCAATTCATCTTCAAATAAGGTTTTATTTATTATTCAGTAATAATAATATTGGAATATATTTTCTCGAAAAAAAAAATTTTGTGAAAAATGAATATAAAATTTTTTTGGTGATTTTTTTCACATCACATTTTTAACTGAAAATACTATTATATAATAGTTTTCCGGGTGAGATACCAATTGATTTCTTTTTTTGTAACGTTTCGGACTCAAGTGACATTTGTGCAAGGCCTTTACCAAGGATTGAGTCCTTTATCCTTGCTAAAGAAATTTTCAAAATACATATATTTCGAATTTCCGCTATCAACATAAACTGTTATAAAATCTCGCTGAGCAGATATTAGCAGGAAATTTTTCTTACTACTTAAGAATAAATATTTGACCTCCATATTGCCACATAAATTTTGACGGAAGCGTGCGGACTTCTATAACTTTTTCAATTTCGAAAAAGTAACTTTTCCAAAAAATAGATCTCAAATTATACTAAAATTTGAAACTATCTAGTTCAAAAACTATATATCCTTGAAAAACCATAAATGGTAAAAATGAAATACATACCTGCTATTTCAATATCCATTTTTCAAAATTTCCTCATTTTTCTTTAAACTCACAAAACAGTTATGTATGCGGTGTTTCCGCTAGAAATTATCTTTTACAAATCGCAACTTTGAGCTAAGCCCACGGCTTTTATAGTAAACACAGGTAAGAAAAAATCCTTCTTGAAACTTCCTAATTGGTTAAGACAATTAGGACATAAAATGCTGGTTAACATTTGCATGTTTAAAAAACCGAATTTTGGCCAGCTAGATCGGGCAAACGCCCCACTGTGAGGCGTACAGACTAACACTATAATTTTTTTGCTCTACTAGTAATTAAAACGTGAAAATACAAAATTTCAGGGTAGCAAATTTTTTTGAAATTTCAAGTTGATCCCAATACTTCATAATTAAAAAATAATAAAGTAAAACTATGGAAAACTGAAATCACCCAATGCCGCAAATGTTAGCGGTATGGCCATTCGGCAGCAAACTACGATATGACCTTCAGGTGCGTGAATTGCAAATTGGATGAATCGGAGAAAAAGGCACTAATTTTCTGGATGGAATAATATCTGCCATGCTACAAAATGTAGAGAGTCTGGTGGTTCCATGGTTACGAGAGATTTTTAAGGGTTGCCTGAAACTCAATTACGTGCCCCAGGTATGGAGGAATGCTCGAGTGGTATTTATACCGAAACCGGGTAAAAGTAGCCACGTTAATCCGAACGACCACAGACCCATTAGCCTGACATCTTTTATTCTTAAGACACTGGAAAGGATACTAGATGGGTTTATCAGGGAAACTTTAGATTCTAGTCACCTCTCTAAGGTTTAAAACGCATACATAAAAGGAAAATCGGTGGACACGGCTTTGCATAAGGTTGTGGGTACAATCGAGAGATCGCTACAGTACAAGGAGTTAACTTTGGGAACTTTCTTGAATATAGAAGGGGCTCTCAACTATGTTACAACGGAGGCAATTGTTGAGGCTCTGGGGCTCGGCAAATGTACACAGTACTATAAGTAAATGGATCGAAACATTGCTTAGAAGTAGGTCTATATCGTCGGAATGGGGTAGTGTCCATTCCTTCAAAATTACTAATAAAGATACTCCGCAAGGAGGGGTATTATCACCACTTTTGTTGATACTCACTCTAAATGGGGCACTGAAAGATCTTGATAACTCAGGGATGGAGGTTGTAGCCTATGCCGATGACGTGGTGATCCTAGCATCGGGTAGGTACACAAACACGCTGTCGGAGCTTATTAAGCTACTACACTGGTCTAGAACCAGAGGGCTCAACGTTATTCCTTCAAAAACGGAAATGGTTCTTTTTACTAGGAGAACAAAGACTCAGCAGTTCAAGCTACCTAAGATGGGTAACACTGAGCTAACCCTAAATGGCCATGCCAGATATCTAGGAGTAATCCTAGACAGCAAGCTGTCATGGAAACTCAATAGGGAAGAACGAGTATCTAAGGCAACCAATGCTCGGTAGGAAGTGGGGTATAGAGCCAAAGATCACTTACTGGATTTACACGGCTGTAGTTAGGTCAATTCTTTTATACGGTCTGCTAATATGGTGGCCAGTACTCGACAAAGTAACGTACAGGAATAAGTTGGTAAAGGTGCAGAGACAGGCTTGTCTGGGAATAACGGGCGCCTTCCGGAGCACCTCCTCAGACTCGCTTAACATCCTTCTTTCTCTGCCACCAATTGACCTGTTCGCTAAATACTAAGCATGCAAACGCGCCCTAGGACTCAGAGAGTCAAACCAGCTCAAAACATGTGCGTACGGGCACAGTAATATCAGCCTAACTACTACAGGGACTACGGACTACACAGATCCTAAGCTCTGGTTTGACAGAAAGTTTACCAAGCAGAGAATTCTGGGAGGCTAGATCCGGTAACGGAGTGGGCGCAGCCGTGCACTCACTTGATCTTCCAACAAATTCTTGCTACAGGCTGCCGAATAATTGCAGTATTTTCCAAGCAGAGGTACTGGCGATTCAGAAGGCGGCGGAATTAGCCCACGAATCGCGGAAACCGGATAGTGCAGTTTTTATCTATACAGATAGCCAATCATCCTTAATGGCCTTACAGTCCTGCACTATCAAATCCAAGGCAGTACTTAACTGTTGACGTGCCTTACAGGAACTGTGCTCAAATAGGAAAGTGGAACTCTATTAGGCTACAGACCACTGTGGTATTTTAGGAAATGAACTCGCGGATGATCTTGCCAAAAAAGGTGCTAACCATGGAGAAGAAACCGCGGTTTCGGTACCACCGCCTCTTAATGCCATTTATAACTCCCTAGAAAAAAAGATGGTAAGCCTGTACGAGGCCAGGTGGTGGGCTTCATCAACCTCCAGAACCACGAAACATATATGGAACACTCTCAATAAAGAAAGAACTAAACTCTTGTTAGCGCTACCAAGGGCGCAATACGAAACTTTATTCGGCATAATTACCGGCCATTGTGTGATAGCGGCGCATGCGTATAGATTGGGGCTGATTACAAACGATATCTGCAGAAACTGCAAACTTCCCGGGGAACGGGAAACGCTAGAACACCTCCAGTGCAACTGCCCTGCTCTCGCTAGGAGACGGGTGAAAGCTCTGGGTGCACCAACCTTCGCAAACCTCAAGGAGGTCTCTTCTAACAGCATGCGGAGTTTGCTCAACTTTGCTGTGGTCACAGGGACCTTCGAATTAAACGAGGAGCTCTCAACACAGATCGAAACTCTAGCGCACGTTTCATAAGTACATTGGGTCAGTAGTGAGTACGACACTTTTGGGTCTTTTTCTTGGTATGAAAGTGTAGGGGGTCTGAAAGACTTTTGTTGGGATGCTGAGGGGGGAAAGCTAAGGGGGAAAGCTAAGGGGGTAATGCTAAGGGGGGAAAGCTAAGAAGCTAAGGGGGGATGCTATGGCGGTGAAAAGCGATGGGGGGGAAGCTATGGGGGAAAAGCTATGGGGGGAAAGTTATGAACTTTAGGGTGAAAGTGTGGGGGTAAAACGCTAAAAGTGTAGGACTAGAACGCTGAAAGTGTAGGAAATTCGCTGAAAGTATCGTCTTGAAAGCATGGTCTGAAAAGTGTTGGGGGTGTACGCCAAGTGGGAGGTTTGTTAGTGTTAGAAGAGATTTCGCCTAGTAGTAAGTACGACACTTTTGGGTCTTTTCTAGGCTATTTGAAAGTGTAGGGGGTCTGTAAAGCTGAAAGTGTCGGGGCAAAAATGCATATAAAAACCGGAATAAGTGTCGGGGTTGTGAACAGGGTGTGGGCTGGCTGGCTGGTGTGGGCTGGCTGTGGCGGCCATGGTTATTTTTTTGGAGGGACGACTGTGGCGGCGATGGACGGCCATGATGGCTTTTCTGGGGTGCTGATTGGCTTGGATAGGTATTCTAGGTTTGGCTATTCTGGAGAATTAAAAACCAGTTTTTGTTTTACTTAGATCTTTATTGCAAAAGCATTTTTATAAATTTTTACATTTTTTATAAAACCGTAGCTTAAGGAACCCGCCTCGCGATTCATCAACCCCATCGAAGACCAGATATTGATCTGTTGGCTGGTTCAAGTCATCCACCTGGCGCTGTATTTTCACCTTGTCCGAAAATCGAGGGGGTAGAAAGCAGAAGATGCCATCATCCAGATGGACTGCCAGTCTTAGGCCAAATTTGGTTTTCAGCAGCCGGAAAAATTTGACATGATGTTCCTTGGCTATCTCCAAGGAGCTGGTGGAGACCATGGTATCTCCATCCCCCCCTACGGCCGAAGTAAGCAGCTCAAACGTATTCTAGAAAAAAGGCAAATAGTCAAAATTACTTGTAATTTAATCTTTAAACTTAGAACAGCAGTATACTTATCTTGATGTTCCAGTAGACTCAAAAGTGATTCTGATTTTTCACAGGAGAGCTGCTTACTTATATACGAGCAGAGGATAGGAAAAAATCAAAGGTCTTGGACATTATCCAAGAAATCAAAAGATTTAAAATCTCGAAATGTCTTATATCAAAGGTCTAGTTGTATACACAGAGTATCAGAAGTCGTAGATTATCAAAAATAATAGGTTTTACTCTCGGCAAAAAAGTTGAAAACACGCATTTCTTTACAGGTGATAAATGTCAAGATGAAGATACCGATCGGCGAATAATCAAGAAAAAGACTCTTCATAGTTTACAACAAAGTTGATAATCATTAGCATGTGACTTGCAAAAAATAGCCTAGATAGACTATTGAATGAATGACTCCATAAGCCTTTAACAATGACATTGTGGTACCATGTAAACATGTTCGAACATGCAGATACAGGAGATACGATCTGACGGCTGTCTGGCTCAAGTGTCGCTTTTCTTGCGGTTATTTTTTATGTGTATTTCACAGCGGCTATGAGGATAACATTCGTGAGCAAGCAAATACAGGCGTTACATGATCTTAGCTGTGGCTATTATTTTATGTATATTTCATAGCACTTATGGGATAAACATGTGCGGTATGCAGATACGATCTTATACGATATGATCTTACCTGTGACATATGGAGAAAAACGTGTACGGCTTGCAGATACAGACGATATGGTTAAACATTTTTTCTTTATAATGGGATAGATGATAATCCGGATGAAAAATTGCTAGTATGAATACTAAAGATGTTAGTTTTTTCCAGTGATATTGACTTGATCGTTATTTTTTTATTTTTTTTGCTTGACTTATAAGTAATATGTAAGGAGTAATGGCCTAGAGGCGAGTATCACATGAAATATCCTTGTAATATGGTATAAAAGCAGTTATCGAATGTGCTAAAGAATAATATCAAGCAGACGGTCTTCGTAAAAGCAGCCTAGAGGAGAACATATATGGGTAAGTATTTTATTCCTCCAAATATTTTTCTTGCTAACTAAGTTTCCTTTAGATTACAATCGGGTGAAAGAAGCATACGCAGCTTTAAAAACGGTGTGTAGCCAAATCGACATAATCTCCCAAATCATCGCAGAACTTTACGAAGATTCCGGAGAAGTATCGAATTCCGTGGAAGAGGACCGTATAGCTGCGACCCCGTCCACGATATCTGCGCTTGGAAAGAGGGAGGGAGCCATAAGGAGACCAGCATCGTTGGAGACGGATAGTATAGCGGCGGTCCCGTTCACGAGATTGGAGTCTGGAAGGAGGGTGGGGCCAAGAGGGGGCCTACATTGTCACCTAGAAGACGGAGTAATCCAAAGGAGGTCGTCCGAGCGACGGAACCATACAGGACTTCAGTGCCTCGGACGGAGGTGACTACGAAGGAATCAAGGAGCCCTGCATCGTCAAGCCTTGGCAGGAAGGAGGAGGTAACTACAGTTCCTGAGCAACCAGGAGTCAAGAAGGCGTGTGAATTTGCTGTCGGCACCCCTCTGACTAGGCCACTTGAAGCAGAAAGAAGGAGAGGAGGGAGAAGGATAAATCCCATAAGCCATAAGATTTGGCACACCATCCCATTCAAGCTTTAAGGGAGCAGAATAAACGTCTAGGTTAAATAAAAGATTCTTGAAAAACATTTTTTTTTTCTTCTGGGGAGCCCTGTTATTTTTTGGGGGACGTTTTTGAACTCGGCGGAGTCCTTTATTAGACTAATTTTCATGTTAATATAAAATTGTTAAGTGAATATAATCGCTAATAAGTAATCAGGCACTTATGCCAATATAGATTAAGTATTGTTATTGTTATTCACCTTTTTTTAAAAAATTTAAAATGGATATTCTTAAGATTTTTGATTATTTAAGTAGCTGTTTAAGTCTAGGTTATAACTTATTTGTGTTAAACTTAAATGTTTTAGTTGCAGAGATGAAAGAGAGCAATAATTTTTTCACGTTGTCGGAAAAGTACCGGTTCATGGAGCTATTAGCTAAATTTTCAGCCTTACATGGCGTTCCCTTTTCAGAAGGTGCGTTGAAAGATGCTGTTTCTTTTCTAAGCAGTAGGGAGGATGTTAATTACCAGCGTCCTAGTATAAATGAGAAAGAGACAATTGTTTGTAGGACTCCGGATAGTAATCCTCCGGCGATAAATCCAGAGAAGTTGCAGGAAACGAGACATGATGAAAGTTTAGTTCAAAATGGTGGAGGAACAGCTAGGGAAATTGAAATTTTTTCGAGAGAGGCTGCATTGTCAAATCCGGAATTGCGACAAGAAGCTAACCATGGTGGAAGCCTAGTTCAAATGGGAGGAGGGGGTGCTGCCGAAATTGAAATTTTGTCAAAGCAGGAGACGCATTTTAAAAAGTATAATCTGAAAGGTATTAAGATGATATTTCGCTTAAAAGATTTCAAAGAGAATACCGAGGACCCTGTAAAAGAGCTTGAGAGGATGTTTGACATGATGATAAAAGAGTTAGTTTCCAACTCAGTGCAGGGGAGTAAAATCTGTTTGTCCATTGAACTTCCGGAATCACCTGACGTTAAGCCCATTTGGGCTGGCCTATGACCTGTAAGCGAATTGACAGGTGCTTCTATTATCGGGTTAATCTCAAATGTGAATCAATTCAATTCAACTTTTCTCTCAGACAGTGCTATGCAGATAAAGGTAGATATCATAAATTTTCCCTTTGTTGAAGGAAAGGTGAATCCTAGATGTTTATCTGAAGCCACGATTTTAGCAAGAAAGTATAGTGTAGTGGATGTTGGGAAAGCTGGTGATTTCCATTGCCTTCCTCGGAGTTTATGTTACGCAATTGAAATGGTATCGGGAGGGTTTAAGGGTAAAAGTCAAATCACAATTGATAAAAAACTAGATAGGTTATCTAAGAAGTTATGTAGAGATGCAAAGGTTGTGGTGAGCATGAAAGGATGCGTTTTACCTGATCTATACAAAACTTTCTGAAGAGTTATCAAATAGTTGTCTTTGACAATCTAAAGAACTCAGACTCATTTTGTTTTAGACCTCCGTACGAAGATGAAGCAGTTAAAAAATTATACTTCTACTACTCCAAAGAATTAGAGCACTTTTATGTGATAAAGTCTCTTACCGCATTTTTTAGCAAACTCTATGCATGCCGTTTTTGTGACAGGGTATTGTGGGTAGAGCAGCATAAATGTGAGAAGAAGTGTCCCTATTGTCTTTCTTTCCCGCCATGTCAGTTTGTGGAAAAGGTTAGGGATTGCATAAAATGTAACCGTGCGTTCAGAGGAGATAGCAGTTTTGAGAACCATATCAAAAATAAATATGTAAAAAAGAACGTTTGCGAGAGTTTCAACAATGCGAACATTGTGGTAAGTTCATAGTTCAGGATAAAAGACGAAGCGGGGATCATACCTGTAACGAATTTGTCTGTCAGATCTGCTGTAAAATTGTACCATCGGATCATTTATGCTATGTTAAGCCTCCGAAGAAGAAGGCCGAAGATAAATTTATGCTAATTTTTTTCGACTGCGAAAGTACTCAGGATACTTCATTTGGAGAGAACTCAAATACCTTTCTTCACGTTGTCGACCTGATTGTAGCTCAGCAGGTCTGTCATAACTGTTACGAAAATTGTAACATAAAGGAAGAATGTACCGTATGTGGGGTGAGGGAACACATTTTTCAATACAGCGAGAATGATAGTGTAGTGGGTAACTTTTTAGATTACTGTTTTAAAGAGCGATCATTTGTATCCAGTGTTTACTGTATAGCCCACTATTCACAGGGTTACGATGGCCACTTTATTATTTCGGAGTTAATGGATAGAGTAGTATAGATACACCGGTTCTGGACCAGTGGGACCGATGGGACGGATCAAAAGTGCTGATAAGGATGTTCTAGAAGCTTCTAGAAGGAGATAAGAACGTTCGAGAAGGTTGAAGTTGATAAGGATGACGTCATCGGATCTTTGTTTACATCGTTAGCTAGCTGTTGAAGAAGATAAGGATGGCTAGTTTTGTTTATATTGTTCGCGTCGAACGAAATTCTGATTGATAAGGGAAAAAATGTTAGTCACTGATAGTATTCGAAAAAAATGTGCTATATTTAGTACTCGAAATTCTGAGAGATAAGGTATGGGAAAAAATGTGCTATATTTAGTTATAAATATTATGATTGAAAATCACGAGGACAACACCTGATGATGATATAAAATGGTCATCATAGTAAGGATGTAGATGGGGGATGGGGGATGGGGGATCAAGACGGAGGTCTCAAGATGAAGGTCTCAAGGAGGGTCTTCAGGATCAAGGATGAGGGTCTTAAGGATCAAGGATGAGGGTCTTAAGGATCAAGGTAATAGAAGTTCTGATTGATAAGGTTCTATATTTAGTTACACAAGTTGTTACGGTTTTTCCCCGACGATGGAAAACCGACTCGAAACCCCCACAACACCAGGAGGCGAACGGGTCTTGTCTGGCTCGAACCCAGAGATGGGTCGTGGGGCGCCAGTGGTCCTTTCTGGAAGACCTCGTTCTACTTTCGAAACGATCGAACCACTGATCGCTTGAAAATTCAATTCATACACCCTGGAGGGACGAAGGCTGAAATACGTCACAATAATCGTTACAAAATTCAAGGAAACAGATACGGAATTCAATGTAGAAAATTAACCAATTTATTCAACTAAAAGTCCCTAGCTACTCTTGCTACTTATCCTAGGGCGCCTCTGGTGTTCTCCGCTCCTCCGCCACCGTCCTCGGATAGCTGCGCTCAGAAACTCTCTCCGTCCACGACGTTTACAAAAAGGAAGCACCAAATTCCACCTTCGCTTGCTGGTTGCGCGTTCCCGTCGATTTACCAACGCACTTCGTTTTTTACAGCAAAAGTTATGTTTCCCGGACGCTTCTATCACCGACTTGTGACCGCGCAGCGTTTACGTTTTTCTTTTCAAAATTCAATCACTTTTCCACGATCCGGTTCACGGTCCCAAAACGAAAAAGGTCAACTTGCTTATCTCACTGCCAATTCCAAGAGACCTCCCAATCCTTTGTCCACTCTCCGCGAAAACTACTAACGGGAAAATTTACCGGCTGGTTTTCCGTTTTCGTAGGCAGGTTCAACGTTCGTTTCGCGCATATTTTTCCGTTTTCCAAGTCCAGGTTCAACGTTTGTTTCGCGCATATCTTCCCGCGCATACTCGAATTGAACTTACACGCGAACAGCCTTAACCCGAGACACACACCGACGAAAATTCACAATTAGTTACTTGTGGGGATCACCCACTGTAATATCTCTTATCGTATAAGTCACAATATTCGGGGCCAACTTCACAGTCGTTATTGTTTATATGTCACCCGCGAGCGTTATTATTATTTATTATTTATTTATTTATTTATTCTATTCTCTGCACTTGCGCGCCGTCTTCCCGCTCGATCGGCTCGTCGATAGTTTTCCTTACACAATTACCTAGCTCCTAATAATCCTATGTTCTTTTCTTTTTCCTACTAATTTGACAAGGTCCTAACCTTACCCGTCTAGCAGTCCTGCCTCGCTCCAGAGTTATAGTTCCTTCACGATTGAAATTTTAATTTACTCATTTTCTTTTTCTTTTAGTCTGTGCCATGAGTTGGACCCAGGAAGCTACATTTGCAAGAGGTCTTCCCTTGCATGATTATTCGGTGAGTAACTTCATTAAAATGCTTCCAAAATAAATTATTAACCTTCCTCTTCTCTTCCCTTCAGGCGGACCGTAACATTCCTCCCCTACTTAAAAGAGAATTTCCTAAAATTAGGCGCCCTACGAAGGAAAAAAAAAAACTGAGTGTTGGTACCTGAACGAGTAAGATTTATTTTTATCCCTATTCAAACCAAGTTTCTTCCTCGGCACCCATTTCCTTAACAAGATTACATGATTCCCTCAATTCCAATGGCCCACTTGAACCAAAATAAAATAATTCAGATATACCACCCACCACCAAAAAAAAAATAATAAAAATAACGAAAGGCATAGTACCCACCACCTAAAAAAAAATACTTCTGGACAAAAAAAAAAAAAAAAAATATAATACCAAAACGGAAGATTATTTCCCGCGACCCGTGTACACTTTGAGGTCCTTAGCGTGCCAGACGCCACCCGGTTTCCCATCTACATCCTTCAGTTTATATGTCCAAGGTGACACTTTCTCTAGGACTTCGAAAGGTCCTATGTACTTAGGTGCTAAGTTTGCTGAAAAATACTTGGAGGCATCCGACAATACGTGGTTCGTTCGCATTACCAAATCCTTTCTGAAAAAATCCTCGTTCCATCTACGCAAGTCATTCCGATTCTTTGCTACGTCTGTGGCATGTTTAAATCGATTTATGACATCCTCCCTCACCTGATTCAAGGCTAGAGCGCGTTTCTGTGGCTCGAGATCGATACCCCTACCGTCCCCCTCTGGTTTTTCCCCAAGTTCCACACAAGTGGACATATTTTTACCAAAATTTACGAAGTATGGAGTACACTTCATCACCTCATGCGTAGAAGTCCGCAACGCACAAGCGATTTTTGCCAAATTATCGGCCCACTTCCTATGATTCTCAGATGCATAGGCTCTAAGCATCGTCTTAATAGATTGATTAATCCGTTCCGCCGGGTTGGCTTGAGGGTGATAGAACGTGGTGTACTTTATCGTGGTTCCGTAGGATTCCACCATTCGTTTGAACTCTTTCGCCCTGAATTGAACACCGTTGTCGCATACAACCCACTTTGGAACGCCGAAAAGCAGAAATACACTATCCTCTAATGCTTTCTTTACCGCCGTACCCGTGGCGGCCCTGAGAGGGAATAACAAAGGAAATGTCGAGAAGTAGTCTACGACGGTCAAGATATACGTATACCCTTGCGACGAACGTGGAAGTGGCCCAACCAAATCTACACAGATCATTTCCCACGGTTGCTTGGCCTCGCCGTTCCGTGAGACCATCAATCCAATAGGCAACCGTCGTTGTGGTTTAATTGCTTGACAAATCGGACAAGATCGTACATATTTCCAAACATCTGCTTGCATTTTGGGAAAATAATAAAACCTAGCCACTCGATCTATTATTTTTTTTGCACCCAAGTGACCAGCTTTCGGATCATCATGCTGCTCTTGCAGTATTTTCATCCGCTTCCCTTTCGGTACAACCCGCTTCCAAGCATCCGCAGAATCTAAGTCTGGATACGCGGTAAGAACATGTTTCCACAACGTGGTGCCACTGATCCTCCACTCCGAATATTTTGCCGGTTGCCTCTGTACCGTCTGCAACATGCTTCCGAACCAACGATCTGTTTGACCCTCCGCCTGTACTACCTCAACCAGAGGAACAGACCGGGATAAGACATCAGGAACAACGTGATCCTTCCCCTTCCTATGTATGATGTCGAAATCGTACTGCTGGAGTCGTACTGCCCACCTCGCCAATCGTCCCGTCGGATCTTTGACATTGTTCAGCCAAACGAGTGAATAGTGATCTGTCACCACACTAAACTTAGTTCCCTCCACGTACGGTCTCAACTTTTTGATGGCCCAGAGGACCGCCAAACACTCCTTCTCAGTCGTTGAGAACTTCCGTTCGGAGCTAGTTAGCGAACGACTTAAGTAGCATATAACTTTCTCTCCATCCGGCTGCAATTGTGTCAACACACCACCTAACCCGAAATTCGAGGCGTCGGTCTGAATCACAAATGGCAGGTCATAATCCGGACAAGTCAAGATTGGTGCTGTGGCGAGTTTCACTTTCGCCTGCGTGAAAGCTCTTTCACAATCCTCGTCCCAAGCGAACTTCTTATTTTTCTTGAGCAAAGAAGTTAAAGGTGAGACGAGGGTGGCAAAGTCCGGAATAAATCTCCGATACCATGACACCATCCCGAGAAACTGACGCACTTCTTTCACGTTCTTCGGAGCCTGAAACCTCATCAGACACTCCACCTTCTCCGGATCAACGTGTAACCCACTCTCATCCACGACGTACCCCAAGTACCGCAGTTCATCCCTGCAGAACTCGCACTTCTCCCGAGACACTCTGAGTCCTACCGCAGTAAGCCTTCGAAACACCTCCTGGAGCACTTCCATGTGTTTGTCGAAGGTTTGCGTCACCACAATTATATCATCTAAATAAACAAATACAAAGGGTTCCATATCCGCTCCGAGGACCTTATCTATCAATCTTTGCCAGGTAGCCCAAACGGCATTCGAGTAAACTCGAACAACCCTCGTCTCGGTACTGTAAAAGCGGTGTATTGACGGGATGATTCTGCCATAGGCACCTGCCAGTATGCTGACTTGATATCCAATGAAGAAAGGTACTTCGCATCCCTTAACTTATCAAGTGTTGCCGTTACGTAGGGGATTGGGTACGCGTCCCTCTCTGAGACTTTGTTGACTTTCCTGAAGTCCACACAGAAACGAAATTTTCCGTCTTTCTTCTTGACAAGCAATATAGGTGAAGACCATGCACTCTTAGATGGTTGTACTATTCCCCCAGCCAACATTTCATCCAATTCCCGGTCAATATCCCTCTGCACCACGGGATTTACCGGATAATACCTCTGCTTGATTGGGGAAGAGTTGATCTTAATTATATGTTCAACCTCCGAAGTGCGTCCGAGACCATCGCCCATTCGTTCGAATTCCGTCTCCAAAATTTTTTCCAACTCTTCCGTCTGGTTGTGATCTAATTTAGATTTCGGTTGAAGAAAATCGATGGCGGCCAAATAAAATTCGTCCGGTAAATCGCAATTATCCTTACGCAAATCAACCACTAACCCAAATTGTACAAAAAAATCTGCTCCCAAAATTAGCACATGAGGTAGTTTGGGCACAACCAAATACCCCACCCACCGCGTCCGACTTTCCACCGAGATCGGAATCCAAATGGTTCCATCTACCCCGCACTTCTCATCATTGGCCAATTTCACTTCCGTCGCGTTTGAATTTCTCAACTCCACCCCCAACTTCCGTAACCTTTCCAACCAAACACTCCACCCCCACGTTGGGCGCCAAATGTTACGGGTTTTTCCCCGACGATGGAAAACTGACTCGAAACCCCCACAACAACAGGAGGCGAACGGGTCTTGTCCGGCTCGAACCCAGAGATGGGTCGTGGGGCACCAGTGGTCCTTTCTGGAAGACCGCGTTCTACTTTCGAAACGATCGAACCACTGTTCGCTCAAAAATTCAACTCACACACCATGGAGGGACGAAGGCTGAAATACGTCACAATAATCGTTACAAAATTCAAGGAAACAGATACGGAATTCAATGTAGAAAATTAACCAATTTATTCAACTAAAAGTCCCTAGCTACTCTTGCTACTTATCCTAGGGCGCCTCTGGTGTTCTCCGCTCCTCCGCCACCGTCCTCGGATAGCTGCGCTCAGAAACTCTCTCCGTCCACGACGTTTACAAAAAGGAAGCACCAAATTCCACCTTCGCTTGCTGGTTGCGCGTTCCCGTCGATTTACCAACGCACTTCGTTTTTTACTCAACTCCACCCACCGCACCGAAACTCTGATAAGGAAAAATGTACTATATTATGATTGAAATACAAGGTCGAACGAAAATAAAAATTCTGATTGATAAGGGAAAAAATGTGCTATATTTAAATACCTGATAGTACTCGAAATCTGAGGAATGTGGAAAAAATGTGTGGGTATAAAATATTATGATTGAAAATCACGAGGACAACACCTGATGATGATATAAAATGGTTAAAGGTCACATCATAATAAGGATCTAGATGGGGGATGGGGGATCAAGATGGAGGTCTCAAGATGGAGGTCTCAAGATGGAGGTCTCAAGGAGGGTCTTAAGGATCAAGGTGAGGGTATTAAGGATCAGGGTGGTCTTAAGGATCAAGGTGGTCTTAAGGAACAAGGATGAGGATCTTAAGGATCAAGGTGAGGACCTAAGGATTAAGGTGAGGAGTTCAAGGATGAACTTCTAATTCTTATATTGTTTATAAATAACAATAATTTTTTATAATAGTTTCATTATTAATTGGGTATTAAAGTTGTGAAATTCTATAAGGTCACCTTGAATATATGTAGATCTTCTAGCACAATGGGTATTATTACATAAAGTTGTGAAATTCTATAAGGTCACCACAGATCCTCAAAAGTAGCTCAAAAACTGATAAGAGACTTAGTAAATGAGTTGTTTACTTTGTTAATTAAACATTGTTTATAATAGACAAGTTAACCTTTTAAACTTTTCTTATTATAATAGATAATTTCACTCTATTAATACTTCATTTGAATATATAGTTGTTGATAATTAAGCATTTTTAGTATGAAGGTGAAAGGTTAACTATAAAAAAAGTACCTGATAAACTAAAATAGATATTTGAGGCGAATAACCTTTATATCAATCATTTTTAATTGGCTATTAAAGTTGTGAAATTCTATAAGGTCACCACAGATTTTCTAAAGTATGTAACTTAAAAAACAGATAAGAGATTTAGTAAATTAGTTTTTAGTATAAAGGTGAAAAGGTTAACTAGAGTATATAAGACTGAACATTTTAATAGGATCATCAGTTTGCAATAACTACCATTCGTTTACTATTTTTAAATTAATTTCTTTTTAAATGATAAGGAAACTAGTATAAACACTAATATAAATTTCTACTAATACTCTAAAAAGAAATAGAAGTTCTCACGGTAAGTTGTAAAGAAGATGGTTTGAAGAAAACCCTATAATTTAATTCTTTCTTTAGATGCTGACAATTATAAACGAAATGCATAGGTTCAACCAGGTGTTCACGGAACTAAGATGTGACAATGAAGATGTAAACCGTTATTTACATATGGGAGTTCTTTTAAAAAATCTAGTCGAAGATTACAATTTAAGAAACCTAAAGATATGCATAGCACAGGCGGTTTTAATGGAGGCGATCGCAGATGATGAAAACATTAAATTAAATCCCTTCTTGAGAGGGCTAATTTTATTAAATTAAAACTATACATATGTAATACACTAATATTTGATTAAGAATAAAAAATTTGTTAATAATTGTTTTTTATTTTTAGGGGGCGGGGCCAATTTTTGTAAATAAAATTTTTTTTATAGCCTCATCAATTTGAAATAACAGCCATTCGTTTAAGAGATATTTTTTATAACTCATAAACTGATAAGCTATTTGAGGTGATCATTATTAATCGATTATTAAAGTTGTGAGGTTAAGTAATTCAAAAACTGATAAGCGGAAACAAGAAAAGTGGGGCCAGATAATAAGACAATTTTTGAAGATTGAAATTAAAGATTTAGTTGAATTTTTATTGTTTTTATTATATTTCATTTCTTACAAACGTTAGCTTAAAACTAGTACCTAATGGTCCTTCATTTATTATTGAATAATTTCCTGAATTCAACTTTTTAAATGATTCTTCTGTTAAATCGTTGAATCTAACAGGTAAAAAGACTTGATAGTTCTCAAACTCCAATACAATATTTTCTCCATAAGGAGTTTTACATCTTTTAGCCAGCACGATGTTATATGAGGAATGTTGAATCATCTCTTTCACCTTCATAGTTGGTTTGAAGTGTCGCCGATCTTTGTTGAGGTCCAAGAGATCTGAAGTATCCGGACGCCGATCTTTGTTGTGGTCCAAGAGATCTGAAGTATCCGAAAAAAAGTCTGTATAGAACTGTTGTGCCATTGTAGGTAAGCTGCTTTTACTGTTTTAGAAATCGTAAAACGTTCTGCCTTTATACAGATTTTAAACCTCCCCCTCTTAAAGCAACTTCCTGTTTACTTAATAAAAAAATTATAATATGATATTTAATAACCCTAAAAATGATAAATGTAGATTATTTAATATAGATGAACTATAGGTCAATCATAATGTTACTTATAGCAAATGTCATCATCATTGTTTAAAGTTACGAAATTCTATAAGACCTACTAGACTTTACTGAAATTCTAACTGTTAGTATAACAAGAAGAACGTAATTAGTTCTCAAAGAACTATAAAAGATAGCGTTATATAATCAGAACATCAGTTGATTTCAGCAGGTTGAAAGTAATACATCAAAAATGCAGTACACATTATTATCTATAGTTCTTTGGTTTTGTATCTCTTCATATACCTTTGGTAATACAATTCCAGTAATAAATCTCAATTATAAACCGAACAGTACAGATAATCTTGAATTTGCATTACATTTACCAACTAATGAAACGGTTCAAGTAGCATTATCTTTTAAATTATTAACTGTTAACAATTTAAATAATAACAATAATGAGTCCACAATTCTAAATGATATGCTATCGGTAACATCAACAACAGCTACTCCAACATTGAACGAAGAGAAAAAATTTGTAACAGTAGAAGAAGCTATAGAGGGATTCAGGCAAGATTTGATTAAAAAGGAACTGGAAATTGCTGGAATTATTGAAAGTAAAAGTATTTTTTATAGACATTTCAAATTAGAATTTGATGAAAATAACCTAACTATTTGATGTACATATGACAGCAATTATTTAGAACGAAAACTTGCTATATCTTGTTATGAATATCATGAATTTGAAACTGAAAGAATTTTAAGTAATGGTGAAATAGAAATGATTCGACAAGTAGATTCTGATTATAAAACAAATATAGAATTGCTTGACTTAAGAAACATGAAGCAATCATACAACATGGTTATATCAAAATAAGATGTTAAAAATTTAAAGAATATTAGATTCATACTTAGAAACAGTTTCTTGTCAACTTTATAATAAATTTTTTTTAAAGAAAACCAAACATACAGTTTTATTTTTAATTATTTCCTTTTTATATGCTAAATATCATAATTTAAATCGCAATTTATTTAAACTGATTAATATCTGTTTAGATATATTTTAAATTTTTAGAACTGTTTAATATCTGATTAGATCAATTCAAAAAACAGGTCTACTGTTTAGATCTGTTTAATATCTGTTTAAACCTGATTAATACCTGTTTAATACCTGTGTAAACCTGTTAAATACCTGTTTAATACCTGTTTAATATCTGTTTAAACCTGTTTAATACTTGTTTAATATCTGTTTAAACCTGTTTAATACCTATTTAGTACCTGTTTAATACCTGTTTAATCCCTGTTTAATACCTGTATAGTACATAAATGTTAAGACCTGTTAAATAACTGTTCAATACTTGTTTAAACCTGCTTAATATCTGTTTAGATCTGTTATCTGATTAGATCTATTCAACAACTGATTAGTATCTGTTTAGGGAATAATGTTTAGTTTAAGATAGATTGTCAAACACGATGGATGTTGTTATCGATGTACAAGGCTTTAAAGGGCCACTGAATAAATTTATTGTAAAAGAATTGACTATCGCACACCTTCATGAAAACATTCATCACCAACATTTTATAATGAAACCACCGTACAATTTTGAAAAGCTTCCAGATAATCTGAGACATCAAGCACAATGGTTATATGAAAATCATCATGGATTCAAATGGGATGGTGGTGAAACTTCATTCTATGACTTGAAACAAAATTTACTACTCGATATGGAAAATACTATAATATATGTTAAAGGAATAGAAAAGAAAAACTGGATTGAGAACTTATTGAGCAACATTGTTGTTAAGGTATTCGACCTGGATAGTTTCGGTTCTCCCAATCTCAAGACACTGAAAAATGCCTATCCTGATACACAAAGATGTTCTTACCATACTGGATGTTGTTCTCTACTAAATGCTTATCTGTTAAAAAACTTTGTTATAAAAAATTCAATAAATAGCTAACAAAAATTAGTCTCATAAGCAAGCGAGAATCCAGGGGTGTATCAATTAAAATTTTTTGTAATAAGTAAAGAAAACATTTCAATATAAAATTTATTTTTATTTTCAAACAATAGTTTTAATATCATAGTTTTATATGATACAGTTTTTAATCAATTATCTTATCATTTTCTATTCTATAGTGACCCCAAGCATATGTATTTATTATATTTTCCTTTATGAAACGTTTATCATCTTTAGAATCTAATGATATCTTAACATGTTGTGTATATATATGATGAAGCTTAGACCTAAATATAATCAAATTTCCATAAAGTATTTTCTTATTGTATAAACAATTTTTATAATCCATTAAACTTAAATTATTTACTACTGTTCTTTTAACCCCTTTAGCTTTTTTTATTACATTATTATTATCATAGTCTATAAAATATCACCATTGCTTTCATCTTTCATCATTCCTAATACTTTTTTATTTATACGCGGAAAATTGAAAGCATTGTTAGCAGGATAATCGGATGTATCGAATCGGGAATCAATGTCGGTTAAAATATCATTATAAAAATCTTCTGTTTTAATGGTATAAATAAAAGAATCAGTATCCATATAATTTAAACTAATATTATCGCAAAACTTGGGCTTCATGTAATCATAGTGGAAATCATACATTTTCCATTTGGATAATTCGAGTACTGCGAAGCCTATATATGTAGGTTTATTATATACTGTAAGCACTCGACGCATTTGGATGGCTAACATATTTTCATTAAATTGTGAAATACTTTGGAAATTTGGTTTTGCTATTAAAGCTCGAGCTCCTAAACGTCTTCCAGAACTTTCCCAGCTTAGAACAATTTTTACGTCTTTCCGTTTATCTACGTTTTCCATTGTTTTACCGTAAACCGCATTGTTTAATAGTTTAAAGAAGTTCTTTTCAAAATCATTTTTAGCTAGTGTACGGTGATGAGTATTCAGATCAATATATTGTTTTAACCAACACGACTGTTTAAATTTTAAAATTCTATGTATTCGTGTTAATTTCATACCGTATTGAATACATTGTTGAAGATTTTTGAAATGAATAATATATTTTGATTTATTTGTTAAATCTGGAATTAATTTTGAAAACTTTGATCCGGGACTTTTTTTTCTCTGCGCAAAATGGTAAATCGTTATGGAAATCGTGTATTTCTTCTGGATACTCTAAGTCTACTACTAATATGTAACCATATTCAGAATTAAAAGGAATCTTGAGAACATCGAAATTGGAAACAGAATCTACCCATTTGAATTCACCATAAGGAAGGGGTTGCGACATTGCCCATCCATATAAATTGTTTGCATCTAAATACATTAAATATTCTGATGGTTTGTTTTCATCATACTCAGACATATATTTATTGTTAGCTACTGAATGTCTAAGTTAACATTGAACTATACCCCCTCTGATACCTCGTTGAATAAAAGTATGCATATTTATATCTGTTAAAAGTTCTAGAGTGATTTTGGTGGTTTTTAACATAGCATCCCATGATAACCCAGGTGCTGTATAATATTGACACGGATCTAGTTCATAAATATTTTTGCATACTTTTCTGAAATTCTCAAATACATCAGCTAACAACAACACATCTGTTTTTAAATATAGTTCTAGATAGTTTTCGAGGGTCTTACAATTAAATTTTTCCCAAACGTTTAGAGCATGATTGTAGTCCTCTTCGGAACATTCTGTATCGGTTAATCGGCTATAAAATTTATCACGAGATGGAAGCTGAGACTCATTCAATCGTTCAAACGAATTTATTCATAAGGAAATACACCTTTTCTAGTAATTAGCTTGAACTCTTCATCATTTTTAAATATTGATCGTACAATTTTAAAGTCGTCTGTAGATAGGTTCTTAGCTAATGATTCTAAACTAGAGGACATAAATCGGGATGAATCTAAAAATCTTAGTTCAATTGAATCAGTCTCAGTTACAAACATTCTTTTTGATAGCGATACATAAAGTTCTTTGTTCGCCGGGAATAGATGAAAGTTCTTTTACAAACAAGTGGCTATCATATCCAGAAAAGTTGTGAAAAAATATGGGAAAGAATTTAGGAACTCGGAACTTTAAATTGCAATCTGAATGTGCTGGACCCCTATAATTCCTTGTTAAATGACAATGATCTGCGACACGATTACTATCCAATTCTTCTTTACATATATGACAGATACTACTCTCATTATGAAACTTATGTTTAACTAATGTGAGAGAATTCATAGGAATAACTTTCGATAAATACTTATAATATATATATTTGGTATCCTTAACTAAGTATTCTATAAATGTACTTGCTGAATCGATACCTTTATAAATACGTTGTAGGTTGTGTTATCATATGAGCATTTAATGTAGTAACTGAAGGCACTAGGTATGTGTTCCTGGATTGAAGTTGTTGATGAAGTCGATGGATTTGGGGTACATGAATCTACACTCTTCAAGATACATTCGAAATCTGCATAAATCACGAACGGTACATCCAATTTTCGTTGATACTCGGTGAATGATAAAAACGATTTTTCTGGTGTCGGCATTCTCGTGACCAGCCTATTACAATCCGGTTTATGTTGATCTAGAGCTTCTTGTTGAAAGAAGTATTGAAGACATGTGTTACATATGTGGATCTGATGATCATCTAGTGTAAGTTGATTTCGGATCAGCCTGTAGAAAAAATAAAAATTAAAATATTATTTAAAAAAAGGATATACAAATGCACATACCTTGATATATTTTTAATCCATACATAATGAGACTTCTCTTCATCTTGTAGCAAAAGTAAGTTAATATGAGTTCGTTTTTCTTCCTTCGTGGTGTAATATGGTCCAACTAACGCATTACTCTCCTTTTCAAATCCAAACACATTAACACTTATATCAGAATTAAGTTCTTCAAATATATTAACACTATCAATTTTTAGAGGAAATTTTAATTGTCCGAATTTAACACATTGTCCGTTTTGTATGATTATATCACTGTTTTCAATATTGGTAATTTTATAACTTGTGGTTCTGTCACTATGTACGTCTACCGGGCTTAAGGCTGATATTACAGACCACTTAAAACAATATTCATCATAATTCTTCACATTGACACAAGCATGTTTATCTTTTAAAAATTTAGGTAGATCGATATAGTCTGAACCTCTTAACGGTTTATATTGGTTGATATTAATTTCAAGATGGGTTATTTCTATTATTGTCCACCCACTATCTCGTTCTTGAAACTACTCAGCTTTAACACAAATATCGTCAATTATTGTTTTATATATAGAGATTAATTCTTCTTCCCTCTGAACAACACACATTTTGGTTTGGAAAGATTTTATACTGGAAACTATATCATTTACACCATTATTCTTAGTAAACTTTATGTATACAGCAAATAGTTCTATATTGAATTTGAAAGCTGTATGCTTCACCAAATGTTCTTTTAAAATTTCAATCACTGGATTTTCACACATTTCCAAAAATTTCTGAGGCGCTATTACTTCAGGATTTTTATTTTCTAACATTAATGACTCAATCCTTTCTTCGAAACAACTCTTTAAAACTTTAAAATTACCATTAATCGACACGGCAGAGTTTCTTTTGTGGGAATAGGTATGATAGTTCCAATTTTCTACTTTACACTCAACACATTTCTTTGAGTCAGGCGGTTGTGAAATTGATGTAGACGGTTGCACATTAGTATTTAATGGTTGCATAATTGATGCGTGATCCATAAGGTTATTATTATTTACACAACACTTTATTTGATGTTTCGATAATACATCTTTTCGCGTGTATATTTTATCACAAAACTCACATTTAAAGCTATTCTTTAAATGAGCACTACTTATGTGCCTATTTAAATGTTTGATTTGAGAATATCTTAGTCCACAAACTTCACAAATAAACGACTTCATTTTAGATATAGAAATGTACTCTTCAAAACTTTTAAATGATGGTCTTATTAAAAGTGATCAGTTTTATATACTAAAAATCTGCCAACAATCTGGGCGTAACTTTATTATTTTTCCGGCAGAAGTAAGGAACGCGTTCAATTCTGAAATGCGGTGTAGGCTACTATGTGACTGAAAACCTATCAAAAAGAACAAGATCGTGGAAGTGAAAATCTGATTGGATCTGAGAGATATGGAATAGTTTATGAAAAAGTACACAATCACTTTACACCCCCTTAGGGGTCAATTTTCAGAAAATCTTGAAAACACTGTCTTGGTATTCATATGGAGAATACATAGAATAAAAATAAATTCATTATTTGGGACGAGGTAGTAGATATGTCGAAAATCGTGGGAAAATATGCATTCTATTTTCACAGATAATTTTTTTTGCCCCCCTTCTGAACGCCAATAGATATTCGTTTTTTTTTATTCAAAATTATTTTTTTAGTTGATTTAGATATACACACCGAGTTTCAACATTGTAGCTTAAGCCGTTCTATATATAGGAAAAACACCTCCCACTTGTACCACACTACCCTAAGGGGTCGAATTTCAAAAAACCTTGAAACCACGTTCTAGGTATTCATACGAAGAATCCGTAGAATAAAAATGAATTCAATATTTGGAAAGACCTAGTAGATATGACGAAAATCGTGAAAATATATGCATTTTAAATTTATTATATTTCCAAATATTTTTTTTTGCCACCCCCTTCTGAACGCCAATGAATATTCAAATTTTTTTTTATCACTATTACTTTTCTAGTTGATTTACATATACACACCGAGTTTCAACATTGTAGCTTAAGTCGTTCCATATATAGGAAAAACACCCCCACTTGTACCACACTACCCTAAGGGGTCGAATTTCAAAAAACCTTGAAAACACTTTCTAGGTATTCATACGAAGAATCCGTAGAATAAAAATGAATTCAATATTTGGAAAGACCTAGTAGATATGACGAAAATCGTGAAAAGATATGCATTTTATATTTATTATTTTTACAAATATTTTTTTTTGCCCCCCCCCTCTGAACGCCAATGAATATTCAAATTTTTTCTTATCACAATTACTTTTTTACTTGATTTACATATACACACCGAGTTTCAACATTGTAGCTAAAGCCGTTCAATATATAAGAAAAACAACCCCACTTGCACCACACTACCCTTAGGGGTCGAATTTCAAAAAACCGTGAAAACACATTCTAGGTATTCATACGAAGAATCCGTAGAATAAAAATGAATTCAATATTTGGAAAGACCTAGTAGATATGACGAAAATCGTGAAAATATATGAATTTAATATCTATTATATTTACAAATAATTTTTTTTGCCCCCCTTTCTAAACGTCAATGAATATTCAAATTTTTTTTTATCACAATTACTTTTCTAGTTGATTTACATATACACACCGAGTTTCAACTTTCTAGCATGAACCGTTTAATAGTTAGGAAAAACACCCCCTACCCCCGTAGCATACTACCCCTAAAAAAAATTTTATTTTTCAAACATTCCGCTACTATAGCTCTATCTAAATACCAAGTTTAAGGCTTATATCATTACAGGTTCTCAAGATATAAGCATCGGAACTTTTTCCTTTTCACCCTCCCCCACCCTCCCCCTCTTTACACACAACCCCAAAACTTTTTTCTCTACTAGGGTTTAATTAGCGCTACTTCTGGTAAAAATTCTAAGCATCTATCTTAAACTGTTCTTGAGATATGAAATGTGTTTGATTTGAAAAATTCTCATCCCCTCCACTTCTATGCTCCACCTCCAACTTAAAAAATTTTACTTTGATCAATCTTTTTTTGTCAACCTTTACACCCAAACCAAATTTTATTTTTCTAGAGCAATTGGTTCATGAGATATCGTAATCTTAAGTTTTTCACCCCCCACCCCCATACACAACTTCCCCCACCCAAAATTTTTCTTCATTCTGTTCTCCTAGTATAACTACAAATAATTTTCAAGTTTGAATAGAGTACCATTAACGGTTTAGGAGATATGGATCTTAGAATGTGTCTATCTCGCCTTTTTTGGGTTTCGGACGCATTACATTTCCCCCACTCCCACACCCCTTGATCAATATTGACAATTTTTCTGCAAATGGGTCTACTATCAGAGCTCTATAGAAATTCCGAGTTTCAGCTTCCTAACATACGGGGTTACTGAGATCTGGAAACCAAAATTTTCGGTCTAAAACACTTCCCCCTCCTTCCCCCTCACACCCCCACCCCTAAAAATTTGGTGACTTCAAGGCGCCTACCCCATCTATTCGTTAAAAAAAATTCAATTTAATATCTCAAAGCGTTTGGCAGCTACGAGCCTCCAAACGATCTTGCGTACGGCGGACAGACGGACTGAAAATTTTTATTGCTTTTTTCGCGTCTACTAGTTATGAAACGTGAAAATAAAAATTTTGAGGGTAGCAAATTTTTTTTTTTTAAAAATCAATCACAATACTTAATTATTAAAATAATAAAGTAAAAATAGGTCACGTCCCCAAAAAATATACTGTACCTTTAACATCTAACCTTATAGCATTTTTCAGTTTTTGAGTAAGTTCATTCACATCAAATGTCTATTTTCGTTTATGAGTCATTATATGCGAACTATAAACAATATTAAAACTAATTTATTAAGTCTCTTATCTGTTTTTTAAGTTACATACTTTAGAAAATCTGTGGTGACCTTATAGAATTTCACAACTTTAATAGCCAATTAAAAATGATTGATATAAAGGTTATTCGCCTCAAATATCTATTTTAGTTTATCAGGTACTCTTTTATAGTTAACCTTTCACCTTCATACTAAAAATGCTTAATTATCAACAACTATATATTCAAATGAAGTATTAATAGAGTGAAATTATCTACTATAATAAGAAAAGTTTAAAAGGTTAACTTGTCTATTATAAACAATGTTTAATTAACAAAGTAAACAACTCATTTACTAAGTCTCTTATCAGTTTTTGAGCTACTTTTGAGGATCTGTGGTGACCTTATAGAATTTCACAACTTTATGTAATAATACCCATTGTGCTAGAAGATCTACATATATTCAAGGTGACCTTATAGAATTTCTAGACGAGGTCACAACGCCAGCAGATGTGTGCGACGCGCTCCATGCACAGTGTGAAATATGACGCCCTGATGAATCATCAGTACGCAACATGAGGAAGGGCTATCTAGGCACGCAGACGGCTTATGTCAACCTGCCAGCCGAAGAGGCTGTGAGAGTGATAAAAAAGCAGCGAATACGCATAGGTTGGGTGTCATGCCGGGTACGCGAGAGCGTATCGCCTACACGCTGTTTTAAGTGTTGGGGGTATAATCATCTGGCACAGAATTGTAAGGAGTCAATAGATCGGAGAAATATATGCAGGAAATGCGGCGAAGACGGACACTTTGCGACTGTATGTACGAACAAAACGAAATGCGCGTTGTGCGAAGGCGATCATGCAGCTGGCAGCTCTCGCTGTCCGGCACACCAAAAGGCGGTTAAGAAGCTTGGACGATGAAGATTGTACAACTCAATCTCAACCACTGTATTGCAGCACAGGACCTCCTGCAGCAGGCGATTTTCGAGCAACGATTTGACCTCGCAATCCTGTGCGAACAACACCACAATGTGGATGGATGCGAGTGGACAACGGACGTATCCAGCAAAGCAGCGATATGGACGCTTGGTGGTAGGGTCTACCAAAGTAGAGCCTTAGTTGTCCGCACTTGGTGAAATGCACTTGGTGAACACTTGGGTGAAATGCGATGGCATCTACTTCTTTTCATGCTACGCTCCACCGAGTATGGACATAATCCAATATGAGCGGATGTTAACGGAGCTGGTGACGGAGGCCAGATCAAAGTTCCCGGCATTTATTGGTGGTGACTTCAACGCATGGTCGACGACATGGGGCAGCAAGAATACGAATCGCAGGGGTCGGCTTCTTATGGAATATCTCGCGACACTAGACTTCGAACTCTTAAATAATGGACTGCACACGTTTGAGGATGGGACCAGGAGGTCGGTGGTGGATCTAACGGTCGCTCACAACTCGATCGCTCGAAACGCTACATGGAGCGTCGGAGATTTTTACTCGCACAGTGATCATCGCGCTATTGTCATCGAGATGCAGCAAGCAAGGTGTCAGAGGCGAATATCTGTTGCACAAGTCAAGGGATGGAAACAACGTGCCTTTGACGCAGAAATTTTTAAGTTAGTGTGGGACGATGCGCAAACAATGGACGACGAAGCCACCATTATGGCGACAAATATCAAACAGCGATTAAGCGAGGCATGCGACGCAGCAATGCCAAGAAGGACGGGTGCACCAACAAGAACCCCAGTCTACTGGTGGAATGAGAATATTACCGAATTCAGAAGGCGGTGCAACGGACTCATCATTCCGCTACCTGCGCGATAGCTCTGATATCGACCCCTGGGGCAAGGCGTACAAGGTAGTGATGAGCAAAGTTAGAGGGCCCAGAGCGCCGCAACCCACAGATCCTGCGCTTATGGACAGCGTAGTGGCGACTCTCTTTCCACCCCAGAGTGGACGGACAGAAATATATGAACTACCCGCAGATATGGGTGATATTTCACCCGTGACAGCTGAAGAGGTTTTACTGGCAATACGGAAAGTATCTGACAACAAAGCACCTGGTCTTGACGGCATCCCTAACATAGCGTTGAAAACGGCCATCCGGAAGGATCCCGAGACGTTCGCTAGGATGTACACAGCATGTCTTAAAGAAGGAGTGTTCCCCGATTTTTGGAAGCTCCAAAGACTGGTGCTTCTATTGAAGCCCGGAAAGCAACCAGAACAACCATCGGCATACCGCCCACTATGTATGCTGGACTCATTGGGAAAAGTACTGGAGAGCATTGTCACCAACCGACTGCAGGAGTTACTCGAGAGACCTGGAGGTCTATCCGAGCAACAATTTGGATTCCGTCGAGGGAGATCCACCATCGACGCCATTAATGCCGTTATGAGAACTGCGCGTGAAGCAACATCCGGAGAAAGATGGAAGAACGGCGACAAAAAGTACTGCTCAGTGGTAACACTTGACGTTAAGAATGCCTTCAATTCAGCGAGCTGGGTGCGAATAATGCAAGCAGTAAATAGTTTCAACGTACCGGGATATCTACAGCGAATCATAGCTAACTACTTCGAAGAAAGAGTTCTTTTGTATGACACCAAAGACGGTGTCAAGCGCTACGACGTCTCACGAGGAGCTCAGTGCTTGGCCCCACTTTATGGAACATCATGTATAATGACGTTTTTTGCATCGAGCTCCCAACGGACACCACACTAGTTGGCTATGCGGATGATATCGCACTTGTGGTAGTAGCGAAACATATCCACACCTTGGAAGCTCTGTGTAGTGATGCGATCGACAGAATTATGCGGTGATTGAGTAGTGCGGACTTGGAGTTGGCTTCGCATAAAACGGAAGCGGTTCTTTTGAGCTCTCGGAAAGTACGCGAAACGTTCACATTCAGAGCTGGAGAGCACGAGATCATCTCGCAGCCGAATCTGCGATATCTTGGAGTGTTAATCGACACTCGAATGTCTTTCAAGTATCATCTCCTGGCGATCAGCGAAAAAGCCTCAAAGATAAATGGTGCGCTCTCACGCATCATGTCAAACACTGGGGGTCCACGCTCCAGCAGACGAAAACTACTAGCAACGGTCACGAGTTCTGTAATGCTATACGCTGCACCGATTTGGGCGGATGCGACGAAGAAGAAATCGTATACAGCCGGAATCCGATCTATCTATCGTATTAGCGCACTGAATGTTGCTAGTGCTTTTCGAACAGTGTCCGATGATGCAATCGGGGTAATATCGGCAATGTTGCCAATTGACATACTAGCGTCTGAACTTCAGCGACTCTACGTAGCAGGAGATCATGCATCGAAAGTGCAAGAGCGACGGCGCAGCATTCAGGAATGGCAAGGACGCTGGGACAGCGCGAACAAAGGAAGATGGACATTTGCATTGATTTCAAACATAGATAGCTGGATAAGCCGCAAGCACGGAGAAGTTGATTTTTATGTGACCCAGCTGTTGAGCGGACACGGCTGTTTTAAGCAGTATCTTCACCGCTTCAAGCATGAGGAAGACCCGTTCTGTCCCAACTGTCCGCACGAGATCGAGGACGCGCGACATATCTTACTGCACTGCCCGCGCTTTGACACCGACCGAGCCGAGATTGCGGAGGCTTTCGGAGAAGCCCCGACCGCAGAAAACTTTGTAAGACACATTTGTGACACAGCCTACAAATGGCAAGCTTTCCAGTCTGCAGCAGCGCGAATTATGTCGACACTTCGCCGCTTTGAACGATTAAGAAACATCCAACGCGACGCACCACAGGAGACGACTGACTAAACTATTCAGACAATAACTGACGATTTTAGCAGTATTGCTATGACGGCCTCCCGACGCAATACCTGACGGTGGTTCCGGGAGGATCCACCCGTACGAGTGAGGAGGGTTTAGCGGGTTAAAGTCCCGCACTGACTTAGGCTTTTGACGCTTCCCGCCTCGTTAAAAAAAAAAAAAAAAACCTTATAGAATTTCACAACTTTAATACCCAACTAATAATGAAACTATTATAAAAAATTATTGTTATTTATAAACAATATAAGAATTAGAAGTTCATCCTTGAACTCCTCACCTTAATCCTTAGGTCCTCACCTTGATCCTTAAGATCCTCATCCTTGATCCTTAAGACCACCTTGATCCTTAAGACCACCCTGATCCTTAATACCCTCACCTTGATCCTTAAGACCCTCATTGAGACCTCCATCTTGAGACCTCCATCCTGAGACCTCCATCTTGATCCCCCATCCCCCATCTACATCCTTATTATGATGTGACCTTTAACCATTTTATATCATCATCAGGTGTTGTCCTCGTGATTTTCAATCATAATATTTTATAACCACACATTTTTTCCACATTCCTCAGAATTTCGAGTACTATCAGGTATTTAAATATAGCACATTTTTTCCCTTATCAATCAGAATTTTTATTTTCGTTCGACCTTGTATTTCAATCATAATATAGTACATTTTTCCTTATCAGAGTTTCGAATACTTGTGTAACTAAATATAGAACATTTTTTCCCTTATCAATCAGAATTTCTATTTTCGTTCGACCGACCACCTTAATCCTTAAGACCCTCATCCTTGATCCTTAAGACCCTCCTTGAGACCTCCATCTTGAGACCTCCGTCTTGATCCCCCATCCCCCATCTACATCCTTACTATGTTGACCATTTTATATCATCATCAGGTGTTGTCCTCATGATTTTCAATCATAATATTTTATAACTAAATATAGCACATTTTTTCCCATACCTTATCTCTCAGAATTTCGAGTACTAAATATAGCACATTTTTTTCGAATACTATCAGTGACTAACATTTTTTCCCTTATCAATCAGAATTTCGTTCGACGCGAACAATATAAACAAAACTCGCCATCCTTATCTTCTTCAACAGCTAGCTAACGATGTAAACAAAGATCCGATGACGTCATCCTTATCAACTTCAACCTTCTCGAACGTTCTTATCTCCTTCTAGAAGCTTCTAGAACATCCTTATCAGCACTTTTGATCCGTCCCATCGGTCCCACTGGTCCAGAACCGGTGTATCTATATTACTGGATAGGAAGATGAAAATCGAGCCTATAATGAATGGAACTAAAATAATGAAGTTAACATGTGGACGAGTATCCTTTATAGACTCCTTAAATTATTTGGCTTTTCCACTTGCACAATTCCCTAAGGTTTTTGAAATTAAAGATCATGCGAAAGTCTATTATCCATTTTACTTTAACACAATAGAGAATATTGACTATGTAGGCAAGTACCCTCCACCTGCATTATACGGTTACAGTACTATGAAGAAAGCAGAAAAAGATAAGTTATTTGCATGGTATGATGGTAATTCATCAGGAATTTTTAATAACCGCAAGGAGATGTTGGTATACTGCGTAAGTGATGTCAATATCTTACGCTTGGGATGTATACGATTCATGAAAGAATTTCTTAATATTACTAAGGTAAACCCCTTTATAGAGGCCTTAACTATAGCCTCAGCCTGTATGCTCGTCTTCCGCAAAAACTATCTGAAGGAGAGCACAATAGGCATAATGCCTAAAAATGGCTACTATAAATCCCAAAATCAATCACTAATCGCTTCCAAATGGTTGGCCTGGGAGTCTACAAAAATACAAGGCGAGATATTATCCGCTAATAATAAAGGTGAAGTTTCGACAAAAAGGTAGTTGAAGAAGATCATTTCTCTTATCCGTACGGTTTTCCATTAAGAAAGCATGCTAGCATAAGATTAATCTCAATTAATTTACCTAGCCATAACTAAGAAAGAAGTTTTAGAAAATATATATAAATGAGTATGAAAAAAAATTCTTTCACCTTACGATATAGGGCTATTGGAAACATGAACAGATTTATTTTCGATATCCCGTTTGTCACAGGGAATTCCGGACAGTATTTTGCAAAGGAGCTTGCGATACTACCTTTTGGTACATTACTTCCAGCATGCTATCACATACAGCCCCCTCATCTCTATCAGGAGCTGAGCAGAAAGACGACACAGCAACAAAAGTATGAGCGGAAGAATATCAACGGTCTGCACTGGAATGATGGCAACACATGTTATAACAGTCTACCTGATATCTTGAAGGACTTTGACAACTCTACCATGTATGTAAAGGGTCTTGAGAAAGAGAACTTCATCAGAAGATACTTACCAGAGGCCAAGATAATACAACTTGAAATGCCGAAATTAGCGGATCTTCATAATTTTCAAATTGCCTGCAAAATTCATGGTCAAACCCGGACCTTACGTTGTGCTGTACAGAACTGTGTAAACATTTATCTATTTATGCTAATGAATAAAGTTTATATATAAAAATAAAAAACAGAAAGCTTTATTTTTAAAAAAATTTTATTAACCAATAGTTATATTAAGCAGAATACTGGCACTGCAAAGCCATGGAATTTCATAAAAAAGTCTAGAATAGTTTAAATGTACGTACGAAGCCCGTGATGGTATAAAGAAGTCGTCATTGGATAATGTAAACACATTTTTCGCTCTGCATCTAGTCGTGTATTGGTTGAAATACTCCCTCACACTTTCAATAGCATTGTTGTTATGAAACATGATGATATTAAAGAAATCCATCATTTCAAGCAAACGTACCATCTCGGGATGTTTCAACTTAATGCTGCCTTCTCCTACAGGTATTCTGTACTCCTCCAGCAATACAAGCTGATTACCCGGTTGCAGGTCAACCGTATTCTTCAACTGGTTGAGATGTTCGTATACTGATAGCCACCCTAAGTAGTTGGTTGACACAGGAAACTTCCTATGGTAACCGAAGATTATTTTTGCCTCAAACGTGAATGGATCGAATCCGAGCACAATTTTCCGGTTATGGCAGCCATCCAGATAGTAGGTGTAGTTTAGTAGAGCGTTTTCACCCGGAACTTCTGACCTTTTCCTTCTGCTAGTCTTCTTATTAACGCTTTCATCGAAGAGCGCAGATTTTTTTCTTTCGAGAGGCATCTTTTTGGGACTCGTACCGCACTTCACTTTTGCAATAGTTGTAGACATATTCAACTGTAGGTTTTACAATAAAAACTGAAGCACGACTATTTCAGGCTGCCACTTTTATACTCTCGACTTCTGATTTGCAATACTGGTTGTGACAGAACCCTCCATTCTGCGCAGTACCCGACGAAAATAAATGGTGGTATAAATTAACGATTTTAACGTCATTACGCGAAAATTCTTTTGACGAGAACTGTTTAAGAAAAAACTTTAGACTCTTTCCCCTGCAGCGGGAATATATGTATACGCAACAGTATTTGCCACAGACTGACGAAAACATACCCTGTATTTCTTATTATTTATAAATATTCTTGAGTTGTCATGTAAAAATTTTTTAAAATATTTATTTGTCGGATATCTTCCAAAAGAATCAAAGTATTCTACAGGGCCTCTCCTAGGCAGATAGAGAGCAACCCAATGAGTGCCACTTTTATAAGAAGGATCGGTGTTCGCTATAACGAAAGCGGGTTTTTTTTATTTTACTGGGGAGATGATCACATGGGAAGACGCCTTTGAATAAGTTTCTAGTGACACTATTCGTTTTCAGAATGTGAGCAAGCTCAATCGTGTTCATTCTTGAACTTTTGAAATTACTTCTTCAACGTTTATGATCTGTGTATGAGAATTAGCATAACTTTGTAAGAATTCTTTTGATGATTCACCATTAGTATTCTGTGCACTGAAGCCTGTAAGTGATATTTTCTTAAAGAAGGTTAAATGGCCTTCTGACAGATATTCAACATTTACCAGACAATTCGTCATGTTTGCTTACTCGCATTTAGTTAGATACTGTGTCAATATTATGCCTTATCGCTAAGGGTATATATACTTTTTTCAGAAACTTGTGTATACATTTCGATCCTTATCTATCTCTATATTACTATCATATTCTGTGTATACAATGCAGCTGACACTGTTCTTTAGAGACTCCTTGAATCGTCCTTCAATTCGCACCACTCCTTGGTTTAACAGGTTACCACAGCCCGAGTTGTATGAGTTATTCGCTGTTAAATCAAAGGCTAACATGAAACACCCGTTGTCGAAGAATTTTTTCGATATTTGATGACCTTTATCGAAGTAGTTGATCCCGGTACCTTTGTAGAGGGTGAGATATCCTCTAGTACTGAACGGCTTAGTTTTTGAATAATCAAATTCTATAGGCTGATTAGGAACTTGCGCTCCATTTACTGACAAGTTGAGGTTCGTTATGTTGTTATGTTTGAAGTTATATGAATTCTTCGTACGATTTCCATTGTATGAGTCGTTATCAACCATAGCAAAAACTAGTAAATTCGGTATTTGTCCGAGCACTACGTTATCCAGAGAGAGTGTAAATGTGTTAGCAGGAAGTGTGTATGTTTTCACCTCTACTCGTTTGTACGGATATATGGCATTTGCACGCTGAAGTACGTTCTCGTGCGCCAAAAGTATTCCTGGATTGACGGTTACATGATTCATAAGCATTGTTGCCTCTAGTATTTTAATACGTGGATTAAGATCATCCGTCTTAGAATAAAGATAGAATTCAGGCTTCTCCAATGAAAGTATTAAGCGCAAGTCAACTCCATTTATTAGTAGTTTATCCTGATTAAGTAAATCGCTATGGATCGTCCCCATCAACTCTATTACAGCTCCTTTTCCAAGCATTGCGACTCTCTTAAGCTAGCCTTTATTTTCTTTACTTGTGCCGGCCGCTGCTCCTTCAATCACCTCCATCTCATCTTCATCCAAAAACCAACACACTGATTCTAGGTGCGTGGATGAGGCGTCCTTTCCATAATTTAGTAAATTTTCAATATAGGCTCTATAATGGTAGTTATTGTCAGTTTGGGCTATATTCTTGCCATTTAGCTGCACTGTACATTGTTTAAATAAATTGTTAACTACGCCGAATGGGTCACCTGTAGTATCTTTTTCAGTGAAGCTCTCCTCCTTGCCATCTTTAAATTTAACGAGTTGCACTTTTAGGCGCAAGTAGATGCTGGATAAATCGCGATATGTATCGCCGTGACCAAGAGAAACAAACTCTAGTACGGAAGAGTTTTCCAGTGATGCTATAGGCTTGTAAGCCACTTCTTCTGTTTTTAAAATATTACTCTGAACCGGTAGTGAGGCGATAAGATCCAATTCGGAATTCATACATTCTTTAAGCGTAGCCATCATAATTATCTATCAAATATGTCCAACACACGTTTTTTCAAATTACGGCGTTTTTTCACAGTTTTCTTTTTTCTGATCGGAATCGTTGATTTTCTCACCTTTGTACGTCTTTTGCGCTTAACCGTGCTTCTTGTCTGCATGCTTGAGTACGGATTAGCTCTTTTTATAGGCATTCGATTCCCTCTGCCGCCCATAGCATTGAACATTTTATTTATACCTTTTTGAGCTAGCTCGTGTACTACGGTTTTTCCCTGCTCCTTCAAAATCTGCTTGATAGGCTTACTCCCGACTTCTTGAAAGATTGACTTTCCTGTGTTAATAACCTGTTTTCCAACAGCCTTTACTCCTGATGTAAATATTGGCTGTAAATAACGTATTAGGCCACTAAAAAAACTCCCAATCCCCCTCCCACGCTGGTACACAAGAGGTGAGCGGTATAGTTCCCCTATATCTGAAAATTTACCCCCGCTCTGTATAAGATAATACCGTGTGTAGTGTGCATTCATCTCATTAGATAAGCATGTCACATAAAATGTGTGTTAGTACTTATCAGATATCTGCAGTATTTGTATATTTATAGCTTTCTTATCTCCGTATGAAGTGGAGCAATATATAGGTGGGCGTAAAAGACGATTCAAAGTTAACTAACTCACCTTGTTGATCTGTAATTTTAATAGAAATGCTTTCGATAAAAGTCTTCTCCAGAGGACAGTACTCTATGTGCTCAAATCTGAAAACACTGTCACATTCTTTAAGAGGGATCACTCGGAGAGACCGCACCAATTTGTTTCCTATAATTCTAGGTCTAATAATATCGGTGTAAACATGAATTAAAGTGACTTCGTTACAATCGTTTTTAACTCTGTATGATCTTTCTAACACAGAGGTCTCCTCTGTCTTGCGATCAGGTGTTTTCGGAGGGGGTTCTTCTTCTGCTCCAGGGCTAGATCCCTCCATTTCCTTGATAATAGCTGTAATTGCCTCTGATTTCTTTATTGTCTCGTCAATCAATTCTGGATCGCGTTTATCAAGCGGAGTTTTCAAAAAAGCACCTACGAAAAAGTCACCAATTTCATCGGATGTATTCCGATCTACTTTCACCGATGTCGCACCTGTAGTTCCGTCTGCTTCTTAATATGGCATGTTTAGAGGCGTTCCTTCTAGCGAAATCATAACTTCAGGTGATATATCTTTACCTGCTTTTTTCGCTGCAATCATTATTGAGTTTCGAAGTGACATCAACACTTCGTTAAAAATCTCCCTTTTTGCCATATTTTTGGGTATGACTAAAGAGAGCGTCCTTTTTTCTAAAATACGATAGTGATGTATTTTATGCCACTCAATAATAAAGCAATGAAATCTGAAACGCTAACCGGAGATGTAATCGGTAGTTTCAGTTTAAGGTCCACTCCGTGATCTTTTAGATGAAATGTATGAGATGTTGGGGGTGGTCCGTCAGGATCTTTACAACGTATCTCAGGCAGTATGAAATCATCAATGATTTTTAGTATTGCTTCGTGTTTTCTACGCCATCTCGGAATCTGTCCAATTATGTAATCAATGATTTGAATTGTATGCCCATCTCCAAATAAACCTTTTCCGCAACTTTTCCCCCTTGGTAATTATGCAAACGAAAATCTCCGGCCGCTTTTTTTGCACTTCTATCAGGGATAAGATCGCTATCCTTATCTTTTTGTAAATTGTAAATTTCCTGTTTCAAAAATGTCATGAAAAATTTGCTATAATTGGGTTGTGAAGCCGTTAAAAATGATGCTAAGAACGCTGAGAAATTAATATCGTTACCCTCATAGCATAACTTTTGTAAATCGATATCAGTCCAAATTAATTAATTTTTTTCCCATATTCTAACCCTTATTTCTCTCGAATGAGATTCTGATTTCTTATCCGCTGTGTCTGAGCGACGACGACGCTTATTTCTCTTATCCTCTTCTTCATCTTTATCTCGGATGAAGCGTTTAGTCCGACTAACCGATTCGCTTTTCTCTATCTTTCGCCTTGGTATTACAATCTCAGTAATTCCAACACGCCAATCGCTGCCAAACTTGCATGTGCTTGGTAGAATATTCTCAAATGAGGATAGTGTATTTGCCGGATAAGTATCTAGAGAACTGTTACTAAGCAGGCACACGTAGAACTCCTTATCAGTTATTGTTACAGGCATTTTAAATCTATCCCAATTCGGCTTAGCCCTGGTGGTACTACTCTCTGACTTATTCCTAAGCCTTTCGCTCTGCCTGGTAACTCGCCTAATGGGTAAGTTTTCCACCGCACGCCCTAATATAGGTTGTGCAGCCATATTTAAGATTTTTTCATCCTGTGGCCTCTCTTCTTCATTCGCAGTATCTTGAACTAGCACTTCCGCACCAGTCGCTGTCATAGTTTTTGAAAACCTCATCCAGCGCGTCAACACTCATGTTGAACGGAACTGTATATTGAGTTATTCCGTCATCGCCAGTTATCACCTTATATTCTTTCCGGTGAATGATCTACCACATTCAATCTTTTCCGGAATTTTGACTGTGGCTTAAGGGTTTTAGCAATACCGCTTGCCGATAATCGTCTCTTGAATTTAGATGGCATTTCTTCTTTTGGCGGGGTTAAATCTATCATTGATTCAAATATCTCCTCCCCCCGCATAGGTGAAGTCTGGATTGATTTTTCATCGCTAAATTTAATTTTCGTCTGGGTAGTATTGTCGCGCATATTTCTAAAACGGTGTTGATTTGACTGATCAAAGAGTGGTTTTGCTTTTGACTTTATATCTAGAAAGGTGTTATTCCTACGTCGTGTATTAAAATATTTTATAAGCTCGTTCCGGTATTGATACCATTTGTTTTTATCGTCAGTATTCTTGCTTCTCAATATCTTGTTAATAGCTTTATCAAACAAACTTTGACTCTTTGTATCTTCAATCATATCTTTTAGATTTTCATACACTTCTGGGGGGAGTAGAAGCATTTTATTTAGGTTGCCGGCTCTATGCATATTTTTCAATTAGTGATCCTATAACACCTGACAAAACACTTCCTAATAGTACAGGCAGAAATCCTCCGTTCTGAACTAATACTTTACGCTGTCGTGGCATAGATCGTTTAGGCTCTACCAACTTACGCATGCTCTTTTTATATTTACTAAGCCGAGTATAAATTTTCCGGTGAGGCGAATGATTCCCGTTTAATGTATTCAATGTGACCTCACAAAGAGTTTTAATCACCTCTGGTTCGGCTGGCTTTAATATAGCTCTTCCAAGACAAGAACTGGCGTTTTTAAGCACGTACAACATATGCTTGTTGTCCTTCAATCTTTTCATTCGACACACCATTCTCTTCTCTTAGACTATCAGCCGAACAGTAACACGTTACAAAATTTTTATTAAATATATCTGTCCTGAATCTCAATATATCATTTATATACCCAAGGTCAGGTCTACCATTAAATAGCTATGTGGCCGTTGCGTAATTCCTTTATATATTCTCATAAGCTCGGAACTGTCTTCAGGATATATTTGTTTAGCAAGGTGGTGAAATTGACTTTTGTCGCGGGGATTTTTGAAACATACCATGTATTTGCAATTTAATGATATATCACGACAAAATTTTCCTTGATGAAATACGTTCTGTGTTACTAACATAACAGAAAGATTGCGATGATGGGACCCCTTTGTAAACAGTTCGCATGCTTGTCTTGAAAATGCACTTAACATCATATCCAACACTATTAATGTAGGCTCATTAGAATCGTTTGGGAATTCTTCAGGAATTGAAGATAAGTACTCTATATTCTTTAATGACTTTAATGCTGGTATAGCATGTTGCTCAGCGTTACACCATATGATTTTTTTCACCTGTGGTTGAATCATTCCCTCCCTCGTAAGAAGATTTTCTATAAAGGTTGTTTTACCACACCCGGATGGGCCTGCAATCATAATTGTACACGGATGTCTAAAATGTATCATGGCTCCAAGTTAATATCAATGCTCTATATAATACCGGAAGTAATATTTATAACTTTAACAAAATGAGTAGACGACAAGTTGTTAATGAGATACACAGACCTGCTCGTAGACGATTCACTCGTCGGCAGGTTACCATCAGAGGCATAAATGACTTATGGCAAGCGGATCTGGTTGATAATCTGTGCATTCTCTTCTAAAAATCAAGGTTTTAAGTTTCTTTTAACTGTCATTGACACTTTTTCTAAATATGCATGGGCTTTTCCTATTGAAAATAAAAGTGCAAATGCTGTAGCAAAGGCTATGGAAAAAATTTTCAAACAACGACGTGTACCAAGAAATTTGCAGACCGACGATGGTACGGAGTTTTTTAATAAAGTATTTCGCCAGATGATGAAACATTATGAAATAAATCATTACTCTACATTCAGCTCATTGAAAGCCTCCATCGTTGAGAGGTTTAATCGGACATTGAAAAACATCATGTGGAAAGAATTCAGTATGAAAGGAAATTATCACTGGATCAACATATTGCCTAAACTACTTATTAAGTACAACAAGACAAAACATCGTACTATTAAAATGCGACCTATGGATGTTAATACGTCAAACGAGCTGCTTTTATTGTCTTCATTCTATAGGAAAGTTAAAGTTTTTTCACAACCAAAATATAGAACCGGTGATCATGTTCGAATAAGCAAGTACAAACATGTCTTTGAAAAAGGTTACACTCCAAACTGGTCGACAGAGATATTCAAGATAAAACAAGTGAGAAAAACGCAGCCTCGTACATATTTTATTGAGGATTATCAAGGTAATGTTATCCAGGGAGGTTTTTATGAGACAGAGCTAACAAAGGTGAAGCACCCCGATGTGTATCTCGTAGAGAAGGTCTTAAAACGAAAAAAAGATCGCGTGTTTGTAAAATGGCTTAGTTTCCCATCATCTCATAATTCATGGATTGATATAAAAGATGTTCTGTAACATCCAGATTTTTAGTCACCATGATGAACTTAAGACATGAATACGATCGCCTGAAAACATTCAAGAACTTGGATCTAGAGGAAAGGAAAGTTTTTAAGCTTGTGAAAAGCGGCTTCTTTTACACCAACTTGAAGGATTACGTCAAGTGCTTCTTCTGTTCTCTGATAATGAGCGCATCTTCTTCACCGACTGATGTGGAAGCTGAACATTTACGCCTATCTCCAGACTGTGTTTTTGTTAGCGGTAAGGACGTTTGTGGGCCATATGACAAGCCGATTAAGAAATCATACAAACCCTGTGTGCCATCACTTCCTACTGTAATGCGAGTGTTTGGCCTGTTAATTCTGATTTTTCTACTGGCGATTAAAATCATCAATATCTACGATGTCATCTACGAACGATAAACAAGTACGTTTCTGTGATAAGGTCTCTGTCAGATACATGTTTGCCTGGGACTACGCATATATGTAGATCTAGTAGAAAAAGTACTTGGCAAACCTATGTATTAGACTGAATCAGGTTCCAGCGCAGGATTCTAAAAATGGAGGAATTACTAAAACCTATTTTACTTAAGAAAATCAATTGTGTAATCAGAAGAAAGTTATCTGCATAAACTTTATTACGTACACAATAAAAAATAAAGCCCGACAACTTGTTTTATTTCATACCTTAGATATCATATTAATCTCGACTCATGACGCATAAAAGAAATCCGCTATAATCACTCTTGACTTGAACTAGGCGCGTTATCAAATTTACATAATCTGATCTGAATTAATTCTCACATTAGGCGAAATTTTCCCATGGTACCGAACATCATACAATATCCGAAGACTCGTACAAAAGAGAAACTTGTAATAATTCTACCTGACTTGAACTTGACTCGAGATCAAATTTACATAAACACAACCGATTAAAAAACCTGACCTTCTCACACGAAGACCTGCGCATAAGCGAACCTGTAATAATTCCACTTGACTTGAACATGACTCGAGATCAAATTTTCATAAACTCAACCAAGTAAAAAGCCTGACCTTTCCGATATTCATACATAAAAACCGAAACATCTACTGCACATTATTTCAGTCTCTAAAGCCTCGAAAAGACCAAAGACTGTAAAAACTTGTTTTAATTCTCACAGTGCCCGAAATTTTCACATGAAGACCCACGCATAAGAGAAACCTGTTATAATTTCACTTGACTTGAACTTGACTCGAAATCAAGTTTACATAAAAACTCAACCGAGTAGCCCGAGTAAAAAGCTGACCTAGAATACCTGTCCAAGCCTATCAGCACCCTAGAAAAGCCATCATGGCCCCAGAGAAGTCAAAACCTGACCCCGAATACCAATCAGCAACCCAGAAAAGCCATCATGGCCGTCCATCGCCGCCACAGCCGTCCCCCCAAAACATAACCATGGCCGCCACAGCCAGCCCACCGTTCACAACCCCGACACTTATTTCGGTTTTTAAATGCATTTTTGCCCCGACACTTTCAGCTTTTCAAACCCCCTACACTTTCAAATAGCCTGTCCCTATCGCACATGCCAAGAAAAGACCAAAAGTGTCGTACTTACTACTAGGCGAAATCTCTTCTAACACTAAAAAACCTCCCACTTGGCGTACACCCCCAACACTTTTCAGACCATGCTTTCAAGACGATACTTTCAGCGAATTTCCTACACTTTCAGCGTTCTAGTCCTACACTTTTAGCGTTTTACCCCCACACTTTCACCCTAAAGTTCATAACTTTCCCCCCATAGCTTTTCCCCCATAGCTTCCCCCCATCGCTTTTCACCGCCATAGCATCCCCCCTTAGCTTCTTAGCTTTCCCCCCTTAGCATTACCCCCTTAGCTTTCCCCCCTCAGAATCCCCACAAAAGCCTTTTAGACCCCCTACACTTTCATACCAAGAAAAAAAACCCAAAAGTGTCGTACTTACTACTTGGGTCTCCTGTTTTTGTGTGGGATCACTATGCACCCTCGTGGGTTTATGTGAGGCCCTTGGCCGCCATTGCAACCTAACCTAATCCATCGTATAAAGGATGCCCAGTATAAAAAGTGGCGAAATCAACGAGATCATCGATCATACCTGTATATCGGAAAGTATAATATTTTTTTATTTCCTAAGTCATTCATCATAGAAATCCATTATATAAAGCAGTCAAGTTCTATAATTTTATTTCATTTTTTGTACAAACTTCAACAATTTCCTTTTTCTTACAATAATAAATATTAAGATAAATAATTAAAAACTATTTTATTTCTTATTCTCATTTTTATTTAATGAAAAATATAAATATATATATATATATATTTATAAGCTGCGATCTATTAATTTATTTCATATTCTATTATATATACATATATGCATTAATATAAATGTATATATGTTCATATATACATATATGTTCATATATACATATGTATAGTCTTCAACATCATAATTTTCATGCCGTTTCTAATTTTATTTATTGTGATGTCTATCTCTTGTGATTGAAATAATTTTTTCGAAATAATTTCGGATTATAAACTCATTATTTATATTATGCAATTAAATTTTAAATTTTAAAAACGATCTTAACTTTTAAATAAATTTTTCAGATGACTATTATATTTATTGATTTTAGATTGCACTTGGAATATTTTTTTTATTAGTTCAATACTTTATTAATAAGACCTCAGTTCAAAAAAAGTGAATATATTAATTATTAATATGTAGTTCGATTTTCTTCGAAGATGTCTCCCTATGGACCAGGAACTATATTTCATGCATGTGAATTAAAATAAGTTGTAAGTTGTTTTTACAAAATATTATTATTGCAATTGCATAATTCATTATTACAGAAATATCAATATTACAAAATTAGCATTTTCTACCCAATTTAATTTTCTGTGAATTATACTTGTCTAAATATTCACGTTTTAGTACAAAAAATAACAATAAACTCATTTCGAATTTTTTTTAATAATAAAATGACTAAGTAAAAGGGTCCTACGAAGAAAAAAGAAAGAAATTACCTATTATACATAATACTATTTCCAAATAAATTGATATTATGTTCAAAGTGAGAGTTTAAATTGAGAAGTAGAAGTAGGAGATGTGAACCTCAGAAAATTTATCTAAAAAACCTACATAATATAATTTCCTGTATTCTATTAATTTTATATCTTCGTAGGTATATGTTATGTTGTTTATTAGTGATGTAATAACAAATATTTATAACCAAAAATAAAAGGTTTGCATTTGTGTTTGAATAGGAATCTATGAATCATTATACACATATTAATCATCAAAACCTATTTCTTGATATGTATTTAAATAAAACAAAATTTAAAACTTACTTTGAATTATACAACTGCAATAATTTTCATAATTATTTAGGGATGAGAGTAAGCTTATATATTCCGGACCAAATACATTGTTGATTCAATGTTTTGAAATAAAGTGTCATAATAACACATACAAAATAAAAAACAATATTTTTCAGATATTCATATCAGTAATAAATAGTGCATTTCTCAGATCTGTGAACATTCGAATTGGTGTTTGTTTTATTAATAAAAGTTCAGTTGTTTTTAATAATAATTTTATAATAAATGTTTTAATATGTTGTTAAGTGCTACTCTGGCAAATATTTAATAAAGAAAGTATTCAATTACGATAACGCCATCAAGCTCAGTTGCAATTTTTAAAACACAGCGTACCCAAAATGAAAAATGAAAAACAGATTACCACCAAAGTATTAAATGTAACAAAACTGTAGGATTTGTTGAGTAAACGATGCAATTTATAAATGCCATAGCAATTGGTATCATTAACTTGTACCAAATTTATTCAATTATATAATACTGTTAAAAAAGGGTCTGTAGGTCTAGAAATCATTGGAATTACTAGAGAAACTTTCTACACTCTCATTGATCTTATGTTTTCCATAGCATATATATTTTTATATTTTTACAATGCACAATGGCTGAAATTATAATCCCTAGTAAAAATCATAGAAAACTTTCATTTCAAATAATGCCATTTAAGTGGAATTCGTGTGAACTTCACAAATGGATGAATCATAACCATGTGTGTCTTCCTACAACTAAAAAATAGTTTCTTATTAAAAAAATAGAGCTTTCATGCATATTTCTGAAATAACTCCAAAAAAATTTTTTTTAAATCGATCGCAATACATATATAATTATTAAAATAAAAAAAATAAGTTAAGATTGTTGGATCAAAAATTGAAAAGCCATTACTTAAAACAATTTTTTTTATGTAATAGAGTCATCTGTACTCTTAGCAGGGTATAGTGAGAGTTTCTAATTAAAACATTTTTGCTATAAAACAGATTAACGAGTTTTATTGTGCAGATCAATTATATATTATTATAGTTATATAATACCTCTATAGTCTTTGTACTTACATTAAATTATTTTAGCATTGTACTGGCGAAATAAGCAATATTCTTTAGAAACTGAATTATTTTTAACAGGTGATAACCGTCAAAATTAAAGTTGTTCTATATAAACCCATCGCAATGTTATTCGAGAATATCAGTGGTTATAAATTAAAAAGTGTTAATTTCAAGAGTTAAATAATCTCTCAATTTAGCTGGGGAAGACACTACCTTGAGAGTTATATTTCATAAATAAAATATATAAGAAATTTAACCGGTTCTTTGAATTTCTTATAATATTTCATTAAGCACTTTATACATTTTCATTTCAATATATTTTTTTTAAAACAACTCAATAATTTTTTAGTTCATAAAGTTTGATACAATAATAAAGTAAGCTCTACTTTTTAGATTATATATATTGCAGATTTAAATGCTAAATTTTAAATATACAAATCAAATTTAATTATTATTTATGAACTCAAATTTATATTGAAGTAGATATTTTAAAACTTTGTAGTTTATTTTTCAGACACAAATCTTTGAAATTTTATTTAATTTATATATTCGCTTCTTTTTATTATTCATAAAATGTTTGATGGTATATTGAAAACAATATTAATCTAGCTGAATAACCATAACCTTCCATCAAAGCACCCTATTACAGTTTGGAGCACAAAGAGTAATAAAGCTCAATCAATGCTATGTAGGCTATACACGTTTGCATTAGCTAAACCACCTATTTTACAGTAAATTTGGTAAATTATAAATCTACATCCCAAAAATTAATTAGTCGTCCAAAATTATATAAAATAGAACTAAAACTCTTAATCAGTTTGAAGTAGAAAAACCAATTATATACATAATAACACAATTAGATACTATCTGACTTTTTATCACTGGCTTTATATTATATTGCGTATTTTAAATATAGATATTGAATGTACCACAAAATAAACTAACCGTAAAAGGCGAATATGCATTTTAATCAATTGTGAGTTCAGTGTTCTTCATACTTATTTGCTTAAATTAATATGTTTTATTTTAAATTTTCAGGTACTGAGCTAATGTTAGTTAATAACAAAGTTTTAACAAAAAAAGAGCCACAAATAATTATTTGCTTATATGGTTCAAATTAAATAGAAAAAAAAAATAAATTCATATAATTTTAAATTATTTAGAGATGTGAGCCGTCTTTTTTGAAAGTGGAATAACTCCATCGTGCAAAATAAAAATTGAATTTTTAATTAATGTTTTTTACTTTAAAATTTTAATTTTAATAAAGTCAATACCAATAGAAATATGAACTTATTCATTTTTGCTTGTATTTTTTATAAATTGTTATTTTTAAAAGTGGAATAAGTCCATTTGGACCGTTTATTTTCTTTAACAATTTTTACAATTATTATTGCATAATAGAATTTAACAGGTTTATAGAGTTAATACATCACTCGAATTATATTAAAGTATACCAATATTTTTAAATTATTTCAAACATAAAACCCTAAATATTCCAATGTATAAAATGGACTTATTCCACTTTCAAATACAACGGCTCATGTATGAAGAAATTCTTTTTCATATATGAGTAAGACTTTAATACATGTATTAATTCAAGTTCTCTTACACTATTGCAAGTATTAATACAAAATTATTTAGAGTTCATATCGTGGTATAAAATAGAAATTTTGGAGATTACAAAATAAGGTGACAAAAAGTCTCATGTTCTATTTAAAAATAGTTCAATTTCGCTGTTTACCTCTTCGCCATATACATAATATAAAAACAACAATTATTATTTTTGAAATTATGTTACAAAAATTATTAAAACCATATTTTTTAAAATTTCTTTAAAATTTTGTTATAATAAACGAAAACTTTATTCCTTTTCAACATCACAAAATTAATCATACATATTATTTAGAAACTATAATACATTTTTCTTTGAATGGCTTCATTATTTTTGTCTTTACTCGTATCTTGTAAGTTTTGTTTTTAATGAAATCTTGTGTCTCAATTACAGAAGACTTAGGTTTTTACTTTGGAATATAAATGTTGCAATTTTTCGCTTTGCTTTGTATTGGTTTTATTAACTTAGTTGAAATGTATATAGTACAATGTATAGCTAAAAATGTATGTGTTATTACAAAGAAGCCGTTTTGTTATTTTGCTTTAAATATTTTGAAAATGTTCTTCTTCCTAATTATAATTAGTTTTAATTATCTAAAAAAACTAAGTTAATTAAAATGTTTTCTTTCTGATTTTTTTAATTATATATACCTTATATATACATATATTATATTTATATATAAATATACATATATATATATATATAAATAAACATACCATAAATCACAATTTGTGAAACATGGGAAATAAATGTTCATACTCACGAGCCAATGTATGCGGTTACTTGATATTTATTTGAGACAAGATAATCATAGTCAATTACAATATAAATATAGCAGCAAAGCACGATATGAATCTCACTGTTTAAACAAGCTAAAAATGTTTGAAAATTATTTAAATAGTATTTGAAAATAACTTCTACTGAAGAATATTTCATTCGTTTTTTATATGAATATTAGAGTTAAAATATTTTGTTATGAAATTTTTAACTTTACTGCTCACGCAAATCTTTTATATAAATAGCTCTATATGTTCGTATAGAGAGTTGTCTAAGGGATCCAAGATAAAAAGACAACAGTTTATGTATGTAAATATTCGTATATATTCGTATAGACCACTGACATGTCACACCAATTCAAGTATGCTGTGTATCACAGGTTAAATGAAATGCCACAATAAATAACTAGTCAGGGGTTAATATCAATTTGAACGCCGTTTTACAATTTAACCTATAGCTATGGTGTGGATAGCAAAAAGGGAATCCGAATTTGGTGGTAAGTTTATGGATCTACTCATTGCATACATTGACTAGTAAGTGTACACACTTACTATATGAACGTAGTTTTGTTACATATGTATATTTAATTTTATAATATATATGTATATAACGAATATATACATTTATATTAAGATCAAATATTTATAATATTATTTGTTTCGGTATTAAAAAGCCTACTAGTTTGCTATTTGTATTTAATTTTTATTACATTAGTTAGTGCTTGTATTTTAATCTTTTACATACAAATTTTATTATGTTAGTTTTTTGCTAATATTATTTAAGTTACAGAATTTCTTAGACAAGAAATCTTAATTTATTTCTAATTTCAAATTCTATTCATATGAATTTTGTTCTTATACTTATAAAGGCTCACCCCGCCTCTCGTGGTGAATGAATGCACGCAGAAAGTTATAAAAAATATCAAATTAAGACTTAAATTTTTTAATTTATAAAGTTAAGAATTAAATTGTATGTAAACAATTAATTATAATTTAGTTTGATTATATAAAGATATAAATGATTTTATTTCATTTATTTCATTTATATCATCAGATAAAGGTTTAATAGTTTAATTTTCGCTGGGTTTTCTTTTAAAAAGTTTTGCGCATTATTACTGCACATTTTAACACATCTTGTAAAAAGATCTAAAAAACTGCTAATTCATTTATACACTGTTTGAGTTTGTCCCTTCCGGTAAGTTTATTCTGATAGAAACTTCAGCTGTTACGATTACATGTCTACCATACCACTCTCATGGATAATTTCTTCCAAGCCATAGCTACTTTTTTAATGAACAATGAAAACTTATATATGTGATCGCGAAATCCTGAAATCAGTTATTGAAACCTGATTTCAAAATTGGAACCCTGTTTTAAAAAAGCCTTCTGTAGTGACTACTCTCAGTAGTTATAGGATTAGTTGTACCATTGATACATAAGGTCACTAGATACATAACACTCCTTACCTAAGGTTTGGCAGATACGTCTAATTCGGTCGTTTTTAAAGCGAAATCTCATAAACATGAAAAAGTTTTTAATATACTGGCTTTTCACATTGGTACGCATCTACCAAACCCCTCTTAGGCCCGGACTACATGGTCGGTTTTTTTTCCGGTCCGGAGAAAATAAATTCCGCCTTCCGGAAAGAATGAAAACCATGTCCCATAGAAATGTATGAGATTTTGGCTCGTCGACTACATGACTCCGGAAAACCGGACGTCCGGAAAAAAACCTGAGCATGCACAGGTTTCTCCGGACGGTTGATCAGGAATTTTTCGGCATATCCGGAATTAAATTTCAAGAACATACAGAGTTGTATGAGGTCGACTACATGCACTTGTCCGGAATTTTTTCCGGTTCGATTTTTCCATTCGAGAAGTTGTGCTTGACCGAGATGGTCGACTCAGAGCAACTAATTACAGTGCAACCCGCTTATAAAGTGCACTTTTATAACGTACTTTCGGTTATAAAGTACTTTTTTCAATCCCCATGCACAAATGTGAAAAGTTCTTGTACTTTTGTACGGATATAAAAGCTGTGTTTTTTATTCCCGGTTAACCATAAAGCTCGACAAAATTGCACGGCAAAACAACAACAGTGCGGTTACCGTAGCCGCATTGTTGTTGTTTTGCCGTGCAATTTTGTCGAGCTTTATGGTTAACCGGGAATAAAAAACACAGCTAAAGTACCCTTTTATAACGTACATATTGGTTATAACGCACCATTTCTCATAGCACTTGAGTTCTTTATAAAGTACAAAATATTAATTCGATCTGTTTACGGTTGAATTGAAAAAAATTCAAGGATAATTTTTATTTCATTTTTATTATTTATTTTATAATGTGACAGCCTCCTCCTTTAAAATAAGACCTATTTCATTATTCTAGAACAAAAATTACAAGAGATAAGAATTTTCAAAGAGGACCCGGACGAAAACTTTGCGAAAACTTACTAACATACTATAACCAACAAAAAAAGTTAGATAGAAACAAAAAAAAATGAAATTATATATTTTTTACTAGTTCTTCAAGTATACAAAAATTTTCAAAAGAATAGACGATGGTAAGGTACAAAATTTGACGGAAATTTGTTGGCGATTTTTGATATATGTAGTTGGTAAATAAACAGGAGAATTTTTTTTTCAATTTCTTCATCCCATTTGTCTATTATATTCCATCTGTCTATTCTATTCTTTAATAAAGTAATTATTCTTATAAATGGAAACAACTTTTTTTTATATGTAGGTTATAACGTACTATCGGTTATAACGTTATACTTTTTGTGGTCCCCACGAGGTACGTTATAACCGGGTTGCACTGTATTACAATACATTTCAGTTCATCGAAGGAATTAATCGACATTCGATAGTACTGAAAAAATTTGTCTGGATGTTCTCTGATTTTTGCATACAAAGTATTAAAAATCCCTTCCTTCAATCTGTTTACATATATTGGGTGCACCCAATATCTTCGTTTCTTGTTTGCTTTCTTTTTATTGTTGTTAACAACGACCGCCAAAGATATAAGTTCTTCATAGCTTAGCTTCTCCATAGCAGAACTCACAGGCCTTAGCGCACCCATCACACCACGGTAGCTCGCAGTAGACTGAGAACTTTTTATTCCGGACGCGCGTGTAGTCGAAGCTGTCCGGAATCGGTTTTTTCCGGATCGGAAAAAAACGGACCATGTAGTCCGGGCCTTAGAGGCTGTTTTGGTGTGATTGCGTATACAGTATTGATAAACACAAATAATATAACCAGGATATTAGGTGCGTTTTTTTCAACTGGATCAGATCAAATTGAAAAAAAACGCAATGGATCATCCCGAAAGTACTTTGACAGGGTTAACAATGCTGTTTGTAAATGCCTCGGATAAAATGTCAGCTGCCCTGGCGGAAAAGTTTCGCATACTATACGACGAAACGGCTCTGTACAAAGGTCGTACAAACTAGAGTCACTTCATACGAACTAACACAAACATCCATTATCTTGAGTACGGACAATGTGTGTTTCATTTGAAACCAGAACATTTGAAATTTTTTTGCAGTTGTCTCGATTTTTCATTTTAAGAATCTCCACTAAAGTGGATAAACGCTGTATTTAGTTGACATTTCATGAGACATATTTCGATTCCGTGAAACGTCCATCAAAATCCATCTGCTGCAAAAATCGCAGGTTTCTTAAATGGCATAGTTTTAGTGTGTATTAAAACTATGCCATTTAAGAAACCTGCAATTTTTTAAGTTCGCAGGTTTTTAGTACTAAATATGTACCAACAGTGGTGATTGTCCGTACTCATGTTAGTGGATGTTTGTGTTAGTTCTTATACAGTGACTCTAGTACAAACGCGATCTGTGACATTGCTAAAATAGTTGCCATTTAAATAAGCTTTAAAAGCACAAAATTGATCCATCAATGATCCCATTTTGATTTTGGATCATCTCTTTGTTGTTGTTTTCAATAGGTGCGTTTTTTTCAACTGGATCAGATCAAATTGAAAAAAACGCAGTGGATCATCCACAAAGCTATCTTAGCAGGGTTAACAATGCTGTTTGTAAATGCCTCGGATAAACTGTCAGTTGCCCTGGCGGCAAAGTTTGGCATACTATTCGATGAAACGGCACTGTACAAAGGTCATACAAACAAAGACTTTTTCAATAATTTTCTACATTCTTTCTCTATCTTTCACATGGACTTACATTTCCGTACAAAATGTATTGAGTTACAGCGACTTTTCGATTAGTATATTCTGCCTGTTGGGTGCAAATACCTGCTACAAATTGAATTTAGTGCTAAATCGCATGGCGCCATCTGTGACATTGCTAAAATAGTTGCCATTTAAAAAAGGTTTAAAAGCATAAAATTGATCCATCAATGATCCCATTTTGATTTTGGATCATCTCTTTGTTGTTGTTTTCAATGTAAAACGAATGATCTTGATCTTGATCCAGTTGAAAAAAACGCACCTATTAAAATCGGAGTATGGAAACTAGCGGCATGTGATACACAGAACATGTAGTATGATTTGGCAGTATCTGAAACAAACAATACATTTAGTTGAAGTAGACATACTGGGAAATAGCAGATGCCGCGATTAATCGGATAATCGATTAATTTTGCCTTTATTTAACTAACATGTAGTACTCTATTTCATTACGATGATGCTATGTAGTATAGGAAGCAATCAAAGAAAATAAAATCTTGATTCATAAGTGTGGGGATTTATTTTGTATAATAATATTAGCTGTAAATAACCATTACTTCAAAAACAATAATTAAATTAATAATACATGAGACAAAGATTTCGAGTTAGGATCGTATTTTTGATGTAACTTCTGGAAAACTATTCATTCACTTTATGTTTACTTCTGTCTTACAATTAGAAAAAAGGATTGTAAGCTTACCAGCTGGTTCAACGTCATGCCTTTATACATCAAATTTCGTATTCTGAATTTCTCTATGTAAAGTCTAGTAGATACTGTCTTCCGAGCGAAACGAAATAAACTGTAAAATTTATATAATGAAAGAGGATGTTTGTATGCATCTATGTGTGTATGTATGTTTTATGTTGTATGTGTATGTTATGTTCTCTATAAACTCCTAAACCGCTCAACCGATTGGGATCAAATTTTCAGGGAAAGCTGATGGGCTTTTTAACTAGTGCTTAAGTATAACTGTGTATATTTATATGCCTTTTATTAATACATAATAATAATAACAATTTTCAGGGAACGTGTAGAAAAGTTCCACTATGGTTAGTGTGTACACTATGGTGGAGAGAGGATGCAGTAATGGTTGCAACCGAGCAACGGCAAAAATGGGAAAAAAGGTAGTAACGGGAGCAACAGGAGCAATGAATCAACAGGAGAAACGGAAGCAACAGGTGGAATCGGATCAACGGCAGAAACCGGAGGTAAGACTAGAAACGCGCTTCTATTTCGCTGACACCTATTACCGAACAGTATAGTTTAAAAAAGTGCACAGGCTGAGCAAACTTCGCATATACAAGACCATAATAAGACCTGAGCTACTATATGCAAGTGAAACGTAGACTCTCACCCAAGCGTCTGAAAAATCAATAGACGCTTTTGAACGACGAATTCTTCGAAGAATTTTGGGACCAGTAAGAGAAGGCACTGAATGGCGTATTCGGTACAACAACGAGTTGTATAACATCTATGACGACCCAGCCGCATCGACTCTTATAAAATTCAGTAAGCTGCAATGGGCAGGTCATGCGGAGCGAATGGAGGACGGAAGAATTCCCAAGCGCACATTGAAAGGTAGAGCCCATGGCAAGCGACCGGTGGGAAAACCGCGAAAAAGATACGAGGATTCAGTTGACGCAGATTGCAAATCGCTTCTTAGATGCACAAACTGGAGGACGCGGGCGCTGAACCGAGATGACTTCAGACAATGTATCCTGCAGGCCCTGGCCCGATTTGGGCTGTCGCGCCATTGATGATGATAGTTTATTTCACTCTACTTTGAAGGTACCTTTTTCGTTCGTTTTCATTTCGCCGAACACAATACTAGACTTAAAAGAATCAACAACTTTAGTGAGTAAATATGTTGCACACTCGAAGAATTGAAGTGAATTTTGTCCGAACAAAGGAAGTATGTATGTTACATATAAGCACGTAGAATATTATATGTAGGATCGCAATAAATACTCTACGTATTGTGCTCTTTCAAACTATACGCATATACAAACAAGACGATCTCGGACATCGTACCATAGAATGCTACGATGTTTATCCGGCTTTTATTCGGTTTTAATTTTCGTATTGTATATGTAACTTTTCCTGCTGTGTACTGTTGTAGATAACGTATAGAGAGTCACTTTTTCTGCTGCCTAAGTGGATGCAGAAATTCATAAATTATTTCTTACAATGCACTTTAGAGTCTAGACGTGTGGACTTTAAAACTTTAACTTAACAGCTGACCACAATCACAACAAATTAACCGATAAATTAAATGTTTAATCGAAACAAAGAGTATCAAATGATCAATCGAACAATCCAATAAAAAAATCGGTTATTTAAATCATTTGATTAATCGTTGCCATCTCTACATAAAGGTAACGATATTATATCAAACAGAAGAACTTTGAACAAAACAAAAAATGATGGGAACACCACAAAAAAATGATGGGAGCACTACAAAAAATGATGAAATAAACATTGAAAATATTATAATGTATTATACAAAAACTGGAAATATTATTCCTGCAAAGAAATTCAAAGTGTGCAAAAATCGTATTACAGAGGAAGATCAAATATCGCTCTTTTTTTAAGTTTTTAAGAAATAAAATAAAATCTTCTGTGCATCTACTCACCGTGCGCCAATAAAAGACTTACGTGAAAAACGAAAAAATCTTGCACATACGAGGGATGTTCCAAATACCTAAAATCTGTGTTTGCGAATACAAATACGAATGTTCATTCATTGAACTCGAAAATAGGAATACGAATAGTATACACTTGACTATCGGCAGTTGGGAGGTACACGGTTACGCATTATAAATTGTTAAAATTTTTATGAGCCAAGCGACTTGTAGCCATTGTACCCCACGTGCAATTGTTTAATTTCGTCATTCGATACGCAACAAAAACGTTTTGTTCTTGTGCTTGTAGTTTTACACAATTTTTTTATTGAGATTTGCATTCAAGATTATCAGGTAAAATCACAATTTTTATATTGATTTTGAATTAAGTGTGACTTTCCACCTACTTTGTGACTTGTAACTCTGGCCCTGAATAGGCCTGTATAATTTCTTTTTAAAATTATTATCTCGTGATTTGATTTCATCACAGAAAATTTTAAATTCTCAAAAGAATATATTGTAATTTCAAGAAAAAGAAAAGAAATTGTTTATTTTATTAATTTCAGATAAGATATAATGACAAACAAAGAATTCATTCCAAATTTTTTATTATAAACAACTTCCTATTTAGGATCAGAGTCTCATATCAAAAAAGTCTCAATTGATTCAAAATTCATACAAAATTGAGACTTTCGGCCTACTTTGTGACTTGTGACTCAGTCCTGAATAGGGGGCTATATTTATTTATTTTTTTTACCTCATTTAGTATTCGAGTATTTGGGTAGAATTTGTCGAATACGGTTTCAAATACGAATACATAAAATTTGGCTAATATTCTTTTACACGAATACGTATACGGTTATTCGGAACATTCCTAAAGCCAGAAATACATGTGCATATATCTGCATGCAGCGCGGCAAAACTGATTTAGAACGCTTGTGTTTAAGGGGTGATATCTAGTCGGAAGCAAAAAGTTAGACGGTTTTTTGTGGATTTTTTGCGTCCTTATTAAAAAACCGATTAATGCGAAATATTGAGGGATCATTACACTTATCTTGAACTACAAAAAAACATTTTTTATTTTAATTTTTATGAAAAAATGGCGGCTGAGCAGTGCACGGAACGAAGGTCGATTTTTTGTAGGCGTCGCGCGGCTAGCAGCAGAAGTCTTTAATGACCGTATCTGGAACAATGAAAAAAAAAATTTCATGATATGCACGAGTTTTACTACTAAAGTATATTCAAAAATTTTAATTTTTGAAGATTTGAGCGCATTTCGAAAAAAATTTCGATTTTTCTGCTAATAAATCGGCCTTAATTTCCTTATAAAAATCGTAATTGTTTATGAAACTCAAAAATCGTGTGTACTTTACTAGATAATCTATCTAAGAAGGTAGAGCCAAAATTTCATATCGATCGGATAAAAACTACTCTCCGTTTTTGAAAACATGGTTTCGAGAAAAACGCGTTTAAAGTTTCACAATGTGTTTACTACATGAAATTTTAAAGATACAGATTTGTTGATTTTTTTACCTTTACTCTGCTATCCCAGCACCATATAACTGGCCTTTTGCGTCGATTTGACTGCTGTCGATTTTTTTTCTCGCCGATTTAGCGTCACGACGGCTGGTTTTTGCCTCATGAGAAAGTGAGCGCTCGGCCAGTTCAATGCGGCGCGAGTCGCTTCCTTTGCAAAAATCGAAACATTGACGACCAAGAATTATACCAAAAACATCCATGACCTTCATTACACCAGATAATCCGTCATTGAAAATTATAGTCGTTTATTCCCGTTATAGTTCTATTCCAATGACTAAAATGGGGGTTTTAACCCCAAACCCCCTCCCCCCCTGCGTTCGCGCCTGAAACTATATATTAACGCCATATTTTCTTCATTTAGAAACTATATAGTGTACCTTTGCACCGCCGGTAACGAGTAAAAGGGGCGAAACTCACCCCGAAACTCAATTTGTCATTTTCAAGCGCTCGGCCTTGCTTCGAAAATTCGTCCTTTACGACCACTTAAAATTTGTTTTCAATAAAAAATGATGTCAGACATCACTCTTGACATGTTTTTACACCATTTAAGCCACTAAAAAAAATGGAAAAAAAAAAATTTCGACTAGATATTACCCCTTAAATGCGACGAAACACACGCTTATTCTGCATGCAACGGAGCGCTGCGAGATGTCTCTACTTCTACTTTTGCGGTGCAGCGGCAGTATTATCACAAGGACCGTTTCATCGAACTAAGAAGATATAACAAATTTTTATTCGATAAAACCAGTCGAAATTGATAATTGTTTGTTAATTAAAACAAATTCAAACTCAAACTCACAAGCAGCTATCTGAAAATGCGGTGATTTGGGACAAAGACAACCAAAAGATCTGTCAGAAAATTCTGCACATCTGTTTCAGATGCAAGGATGGCTGCATTGCTGTTACCTGCAGCTTTAGGAATAGTTGTGGGCTACGACTGACCAGAATGACCGTTTGATTGTGAGTGGAGTGCATGTGTTTCTCCCAGTGGCGGTCATATTGCTCTTCCAAGGGGGGGCCATTGAAGTTCAGTGGCTACTGTATAGAAAATTGGTGCAGTATCCCTTATCAGCGTGGATGGAAAATGTGCAAATCCTATGGTAGCTTTGGCTGGTACCTACTGCTTAAAAATATCAAATTTTCACCGAATTCAGAATATTAAAAAGCATTAACATAGCTCTGAAGGCATTTCTTGAAAATCGTTCAATTTATTAGCTGATTGTATAGTATGATATTAAAAATTTAAACCTGTTTTTTATGATTGTAAGTCCTTAAGTAATAGGAAATTTAATAGCAGGAACTAGAAAATAATATTAATTGATTCCAAAGCTTAGTGAAAATAATTTTTGATTTTAGTAGAAGTCGATGCCGGTCTTGATTTCTACAAAATTTAGAAGCCCAAACAGACAGAGATCTCTCATACTGTATGAAAAATCTAGTAGATTTTAAGAGTTTTCATAAAAATTTCGAGATTTCGCCAAATCCTATTTGAAATCTTTGGATGTAAATTAGCTGTTTTTTGAGACCATCAGAAAAGTAGTATACTTAATTTTTATTAGTTCTACTATCATACATATTTGGTAAAACTGAATATTGCGCATTATGATCCGAACTCTACATCTCATAATAATTTATTAGGTATGTATAGGGGAAGGTGGAGCAAAGTGAGCCCCCTAAGGTTTGTACCGAGATTCTGTGAAATGGGTAATAGTTATAAAATCCTTTTCGTGCAAACTCGATAGCTTAGGATGTTAGCTTAGTCATGTATTCGTGAAATTAAATTGTTGATGCTGATAAGAAAGTTATCTACTTCTTGCTATACAAACTTCAAAGGGCCCACTTTGGCCCACTTTGCCCCACTACTGGGGCAAAGTCTACTGTTCTAGCCATGTTAAAATTGTTATTTTAAATATCAAATAAAATTATATTGGCATGCGGTAAAATTTGCCCGGGGTTCACTTTACCCCGAATGAACACTAAATAGTAAGCATCTGCTGAAATTTATATACTTTTTAAATAATCATCAAATCTTACTTTGCAAGTTTCACAATCCGTACCCCGATCTCAAGGATACTGTTCCAAAAAAATCCTCAATCGCTAACAAGTTTTTTTAATCCAATTATTGAACACTGATATTTACATGAAATAGTGCCAAAATCGTAATATGAGAAAATTCGGGGAACTGTAATTAAAGTGGATTTCTTTTATAGTGCATTGTAATCAATGCTTGAAGCTTTATCAAATAATTTTTTCCCGAAGATTTTGCGCTATTGCAAACTAGAAATTTTAAAGGGGCCCACTTTGCCCCACTTTGCCCCACCTTCCGCTACATATTCACATAGTCTCCTTACTGATTAGATCTATAGTTTAGATGACTACCACCATAACCCAACCTAACCTACTCTCCTAATTTAATAATTTTAAAAAGTTAGAAATTCTCTAAAACTATTTTCAATTATTATAACTACATAATAGCAGTATCTTATACCTGTAGCTCAGTTCTGTAACTTATGAGTGAGAAATTTCTAACCAAAAAGTCAAAATGAGGACGAATTAATGCAGTTTTCTCTCTGTATTCTCACCAAATGAGAAATGAAAAATTACCAAATGCGTAGTCCGTATTTCGGTGCGGTCCATAGTACGGTGCATTCTCATTTGGTGAGAATACATAGAGAAAACTGCATTAATTCGTCCTCATTTTGACTTTTTGGTGAGAAATTTCTCACTCATAAGTTACAGAACTGAGCTACTGATTTCAATCGCATAATTTTGGCAAGTAGATTTTGAAATCTCGAAAAGAGTTTACAACAAAATTACTAATTTATTTTGTAAGAGTTAACTTTTGCAAACTAGGACATTTAAATTGAATGAACAGGAGTCGAAAGCTTGCATTATCATGCAATTTGAAATTTTGTAATATTTTATACAGGTAGTTGTGGTGACAGACAATTTTAGAACTGTATAGTGACTATTATTTGTATTGAAATTTACATCTTATTATGGTTCTAATTAATGTAAAAAATGTATGTTTTAAGTTTCACCCCGAACAAAAAAAATAAAAATAAAAATTTGAGATTCCGAAAACTTAGCCCCGATGTATTGATAAAACGGGGATAAATCTTGATAAATCTGGGGATGATTGTAATTTCAAACACTCGTATATGGGTTATGTACCATCGGAAATACCATCTAATCGTCGTAATGAGAAAGTGAAGTTTTTCATATTCAATCGGTTTCGACTGTATTTTGATAATGGTTAATAATACGAAGCTAGTATAGTGGACAAAAATATCTGTTTTCTAATACTCAATATTATGTTATAGAAAGAAAAAATGGTTCAGAAAGTCCTTCACTAAGTACTACATAAAAGCTATAATGGATTAGTGATTAAATGTTAAAAATCATCGTTTTCTACCTTGCTGAAGGACTTTTTTTCACAACATTGAGCACCTACTTATGTCACTAACTTCGTGTCGTTTACCGTTACAAAGTTACGCTCAAAAATTTATTTTTTAAGAAAAACTTCAATTTCTGAATTTAAGCATAGATGGCATTTTCGATAGTATACCAACCACCTATATATTTAGAGTTATATCATCCACAGAATGATACTATATAGGCTCTATGTCGCTATCTTGTGAGTTTACGGAGTCTTACACATATGTATACAATTTTGGTTCTTTAAGGTTCTTGAGGCACGTAATACCTATTGTCGAGATGAAACTTCAAACGAGTTTTTGTTTTTGATGGGTACTGTGAAAAAATTAAAAAATTTTAAATGGAGTTATTGGCTTTAACTAGGATTTGAAGTATCCTTTTTCCCTGAGAAGATTTCAAATTCATCCAGATATGGGAAAATTAATAGAATACCTAATGAAAACTGTCCTAGAATAATCCAAATTCAAATTTTTCAAAATTAGTTTGAAACAGTACATAAATACTTTATTGTTAAAATATAATAAAGTAAAACTCAATCCTTAACATAACCATAAGATTGATTATATATTTATATTCGAAATTTTATTACTTTCTTTTCAATCAGGAAACGAAAGACAAAAGAAAATTCAAGAAAGACATAAGAGAAAATCAGATTTAATAGCATCATATGTTACTTTATTAAGTGTATCCTTTAATCTAATAGTCTCATATAATTTTTCTTTAAAGAAGACGTGATAAAATAATCATGTGTGACGGATCTGTTAGGGGGGGCCATGGCCCCCCCCCCGTATGACCGCCACTGGTTTCTCCGAACCATTTACGGACAATATGCGAACTATCTGCGAACTATCTACCGTGTATTTTGTCCATAAGCCGTCTCGAAGAATCTCGCAGACAAGTCGAAATGTCTCCGAGAAATTTGCGAGATTCTCGCAGACGCGACCAACTGAGTATAGTTTAACATCTGTGAAATTTGATGACTGCATGCAGTTAAAAGTGGCTTTAAGTATTTAGGGAAATCTTGTTTTCCATGCATACATGTAAGAATAAGTGTGTTTTTTTTTGCGATTTATCCAGATCGAGAGTAGTGATTCAAATTCGTATTGCTTTTTCCTGTAGATAATAGGCTAGAATAGGTGTGTTAGTAAGTTAGTAAGCTTACTGGTCAGCTTTTCGCGATAAACTTTCTAATCTAGCCTACTATCTACAGGAAAAAGCAGTAAAAAAATAAAAAAACAACAGAATTCTTGGTGTCTTCAATACGAATTTCAATGACTACTCTCGATCTGGATAAATTAGAAAAAACAAAACAAACTGCTTAAATGACACTTCACCTAATTAAAATCAGAGCTCAAAATTCAGCTCTTGTATTAATTGGTTTAAGTTGAGATCAGACTTGAACTCATGGAACACTACTGTGATGAAACAGTAATACCAGTTGAGCGAAAGCATAAGATGCATTTGAAGCTTAAGATCGCATTGTGAAACCGGCCCTAAGTGTAGTGGGTGTAGGGTGTAGGCAAAAAGAACAAACCGCTTGTAATCCAGGTCATGACAAAAGTAAATTGAGTTAGTCCTTTTTTACTCCACTCTACCATTTCCGAACGCATTACATCGAGTAAGCTGTACTCACATTCATTTTATACATTTTATTTCCGAAGGCATCCCATTCCAACATTATTACAATGGTTCACACAGAAAATCGAGTGACACACGTTAAAGAAATAGGTTTTTTCAGTTTTATGAACAAATAATAGTCGATATGATCGGTAGCAAAGCGTCTGTGCATGTCCAAGCGCTCATCGGAGACGTACATAGAAATGTCGTTTCATATGAAAATAATAGTGAATGAAAAGAAGCTCCCTTGACTAGGGTTGCGATTCTGACGACAATTCGCAAATTTCCCTTGCGAATTTTTCGCTAATTTTGAATAAGTCAAAATTAATATTCGAACATACCCAATTTCGAAAATGGCTTCATTTGTATTTTGAACGTTTATTTTGTCGTTGACAGAAGCAGTCAGTAAAGTTTGTGAGGCCATATATGAAGGGACGTCATTTCAGTTTTTGCCAGAGGGGGGCAAGATGTTATGAATGTATATATTTTTATATGTAAATATACATATGTTATATATAATATATGAAAATACAAAATGCAGGGGGGGGGAGCTGCACCCTCCCCTCAAATGACGTCCATGCTTGTCAACAAACGTAATGCTTCCTTGTGCTTCACCACTATGAACTATTTTGAAACAAAAATGGCGACAACTAACTAAACAAAACGCAGCATTCTGATTAATGGAGTATTCAATCCATGTAAATTGTTCAAAATAACTGCATTGAAATCGGCGCTTCACTATCTGGGGGTATTCCTTCAGTATTGGCTGAACGAGGTCATTGTGATAAAAACGTGATATGAATATCAATAATTGACACATCGTTTTCTGGTAATGCTTCTGAATGAACTTTATTTTTTTTCATTTTTACTTGAAGATTTCTGTACCTCAGAGGTAAACTACTATACATTTCCTCTGTCAATACAAGGCAGATACGATTAACCCTTATCGGTACCTTTTCACTTTTTAAACTACTAACATTTTTGTTCTACTGCACTTAGGTACCTGGTATTTTTGGACATCTCTAAACTTTTTACTTTATTTCTTATTTTATACATATAATTTTTAAAAAAAAATTATTTCCTTGCGTAAAAGGGACTTTTACTTCCTACACCCTAATCAGGCCGAAGAGGTACCCGGGTACCTACTATGGAAAGTTTGAAATTTAGATGCATTTTTATTAAAACAAATATAACTATTTGCTAAATACCAAATTACAGTGCAACTCAGTTATAACGTACCTTGTGGGGACCACAAAAGTAGAACGTTATAACCGATAATACGTCATAAAGTGCACTTTATAAGCGGGTTGCACTGTATTTATTGAAATTGAATGAAAGCATGCGACAAAAATTAGTAGGTTTCTTCATAACCAACGCAAGTTGGGTTGTTGAAGCTGTGTTCAGTGCAAATGGTCTTATGGCAAATAGTGCATGATTTCTTGAACTTTCATTGCTTTTTGTTGAGACATAACTATAGACATAACAGCTACCAACAAGAGGCGAGCGCTCTGTAATCCGGTAATTGGTTGATGTCGCAGTGTTTATAAGCTTATGCCGCGTTTCTACATTTGCCTTCGTATGCATTGGACGAGGCATAATAGCCCGTATGCATATGTGGAAACGGCACATTCGCGTCAGTATACATATAAAATTCGCGTACATTTGTATCGATGACACTGTTTGGACGCGTATCAAAGGATTATGCTTACAGCACGAATGTACCGTTTACACTTATGCCTTCATGAAGAAGGAAAAAGACACTACCCAGCGGGAAAAAAGGGTTCGGAATATGCATTTCGTAAACATTCCTATTCGATGGATGAAAGAATTATCACACTTTTCATACTAACTATCATTCGCATTGAACATTATATCCTGTATCGACTATACTTTTAGTTTTATTATAATACGTAATTACTTCGGGCTTTACGAGTTCTGCTTCAGCATCAGACTCGTCTTCCAAAGTTTCGGGAATATATTCCTTATTGTCTGACGGAAGAAAAAGTTCTTCTTCTGAATCAGAATCAGTTATCATAGTTCTCATTTTAGTCAATGAAAATCTAACAAAAGCAGGTGTACAAATACCTAAATATCCGTAACGTTCGAGTAGGTTCACTTGGACCAGCTTTAACCGTATCACCACTCATAGTGTGTTGCTGTATCAATACAATACATAATTTTCATAACATAAAATTTTATTCCATTTATTTTCGATACTATACACTCGAAGCTTGACAGAATAGAAAAAGGAGTCATATGAAAGCGAACAAATTGGTTTTCTTCTAGATGTTACCCTTTTCGATTAACAAAAGCGATAACTTTAATTATTATTGTATGTGTAAAAATATTTCGTAAGCATACTTGTCATCACCATATATACAGTGCAACCCGCTTATAAAGTACACTTTTATAACGTACTATCGGTTATAAAGTATCTTTTTTCAATCCCCATGTACAAAATGTGAAAGGTTTTAATGTTGGTTATAACGTACTATCGGTTATAACGTTCTACTTTTGTGATCCCCTTAAGGTACGTTATAGCCGGGTTGCGCTGTATATCGAATTTATTTATTATAATATGTAAAACGTAGTCTTTCAAGAGAGGAAATGGAGTGATTGCTATAGTAGGTACCCGGGTACCTTTTCGGCCTGATTAAGGTGTTTTTTTCTTTGGCCCGATAAGGGTTAATACTCATTGATTATTGTGGCTTCCTTTAGCTCTGCTGATGCGATGATTTACCACTTAAAAATATACATCCCAATAATGCAATTACATTAATAATCCCAAAATCGAAAACAGATTGTATTGTAATTGTATTATTGTATTATTGTATTGCATCAACTGATTGCGCAGATTGGAGGGAGTCTAGCTTCTTACTACAATCAATGGTTTGCTCGGAATCAAGAATTTGTTTTTATTTGTTTCATCTGGGTTTGGTACACTCTTTCTTTTCAAAAAGTTATACATCGACGACTGTATTGATTTTTTTGACAATATCGGTCTGAAATAGACAAAAGTAAATACCCGAAATCTATTTTTATTTTATTTTTAATTTCTAAATTAAATTTTAATGAATTAGTTCACCAGATTCCAATCCGGCGTGGAAATAGAATCAGTGCCATCCTAACCACAGGGCTAAATGGGCTATAGATCTGGGTTGCAAGTCTTTGGGGGCAGTCAATTATTATTGTGTTTTAAAGTATTTAGAAAATACTGGCCACAAGAAGGCAGAAATGGAAATAATGGATATTAATTTGGAAGATTGTAGAGGACAATCTTATGATAATGCCATTAATATGCTGGGTATACATATACAACGGTCTCCAAGCGCGCATTGAATCTAAAAATAGCCTTGCCATTTACGTACCCTAGGGCCGGAGCTACCTATGAAGGGGTTCGGGGTATTTATTTTGGAGGCACCCTAACAACAAATTTTTGTACCACACAATGCCAGAAAAAAATGTTTGTTCACCAAAGATATCAGCTTTCTGCCATTTCGTGCAAATACCACTTTTTGTTCTATTTTAAATGTATTTTAATTCAAATGCCACATTATCATTGTTGCATATGGTAGAAACAGAAAAATGTAGCAGTATTTTAAAGTAAAACATACGAATTGAGTTACAAAATTAAAGTGATTATATTCAAAATTAAAATTAATGGAAAATTATATGTACTATATTATTGAGTGAATAGTTGCGGAAACAACAAAATATCGGTGAAAATTTGGGGCCCCAGAGAAATTTCTTGGAGAGGCCCTTTAATATATGGGGACCCAATGCTGTAGAGCCTTTTAGTTCTGTGTCAAATCCAGGCCTGACGTACTCTGTGCAGCACATTCTTAAAATTTAATTGTTGGAAAGTCAGCAGCAGCAACTAAGCAACTAAAAAATTTTGATTTCTACCAAATCTATATAAAATTATAAAATTGTCTGGTTCTGAAACTGTAATATTTTGAATTTTCCACGTTCTCTATGTAATAGCGCCATCAAAATTGTGTTTTCATATGACGAGTGGCGCATTATTTCTAGTAGCCTACGGACGCCGTATATCTTAGGACTAAACAGAATTTAAATCTTTTTTTGGTTTTCCAACGGAGGGGATCCACCATTCTATAACAAGCAGTAAAGTGGTCAGCCACACGTTCGTCCGTGATTATTACTCCGATTTTAACACAGGTACTCATTTACAGCTGAGTGCACTGGTAGTCCGGCACCCAATACTCATAGAGAAATATGTACTGGAGATGACAAAATGCGATTGAGTTAAAGGTGGACATCGCATTCTCTCACACGCAAAACAACAGCAATTGACAGAACGGCCCTGTTGTTTCACACTCACATTTGTCCCGCTCTTGAAATATGCTAAACAACAACAATTTCATGTAACGACTCTGTTTTGCCACATTTCTCTCATTTGTCAAACTTGACAACTGTGTGAAGGTAAAGCCGACTTTTAGTATTCTGGAAATTATTGATTTGTTTGAACACTTGTATGGACATTGTGTTTTTAAAATCAAGCAAATAAAATATCAACAGTATCATCTCTTGACAGTTTCAATTCATATCCCGTAGTAGTAGGTATCTTAGCAAGGGTATAAAAGGAAGTACGAGCATAGAGATGAGTTGCATTCACTAAAATAAATTATTGAAATTAAAAAAAAAAAATGTGTAAAATGATAAAGCATAGTTCGTAATAGTATTAATGATACGGAAGAGAAGAAAAAGCTTAGACCATACGACGAGATTCAAATCTCTAGGGATGATAAACTAGCTTGATTTTACTTCTTAGACTACTCCACTGAAATAGGTGAAAAAACCGAGATTAATAGTAATCAAAGTACTTGTCCAATATTCTTAGAATTATTTATAAGTGTTATTACGGATATAAATCAAAAATCAATTATTGCTCATGGTATAAAAGATATGTAGTAATATATTATGCGTTATATAAGTTATTTAGTCAGTCTTAAATTTTTCGTTAGTGTCAAATTCATAATGCCAAATAATCAGCGAAACGCTTTAGTTTTACTAAAACTGCTAAACTACATAAACTGTCATCTTAAAATTAAATTAAAAACAAATTATTGCACTTCGAAATTTGTAAAATCAATTATATGTACTAGGGTTTTGATAATGCTTTGGTAAGTATGTTGGATTTTGTTCACTTTACTTGTTTAGCCTTACAGTGGATATTTATCACCACGATATTAATACACTTACGATGTACCATATAATCTGTGTATAAATAAAATCAAACATTAAGATCGAATTCTTCTTAATATCAAATATTCATAACTTTAACAGTAGAATGCTATAACTAATTATAATACTAGTTATTAGTTTAAGTGGAAACATATTTGAAACTTGATTACACTCTTGAATAAAATAAATCTTTAAAAATTATATTAGTAAACATAATTTTTTTTCCCATATGAAACAAATTAAAATTTTTAAGTAAATCTTATTTTAGTCAGTACACATTTTGTGAATAACTATTAGGTTAGTTTAGGTTATAGTGGCTGCTATACATACTATAAATCGACTAACTTAGATTGGTCCATTGTCCCATATAGAGAGTATCGTAGTATTGCCATAAGGGAAAAGCTAGTTGAACCAACCAAAGGTGCAAATAAACTTGGCTACTTTATCAATTCCTGGTTCAGCTATGTTCCCGAGTCCGGAGAAGAAGAAGCTGAAAATGGTTCTGAGCCTTCAGCCGGCTAGTTGGGGATATTCACAAAGTAGATGCCTAAAGGACCAAACAGAACACGGACTGTACACGACTTCGACCGCGCGCTTTTAGAATACGCAGGATTATATGGTGATGCCTACAACACCGACTTCGTCTGCGACTGCGGAAAAGTAGGCAAATGGCCTGCGACTGTCGCAAAGTAGGCAAATGTAGGCAAATCTAGGCAAATCGAAGTCGAAGTCCGTGTTCTGTTTAGTACTCAACACTCTCTACTTCTTCCTCACTTCTACAATTTCTGCAGAGGTCATTTTATCGAATGCCTAGGCATTGTGATGTCTGCCAAAGAGATAGTGTACCATTATGACTGCATGTTATGGGTAGAGACGCGACTTCTACGACTTCTTTTCAGAAGATGAGCAGTCCTTAATGTCTTAATGCCGCACTAGCTTAGACTTGACTAGTTTGGAGCTTAGAGATTTTATTGCTATTTGGCTGTCTATATAAATCTTTATACACCACTCTTTGGGAAGATTTGTCGTGGAATTCAGATAGCCACTGGACTGCTTACAACAAAAACCTTGACTTGACAAATACTACAGTAGTCTGACAGACGACAGGATATCTGAATATTCCTGTCGGCTGAGAAAATCCCTGCCCCATTCTAATATCCATTTTGACCCATCCGTGAAAATAGCAACTTCAGATTCCCTTATCACTGGTATAGAATCCTGAATCGATGCTGAAACACGGAGTTATTAGTCGGTGAGTTTGATAAGCCCACAATCTGGATATAATGAAAAAATTCTGCAGTGGCCATAATCCGCAGAATTTCATCAGCCACAATTTTTTTTTAATCTCAGTGCGCTTTTGGATGCAGCATACGTGCTTTTGATATCTATTGGCAGCAGAAGCAGCATAATCTCCAATAGCTGTGTTTTTTATTCCCGGTTGAAAAGCTCAAATAAAAAACGCTCGCGGTTACCAGTTTACGATATTCAAGCTTCATACCATTTTCGCTTGTGAATGTGTAAAAAGCTAGTACCCAGTTGGTAAAATCTGCGAGAATCTCGCAGATTTCTCGGAGTCATGTCGCTCTGTCTGCGAGAATCTCCGAGACGTTGTATGAAAAAAATACACGTATCCGATACGATCGGTGCGCATTTGTCTCGATACGGTGCGCATTTGTCTCAATACGCCGCATGGAGACAAATGCGCACCGATTCTCGGAAACATTTCGGCGAAATTCGCGATAGCTAAAAATTTTATTGATCCGCGCCATCTGTTGTAGAGCACCAAGTGCACCAAGCGGCGAAGCTTTAAATATCGTAAATATCGTAACTATAATTTTTCTTACCCGAAGCTCCGGTCGAATGAACCGCGCTTGAACTGTTGGTAACCGCACTGTTGTTGTTTTGCCGTGCAATTTTTTCGAGCTTTATGGTTAACCGGGAATAAAAAACACAGCTGTAGCTGTTGGCATTGATTACAAAGCACCCGTGATGCCCAAGCAAGCTGCCCTCTTTACTTTAGTTAAGCCTCGTGTACATTAGCAAATAAAACTTGTTAGAGTTGCTCTAAGTCATTTATTGCTGCATGTCTACACGGTTCCCAGAGCGCATTAGCTCAAGTTTTTGCTCTACCCAGCAAATGCATGCCTTTTCAAGCAAGTTGTTAATGTACACGCTAACTTGCGAGAGTTGAGATTTTAACTCTAGCAAGAAAGTTCCGATCGGTTCCAAAATTGTTCAGCAAGTCAGTACTTTTGCATTGGATGTGAGGTTACGTTCAGTGTTAGGTGTCATAGTTCTATAGTTTACGTGTGAAATAGGAATTCAGAATCCAAGTAGAGTTCCGAGGATACGTTTTTGTTCATTGCCGATGTGGAACTTTATCTAGAGTTGTGGTATTTTTTTTTTTCGTTTTGACAGTTCAACGAAACTATGATGATGAAGTGTACACGGAAGATTTTTGTAGGGGTACTTGCTAGAGTAAAATTGCTTCATTTTGACAGATAAAGTAAACATCGCAGCAAATTACTCTAGCAAGAAATCTCGCAAGTTACTTGCTAGTGTATACGACCCTCTACACTAGTCTTGTGCACGCTTTCAGGGCTGTCCACCATTCAACGCCACCATAAAGAAGAATGGGCCTTACGATAGAGATGTTCATCCAAGGAACCGTTGCTGGCTTACATTAGGAAGTATTCATATACAAAGCAAAATATTTTTTATATATTTCTATACTTGGACTCTTTACGTTTAAGAAATATACCATATTGTAAAATTTGAAGATTACAACGAATTTTCTAATACCAAAAATACTAGTTGATACTTGGAACATATTTACCGTGGCACGTATCAATTTTCCTAACAGTGAAGAAAGAAAAAGGGACTTAAAAAATTTAAATATTACAAAAGAGGATCTAGTACCTTAGGTTTTAGGTTTAAGAAGGGGCGCAGCGCTAAAACTGCCACGCTCACTAGGCGCCATGCGGGCACATATCTAGTACCTTCCATTTTAATAAATTAAAAATAACCAATAGATGAATTTTACCATAAAATTATTCAAGAAAGAAATAGACCTCGTACATATGCTGTCGTATAGTGTAGCGTATTACAAAGTGCGGTTGGTATTATGAGTGGCAAAGTGAAGTTATTATACGAAACTATCGTATCACTATAGGTCTGTTCTTTTTGTTGGGTTTAGTGTACACTGAGTACACTTTTTACACTTGCTCTCGAGCCAGTTCAGAAAAGTGTACAAGGAAGTGGCGGAGGAAACAAGCATACTGTTTGAGTTTGAGTCATTGATTTGACGTCAAATGTTGTTTAGAAAAGTTAGTGCAAAAAAGTGCAGAAATTTTATGCAAAAAGAACAGACCTAATACTACGTTATTTTATGCCATATTTCTACTGCTCCGAAATTACGTGGGTTCTCAATTATCTAGTGGTTTCTTTTTAAATCATAGTTTATTTTGACACTGAAAGCTGTTTTCCGCTCGAAATCTTGACAGAAAGTCAGTATCATACCTCCGCGGAACGAAATGAGTCGCTTTACGCTTGAACAACGTTGGGTAATATTGAAAATTTATTTCCAAAGTGAGTGCTGTGTAGCCCAAACAAATGGAGCACCCACCACGCCTGCTGTACGCAAGTTTGTGCAAAAATTTCGTGAGACTAGCATGCTAGTGGATAACACTCATTGCCCCAGTAGTCGTACGGTGCGTATAGACGAGAATGTGGCTGCTGAAGCCGAGAGTGTGAGACTCACTCTATGAACATCAACTCACCGTCGATCTCAACAGCTCAACATTTCACGCACTAGCCTGAGGAGAATTCTGCACAATGATCTCGGATTATTCCCTTACAAGGTCCAATTGACTCAGCAATTGAAGGCGTACGACCATCCGCTTTGTTGTCGCTTCGCAATTTGGCCTTAGAGCAGCTTGAATTGGACAACGATTTTGGGCGAAAAATCATCTTTTCTGACGAGGCGCATTTTCATCTCGGCGGCTACGTTAACAAACAAAATTGCCGCCTCTGGGGCTCGATAAACCCACACGCTATTGTCGAGAAGCCAATGCATCCACAGAGAGTATCAGTTTGCTGAGGATTGTGGAGTGGTGGCATCATTTCTTCGAAAATGAGGATGGGAACAACGTTTCGGTCAACGGTGAACGTTACAGAGCCATGTCAACCGACTTTTTTTTTACTGAAATTGAAGACATGGATTTGGATGACCTCTGGTTCATGCAGGATGCTGCGCCATGCCACACAGCCCATGCCACAATCGATCTTTTACGCACCAATTTCCCAAATCGTATTTCAGCCGCCTTGGCGATGTCAATTGGCCGCCTCGGAGCTGCGATTTGACCCTTTTGGACTTTTTTTTTGTGGGGAACCTTGAAGGACTGATGTTTTGCCAACAATCCAGAAATGATTCAAGCACTTAAGGCCAATATCATCCAAGCAATCCGTGAGCTACAGCCCGAAACCATCAACAAGGTCTTGGAAAATTGGAGTGACAGAATGCGCTACTGCGAAGCCAGTCGAGGCAGCCACTTGAACGAAGTTGTGTTCCATCATTAATCGGTATGTTTACTCTTACTAATAAAGCCATAATACATGAAAAAAAATTTAATTTTGTTCATTTTATTGCATTTTTAAAAATAAATTGTATTTGGCCCACCCTGTAAATGCAAATCTATTAGATTCACCATACGAGATTGAGATTTCCAGATAGCAAGATTGAATGTAAATTTGTCCTATGGTACATGAATACAAATAAAAAAAATTAAATATTTAATTCCAAACCTTGAATTTCGAGCAAGTAGTTAAAAAATTTATTTGAAATATTGTGATACAGTGAATATTGTGGTAAAATGTTAAGTTGGAAAACATTAATTTCAATCTGTACTAGCTGGTTCCATTAAAACATTTATCATAAACTCCCGATTTGGAAATCTCAGTCCTGTTCGAAAAATTTGGTGTGGTGATATGTAGTCTTATAAAAATTATTAAAATTATGTATTTTTAAGCACTTAAATTTGAATTTTTCAACTGATAAAGCGAAAATGACGTGTTTTGAGAGAAACGAGTATTTTTTATAACGAAATTTTGTAAGATCTGTCTACAGCGAAATTTTTTCCATCCGTCTCTGAAGTCGTTATTAAGAAAAATTTATTCAAATTTGAATGAATGGTAATCTTTTTTATATTAGTATCACCCGTTTGATTTTTTATTGTGTTTATAATTCAAGACCTTTATTTTTAGTTTTGTTAAGAAGAAATATAGCTTATTCTGGCTCTCACTCTGTTCTGTTGAAATAATTGTGTGTCATATATTGTAGCAGGATAAACTTGTGGCCTAGGTCTCAGATTTCATATAAAATACGTTACAAACTTGGGTCGTTTCTCAATTCCTTGCTTCGTCTACGTCTACGTCTATGTTGACGTCACAGCAGAGCATTGCTTTTATAGCAGTTTATAAACAGGATCAGCTGATGCTTATTTGACACTTCAAAAATCAAAAATTAATTAAATTTCATAGAAAAATGTTAATTTTTTTACGTTTGCTTAGATTGACAGATAGAACCGAAAATGAATTTAGACACAGCCTTGCTACGTCTGACGTCATTAACTGTTATAGCTAGATGTTGACGTAGACGAAGCAAGGATTTGAGGAACAACCTTGGTATTGGTTTACAATAATATAGTCAAATACCTCAATACGTAATAATAAAAAAAATATTAATTTCGTATTTATTTCTGTTGTTGTAAATAAGTGCGGTATTTCCAATTTTAATTTTATTGTTGATATAGGCAGTCGGCACTCGTAATATGAAACTCTTTTCTCAAATTCAAAAATAATTTTCAATAATTATTTTGTTCAATATTAGAAAGTAATTTTTCTGTTATTATATTGGCATGGTATTTAAAGAGTTAATAAATGAATAAATTTGGATAGAAACGAAAAATATATAAGACGATAATATTGAAATCTAATAGTTCTGTCGTGCTTCTTGGAGAGGGGGGCGAGGCCTACCTCAGACATCCGCTGTTCGTGACGTTATACTCGGCGATCTTGAATGTATTACAACTCTATGTCCATTTTTTGTAACAAAGCCATCGCTTTCTACTAAAACAGCCGTTTGTCGGCCTTGTTGATCAGTCGCACTACCAACACTACTAGTACTTAACTGTCCATCTAATCCATCATTACTTTGTTCTTTGGGAGAACTGTAATCCGAATTTACTGCACATTTGAATTCTTTTATTTTTTCAGGTCCCTCGCCTCCACCATCAAAATCGGTGTCGTCCTCAGTGCCTTCAGGGCCATCACCTTTATGTTGCTTATGCTTCCGCCAGGCGTTTTGTATCAGCCGGGCACAATACTCTTCTCGTTGACGCCATAACGTCGACGAGACAGGTTCATAACCTTCAGTGTCGGGCCGAGCCGCTACTTCGCCTATATCACCGGTGTCCTCGATGGGATTGCCTTTCCGCGCAAAGAAGTCCTTCGTTAGGGCATCTAAGATATCAACACAGTACATGAGGTCACCGCGACATATAGGAATATCCATCGAAATAATTTTATATTTATTTGGTTTATGAATTTGTAACGGAGGTTCTAATACATCTAAGAATTCGGAAAGTTGATCGTATCGTATATACTGTGTTCCTTCCGGATCGAATTGTTGCCAAATTTCGTAGTACATATCATAGTCGTCGTCGGTAAGACCTTCCTGTACATCTTCCGTCGCTTGACTGTAATTCTCGAGAATTACAGCAATATACATGTTAATAACTATCAAAAAACTTATAACTAGGTATGATAGCAAAAAAGTAATGCCAACTGTCGCCGATCCGCAATTGCCTGGATAGCCTCTGTCATTGTCTGGTGGATCACATTCTTCTTCATTTATTATGCCATCTAATACTCCATCCCAACCCGCTGAGGTAGACATCTGGAATTAAATATTGATTATATAACACTAAATTCTTTTCAAGAAATAAATAATATATATAGATCGACTATTCATACCTGGAAAAGTAATATCATACTCTGTCCAAACGTTTTGAAGTTATATACATCATCTAAGCCGCTTTTGTCTTTAACGTGCATAAAAAAAGACATACCGAATATTGCGAAAATAAACATTACAAGGAAAAGTAGCAGACAAATATTGAATAGAGCCGGCAGAGACATGGCCAATGCAAAAAGTAATGTTCGTATACCTTTCGCACCTTTAACCAAACGTAAAACACGACCTACTTTAGCTACACGTACAACACGAAGCAATGTTGGAGATACAAAATATTTTTCGATGAGATCACTAAGTACAAGACCTGTAACAGAGAAAAAAAAGTATATATATTATACTCTAGCATCTAATATCGTTGAAACCCCACCTAAGATAGATAATATCACCACTACGAAATCGAACAAATTCCACGGCTCGACAAAGTAATGATATCGTAAAGCGAATATTTTCATTAAGCATTCCGAGCTAAATATTACAATAAATATCATATTTAGATAGTCTAATACGTCACTAAATGTTTGCGTTTGTTGGTAGTGATCCATTGTCATTGTTAACATGTTGAAGCCGATGAATAACATTATGATCATATCAAATTTTTTATCCGTAACTATTTCAAATACTATTGCTTGCGGTCGCCACTGAAAATAAAATAAAATAATTTAGATGTTCATCTTGGTAAAGCTACATATATTGCTGAGACCTTTTAAGTCAAACAAATTAATGAAAACCATTTTATTAGAATCTCTTAATTCCATTAGTAGTCTTGGCAGCACCGCTACTTCTTAATTTTGCAATTTGATTCTTCTTATTTTACTTTTGATCAGGCAGTGCTCTGTGAGCACTGCGATAAGCATCTTTCCTCCTCAGGTTCAAGCCGAACTTGCTTTTCCCGAACAATATTCAGGTCAAAGAGCTCTTGATGTTGAGGATGTGAGCCAAAGAGATATATATATACTGGAAATGACAAGCAGCGGTTGAGCTGAAGGCGGACTTCGTCGCACTTACTTGCACGGAAAACAACAACAAATTGACATAAGGCTCCTGTTTTGTCTCACTCACTCACACGCTAAGACGACAACAATTTGATATAACGACCATGTTTTGTCTCAATTCTCATCGTGTTTTTGGCTTCAAAGAGCTTTATAAAAAACCATTGGCTTGTCGTCTCCACTAGCTCTATGATGGAGCAGATAGAACGTTTTAGAGATCCGATTGGAATGGAATAGCCACTTGCTGGTCTTCCATTAAAGAGTCTAGAGCCTGCTTGAAAGAGATTATCTAACTCGTTCTCCTTGACAGGCCTGTGCGTAAGAGGGAGAGGGGCAAACCCTCTGGAGGGAGGGGTCAACCCCCCCTCCCCATTGCTTCATTTAAATTGCTTTTTCTAACAATGTGTACGGAATAGATTTCAAAAAACTCTTAACAATGATAAAGAAATCAAAAAAATCTGCCAATGGTCTGGGCGAAACTTTATTATTTTTGGGTCAAAGTTCGGGTGCGGTCATAGTCGGAGTATATCATCAGTTTTTTTTTCCAGATTATTAGGTTTCTTGCAAAGTTAATATTGTTCTTAAAACAATAATATTCAAAATATAGATTTTTAGCAGATTAAACATAGAAAAAGTTCGTGTAGATTATATGAATTTCGGTATATTATGCACACTAAAAGGCCATAGAAGTGCCTTATCAGACATCAGAGATATGACGAATTGTTAAAACGTATACAAACCCATTACTTATGGGAAACTTATGTGGGAAACCATAGGAAATAAAAACGAATTCAATAAATCATCGGATCTAAACAATATGTAGGCATCTCTGAGTATATATGCAAGCTGAGGGTTGAATATCTAAAAATTCTGAAAGGAGTTATAATAGGTAAATTTGAATACATCACGCGAAAGTAAAAACCAATTCAATTACTTATGACTTCAAATCGATATGACGGAACTCGTGAAAACGTGTTCAACCCTCTTATAACATCTTATGTAATGAAAAAGGAAAAAACGAAAAAAAAAATGTTTCAGACTATACTATATATACTCAATCCCGCGAAAATGAAAAAAGATTCGATGTCTGATCAGGGGATATGGCAGAGTTCGTGAAAAAAAAATATAATATCTACCTAAGGGAGTGTATCTACCTAAGATAGAAGATGTTTTTGATATATGAGACGTGATTTTTTAGAGAAATCTTATCCTCTCCACTTTCATGATCTACCGCTCACTTTTTTCGTGTCTACTACCCTGAAAGGGCACCAAATTGTTTTAGCTAAAATCGATCATAGTACGGTATTATTAAAATAAAAAAGTACAATAAAGAATTTTGTAGTCGCTTGTAACGTACCTACCATATGTACGAGTACATAATAAATTGTTATATGTATATGTTATACTTTTTATGATCAAATCTTGCAAACGGGCCTGCCCATGTATACTATTAATATAATGGACCGACATCCAGCAGAGGGTTATATTGTGCTGTGAGCCGATAAAGTTAAAACTTGATGAAATCGAATAACTAGTTTAGATCCTTTTGTGCGCATGGCTTTCCTTCGTTTCATTGACCTTTGCTTCAGTAATATTGCAGACCAGAAGTATTTCTGATGGAAATACACTGGAATGAACTGGTATACTGTAGGACTCGTGTAAAACTCGAGTTCCTGTGATAATACCCCCGATTTGAGTCTTTTAGCAAAGACTATCTATAACAAGACTGGACACACGCAGTATTTTTGTTATGAAAATTTGACGTTGGCGTTTATTTAATTAGGTAAGGGTAATAGATAGCATATAGCATGATGCATGATTAAAAAAGAGACAAAAAGTGATAACGACTCGAGTCGCAATCACCAATTCAATGGCATCCTTACAGAACGCATATAAAAAACTTCATCAAATCATGTGCAGACACAGCTCAGCTGTGCTTGTGTGATTTCATTTCTCATATTTTTCCTGTAAGTACGGTGGAACACTTGAGAATAGAATCCCCGAAAAAATGCGTTCTGTTACGTGCATTGTGAAGATAGATGCACACAGATGCGAATGAGTTATTATTATTATGGAATTGAAACTGTTCAATCAGATTTCTTTGTTACGCTTATGCAATGTTTTTTTTTGGTTTTTGTTTTCTCAAAAAATGCATGTGTATTAAGTGTCCAGTCTTCTTATGGATAGTCTTTACTTTTAGTTCAAGTTCACCTTTTGAAGCTATGGTTTTGTGATCCGCATTTCCATTGGCAGCAAATGTATGATAATTGCGAGGAGTAACGTATATACTTCTTATACATATATATTCTAGTTCTGAGGTCGTTTCTCAATTCCTTGCTTAAGTCTACGTCTACGTCTAGTTATAACAGTTATGACGTCAGACGGTGCAAAGCTGTGTCTAAATTCATTTTCTTGACTATCAGTCAATCTAAGCAAACGTAAAAAAATTCAAATTTTCTATGGAATTTAATTAATTTTTGATTTTCGAAGTGTCAAATAAGCATGAGCTGATCCATTTTGACAGTTTATCCGAGCTTTTTCTAAACTAATATAATAGCAGTGCTATGCTGTGACGTCAACATAGACGTAGTCGTAGACGAAGCAAGGAACTGAGAAACGCCCTAAGTACGTTGGTGAGCTCAATGCATACTATGCACTATACTTTTACCAGATTGCTTAGACAGACGCATTTCCAGCCGCTTCCTACCGCACTATGCGTCATATGTTAATATGCATTAAACTGTTCTCGGTATTAAGTTAATACGATTGCCGTTTATACCGCCTAAACGTACTAAGTTAATCCGTTTTGGACTAAACTTCATATTTGAAGTTGACATGCAGGTGAAATGTAACATGTCGAACAGGTATTATAATTGAGTTTAGCGGGGTCAATAATCCTGTTGGATAAACTCTATGGGCATAGCTACGCGTAGTTTCCCTTTCTTGCATGTAGCGATGAAAATCTATAGAAAATGCACAGAAATACAAAGGCTTTTTTAATAATTTTGAACATGCTGTCTCTATATTCCACATAGACTTAAATTTCCGTACAAAATGTGTTGATTTCCCACGACTATTCTAGACTATTGGGTGCCAATACCTGCTACAAAATGAATTAAACGCAGGGCGCCATCTGTGGAAACGATAAGATAGGAGACATAGTGTTGACATAATGTCAATTTAACTCGGCTCGGTTTAATTTAGTCTAGTTCTAGTCCACATGCAGAACTAAACTACAGTATTGTAATCCCGGATAATGTTATAATCCGGATCTTGTTATCAAAACAGTTAGGTCCCATTCTCCACAAACAGAATTTATCGCTTATTGGATTGGAATAAGAATTCGGTTTTGTTATCATTCGATGTATATTCCCATAGTACAAAACTTGATCGTTTCTGTTTTTCTTCGAGTTTATGAAATCAAAAAAGTGGACAAGGAACAATATCAAAAATGAAGCGAAAGAAGACTGATAGGGGATTTACATTCACACTTGAGACGGCTTCTACCCCCATGAGGCTACTTCAATCCGTTTTTCGTCGGCTGTATTCTTTACTGTGTTAATAGCGATTTACAGTGAATATGCCTCTGCGGTGCAATTTGCCGGTAATTTATATTATTTTATTACAAGTTTCAATTCAAAGGTACAATATATCAGGTAATTTTGTAAAAGGTTAAAGGTTGTATATAACACTTATTGAATAAAAAATGTATACATATGAATATTGAATAAAAAATGTATACACCTTCGGACTCAGCCGTCCGAAAAATTAGTTAACGCCTTTGGAAGAAAAGTCGAAAAGAAGCATCCTTGACCTGTGAGTGAAGACTCGATCTGGAGAATACGATGAGAATAGAGAATTGGATGCCATTTTCGATAATCCAGAAGTGTCGATCTTCGTAAAATTCAAAAAGCTGCAATGGGCTGGTCATGTGGAGCGTATGGATGACAGAAGAGTCCCCAAATGCACACTAAAGGGAAAAAGTTTATGGACAAAGACCAGTTGGAAAACCACGAAAGCGCTGGGAGGACTCTATTGACGCGATTCACTTCGAAGATGCAGAAACTGGAGGACGCGGTCACTGAACCGAGAAGGCTATAGACGGCACATTCAGGATGCCAAGGTCCGATTTGGACCGTAGCGCCATCGTAAGTAAGTGAGTACTTCTATTTCTATCCGAATTTCAAGATTCGCGACGATATAGTTCCCTTAGCGGATGCCGGCACTCCAACGATTACAGCACGGTAAATTTTCGAAGCCATTCTTTCACGTAAGAAACTAAAACAAACGGATGTGTGAACTGATTTAGTTTCGAACGCGGATTTAACCTTTATTGTAAAGTGTATGAGATTTCTTGCATTTAGAGTTTTTGTTTTTAGAGTATATTAGTCGACTGAATATTCTTCTGTGCTGGGTGCCAGGACACATGGATATTCCAGGGAACTGTATGGCTGACGAACTCGCTCGGCGCGGTACCACCCTTCATACTTCGCCGGTATATCAGAACTGCTACTGAGACTGGACTCAATTGAGAAAACCAACTCAAGATGTGCGGAGGGTACAACATGTCACACTGCGAGACAGATCCGGCCAAAGCTGGATCTTAATCGTTCTAAAAGGCTGACTCTGCTCAAAAGGGCGGACATCAGCAAAACAGTCGGTGTCCTAACCGGACACTGTCTTATAGGTCGGCATGCAGAAAGGCTTGGACTTTTCTCAAACGACTTCTGTAGAAGCTGCCAGGACGAGGAGGAGGAGGAGACAGTCCTTCACCTTCTCTGTACTTGTCCAGCTCTGTCCGTCAGAAGGAAAGCTCATCTCGGAGCGTACTTCTTCAACTGTCTTGGTGAACTTGCCACAATGGAGGTCGCGAGAATCCAACGCTTTATTATAAGCTCTAAATTCGACGAGTAGGACCGGAGTCGATGATCCTGTGGTATCACAACGGACCTTTTAGGTCTAAGTGTGTCCGTGTTCTCACGGACAGCCACGTGTACCTACCTACCTAGTCGACTGAGAAAACAGATTACGCTGCTTTTCGAACACGAGCGAGTGAGCAATAATGAGATGAGTTATTTGTTTTTTTTTCTATTTGAACGGCTTCCTAAACGAGCAAGTGAGATAGAGCACCGGTTTGCCGGCTACTGTGAGTCATTGAGCAAAGCAAGTGTGAGTAGGGTGAAAGGAAGAAGAGCAAAAATGAAAGTCTTGGGCATATGCAGCCAGTGATAGATCAGGCGATGCCGGATGAGATTGTCTATCACATTCCACACCATTGCGTCACTAAAAACTTTCGGGTGGTATTCGATGCAAGTTGTAAGACGAATTGAGGAATTTCGTTAAACGATGTGCAGATGCTTGGTGAAAAGATGCAGCGAGATTTTTATGAATTAGTGATGCGTTTCAGAAGGCACCATACAGCAATCTTCGCAGACGTAAGAATGATGTTTCGGCAGGTTAAAGTCATAAAAGAGCAATGGAAGTTGCAACGCATATTTTGTAGAGAGAGTCGAGATGAGCCGCTACGTGAGTACCAGATTAAGGTTGTCACATTTGGATTAACATCATCAGCTCATAATGCAGGGCGAGCGCTGAACCAATGTGCAAGAGATGCGAAACAAGAATACCCTGTAGCGTCAAACGTGAAAGAGAATGATTACTACATGGACGATTGTGTCTCTGGAGCGAATAGCGAAAGTGCCGCCATCCAATTAGCCATGGAAATGAGCACGGTGCTGAAAGGAGGAGAATTTGAGCTGAAGAAGTGAAAATCAAATTCCAAGGTGCTAGTCAAACACATGAGAGCTAAAGAGGAGAGATCAATGATGATGCTTGGTGAGGATACATCGGTGGTCAGCTTGAGATGGATGATAGAGCAAGATAAATTTACCTACGTGGTGAAGACACTAGTGATAGATGATGAAATCAAAAAGAGAAAGATTTTACAGTGTGTCGCACAATTATATGATCCAAACGGTTACAAAGCGCCAGTGATCATACAAGGGCAGATTATCCTCTGGGATTTGAGGCGTTTGAGCCTCGACTGGGATGAGAAAGTGCCAGCAGAAATTGAGAGAAAGTGGCGAAATTTTTGGGCAAGTATAACAATGTTGAAGCAATTCATCATTGACAGGTGGTTGAATATAGACAGTGACGTGCAAATAGAACTTCACGGGTTTGCAGATACATCAATGACGGCATACGGTGCGGTTATTTACGTGCGGTCATTGGGCATTGAGGGAACCGTGACATGTAAGTTATTGGTAGCCAAAACTAGAGTAGCTCCAATCGAAACAGTGAGTATACCAAGGCTTGAACTAGCAGCGGCTGAATTATTGGTGAGACTTGTAGCAGATGTAAGGAGAGTGATGGAGTGGGAGCAAGCGTCATACGTGCTATGGTCCGATTCGACGCTCACACTGCATTGGATTCGCAGATTACCATGCAAGTTAAAAACATATGTACGTTGCGAATCGGGTCTCATCGATTCAAACAAACACGAATGTCAATAACTGGAGGAAGATCGATACAAAAGAGAATCCTGCAGATTTACTCAGTCGTGGAGTAGATCCGGTGCAGCTAGCAGATAGCCAGTTGTGGCTATATGGGCGTAATTGGCTGAAGCTGGGCAAGGATAATTGGCCAAGCAACATTTGGGAGCCAGACGAGGCGGTGAAAGAGATGAAAGCGCTAGTAAATGTTGTGATAGATGAGCATGATTGGTTGCAGGAGTTTCTGTATAAAGCACTGTGAAGCATTTTGAAGTTAAAGCTACTGTTTTTGTATGGAGCTTTTCATGCCCGGTGGCAGTGAAATGCAAATATTAGCCTAGTATTTAAAGTTTGGGCTTTTTTTCTTTTCAATACCGGGATTTAACATATATGTGAGTAAAATGCTGATAGTAGCATTGTGAATATCGCCGGTCCCTTGCGAGAAAACCTCCGGCTTCAAAACAGTCGCTGCACGCCATCTCCATTATACATATAGCTCTATGGTTGCAGGTGTCTCACAAGGGGTCAAGAGAAAGAACGTCACTGTTGGATTATGAACAAAGCAAGTAGAATTCTTGGTTTTGTTTTGCTTTTCATCAAAAATGCAAGACCAAACGTGGGGAGAGGCGTTCAATGAGAAAGAAAGACAATAAGATTCCACAGCCAAGAGAAGAGCTAGCAAATGCAACGAAGCATCTAGTGAGAAGAGAGCAAGGTATGGCGTTAGCGGCAGAAGTCACAGCGTTGAGTAAAACGAAAGGATTCCCAGAAAAGCACAAGATTCAATTATTGAAACCGTTACTTGATTCGGAAAGCATATTGCGAGTCGGCGGCAGATTAAAAAGCGCAAGAATACCGTACAAGATCATCAAATTATCAATCCACAAGATTCAAGGCTAGCGCAGCTGATAATGGATGATGCACACAGAACACTGAAGCATGGTGGAGTGCAAGCAATGAGTCAGTTCGTTCGACAGAGGTACTGGATTCCTCGTCTGAGGGACTTATTGAGAAAATTAGTGAATGGATGTATAATTAGTACGAGATACAACGCTCGTATGGAACAGCAGCTCATGGCGGATTTGCCAGGCGAAAGAGTAAATGCGGGCAAGCCATTTTTGAACGTTGGTGACGATTATGCAGGTTCGTTTAAAGTCAGGTGGACGGACAGTCTCGGCAAGGTGATAGACAAGAGAAAGAGTTGGGTGCTGATTTTCGTATGCTTGAAAACTCGAGCAGTTCATATCGATGCAGTTACCAACATATCAGCGATGGCATTCATAGAGTGCTATGAGCGCTTCATTGGTAGAAGAGGGCGTTGTAAAAAACTGTCAGCGAAAATGGTTCATCCTTTGGTCTGGCAGCAAAAGAACTCAAGAGAGTGACTGAGCAATGGTGAGCACAATTGATCATCTCAATAGTAAAGGGACAGAATGGCGCTTTATTACTCCAGCTGCTTCGCACCAAGGCGGAATTTACAAAGCGGCAGTTAAATCAATTAAGTTTCACCTGGTGCAAGTGATAGGAACGAGAAAGTTGAATTATGAGCAATTTCAAACTCTCCTCATTGAGATAGAAGCAATTTTAAATTTTCGTCCAATTTATACCCTAAGTGATGATCCGAATGATGTGCAAGCATTGACCCCGGGTCGGTGAGCTGTTGGTAATTCCACCACCGTTCAGAACACTAGAAAAGCAACATACCCCGCTGGGCGTAGCGCTGTGGAGAGAATGAGAGATAATGGTGAAGCATATATGGGAGAGATGGCTGAACGAATATTTGACAACGCTACAAGAGAGAAAGAAATTGCGCAAAGAGCAAGAAAAAGTGCAAGTCGGACAGCTTATCCTAATTAAGAGCGAGAATTTCAAACCTGGTGATTGGGCGCTGGGTCGTATAGATGAACTAGTTAAGAGCAAGGACGGTTTGGTTAGAACCGTGGGCATCCGGACAGCGACGACGCGATTGTTACGGCCAGTAAGAAAAATATGCATTTTACCAGTCCGAAGCACAGCGCAAGAAAACAGACCAGGACAGGTGCAGGAGAATTGCAGCCGTCATCAACCAGGTCCTTCCATAGTCGAGCCGTCATGGGAAACAGTTCGTTTCCGTGGGGAGTGTATCGTTCACGTATGTGTGCGATGAAGATATCACGTGTGTAGGTGCGAGTCGGTCTGGTGGAGAGAGATCGGCGAGCGGATCGTCGTCGTCGTCATGCAAGAACCATAGAGGTGCAAGAGTGCTGTGCGCGAGAAATAGTGCAATAAATCGTTTTTTTTTAAGCTAATGCTTTGTTCCCAAAGTTCAATCGTATTATTTTTGGTGTTCCTTCCCGTTTTTTTTTCTTTTCATCGTTCATACGATACAGAGTCAACTGAATGTAATATTTTTTAGCGGGAAGGTGATGTGCGGAATTGAAGGAACATTTTTCAAAAATTAAATTTCTATATCTCAAGATTTTTAAATTTTCAGGAACTAGGACCAGTAGACCTATAGCAGAGAATTTGGACGGTGTGGATCTAGGGAGTGGCGATGGGAGGGAGTGAACATGAAAAAATTATGATTTTAATTTTTCTAAGGCCGCAAAGGATAGAAAGCTAAAAATTGTATAAGGCCACTACAGAGGCATCCCAGGAAAAAAGATTTGAAAGGTGATGGAGGCATGGTATGTGGGTTGGGGTGGTTTTTCATATCTCAGAAACGGCTTATGTTAGAACTAAAACCTATAAGTAGATGTACTACTAGAGTAATTAAACCTTTAAAAAAAATCGGCCAACAGTCTGGGATAATGTATGGGTTGAAGTTCAAAACGTGCTTAATGATGAGATGTGGTGTAGGTAACTATGGGAGTGACAACCTAAGAAATAGCTAGGAGGTTATGTAGAACGTTAGTTTTTAGTTGTCAGTCGCATCTCAGCATTAAACGTTTCGGACCTCAACCCATATATAATAAAGTTGCGCCCAGACAATTGACCGATTTCTTAAATATGTACAGGAAAAGAGATAAGCATTTAGAAAAGATGGTACCGTGTAAAAATATAGGTTAGGTTAGGTTAGGTACCACTCATCCAAACTATGGATCGACTCACTTTGACCGTTCAGTTGGTTCATTGTGATACCACCAAAATGTAAAAAATGTAAAAAAAACTACCTACTGTATGTAAAATTTAACTGTAGTTGATTTATCAAATGTTAAAGGGATGAAAGAGAAAACGGAAGATATATAATCCTTTTTCTTTTTGAGAAGCACAACTAGGCGTCTCTGCAAACTACATGCACTCTTAATATTCTATTTTATCTCCTACCAGAATATAAATTGGAGTTCAAAATATTATAATCTAAAGTCTTATAGGTATTTACATCCGCCTGTCATGGCAGCAGTATGATTTTGTTGTTGTTTTAAGTCACAAGTATTGTGAATGTATATTTATATTTTTATATATAAATATGTATATTTATATTTTTATATATAAATATGCATATATTATGTATATTTAATATATGAAAATACCAAATTCAGGGGGGGGGGCAAATCCCTGCATCCACAAATGACGTCCCTGGTTACGTGGTTTTAAAAAAAAAAAAATTTTAATTTGCTGAGCTTTAAGCGGGATTTCCATTGTTGTCGCAATTCTGCGCCTGCGTCACACGTCGAACATTCTTCAGCTATTTTCTGTGCCGCAAAATTAATTTCCTATGACTTTTCTGTTAGACGTATAAATGCGACGACAATGGAAATCCCTCTTTACTCTCGGTATTTAAGTAAACAATTTGTTATCTATCTGCAAAGGTATTGGAACACTTAACCCGAATCCAAAATAAAAAAATGAGATTTACATTAGGTTCCATATGCATATAAAATATATAAATGCGTTAGGCTGCTTAGACACTATCTCTTAAAAGACAACGCGAGAAACTGAAAATTTCGTTTAATTTTATTTATAAGAAGGTGCAGTAAATACCTTTGGTCTCGGAATGGCTTTCAGTGGTTTCTTTGATCCCATCTTTTTCATTGCATTGTAGTACTTTTTTTGATCTTCAGTCATGAACATTTCTAGAGATCCGCCAGCTTTTTTCTTTTGCTCGTTGAAGTTATCGATGATCACACCAATGAATAGGTTAAGTGTGAAAAATGATCCAAAAATAATGAAGAATACAAAATATAAATACATATAGATATTTGTTTCGCGAATCGGTTGCTTATCCACCTAAAAATATTCAGACAGCAAAATTGATTAACGACGGTTTGATATACTACTGGTATATAAATACTTCTCTTGAATCGATAGCGTCATTCATAATTTGTATCCAACCTTTGAATGTCGCAACTTGAAACAGACATAAATATGCATTACCGACATGATCAAAATTCATAGGTGAATTCTCCCATGTATAATTCTCGTTCATACATGCATTCCGATTCGGAATTATTTCATGACTAATTGTGGTTTTATTGGAATCGACGCACTATAATTAAAAATATTTTAACATTTTCGACGTTTATTTTCAAAACCTATCGATGAGTTTAAATGAAAAAGATTCAGTTTTTTAATTTTTTAAATTTTGTTGATAAAGTATAGTAGTATAGTATATCTATATTTTCTGAAGTTCAAATACAGTCAATTTCAATGAGACAATTTTCATATTACTTCGTCGATAGGTTAAACAATTTGTATTACCTTAAAATATTTTCCAGCAAAAAGCTGTACACCCATTATGGCAAATATAAGCCAAAATATTAGACACACCAATAGCACATTAAAGATGGACGGTATAGCTTGAACCAGAGCATTAACGACGACCTTTTTATATTTTTTTTAAGTTATAAAATAGACGCAAAAAGAGAAAAGGCTTACGTTAGAGTTTATATTTTTTTAAGCGTATATTTTTCCTTAATAAGTAAACTAAAATTGTAAATTGCTTGTGCTTGAAGATGTATAATACATTTACATTTGAAATCAATGCCAAATTCAAAACTGAATAGAATGAATGTATTAACAGGATATACCGCAGTCAAGAGGTAAGAGAAGCAGAAAAATTTTCTGCGATGTTATGTATTTAATTTTAATCGAAATCATGATACAAATAATATGTAGATCCATAGGAAAACCAAAATCTTGAAAAATTAATGATCGAACGACTTATCTGTCTGGTACTGCTACAACTGAACGATAATCGTGCAGTGTGTGTGGTTGCCTTCGAACTGGAAGACGTTAAGGCTGTATTTTAAATTTACCATAGTTGGAGAGTAGAAAAGCCATCAATGCAGAGAGATAACGCAAAAAACTACGAAGGTCTATGTGTGTTTCTTGCATCCTTGTTCAGTGCAGAACAGTTGAGCGACATGAGAAACAGCAACAAAGTTTACATTTAGGTTAAGTATTTTTAGGTTAAGTTGGAATGCGCCTTCATATGCATTGGATGAGGACACTACCCAGCGGGAAAAGGCTTCTAAAGAATGCATTTCGAAAACATTCCTATTCAATGGATGGAACAATTCATACTAATTTTTTTTCTGTAAAGTTGAAGGAATGATTCTCTATACATTTTTCAGAATGCGAAAAAGACATGTTGCAATGATCTTGCATAAAATACAAAATTACATACAGCACATTATGCAATACTCATATTCCCGCTGGGACTGAACTGAACACTTGGTATCCCCACCACTGCCAAAACCATGGCAGTTTTTGACGCACATCAAAAGGATGTGCTTGTAGCATGTGCGTACCATTTCCACATGCGCTTAGACATTCGCGCTCAAGGAACATGCCCAATGCACATGAAGGCGCATGTGGAAATACGTACGAACGGCATAACAGTAATCACACTGACAATGGTACTGCATTGCGATTCCGTAGTATGAGCAAGGACTGAACATTTTATTCATTAAGCCTTTTCAACTGAGTTTTTATACTTTTCAGGCATTACGCAGTTAGGCATCTGTTTGTCGCTTTCCTTTTTCTTTATCTTCTTTATATAGCGTCATTTACAATTTGCATAGCCGTCAGCCTACGACTTACTTCACTTTCAGACCGTTGATAAAAACTTGATACAGTATAGAAAAGCATCAGCATCCTTTTTGAGTAGGTACTTATAGGTACTTGAATGCGCCTTGCCAACAAGCGCTTAAGGAGGACTTTAACGAAACTAGAATGAAGCACTACATATCGAAGTAATTTGGGAGTCCTTTACCACATATAAGAATAAAGTATTTTAAAATTGCTTCAAAAAATTTAAGAAGTATTGACTCCTCCTTGATTTAAATGCAAGGCTCTTTAGTAGCGCTCTAAAAGATGTTGGAGAGATGCAAGACTAAATCATGTATTCCCCCTTTTTTATTGAAGGCAAGGCTCTTTTACAGCGCTTTAAAGTTAGTTTTTACATATGCCATGTCTTAAGTACCTTTTCAATCATTATATTCTAAGCGCTTCCACGGAGCTTTACGCAAACGTAAAGTTAAGGCCTTTCTCGCAATGACATGAAATTTTAAATTTATGTGAACGAAGAGCGTCTTTGGAGCACTCCCTGCTTCAAAAAAACGCTCGTTAATTCATTTGCAATCGCTCCATTTCCTGCTGGGGAGTCACAACGATTTAGCTGTGTTAGTGTTTCTTCGTGTACCACGTCGCTAACTTGATCGCATACAAAAATACTCATTAGGTGCGTTTTTTCAACTGAATGAAGATCATAATTGAAAAGAAAACGCTGTGGGATGATCCAAAAAAATCAATTTAAACGGTTTGCATTCCTGCTAGAAATTATGTGTCAGCTGCTGTCTGTCAAATATATATTGATATATTATTGGCAGATACTAGTGAAAAGAATGGATATAAACGAATAGAAGCAGTAAATACTATAAATTACTATGTATTGAACCAATACTGTGCAGATATTTGCGAATATTGTTTTATAAATACGGAAAATATTTATTGACGTTTGACAAATGTCAATTATCAGCTGCCATTGCAGTTGAGTTGCAGGGCGACAACTGTGAAAATGCGAAAATTTTGTTGAATTCAGAAGCAGCTTTATGATCTAACTATGATCCCATTTTGATTTTGGATCACCTCAATTGTTGTTGTTTTCAATGTAAAATAAATGATCTTGGTCGTGATCGAGTTGAAAAAAACTAAATCCCTGATTTTTTGGATTACCATATGGAGGTAATCAATTAACTAAGAAATTGCGCATTTTTGCTACTCAATCCTTCCTACAAATCTTGAGGAAATTGTGACCAAATGATAGTATATCCTATGACTATTTCTGGAACACATCCGTCGAGATATTTATTTATACATGAATATAAAGCTATTATATAAGGCTATATAATGGCAATGAAACCTATAGAATGTACAAATTTTATGTCATGATGAGAAAATGAAAACAATGGCAGAGAGAGTACTTGCACAAGTCTCAAACAGTGCTGTCATTTTAGCACAAATTTTACTTAATTTAGCAGAGAAAAATATTTTTTAGCAGACGAAAGTTTTGGCATTAATTTAGCAGAAATATTAGCAGAATTGAAAGGAAAACCATTACGACGGTTCTGCTAAAATCTTTGTTTTTATTAAAAAAAAATTTGCTATTTTGCTAGAGAAGCTTTTGGTTCGAAGCACCAAGATGAAAGATCGAATGGGATCAATCGCGAGAGTTGAAAATCCTTTACTAGAGAAGCCAGTTTAAAACTGTGTTGGACTAGAATTGAAGGAGCTGTTTCGTCATCGGATGGTATTGACTCAACATTGGCATTTGCCAGGACAGCGATGTATCCTGTCCTGCTTTCGTGTTATAGTTTCACACCAGAAACTCCTCTGACTTTAAAAAACAACCATGAAAGAAAGTTAATAATAGTTTTACTTCTTCATTCGTATATACGTAGTACATTAATTTGAAACTTTTCCGAAAACGAAAAAGATTTTTATGTTTTAGGTAAATAAATAAAAATTTGGAAAAAAATGCTGAAAACTTTCCCTATTTTTAAATTACTTTATAAACTAAACTTTGATGTGTTTTGGTATGTGATCAACCAAAATTTTTTGCATTCGGGACGTAAAACTATAAAAAAACGATTTAAAATTTTTGATTTATTCACCCAGTACAGTAGTCGCCATTATGTCATGTTCAGCAAATGGGCTCTATGCTGAAACCATCTTTTGCGCGACCCTGCGGGGCTAATGGGATTTGAACTACCTTTTCGCGTTCATATTTGGCTGACGCACGCTACGCTCCAAATACTTATTGCTCATCCCTATTGGACTAATGGTGCATTTACACTCAGCGTTTGCGACAAGCCTCTATTCCCACCAAAAAATCAATCAATGAAATAGCTTGTGCAGTCGCAAGAGTCTTACATTGAGAACCGGTTTGTAATGGCCTGATGGGGGTAGCTTCTCGCCTCATGGGTGAGTGTAAGCGCACTATTAAGGTATTTAAAAACCCTTTCTCGCGTTTATGTGTAAGAAAAATGTCGAACGAAACCCTAATGGCTCGAACTGTACCAAGTGAGATGTACCGAGTGAGATAACAATTTTAAATCAAAACATAATTTTAGTTTATAAAGTTATTTAAAAATAGAGAAAATTTCATACATTACTTCTTCGCTTGTGCGTTATACAGCATTTTTACCGTTGTAATTAATCAGCGGCTCTATGAAAATTAAGTATACCTAGTACAAAAATTTTACTGAATTATAGTTGGCTGAATTTTTAGCACAATAATTTTTGTAAATTATTGTTAACAGAATTTTTAGCAACAGTTGGATGTAAAACATTCTGCTAAGTGCTAAATTTAGCAGAATCCTATTTTTTCTGGTAGCACTGGTCTCAAACAAATCATTCCTGAGTAATATCGTGATCGGACAGTTAGAGATACAAGTGGTTCGAGAATATTTACATGGCATACAATCCAATTACTACATAGTGAAGCACAAACGTTCTGAACTTATTGATCTACTGTAATGAGAGAAGGAAGTGATAGAAACAAATTATTCAACTGTGTACCTTAACTCGTCTGTAGTTACCGTGTATACGATTCTTCTGGATTAGGTATTCGGATTAAATGACAGATAGTTGGTCGAGCATTAAGTAGATATAAGGATTTAAACATTTTTAATCATTTTCAAGATTTTGATATTATCTTAAAAAATACCAGCAACAACAGGAATATAGACAACTCAGAATCTTAAGAAAATTTAATATCTGTATTCTACATATTGATTTATAATACGTAAAACTATGAATTCCATTTTCTTAACTTTCACTAAAAACATTACATATATAACATAATATATATTATGAATGGAATTTATCTAAGCAATTTTTGTAACAAGAACGCAATTAACAATTTTAGTCTAGTTATAAGATATATTAACTTAAAAAAGCTTTATTATTAAAATAGTAGGGTAAAAAAAAGTTATATGTCGAAAGCAACATATATAAACAATATAAAATTCCAATTAAATCCGAAAAATCAATTAAAAAGAAAATATTTAAGTTTAGTTGTACCATATTACATTGACAAATCAACATTAATATACAACATGCACAATAATAATATTTAGTGCTTCCATTAAAACTCGTGCAGGAATAAAGCGGTGTATATACATACAGTAATAAGAAAATCCACAAGCCATGTGATAGTCGAAAAATAAGAATTCAGAATTCGCAAAGTATGTAAACTAATGTGGTGGAAACAAATTATTAGTAAGTAAGTTTCAGTATGTATAGTCAATTTATGTTGTAATTTTTGTTATTTCATCTTTCAAGTTAGGCTTAGAAATTATATTTCATCTACTAAACTAAGAAATTTTGGCAGTAAATTTTATAATTCAAAGAAGGTGCCATATAATGGAAAACAATTGTGTGCTGGTGTTTCGAGTGATCTTTTATTAAATTTATATTAAAATTGATCAGCTCTATGTATGTGTTTTATTTATTGCGTCGCTGTTTCCTTTTCATTCATCAAAGATTAAAATGTTATTTGTTAATGAAATGTGAATATTTGTCGCTATCACAAACATTGTAATGTTATAGAAATGCTAAGAATAAAATGGTGTGAATAATGAAATTTTGCGTTTTAAGTAAATATTCCTACAGTTTTTTTCAATTTGAAAAACATAACGAATGTGTTGCACCACTTTTATATTTTTTGGAATAGTCCATTAGACGTCTATATTGGGCATCTATCAAAATACGTTCATGCCAGAAAATAATGACAAAATCACCTCAGTACAGAAATATTATAATGATATCAACACTTTCGTTTCAATATACTAGCAATAACCGATGAATGTTGAATATAAAATGAAGTAGGTGTTTAATAATAAAAAAATGTATTTAATTTTGATCCAAAATGTTTGAAATGTATATAAATTCTAAATATAATACCATTCCTCAAACAATAATAAATTTGTCAATTTAAAAGTAAGAACATTGCCAAACAATATTATTAAAATATTTGATTTCAATTCCTCAAGACCATTCATTATGAAGAAATTTTTCGTTTAGTTGAACAATTTTTTTAATTAAAGGAGAAAAATAATAATACGTAAGTAAAAAAATAAAAAACTTTATTATTAAAAAATAATAAAGTAAATAATTAACAACTTGTCAACATTTTTAATCTAATTTAATTTGAACTAATAAAGAACAATTCAATTATTCAAGTATAAAGTGAAGAGGACTTGTACGTACCCTCATGCCCTGCATTCGGGACATGGCACGTAGAGGTCTCAGTGCTCTTAGCGTACGCATAGTTTTGAAGGCTTGAATACCACCAGCTCCACATAGTGAAGCTACGAAGTTGATTAGCGATACCTATTCAATTGATAATTCAAAATTATGTCTGATCTTTATTCGTATACAACTTCAAACAATAAAACTTATTTAAAAAAATTCTTAGGTATCATTTTTTTTTCTTCAATTTATTAATCTATAATAACACTATAACGACCTACTACACATAGCTTAAGTATGAATTAATTGTAAGCCTACCTGAAATTACATAAGCAGATACCCACACAATCAAAATGTACTAAGCTATAGCTACTTTTGTCTGATCATGTTTAAACTACTAGATCTACTATCTCTTTTATTTACTTTCATCTCAAAACTAATTCGCGTCTGATTTAGAATTCGTGGCACAACGATTTATTAAGTTAAAGTATGTCGCTTACATATCGTACCCCGGCAAGAAAAGTGACATAATTCAAAAAAATCTGCCAACAATCTGGGCGTAACTTTATTATTTTTCCGGCAGAAGATAGGAACGCGTTCAATTCTGAAATGCGGTGTAGGCTACTATGTGACTGAAAGCCTATCAAAAAGAACAAGATCATGGAAGTGAAAATCTGATTGGATCTGAGAGATATGGAATAGTTTATGAAAAAGTACACAATCACTTTACACCCCCTTAGGGGTCAATTTTCAGAAAATCTTGAAAACACTTTCTTGATATTCATATGGAGAATACATAGAATAAAATTAAATTCATTATTTGGGACGAGGTAGTAGATATGTCGAAAATCGTGGGAAAATATGCATTCTATTTTCACAGATAATTTTTTTTGCCCCCCCTTCTGAACGCCAATAGATATTCGTTTTTTTTATTCAAAATTATTTTTCTAGTTGATTTACATATACACACCGAGTTTCAACATTGCAGCTTAAGCCGTCCCATATATAGGAAAACCACCTTCACTTGTACCACACTACCCTTAGGGGTCGAATTTCAAAAAACCGTGAAATAACATTCTAGGTATTCATACGAAGAATCCGTAGAATAAAAATGAATTCAATATTTGGAAAGACCTAGTAGATATGACGAAAATCGTAAAAATATATGAATTTTATATCTATTATATTTACAAATAATTTTTTTTGCCCCCCTTTCTAAACGCCAATGAATATTAAAATTTTTTTTTATCAGAATTACTTTTCTAGTTGATTTACATATACACACCGAGTTTCAACTTTCTAGCATAAACCGTTTAATAGTTAGGAAAAACACCCCCTACCCCCGTAGCATACTACCCCTAAAAAAAATTTTATTTTTCCAACATTCCGCTACTATAGCTCTATCTAAATACCAAGTTTAAGGCTTATATCATTAGAGGTTCTCAAGATATAACCATCGGAACTTTTCCTTTTCACCCTCCCCCACCCTCCCCCTCTTCACCCTCAACCCCAAAACTTTTTTCCCTACTAGGGTTTAATTAGCGCTACTTCTGGTAAAAATTCTAAGCATCTATCTTAAACTGTTCTTGAGATATGAAATGTGTTTGATTTGAAAAATTCTCATCCCCTCCACTTCTATGCTCCACCTCCCACTTAAAAAATTTTACTTTGATCAATCTTGTTTTGTCAACCTTTACACCCAAACCAAATTTTATTTTTCTAGAGCAATTCATTCATGAGATATCGTAATCTTAAGTTTTTCACCCCCCACCCCCATACAAAACTTCCCCCACCCAAAATTTTTCTTCATTCTGTTCTCCTAGTATAACTACAAATATGTTTTAAGTTTGAATGGTGTGCCATTAACGGTTAAGGAGATATGGATTTTAGAATGTGTCTATCTCGCCTTTTTTGGGTTTGGGACGCATTACATTTCCACCCACTCCCACACCCCTTGATCAATATTGACAATTTTTCTGCAAATAGGTCTACTATCAGAGCTCTATAGAAATTTCAAGTTTCAGCTTCCTAACATAAGGGGTTACTGAGATCTGGAAACCAAAATTTTCGGTCTAAAACACTTCCCCCTCCTTCCCCCTAACACCCCCACCCCTAAAAATTTGGTCACTTCAAGGCGCCTACCCCATCTATTCGTTAAAAAAATTTCAATTTAATATCTCAAAGCGTTTGGCAGCTACGAGCCTCCAAACGATCTTGCGTACGGCGTACGGCGTACGGCGGACAGACGGACTGAAAATTTTTATTGCTTTTTTCGCGTCTACTAGCTATGAAACGTGAAAATAAAAATTTTGAGGGTAGCAAATTTTTTTTTTTAAAAAATCAATCACAATACTTAATTATTAAAATAATAAAGTAATAGAGTATTTGAGAAATAACAAATTAAAGAAATCAACGAAACTTATATTGAAATAGTAAAATCCGTTCTTTTAAATTTTAGATAAGTACTTTTGACAAAAAAATTCTATAGAATGCAAATAAGTTAATTTAGAATATTTGGTGTTACCAGGTAAAAATTGGTGAGGTCTATCAGTTATGTAACTTTTCTTGCTTCTCCATTATTATTATTTTTTTGTTAAGGAACACCATCAAAAAAATGCTTGTTTTGAGGTTATGTCAGCTATAACTGACAGACATGACCTCAAAATTAGCATTTTTTAAGTTATTATTCTTGCGGGGGTGTGATATATAATTATTTCAGCACTATTTCTCGAAAATTACACGGCGTACTTCCACGACTATCTTCAATATGTCTATAAAACAGGCTGAGCTCATGGTAATCAAGGTGGCCTTGTAATGTAATTAGTGGGCCTCGACAACATGAAAGGTCGCCGTGGAACGTCGATCATCTTAAAAGCCCCCGATACATACGCGAGCATGTTGACGCAAACTTCAGTGTTCAGTTGCATTGCTGTCGTTGCCGTTAAGGAGCCTTTATTCATGAATTAAGGATTTAATAATAATCAATGGCGCGACAGCCCAAATCGGGCCTAGGCCTTGAAGTAATGCTAGAGTAACTTCGTTGCGAGACTTAGAAGACCATGCCACTTATTGGTCCTTCCTTGGTAAGGATCTTCAGAAGTTGTGTAACTCTCAGGTATGTCCCGAAGATGTGGCGTGAAGTCAGGGTGATTTTTATTCCTGGTAAGCCAAACCAAACCCTGGCTAAGGACTTTAGACCCATTAGTCTCTCATCGTTTTTGCTGAAAACGGTGGAGAGATTGATGGACTATTATCTCAGATGTGTCCTGGACGCGAGAGGTTTCTCCGCTTCGCGGCACGCCTATATGAAGAAAAAATCTGTCGAAACGGCCTTGCATGAGGTCGTCTCGACGGTAGAAGAATCTCTGAATGTTAAAGAGTATACTCTAGCAGCTTTTCTCGATATTGAGGGTGCCTTCAATAAAGTGGAGACTAGCGCGATCGCGAGGGCATGGAATAGATTGGGTGCTGACTCATTCATTTCGTTCTGGATTGTGTCGATGCTGTGGGGTTGAACTAAAAACTCCTCTCTGGGGGATGGATTTAGCAGAATGAAAGCCACATGGGGAACCCCACAGGGTGGGGTGCTTTCTTCACTGCTGTGGGTCCTAGTGGTTGACAAAATTTTGCAGGCTCTATCATTGACTGGAGTCCAGGTGGTTGTCTACGCAAATGATATCGTTCTGATGATGAGAGGCAAGTTCCTGGACATTCTGAGCGATCTACTAGCAGTTGGGCTTGAATCATTTAACAGGTGGGCTAGTAACTGCGGTCTCAACATCAATCCGGAGAAAATCGACCTAATCCTCTTTACGAGGAAAAAAGATCGAGAATTCAGGCTCCCACGCTTGAATAATGTTACCATCCCGCTCTCACATAGTGTGAACGATCCTAGGCTGAACTGGAAACTCACGATTGATGACAGGATCAAGAAGGCATCGAATGCTTACTATGCTTGTCAGAAAATGGTAGGGAAAACCTGGGGCCTCAACCCAAGGATAGTTCACTGGCTGTACATCACGGTAGTTGGACCTGTTCTTACTTATACGAGTAGGTTCCTGGTGTGGTGGCACGCATTGGAGGTTGGGGTCAACAGGGTCGTCATGAATAGAATTTAAAGAATGGCACTCATTGGTATCATTGGTACCACGGCCACGCAGGCTCTGGAAGTAATGCTACACGTGATCCCGTTGGAAATAGCGATAAAATCAATAGCGGTAAAGGCGGCTTTGCGTCTGCGTGATGCAGGCTATTGGTTGAGAGGCAGTGTGGGTCACTCCAGGATCTTGACCATTTTGCTGTGCTCGCCATGCTGGAGTGCACCAACTACAGGACACCGTCTTGTAGTTTTGATCATTCCTATGCGGTAAATATTCCCACCAGGCTGGAGTTGCGATCTGGGATAACCGCCTTAGACACGGTGGCTATATACACTGATGGCTGAAAGACGGAAAGCGGTAAGGGTGTGGGAGTGTACTTTTGTGACTTTGACAGTATGGGATTGTTTGGGCTACCGGATAGCTCGTGCGTGTTTCAGGCCGAGATTTGAGTTCGTAAAGGGAATGATTGACACTGAAGCGCTCAGACAGATGGAGGACGCCTTGGTAAATCTCTCGGGATACCGGCATGCAAGAATCTGCTGACCGAAACTCGATAGAAGGAGCTGTAGCTTTCTTCTTTCTCTGAGCAGGAACATTCGCAGACAACTCATAGGGGTTCTAACAGGCCCCTGTCACTCTGGGACACAAGGGGAGAGACTAGGAATACCAATGGCTAACCTGTGTCGCTGTGGTGATGAGAAAGTTGAACTGCCATTGGAGCATCTGGTGTGTGAATGCGAGAGTCTGGCACGCACCAGGTATCGGTACTTGGGGAAATTCTTCTTGACCAACCTATCAGAACTTGCAATGATTTCTTTATCGAGAACTACTCTTTTCATAAGGAAGGGCAATATTTGGAATCGGTAGTCTGGACCCCGGTTTTATACGAGGGGACCACAATGGATCCGCAGTGATCTCTCATAATGAACTGTGGCAATGTGCTTCAGTCCACCCGTCTCAACCTAACCTAAGGATACAAAACGACCTTACCCAGAGCTTTCGTCCGACCTAAAGCAGGACTACGAAAGAATTCCTAAGAGCACAATGAAAGGCAGAGCTCACGAGCGACCGGAGGGAAAATCACGAAAAAGACATGAGGACTCAGTTGACACAGATTGCAAATCCCTTCTTAGATGCACAAATTGGAGGACGCGGGCGCTGAACCGAGATAACTTCAGACAATGCATCCTGCTGGTCTTGGTCCAATTTGGGCTGTCGCGCCATTTATGATGATGCTTGAACTTTGAAATCGATTTCACCTGGCGTAGTGGAAAGGTTTATTTTGATATTGCCATAATATTTCTTGAGCTAGGATTTAATCTTACGAAGATCGGCAATTTCGATAGTACCTTAATCAATGTAAAGTAAAGTAAGATACCATACATAGCTTGCCTGTCGTAGTAATTTTGCTTGAAGGCCGGCTTACATGATGGATACAAACATGTTTTATTGAGATTATGAGGAAGATGGAAAATATCTTATGAGAAACTGATCAGGAGTGAAACGAACAGATATCACGTTCAGCTGAAAATATTGACGATATTTCTGTGAATGGGTTGGAGACAATATTTTTTGTTGCCATTAAAAAATTTCTCGTCTTAGATATTTTTATGGTTTCTGTTCGTAATTTTCTATTGTGGTGTCCTAGTTCACCATAAATTTAATAGGTGTAGCTACTAGCAAAGCGAAATTTTATGGTTAATTTGACGTTTATTGCAGCTAAAATGAACAACACGAAATGTGAGTATACAAATACAATATTTTAATATATTATAAAGATCCGAAATTACTTCTTTGACAGCCAAATGCAATATTATTTCGCAGTCGGTCTTCACTGCCGATAGCCATGAAGACTACGAAGACTGGCTACCGCGATCCTTGCTGGAAAAAATATAACACCATCGAATCAACGTCAAAACCGGTGTCGAAGGACAGGCAAATAATAAGTACGTACAATAGTTAAATTCATAAATACTGCAGATCGTTGTATCATCGGTATGTAATTTTTATTTATAGTTGAAGATTTAATAAAGGCTGTGAGAGCTCGAGAATTTTTGTGGAATGCCAGCAAATCCGAGTACAAGGACCGGCATATTCGGCCGAAACTACGGAAGTATGTACGCAAATGGATTAATCAAAAACACAACTTTTGTAATAACTTTCCTTTATTAGATTACAGCGAAGACCATTATTTGGACCTGCAAAAGAAGTGGTCAATGATAAAGACTGCTTTCGGAAGAAGCAAGGTTGGTGCTTCTAGCGGTTCAGGCTGCATCCGCAAGCCGTACAAGTTTGGTCGGTTGCTATCATTTTTGGATGATACGTGCCAATCTCGATCGTAAGTATTATAAATTATGTTTAAATATATAAGAACATAAAAACTTACTTGCGTTTCAGAGAAATTTCTACAATAAGGATTGTAAAACCATGTACGCCATCCCCATCTTCAATTGAAGCATCCAGTTGCGGCTCTTCTTCACAGCTAGCACCTAGCCGTAATGAGGGATCTTCCGACCTCAAAAGAAGGGCGCTAGAAACAGTTGAAAGCCGTGAGAAGAAAGAATTGCGGTCTGAGGACTACTTCGGGCACTCTGTAACAGCGGAGCTGCTGAAAATCCCGGAATCGCCTAGATCCAAGCTGCAGCTAGAGATAATGCAATGCGAGAAGCGAAACAGAATACATATTTTGTAACTTATGTCTATTTTATTATTATCTTTAAAGAATAAAAAGAAGAATGTTTATGTTGGAATTAAATAAACATATTGACTTTCATTTGAGCTTAAATCCTATTGGTCTGCCACGCTACAGCACCCTCCGATTTGAGTAGTCGGTGCCTCACTCTAATTGGTGCGATGAAAACTGTTGCCCAATTGCCGAATTACGCCAAATCCTACCGTCGCTTTATACGTATATAAGTTATAATTTGCATCGCATATGGCAAGAAGAACGATGGAGTGAGTCTTTTTATAATTATAAAATGATGAACCAGAATTTGCAAGTGCCTACACATTACTTTTATTAATTTTGATCGGAATAAAGAAAAAAAAATTATTTTGCATACCTGTATAAGAATGTGTTCCCCATCGATTGCACCCAAGCAATTTGGAAAATTCCAAAAAGAGAAAATTCATTCGCGATTTCTTCAAATTTCGATTTCGTTAAATCCGGGAATAATTCATTTTGCAATGAATTCCAGATAGCTAATTGATTCGCGGACCAAATTGTTTTTAGTTATGACCGACTATCTCCAAAAGTTTTTGGAAAACATCAGGAGTCATTCGCAAATAGTTTTTGAACAGTTGCGGATCGCCTACACATAGTGTTATGATACAATGTGCACCATATTGCTCGCAATTTTTATAAAAATCACGGACCCACATTTTACGTTTTCTCTTATTTTTTTAAGGGCAAATCTTTTTTTTCTTCTTCACATTTCAAGTCTTCAAAAATAACACCAACCAAAAATTTAATTTCTTCGTCGGAATACATTTTTATTTCACTATTATTTATTATTACTAAATCATAAACAACTTTGGGCACTTAACAAATTTGTCAGCGCAATTTTATAGCTACTTTGACGTTTATTGTCTGACCGAGATAAACTACGAATTTTTGCTTGCTTCAGATTCATTACATTTCAGTTCATTGTCTCGCTCTTAACTAAAATGTTCGCCATAAAGTGGAAGGGAGTGTACGTGAATATCGTCGCAGCGGTTGCTTCTACTCCGTTGAGAATTCGATAAACTATCTCTCTCACACTTTCAGAAAATATTATTTACTCTCGTCATGTAAATCCACCTTAAGATTAAAAAAGTTGACGTCGCGCCAGTTGATTCCTAGCTTGTGCAATTCGCTTTGCACTTCGCTTGTCTCTATTTCGTACAAACCCGAGAGTGCGATTTCAATAGGTCGGTTTTAGTTGCTGTAGTGTGTGTAAAAGTGTACCTTCCCAGCGGAAAAATTCCAAGCGCTTCGATTACAAGCACTTAAGGAGGACTTAAAATGAAGGACTACATATCGAAGCAGTTTGGGAGTCCCTTATCGCATATAAAGATAAAATACTTTAAAATTGGTTCAGAAAATGTAAGAAGTATTGACTCTTCCTTAATATAAATGCAAGGCGCTTTAGAAGCGCTCTAAAAGATGTTGGATGGATGCAAGACTAATTCATATATGCCCGTCTTTTTTATTGAATGCTAGGCTCTCTTACAGCGCTTTAAAGTTAGTTTTTACAAATGCCATGTTTTAAGCACTTTTTAATCATTGTATTCTAAGCGCTTCAACGGCGCTTCAACGGCGCTTCAACGGCGCTTTACGAAAACGTAATGACAAGGTCTTTCTCGCAATAACATGAAATGTTAAATTTCTATGAACGAGGAGCGTCTTTGGAGCGCTCGTTAATAAAAAGAGCGCTCGTTAATGGATTTTCAAGCGATTCATTTCTCGCTGGGTTCTTTTCTTTAAGATAATCGACAATTTTATTGTAGCTCGCCTTAAGCCAGCTACAGGCTTAGCTCGTTTCGTCTATTTCGCGTCATTCGCATCTCTCTTGTACATTGAACGAGTTTTACTTTATTATTAATAATACAGTATTGTTATCGATTTTTTAAAAAAAAAAAATTTGCTACCCTCAAAATTTTTTTTTCCACGTTTCATGACTAGTAGACACGAAAAAAGCAATAAAAATTTTCACTCCGTCTGTACGCCGTACGCCGTACGCCGTGCGCCGTACGTCGACCGCCCCACGCCCCAAGCAAAATTCTTTGAAGGCTCGTAGCTCTCAAACCAGTGGACCTATTAAATTAAAATTTTTTCTGAGAGTAGACTGGGTAGACCCCATGAATTGACATTATTTTCAGGGGAGGGGGTATGAGGGGGAGGGTGGGGGAAACGTTTTAGACGAAAAATTTTGGTTTCTAGATCTCAGCAACCGTTTATGTTAGGAGGCTGAAACTTGGAATTTCTATAGAGCTTGCAAGAAAATTACTGATATGGGTGAAGGGGTGTGGGAGTGGAGGGGGAAATAATGTGTCCGAAACGCAAAAATGCCGAGATCGACACATTCTAAAATCCATATCTCGTTAATGGCAATCAATTAAAACTTAACAAATATCTGTAGTTATACTAGGAGAGTAGATTGAAACAAAATTTTTGGGTAGGGGTAGTAGTGTACGGGGGTGGGGGGCGAAAATCTTTAGATTATGATATCTTTCAAACTAATGGCACCAGAAAAACAAAATTCGGTTTGAGTATAAATATTGATAAATAAAGATTGCTCAAAGTAAAATAGTTGAAGGGAGCGGGGGAGCACGGAAGTGGAGGGGATAAGAATTTTTCAAAAATAGCACGTTTCATATCTCAATAACGGTGTAAGGTAGATGCTTCAAGTTTTTACAAGAAGTGGGCGTAATAGAATCCTAGTAGGGGAAGAAAATTTGGGGTTGTGGGTGTTGAGGGTGAGGGTGGGGAAGGGTGAGAAAGAAAAAGTTCCGATGCTTATATCTAAAGAACCTATAATGATAGAAAGCTGAAACTTGACAATTAGATAGAGCTATAGTATTGGCATGGTGGAAATTTTTTTTTTTAAGGGATAGTATGGTACGGGGGTGGGAGGTGTTTTTCCTAACTTTAGAACGGCTTATGCTAGAAAGTTGAAACTCGGTACGTATATTTAAATCAACTAGAAAAGTAGCTCCGATAAAAAAAATGCAAATATCCATTGGCGTTCGGAATGGGGGGTTAAAAAAATGGTATGTGAAAATAAAATCCCTACATTTTCACGATTTTCGTCATTTCTACTAGGTCTTTCCAAATATGGAATTCATTTTTATTTTACGGATTCTTCATATGAATACCTAGAATGTGTTTTCAAGATTTTTTGAAATTCGACCCCTAAGAGGGTGTGAAGTGGTTGTATACTTTTTCATGAATTCCACCATATCTCTCAGGTCTAATCAGATATCGAATATCTTTTCACTTCCACAGGGTTGTTTAATAATCACCTAAGTTAAGGTTTTTTTCTTTTTCAACCTCTAGACCGCATCCCGGAATATGACCCAATTATATAATTCATATGTTACACCCTATTCTAACTGCTTCCCGAACTTTTTTTTAGGTTTTCAGTCACATAGTAGCCTACGCCGCATCCCCGGATTGAACGCGTTCTGAACTTCTACCGGAAAAATAATAAAGTTGCGTCCAGACTGTTGGCAGATTTTTTCATTCAAGACGAAAGAGAAAGAATGACGCGAAATAGGCGAAGCGCACTAAGTTTGTAGCAGGCTTTAAAGTTAAAGTTTAATTGTCGTCCTCATGACATCATCGTAGTAGTACAATCCGTTACTTTCAATGACAAGAATTAATGTGATTGTGCTTAGTTCGAGATCCGGAAACACAAAAGGTGGCAAATTTTTCGGGGTATTGTCGCTAGAGGTTGATGATGCCGGTGGATCAATGTCCTCGGTAGAGCTGTTTGCTAGTATGGTTCCGCGGAACTTTTCACAAGAATTTTTGATTTGTCACTCTGAACACGGTGAACGCTTTTTCGGAAGAATATTTTTTTTAAAGCTTATAATAAAATGCACTTGAAATGGAATACTTTACAAAAATTAACACGTCCGGTCCAGTTTGCAGTACACGGTGAACTTATTTTAAGATCGTATTAGTAGGTTTTAAAAATACGTTTTCTAAATGAAGTATCACTTTAATTAGTAACATAATTTGTCAATAAATTGAAATACTATTAGGTATACATTATAGTTGTAAAGACAATAATATTTTATCTTCTGATCTCAACAAAAATTGTATAAGCTTTAAATATTTTAATAAGTAACTGTAATTAATAAGTAAGTAAGTAGCTTGAAAGCAACAGGAACCGTAAGCGGTTTCCTGTTGCTTTTATGCAAGGAGGTTGAAACTTGGACTTGAACATATAGAACTGTCTATACCATATGCAAAAAAAGGTTTGATATGTGTTAAGGGGTGCTGGATTGAGGGAAAACAATGCGTCCGAAAAGCCACAAAGAAGGGATTCATATCTCCATAACGCTCGACGTTAGAAGTTTGAAACTTTATAATTGACTTAAGGTATACTCGGAATCTAGAGAAGGACTAACATCTTAAAGCGGTGAAGCAGAGTGTGGTGGTGTAGGGCTTATAATATGTTCCGAACTAAATGTTCTCAGAAGAGAAGATTGGATTTTTCAATATAAAAAAATAAGTGGAGTCATTTGAATGTAAGATGGTGCACGAAAGTGGTTTAAAGTTTCTGAAAACTATTTCCAAATTTTTTGATATACAGTAAGACCCCGCTTAACGCTGTTTCGGTTTAGCGCACTCGTATTTCAACCCGGAGATTCCCCGAAATTGTGCGCAGCACTAGGTTTCCAAATATGTACTTGTTTGGTGCGATGCTGTACGGACGCATTTTTATCATTTGAAACATTTGTTGACATTACTGTAAGTATAAATTTATATATTTATTAAGATAGCGGATAGCCTCGTTTAGCGCTGTTTCGCTTTACGCTCTACTTTGATGGAACGTATCCCCCGCGTTAAGCGGGGTATTACTGTGCATCACTTAATAAAGTGTTTAGTGGTTATTATTGTCTAATATGATACCGAATTTACTTAGAAGTTAAATATAATCGGTAAGAAGTATCCATTTAAGCATTTTACGATGTAAAATAATGTTGAATTTTTCACGAATTCCGATAAATTACTTTATTATTTAAAATACTGTAGTGTTATTGATTTAAAAAAAAAAAATTTGCTGCCCTCAAAATTTTTTTGTGTCATTTCATGACTAGTAGACACGAATTTTCACTCCGTCTGTCCGCCGTACGCCGTACGTCGACCGCCAAAATCCTTTGAAGGCTCGTAGCTCTCAAGCCAGTGGAGCTATTAAATTAAAATTTTTTTTAGGAATAGACGTGGTAGACCCCTTGAATTGACATTATTTTCAGGGTTTAGGGTGTGAGGGGAAAGGTGAGGGAAGCGTTTTAGACGAAAAATTTTGGTTTCTAGATCTCAGCAACCGCTTATGTAAGGAAACTGAAACTTGGAATTTCTATAAAGCTTTGATAGTGGACGCATTTGCAAAAAAATTGATGATATGGGTGAAGGGGTGTGGGAGTGGAGGGGGAAGCAATGCGTCCGAAACGCAAAAAAAGTCGAGATCGACACATTCTAAAATCCATATCTCCTAAACCGTTAATAGCAAACAATTAAAACTTAATATATAAACTTAAAATATCTGTAGTTATACTAGGAGAGTAGATTGAAGCAAAATTTTTGGGTGGGAGTAGTCGCGTATGGAGGTGGTGGTTGAAATACTTAACACTACGATATCTCCCAAACCAGTGGCACCAGAAAAACAAAATTCGGTTTGGATATAAAACTTGATAAATAAAGATTGTTAAGAGTTTGTTGTTCTTTCCAGTGTCAGTGGAGTGAAGCTCCAATACGAAATCCCCGACTGTTGATTGACCGTAGTACCTGACGAATTTTTGGAAAGAACTTTCACTGGAGAGGCCAGTTTATCATAAGATTTTGTGTTGGACTAGGTCCGAAGGACTACGGTCAATCAACAGTCGGGGATTTCGTATTGGAGCTTCACTCCACTGACACTGGAAAGAACAACAAACTCTTAACATTTAATAGCTTCAATGGTAGCATGACCATGAAAAACTAGTAACATAAATAAAGATTGCTCAAAGTAAAATCTTTGAAGGGGGCGAGGGAGTACGTAAGTGGAGGGGATAAGAATTTTTCAAAAATAACACGTTTCATATCTCAATAACAGTGTAAGATGGATGCTTCAAATTTTTACCAGAAGTAGGCCTAATAGAACCCTAGTAGGGAAAAAAAGTTTGGGGGTGTGGGTGTAGAGGGTGAGGGTGGGGAAGGGTGAGAAAGAAAAAGTTCCGACGCTTATATCTTAATCTATAATGATAGGAAGCTGAAACTTGGTATTTAGATAGAGCTATAGTAGTGGCATGGTGAAAAAATATTTTTTTTTTTAGGGGTAGTATGGTACGGTGGTGGGAGGTGTTTTTCCTTACTTTAGAACGGCTTATGCTAGGAAGTTGAAACTCGGTACGTATATGTAAATTAACCAGAAAGGTAATTCTGATAAAAAAAATTTGAGTATTCATTGGTGTTCAGAAGGGGGGGGGGGGGGCAAAAAAAATATCAGTTAATATAAAGTGCATGTGTTTTCACGATTTTCGTCATATCTACTAGGTCTTTCGAAATATTGAATTCATTTTTGTTCTACGGATTCTTCATGTGAATACCTAGAATGCGTTTTCAAGATTTTTTGAAAGTCGACCCCTAAGAGGGTGTAAACTGGTTGTATACTTTTTCATGAATTCCACCATGTTTCTCAGGTCTGATCAGATATCGAATATCTTTTCACTTCCCCAGGTTTGTTTAATAATCACTTATTTTTAAGTTTTGTTTTTTTTTCAACCTCTAGACCGCATCCCGGAATATGACCCAATTATTTAATTCATATGTTACACTCTTTTCTAACCGCTTCCCGAACTTTTTGTAAGGTTTTCAGTCACATAGTAACATACACCGCATCCCCGTATTGAACGCGTTCTGAACTTCTGCCGGAAAAATAATACAGTTGAGCCCAGACTGTTGGCAGGTTTTTTATTATCACTTGGAAAGTGCATTTAGCCTTGTTTCTTGTTGTGAAAATTTTGTGAAGTGAGGATTAATTTTAAATTTCGAAATATTATTTATTTATTGTCTTTGGGTTTATCTTAAAAGCCGCGGACCGCCGTAATCTTTATTAAGCAGAGCATATACATACATAAGTTTTGAGGTAAAAATTAAACCGCGAAACTCCACGAGATCAAGAAGTCCCTCTCTGAAAAGATGTAGTTTTTTAAGTTAGATCCATTTTCACAAGAACCACTCATGACACCTCTGTTGTCAGATAGAGTAGAAAGAAACTTAAAATGTTTTACTATTTAATAGTGTAATATGAGGTTAGGTTAGGTAAGGTGGGTAGCTATTGGCAGAGATAGCTAGCACATGGACGCTAGATGCGTCCGTTGTAGTCCCACTTCACCATAGCTCGGCTCCTATGTACAGCTGATAGCTGTTTTTGGCTAATTTTCAAGAACACACTGACCCCATTTGGCCGCGGTTTCGTTCTATCGAATATTTTTCCATATATTATTTGTGCGAAGGAGAGTTGGAGGAAATTGTGGAGAAGAAAGGGGATACCAAACTTAATCAGTTTTTAGGAATGGGAAGGAAAATCAGGAATTGAGCCAGGAATGAAAGTGTACTAAAAGGTGTTAATGATAAAAAAATTCAGTACTACTGGCTGTGATACGATCTACCAGTAGTGGGACTTTGAACAAGGCGAGTCGCCCAAAATATCGTCCAAAAAACGAAATTGACAACTTTGGGATTTTGAGCACCTTAGGCGATAAATTAATAGGCGAGAGACCAGTGCTCAAAATCTCAAAGTTGTCAATTTAGGTTTTTGGACGATATTTTGCGCGACTTGCATTGTACAAAATCCCACTACAGAACAGCAAAGTTGCCTATAACAAATCAATTAATCAATTAATGTCAACAGAACTCATTTGCTCAGGTTTAAATCCTTTACAAGTGACCCTATTACACATTCCGCACTGTTCACGATTTATATTAACATTTTGAAGCCAATAACAATTGAAAAATTCATATAAATATATTATGCATTGAGTGAGAATTGAACCCGGTAGCAATGTTTTCAAGACCTAGTACACTACCACTGGACTACACCCGGCTCTGTGTAATATGAGACTGACTTGACTTTTAATAGTTAGATGTTTCAAATAACGAGAAAAACTATAACACTACTTACTCTGTAAATTACAACTTAGTTTGTTGCTTTACAGCGAATAGAAACTCCTGACGGTAGGTAAATCTTATTTGGAACTCTAACGATAAGCGTAATTATTCTATAACCTTATCACTAATAAACAATCTAACGAAAACATACTTATGCACACTTTCGATATTAATAGTGACTTTCTTGTTTTTTCGAAATTTTATTGCCGCATAATTACATTAACAATTAAAATATAGTAAAATGAAGTTGGTACATATGTGTGTTTATTTCCACTACAAAGCAAAATTGATAGTATGTACTTTTCGACAACGATTATTACCGAAAAGTATTAAAAATTTTAGAATAATTAAAATCAAATAGTTACTAAAATATAAACGAGAGGATATACATATAAGAAAGATAACCTATGTTGAACCTTCAATTATTCATAGAACTGAATTTAAATAACCATTAGCCGGTAATTAAGTAGCCCATTAAGTTTAAAATAATAATCGTGTATATAAATATTACATGAAAACTAATAGAAGTAAAGAATGTTCACAAGAAATAAATTTTTTAGCAAAAACTCCATGTGTTTTATGCTCAGCGTATTTATTATATGCACATACTTTAGAATATACAACTACAAATCGTAGCAAACGAACATTGAATATTCTTTCCAAAAATTTAACATTTTACTAAAGATGTATTCCACCATAAAAATTACATTATAGAATAAATATTTATGTAAATAAATATTAAAAATAATAATTAAAGATTGCAATTGGTATTATATAAAAAAAATGATGCATCAATTTTTTTTATATAATATTTTTGTATTACGTCCATATATTGCTGACAGTTACGTTAAAACACTTGGCTTAGACATCACTTTTGATTATAAATTATGATATAAAAAAATATCAACACGGACAGAATAATTTTTAGTATTATAAAGAACACACAATTAAAATTGGTTGCGTTTATATGTAATTGTTTTATTGCATTTATTTTTACAATTACTTACTCTCATACCCTCCCATCTAGAGACAGCCCGTAGGGGTCTCAAAGCTCTTAAAGTTCTCATTGAACGGAAGGCTGGTACATCGTCAGAGCCAGACCATATTGCGCCCAAATTAATTAACGATAGCTATTGATAGTTTATATGACGTAAACATTGTTTTTTTTTTATCCGATAATGAACATCACAATATATAATACAAAAATAATAATATATTATGAAAATATAATGAAACCTAAATTTAATAGTAATATATAATCTAAGAAATATAAGTGAAATATATGTAAGTGCTGAGAGTCCTGCCCTATTTTATATATAAGCTGCTCCTATTTTTAATTTTACTGTTAATTACTCAATAATTAGTTCTATCAGAAAACTCATTAGCGTTGACGTAAATATTTATTAAAAATTATAAAAAATAATTGAAATAGTGAAAAGCTTACCATAACGATAATGAAATCAAGCCAACACCAGGCGTTTGTAAAGTAAACTTTGAAGCCAAGAGCCAACCATTTTATTAACATTTCAAGGAAAAATATAACCGTGAATATCCTGTCCATGTAGTAAAGGATATCTTGAAGTATTGGCCTATGGGGCAGGTGCACATCTTCAAGGGCCTAAAATTTTACATTATATTTAAAAAAAAAAAAAATATTATGAAAATAATTATGGTAGCATACCAAAGCTAAACTGCTGAGCAAGATCATTGTTATAACGGCAGTTTCAAAATATTTATTTTCTATTAATTGAAAGGTTTTCAGCCGTAAGTTTGCCCATCCTTGCCAAAACGGAGCATCGTCATCACCCGCTAAGATTGGAAATTTCTTATAGCATGGATCTGGGCAGCAGTCCGCTGGATATTCATCCAGGACAGCATCATCGGCTTGTATCACCAATCCTTCGTCGAGCGGCCCTTCTTCTCCTTCACATTCTTCGTCTAAGTCCTCATCAAGTCCGAGATCTTCTTTGCTCGCATCCCGCTTTTCTTCACCTTCCATAGTTTCCGCACTACCTTTATGGCTCTCGTCTTTAAACGCTCGGTTTTTATGGCTTCCATATGAGTTAATACTGGCAGTGTCATCATCTTGTAAGGAAAGACCTCTGTGGTTTAACTCGTGCTCCAATTTATTGTCTTGATGATTGAGAGAGTTTCCAATTATCTAAAGTTTAAGAAAAAATGTTAAAATGTAATAAATAGAATGAAATAATGTGTTTTACCGTAGCGTTACTTAATAGTTTTCCCTTTTTCGATTTATTTTTTAAATCGCCATGTATGGTGAATTCCATTCCGTCGCCAATAGCCACTTCAAGTTGATTCTGCTCTTTGACTCCTTTTTTAAGCAAACCATCAACCAGTATGTCATCGGGTCCTAACTCGAGCTCATTATCACCATGTTCTGCAGATATACAACGACAAACCCCCTTTCCTATCGTGTCCGTTTTCCGATATTTTTTATAAATGTTGTAAATTTACATTCGCGCAAAATATGTATATTAATGCGCAAGATTTAGTTAAGAAACGGAATGAACGATAATTGTAAGAAAGGGAGCCAGTATTACGTCAACACCCAATTTTGATAATTAAATTCCAATTAGAATTGAAGCACGAATTGTTTTGAAAATAAATTAAAACATCAAAGCTAAATTAACGTACTTAATAAGGACATCTTTAGAACACAAATGCAGTACTTTTAAATTAAAATACTTAGTCGCCCTTATGCAGTGCAGGTTAACGACACATAAAACAACAATAATGAGGACATAGTAGTAGCAAGTTAGTTAGCACTACGCCTAATAATACGCTGATAGCCATTTTTGTTTTATATAAGTTAGTTGCGTGTCAAATAGAAACTTACAGCTGTTGCAAAAATAATTCAAGTTTGATACTAAAGCAAAGGTTCGTAAAACGAAAAACTTTATCCTAGCAATCAAATTTATATGTACAAAAATTATTATTTTTCACTTAATAATTTCAATAACACAGAACTGCTGCCGCATTTGCTCACAATGGAACAAAGCAGTGTTTTTTACTTCAGCGTCTTTTACTTTACATTTACTTAGCTCAACAGTTTTCACAATAAAGACGGTATCGAAGTTGTCCATCAGTGTATCGATCGAAATAAATTTTACGCGTCATTTTTGCGCAGGTAGCGATCACCTTCACTACACTTTCCTTCCTTCTTCTAGGTCGAAACCAAGGACAGGAACAGATGGAAGCCCACAAGGAAGGACGGCTAATCGAGGATGCGACGGCTGATTAGCCTCCGAAGTCGAGGAGCGATTCCAATTACACTGTTGCCTAAAATGAAAAGATTGTAGTTTCATGGCTATGTATTACTTCACGATACCAAGTTTCGACGGATCCCAGCCCTGTTGTTACTGGAAGTGGGTTCTTTCACGTCGCTAGCGCGAATCGGAGAGGGCGGTGCAGCCACAGTAAGACCTGCTAGGGAGAAGAATGTGCACGTTAGCTCACCAGCGACGGCGATTTTATGCCTTATCCTCCGACACCACTGTCCACGCTGTATCAAGTAAGCCAGCAGCCGGAACATTAATCTGCACGTACCTCCTTTTACCGCAGAACGGTCAGACGGACGAATCCCCACAGCGTCCGCGGCCGTATGTGAACTCCGGTAGCGGACGAGGTAATTGAAGCACTACAGAGTGAAGGAAGTTCGGCCTCGATTTCGCAAGAACCGGAAGGATATTTATGCGCGGTTTTCGTTTAATTTCGGTGCATGACAACTCGAAATTATATTTTGACTTGGTCAGTCCATTCATGTCACCGATCAGTCTGAATGCCACGTCCGACGGCGCAGACATGACAGTTGACGTTAATAAGAATAATTGGAACACATAGAAATGGACCGGAAAAAAAAGATCTAAGGCGTTGCCAACCAAAGAGAACATATCCGAGGCGTTGCCATCCGGCCCTATTTAAGGAGCGAACGAAGATTTTTGGCGGGGTTGTTGTGTTACGATTGTGGGATAGGACGTAAGAGTTGAAGGAGTTTCAGCGGAGCAGGAACAAGGAATTGGTCGACCGAGGAGTGAGAGGACCCGGAGTGGGCTGCTAGCGAGTGGACTGAGGAACCTCTGATAGGCTATCGGAGGCAAGAGTGGTGGAACACTGGCCGGTGGAGTTGGAGTGCGCGGACGAATAGGGTAGAGTAAGTATAAAGAGCGGAGTAGGTACACATTCCCTCCTCTAGTAGGTCTTGCAAAGAACGCGAAGGATTTTCAAAAACCGTGGAGTAGAGGATCTCATTGGTGGAGATCCGACGGACTAGGTCCTAGAGAGTATTTTTTTTTTCCTTTAAAAATATATATTACATTCTTATAACATACGCTTAGTTTTTTCTTGGTTTTATCTATTGGCATGGAAGGAGGTTTCCTGATCATCCTCCAAAATACAGATTAGATGGCGCCCATGGACGAGGATATTATCGACGAAATCAGTTCCCGAACCCCCCTACTTCGGCGGAGCGTAGCCCACTCCAAATTAGTCAATTGCAAGGGAATTTACTGAAACCAAGAGGTCCCATAGCCGAGTGGCTCCAGCGATAGTCTCCAACCGAGGAATATCGGGTTTGAGACTCCGCAGAGGCAATTCTTTTATTCGGCTCTGGTGGCCGTTTAAATGTATTACCGGAAAATATAGATAATAAGTAAGCTCAGATATAAGAATATTTTTTTTTTAATTATTTGTGACTTCATAGTTAGGTCGGGTACTTCTGGGAATACCGTAGCAGATACATGTCCCAAATATTGGATATCCAGTATTGTGGTACATAAATTTATATTATTATTTTTGAGGTCCTTCAAAAACTGAAAATTCCTTCCACGATACAAATTTGCCTCCATCTCGCTAAGGATATACCAACCAAATGAACACAGAAAAAATTAAGCGCCCATCGGCCATCGAAGATGCAAAATAACATCATCCACGACAAGTTAGCACTTAATCCTAAGCCTACAACACCAAACTATGTATACACAGCCCTGTTTACCCTGTTACAAAACAAAGGTTGGCAATTCCTATATATCGACGGATCAAAAACAGTCGACAGAGTCGGATACGCAATTGTAAAGCAAAACCAACAGATCATAGCTCTCGGACTACTCCATCTCTTTTGGTTAAGGGAGTAATAGATGCCATAGATTTCGGAATCAAAAATACCGGCAAATGTTGTATATGCACGGACAACTTATCGGTCCTAAAGGCATCCGCCAACTTAAATAGTAAAAATCACCTTGCAAATGATATCAGAAACAAGCTGACAGTACACCATGCTTAACTCAAATTATGCTGGATTCCAGGACATGTAGGGATCTTAGAAAACGATGCGCTGACCAAGCAGCTTCACATGCCATGAAGGCATCAATATTAACAGCCGACACCATTCATCAAAAGACATAAGACACAACATATTTGAAAGAATATTTTAGTATAAGGGAGCGAACACTGACCATAGCAGTGGCGGTACTAATAGTATTGACATGCGGCGCAGTTTCTACGTTTTGGTCCCCAAATTGTATAGTTGTTTTTCGAAAAATAAAGGTTTGCAAGATTAAGCATGATATAAATAGAGAAGGTGGCAGAGTGTCCCCTGCTCTTATTTCGGCCTCCTAATTAATTTTATTCCATAATAGCTAATACAATTTGTGGTTTGGCTTACATATCAGATAGCCCACATCATGACAGATATAAAGGCATCATGGCAATGAGGTACTGAAAGTGGTGAAAATGAGGCTTCTTCTGAATACAATTTGAACAAGGGCGTCATTTCAGTTTTACTTAGGGGACAAGATGTTATTTACTTGCTATAAATGAATGCATGTGCGTCGATATTAAGGCCGCGGTTCGAATTACGCTCATGCTACTTACATTATTAACATTACTTCCGACCGGTCCAAATTGCTGGTACGCTTATGTCGCTGTCAATTCGGAGTTTACTCACAGTACCTATTCTCGAAACCCTTAGCAGTGTAATACTGGAGACACACTGCGACGTAAGCCTCTTCCCAAAGCCGCAAAGAGCTTTGAGCTTTTTCAAGCTGCAATAGGTGACACACTGCACAAGATCGAGTTTATCAGATCGAGTTTTCGAACTGTCTGTCAAACGTCAAATTACTAAAATATCGCAAAATGCCGAATGTTTAGTAGTGCTAGTTTACGTGAATTGCATTCTAAATATTTTGAGAAATGTTCGCATGCAATTTGCTTTGAGCGCCTTAGCAATTAGCGTTGCGCATAATAAAAGACGTCGATTACGAGCCGCAAGGTTGCTTCGCATTGCAGCAAAAAGAAGTGCACAGAGGTTACATCGTACCATTTTGGTCCAAGTAAGTGCACAATCAATCATCGTTGGAGACCAAATACATTTCTGCTTTCTTTTTTTCTGAAAAGTTAACAAAATAATACTTAAAATTGAGTTTAACGCTAAATTCATTTTATTTACACTTGGTATGTCTTCCATTTTGCAACTGTCAAAATCGAAATACGAGTGACAGTTCAAAAATTTCCTCTGGGTATTTTTAGGTATATTTTTCAGGGATGCGTAAAATAAAGCTTTTTCAGGGTTTGACATAATATGGGAAGAGGTTTTTGTTCTCAAACCTCATTCTGAAAGGAGATTACAAGAGCTCTTCAATTGAGATAAACTCGATTTAAGCTTCATATTTAAGGAGATTGAAGGCCCATAAACTCCAATTTGGCCTAAGCTTCTTTTAAACTCCGCAGTGTGTCTCCAGTATACGCGCCATAAAACTACCCATCCATGGAAATTGCTGTGAGCGCAATTCGAACAGAATGTAAGAGCGCTAAAAGTGCAGGAAGCGTAATTCGGACTGCGGCCAAAGATATGTAGTGTATGCATGCGGACAATTCTCGAATTCCTCCCCCCCCCCCCAACTACTTTCCTATATTCGACATCTGTTATTGAATTTATGATGGATCTACGAAGGAATTGAAAGATTTTCAAAATTATCGTTAGAATTTAGAACCTCAAAGGGCTGGGGATTGTGCAAAGATAAACTTTGTTCATCAATTAACAATGGAATTTCATGGTTTATCATTTCCACAGTGGAAGTAGAAGCTTTAGATAAGGATATATCACGAATGCATCAAATTGTTTTGGGTTGAAATTGTAGTATCTTTCGGGGATTTCTTAATTCCGTTTGATAACTTAGCACTTTCAGCTTCAGTAATCTTCCGCTTTTTGCGATATTGACTACCTGAATTTTTTTGTTGGATTCATGGACATTTTTAGATTTTAGAAACAAAATATAGAAGGTAGCTCACTAAAAGTTTATTAGCACTATGTTGAGGGTCAACAGAGCACCTAGGAAGTGAATCAGTTGGTAAACAACGTATGAACGGATTCACTTCTTATGCAAAAACTGCATAGTACTCCATAGTACCGTATATCTTTAATTGTCGTGTACAAATTGTGGCCTAACCCAAAAATTATTAGAGATAGATGTAATATTTTTTCCATAACATTTTATACAAATGTTCCTCAATAAAAAGATCTTCTGCCATCAGTCCGCAGTACATAAAACTATTTTTTATATTAATCTAATGCCAACAGAATGCAAGTATAGATTCTAGAAAAATAATTTTTTCAGTTTTCATGTTTTTGTGGGTTAGGCCACTGTTGCGCTGATAGCCTCAAATATAGCAATTGATGATATATATATATTGATAGGAAATATTTTGGCCCAGATTTTGTGTACTCATTGATAATTACCGTATGACTCGGTAGCAATTAATGTTACACAATACATCTAGCCTAATTTTACGTTAGCAGTAATAATAATAATTTAGGAAACAATAGTTGTGTATATAAGATTAACAAAATGTAATTTAGATTTAGTGTAATAAATGTATACTCGGAAGAAAGTCGATTCATTTTCAAGTCCAAGCACAGTGCACTAATGTGTCTTTAAACATTGGTCCGTCGAGTACTAGGTGAACAAGCCAGAAATATTCTGTGCGCAGCAGCACAGATCACCTAGCGAAGAAACTAGAAAGCGTGTATTGGATTACACTACTAACAACAGCAAAAGTTCAACACTTTTCATCAAATCTGTACTTACAATACAGTAGGAGAAGAAGCGATAACATGGAGGATATCGCCCTAGACCAGAAAGGAGTTGGAGAACTACCTCAAATTCTCATTCGAAATTACAACAAATATGGAGAGTCCAGGAAAAACAGAGAGTATCTGGAGAAGAGGCTCTGGGATCTGGTTAAATATTTCAAGGAATTCGACGGTAATCATCGAATTGCCTTGACATATGAAGAGCAGCATGGAACTAAAGGATACATATCTGTCTATCTACAAAAGCCATTCATTTGGAGGCTGAAAGTGATCTTACGGCACAAGCATACATATCTGTATTTATCTGTCTATCTACAAAAGCCATTCATTTGGAGGCTGTAAGTGATCTTACGGCACAAGCATTTCTCGCTGCGTATAAACGGTTCACTGGAATAGAGGGAATGTAGCGAATATCTACAGCGACAACGGGACGAACTTTGTGTTGGCAAACAAAGTTTTGACATCCTATTCGCATGAGGAAATGAATGAGTACAACTCAGAACTTTGTTCTGAGATGGTAAAGAATGGGACCCAATGGCACTTCTCGCCTGCTGCAGCACCACACTTCAGGGGACTGTGGGAGGCTGGTGTAAGATCGGTCAAATATCATTTAAAGAGAGTTATTGGTGAACACACGCAAACCTTTGAAGAAATACAAACACTGTTAGTTCAGATCGAGGCATGTTTGAACTCAAGACCTCTTTGTCTACTGACGGAGGATCCAGAGTATATCAGAATATCGATATCGACTCCAGGTCATTTCTTGATCGGAGCTGCACTGACCACGCCGCCAACAAAGGATTTAACACAGAAACAGATTGGTTTACTGACAAGGTGGCAGCTTCTGGATAGAATGACACAAGACTTCTAGAAAAAATTGAATGCAGAATTTTACGCAGACTTCAACAGAGACCAAAGTGGGTCAGGAAAGAACAACAGATCAACAGAGATGAAATCGTTTTTATTAATGATGAAAATCTACCGCCAACCAAGTGGACATTAGGAAAAATGGCCTTACACGAGTAGTAACTGTAAAAACGAAAAACTACGAAAAGAAAATCATAGAAGTGAAGGATACCCAAGTATTGATTAGCGTTTTGCAGCCAGTAAGCTCTGACAAAAAGGATACATCTAATAAGCCAACGAAGCGCAAGGCATCTGGGGAAGAATTCAAGGCTGCGGTCAAAAATGCCAGATTGGTTATCACTTCCAGTAAGCGAAAGTCAACGCGTATTAAACCAGTTCTAGGGTATAAGATATTGATACCAGAGACACTAAACGAGAGACCATACGGAGAGCATTATCAAGATAGGAAAAGACCCAAAAGGATGCAGATGGAAATATCAAACAACCGCTGGGGAGGATAACTGGTATGTTTACTTCTCATGTGGTTAATTAAACTTGGATTCAATTCAAGCCCAGGAATCTTCTTTGAAAAATTGACACAGGTCAACATGGTGGTCGATGAATGGAAGTTGATTTTGTTCATTGACTTACAGTTCATTGACATACAGTATGAGAAATTCAACCTGCGGACTCGACTTAAGAAACTACAAGAACTATGTAGCTGCGGAGTAACTACCATGGATTGCGAACTTTTATTGAAACAGTTAACCTGGCAACTGGAAGAGGTCGAAGCCAAAAATGAAATGCTGTACACCCATAACAGCGGAGGTCCAAGAAGTAAAAGATCACCATTTGATATTTTTGGGACAATATCAAACAATCTGTTTGGTGTGCTTGATCACGAGGATTCAAAGAAATACGATGAAAATATCCTGAAGATGAGGAATAATGAGGCTCATCTATTGCAGCTATTAAAAACCAGACTTCAATATTAGAGGCGACTGGCAATATTGTCCAAAGAAACAGGGAACAAACGATGGATCGTCTGCAGGCAATAAAGGCACATATCAGAACTTGCTATGTTCTTTTACTGGGCACAACTCACATGGACACGGCGTCTTTATCTTTTTGCGTGTGTACATGAGAGTTTAGATATTACGGATATTCAGAGTCAAGTTACTGGGGAATAAGACAGACAACAAATGCTGTTCACTCTGATGGCATACACAATGATGGCAATCTCAAATTATCTTCATCTACAAAGTGCAGTGATGAATGTTGTAACCAATACACAGGCAGGAAAACTAAGCCCACTGTTACTAACGCCAACACAATTAGAAGAACAACTAAGGATCATAAGACAGAATATCCCACCGAACACAGTCCTACCTGGAGATAACGAAGAAGGTAACTCTCTGCTGATGACAGCAAAAGTTCGGATCGCAAGTACAAACGTGGTCGTAGATATAAAAATTCCATTATATCTCAACACTCAAATGCCAAATATACGAAGTATATATATTATTATTAGTATATATTCATGAATCTTTGTATTAGACGAAGAATATGGGTTTAATATAATCTACGGGAAGAAAGTGGTAGCAGGACAATTGTCAGGGAGCGGCATTTTACAACTTCAACCAAAATGCACTATAAAGCTATCAGAGTTGACTCTACGATCACAAGGTGCAGGAGTCGGAGAAATTTACGCATCATTTATTCCATCAACAAATTTGTCACATCAACTTACCCAACAGATGAACACCAGCAATTATCAAGAGAAGAGTGCTAGTAACGACAACAGTGGAGAGACTATCATCAACCTTAATAAAGCGATTAAAGAGCCGAGATGAGGAGGAGGAACCTGGAGAATTGGACGTGCACGACATTCACCACTATTCACTAACTTATGGCATACTCCTACTTATCATTACGATCTGCATCTTTATCGGACTACGCAATTTACAGAAACGACAAAAGGCCACGACTTGTCGCAAAACCTCTCAACCCCTGCCAAGAACGAGGAAGTCTGAGTTCATAGTAGAAATGAATGATCTCAGCACAACCGGGGCCGGCGAGGATCAACAGAGTACCTTACACACGAAATGTTTTGACGTAGTTAGGTTCCAATTATGGAGTAGCAACAACATTTAGAAACTCAATTTTATCAAATTCTTTTGATGTTATATGCATTACGGAAACTTGGCTAAACAAGTCAATTTTCGATTCTGAGCTGATCCCTGGGTTTTATAATGTATATCGTCGTGATCGCGATCTTCTGTCCTTCAGTAAAAGTGATGGTGGTGGTGTCATGATAGCTGTTGATAATAGGTTGTTTTCCGAATTATGTACTGAATTTCAATGCAACTTCGAATGCATTGCTATTAAGATCAAATGTGGTAGAACTTCGTTATTTGTGTTCACCTGTTACATACCGTGTAGCTTATCCGCAACAAACCTCTCTGAACTCTTTGAAGCACTTTCACTTTTTATAACTCAGTGTGGTCCTGGTTCAAAATTCCTGATATGTGGAGATTTCAATATGCCCTATGTAACGTGGAGTAGTGATGCATCCTCATGTTTGCCCACCTTCACCCAACATCACTTTTATTTGCAATCTTTTATGGAGTTCTGTGACCTTTGCCAATTTAATCTTATGCCGAACAAAAACAACAGAATACTTGACCTGATCTTTTCTAATACTAATACCAATGAGATAACTATTATTCCCTCTCCCCTTGGACTAGTCCCAATTGACTCACATCACCCTGCTATTGAATTTTCGCTTAACTTATACCCTCTCACCTCCTTGCTGCCTATTAATTGTCCGAAACGTAATTTTTATAAATGCAATTATGAGGAACTTTCTGTTATATTAGGAAGCATTAACTGGCAAACAAATCTGAGTACAGTATCTACTAATATTGCTGTTGAAGAATTCTATAGAATCTTAGACGCAATCATTGCCGAAAACATTCCATTGTCCTCTAAGAAAGTGAACTGCTATCCTCAATGGTTTAATGCCAAAATTATTCACCTACTATTCGAAATGTTTTCGTCGTTATCTAAGAGAACGCAATCATAACAATGCATCGAATTATGGTAACCTCAGGAAGCAGCTTAAGAAGGAAATAAAGATAAGTTTTCGTCTTTATGTGGACAACCTTAATTCTTCGCTTCTCATGGGTAATGATAAACCCTTCTGGAAATATATCAATGACTCTCGTGCTACTCGGACAACTCCTCTAAGCATAACATTTTCAGGAGCAACTGCATCCACTCCTGGTGATATTGTGGAGCTATTCTCTCAATTCTTTCAATCTGTTTATACGTCTTCGTTAACTTCTTGTCTTCCTGACACAATAGTAGATCAGAACAATGTGATTCCAGTATTTAGAGCGCAGGATGTTATCATTGCCATCAATTCTTTAGACAGTAACGGCAGCGCTGGTCCGGATAATGTTCCCAATATCTTCGTTAAAAAATTGGGCCATGTTCTTGCCGAGCCATTGTCACAGCTTTACACGTCTTTTATTTGTGAGGGTATTTTTCCCAGTGTTTGGAAGAATTCGCATGTCATTCCAATTTTTAAAAAAGGAGAGAAACATAAAGCAGAAAACTATCGACCAATATGTACTCTTAACTGTTTTTCTAAAGTTTTTGAAAAACTTATTCACGAACATGTTTTTTCTCAAGTTCGTGACTGTGTATCGATTAATCAGCATGGATTTTTTAGAGGCCGTTCTACAGAAACAAATTTGGTGTCTTTCACCAACTCTGTAGCTCATTCCCTGGAAAACCATTACGACGTTCACACAATTTACACGGATTTCTCTAAGGCATTTGATACTGTTGATCACTCCATTCTTCTACGGAAACTGAATTCTTTTGGCCTAAGTACTGGGCTTCTTATCTGGTTCCAATCATATTTAAATGATCGTAAGCAAATGGTCATCTTCAGTGGATCTATTTCAACACCCTACCTGGCTCCATCTGGTGTTCCTCAGGGTTCTACTTTGGGCCCACTTTTGTTTATACTATTTGTTAATGATCTTCTTTCTGAACTCCAGTCAAAGCATTTAATGTATGCTGATGACTTAAAGGTTTTTCGGGAAATAAAAGCACAATCCGATTGCCTCCTCCTACAGAATGACCTCGAGAAGCTGTTGTCCTGGTGTACTACGAATTAATTGTCATTAAATACGCAGAAATGCTTTATGATGATCTACACCAATAAAATCTCGCACATTCAGTTTGACTATTACATCGACAATTCTCTTCTATTGGAAGTCTCCAGCATCAAGGATTTAGGAGTAATTTTCGATGCTAAATTAAAATTTGATCTGCACATAACTGAAGTTTGTAAACGGGCATACAGGCTATGTGGATTTATATTACGTTCTGCACACCCTTTTTGTAGCGCAACTCTATATCTAAATCTCTTCAATAGTCTGGTCCGATGTCATTTAGAATATTGTTCAGTAGTATGGAATCCCTATCTTACATATCTTGTGACAGCCTTGGAATCAGTTCAACGTAGTTTCACCAAATCACTTTTTCGTAAACTTGGCTTTCATGATATATCTTATGAAACCCGTCTCGAAGTACTTGGCATATATTGCATGAAGGACAGAAGATTATACTTCGATATGGTATTCTTGTATAAAGTTGTTTTTGTTTTCAGTTCGAATCTCAAAGATAAGCTCAGACTGCGAAATATTGACTACAATACTAGATGTCACGACATTTTTACAGTGCCTCAAGCCAATATTAATTGCTTCTATTACTCTCCTCTAATTCGTTTACCTCGCTACTTTAATTTGTATTGCCTTAGTTTTCATAGTCCTACCTTAAACTCATTCAAAGTGTACTTAAAGGTCACTCTTTTTCGTTCTTCTGATACATAATTCATTATTTAATTTTTTATAATACTTTTTATTTCTATTTTTATTTACATATAAAATATTTTTGTTTTGTAATTCGCGGCATTTGTATAATTGGCAATAACTTTCTGTTCAATTGTTATTGTTATAATATAAATATAAAAATAAAAATAAAAAATAGAATAAGGAATCACAGTTTTACACCAAAATTTCATATGGCGTTTGCCCGATATATTGAATTTTCTGTTTTGTCGATTTGAAGCCGTATTTTGCATTTCTCGTTAAAAATGGTGGGAACCAAATTTATAGAAAATTAAGTTCTCTATCTTTTTTATTTGCACAACTTTTCTCTAAAATCGTTATTTATTGCTAATAATAAGCATAAAGTGTAAAATATTAGGAGATATTCCTAGCTTTTTAAACTTTTGAACCATATTTATTAAAAATAGGTGACATATTTACATGGTAAAGTTGTGGAGGACTAAATTCTCTACAAGTTTGGTATACTCGAGTTTTTCGTACGGCGAACGAATCACGAGCGGGAGCACGGTAAACACACAGGCATGGCGAAATATGTTGCGTAAATAGGTGCACAAATGTCCTCGTTTTCTTCGGTGCACATTTCATCTGACTGGGTTAGATCGTCGAGTTGATTGTTCCGGGCATTTATGCTACATATTTGTGTGCTTACCGTGCTCCCGCTTGTGATCCGTTCGTCGTACGAAAAACTAGCCCCAGAGGCCCCCTTTCATTCATATGCTAGCGCAATTTTATAATCTGCGCCAGATACATGCACTCATAGACGTGCCAGATCAAAGTAGGAAAGTTATGCTAGTCATACACAATTGTGTGAGCTGTGTAGTTGGAAGATATGTACGAGTATGTATGAAAGATCAAACCGCAACCGTATGTTTAGGGGAATGAAAGCAATGCTCGGATATACGACGCGACATGTTGTTAAATAGTATTTGGGTAGAAAAGTAGGATGCCGTGTTTTAGAATTGCAAAATTTACAATCAGTGAATTTAGTAATATGTAATTGTAGGATTGTACATGGCCAAACAATTGTGTAGGTAGGTGAAACAGTTGAAGTGGCGCCCTAAAAAGTTGGCGTAGGTGCTCCACTTGCTCCTATAGATGCTGCGCTCTTGACTTTTACGAAGGACCCACCACCAATTTGTGATCACTGCAGAGTTTGCTTAACTTTCAAATCACGTACTAGGATGTCTAAAAATTTTCAATAATGATTTTAGAGAAAAATTTAGAACCTACATATAATAAAGATAACTGTTTAGTAATTCTAAAAATAATAAAGAATTCCAGCCTCTCTAACAAAATTGAAGAAATTATGAACTACATATATAAGTACATAAAACTTTTCCAAATTAAGAATATAACTTTAAGTTAATTTACGTAAATATATAACACATTTATACAATTTTGTCTAAATTTAAGATTAGAATTTGATAATATTAAGCTGATGGGCTTTGTAACTACTGCTTAAAAATAACTGTGTGTATTTATATACCTTTTATTAATATATAATAATAATAATAATAAATTAATAAAACTATCACTCCCGATGTATCTAGTGAAAATTGTTCAGTCCTTTCTATCAAATAGATCATTTATAGTTAAAATTAACTCTTCCTATAAGTCACCAAATCTCTGCAGGAGGTCCACAAGGATTATGCCTAAGCCCAACGCTATTTCATACCTACACAGCAGGTATCCTATCCCATCCAAATTGCGAACCAGCAACGTTTGCAGATGATTCCTGCATCTATACTAGCTCAAATGAGCCAGACTCGATAATAGAAGTACTTGAACTATATTTCCAAAGACTCTACCAATTCCACCACCGGTGGAAAATTAAAACTAATTCAGCGAAAACACAAGCTATGCTTTTTATCAAAAAGAGGAAACGTCCAAACCTTCCCAGTCGTAATATCAATTTTATTTGTAAAAATATTCCATGGTCTGACAACCTCAACACGCGACCGCGACCGTGCTTAACATCGCTATTAACCTTTGCTTCTGTAATTGCATATTAATACTAGTAATAGGCATTTTTTTTTTTCAAAATTATTCTTGCCGTACCTGCGTGCCTAACCGTGACCGTTGTGTTGATTATTTTGTTAAGTGATACTTCAGAAATTAGTTTTTCACTTAATTTTCTGTGATTACTTACTGCTATTGACAGTTTTTATTAGTTCAACAATCGAACGAATTTACCACATACATACAATACCTGTTAAAGTTCGTGTGACGCTGTTATCATACCTATAGTTATGCAGTGCGGTATATGTCACAGTGGTATTTGTGGAGACTCCGCGCTCTGCTCAGGTATTTGCGGGTTGCACTTTCATTTCGACTGCATCATCATTAAACCTTCGCTCTTTGCGGCTGCGATCAGCTTGCCGGGAATTTCCTGGGCATGCTCAACTTGCAATATCACAAGTCTCGCTGCTGTTCATCTCAAACTTGACGAATTACACACTTCGTTGTCGGATTTGCGTAAAATCGTGACGCCTAGTACAAATTTCAGAGCGAGAGCCTCATCACTTTCAAAAGCTCCGCTGCAGCAAACGTCTTTACAATCAGCTAATCCGATTACTGATCGTCTCACACGCAGCGCTGCACTTAAAAAAGGTAATCAAATTCGAAAGAATGCATCGGTGAGTGGCAGTCCCTTGCTACCAACAAATGTGGGACTGAAGTCAGTAAAAGATGCCTCATCCACCGTTGATCCGAACACTGGTGCCAGACCTGCGAAGGAACTCGCTCCTGGCGTTACTTATGCGACCGTCGCAGGTGTCGTATCTGGGAGATCTCCGGCGGAAGTATTAACCTGGCCGGTACTGCAAGCGTCTACTAGTGTTGCTGACAGTCTCAGGGTTGTTCCACAACTAAAGAATGTTTTCGTATCGAGCCTTGCCTACCCTTGGCCTTGTACCTATTGATAAATATCACCCCCATTACTTATATCATTAAAATTACCAAAAAAATTTACACTACTCCATAACAACAATAGAAATTTTAATTTTCGTAAATGTAACTTCGCAGCAATAAGTTCAGAACTCAGCACTCTAGACTGGGGTAGTCTCTTCAAACGAATTCTTAAATATTTTCTATAATATCTTACACGGGCAACTAGAGCGACATGTACCACTCAGTGAGTCCACTAAACGCCGTCACCCTGTATGGTTCAACGCGACCGTCCTTAGGGAGTTGCGCATAAAAAAAATCTCCACAAGAAATACAAGCAAAGCCAATCTGACTCTGCCTACCTACAGTTTGTGGCTCAGCGCACATTGGTCAGAAATGAAATAAAGTCTGCCTTTTCTGTATATTCTGACACAATCAATGCTAGTTTGACTCAAAATGTAACCAAGCCCTTTTGGTCTCATGTAAAAAACACCAGAAAAGGTTCTCAAACAACCAATGTCTTAAAAAACCTGGATAACCACATCACGGACCATCAATCCATATGGGACCTCTTCGCCAAGTTCTTCTCCTCAGTATTTTCTACATCGGATCGGGATCTGACCTATGAATTTAGCGTTCCTACACATGACTCATTGAGTTCAGCCTACTTCTCCAACTACGATGTCTTAGTTTGCATTAATTCTTTAGATCCGAACGTTAATGGTGGGCCGGACGGTTTACCAAATCACTTCGTGAAGCCGCTCGCTTCTGAATTTTCTCGTCCTCTGTCACTTATATATAACAAGCTACTTAACGAAGGCTCTTTCCCTGAAATATGGAAACTGTCGAATGTCATTCCTATACTAAAAAAAGGCGACCCCACTGCCGTCAATAATTATCGACCCATATGTACATTAAATTGTTTCAGTAAAATTTTTGAACGCCTTATCCACAACTTAATATCTGACAAACTTGGAGTACTGATCTCACCTCACCAACACGGTTTTGTTAGGAAGCGCTCTACTGTTACTAACTTATGTGTATTTACGGATGCAGTAGCCAAGGCCCTCGAAAAACATCTATCAGTACACACTATATACACGGACTTCTCAAAAGCGTTTGACACTGTAAGCCATAAAATTCTTATTTCAAAACTGGAGAAATATGGTTTATCGGGTTCGTTACTGAACGTCTTAAAATCATACTTCTCTGGTCGAAAAATGCGTGTCGCGTTCAAAGGTAAGCTATCGGAAAATTTCTCGGCTCCCTCAGGAGTTCCACAAGGTTCCATACCACTTTTGTTCAACCTATTTATTAATGATCTTCCTCTTGGCATTTCCTCCACTCCTCTTCTGTATGCCGACGATCTCAAACTCTTCAGAACAATTAAGACTAATAATGATTGCATCTGCCTTCAATCTGATCTAGACTACTTGTCTCGATGGTGTGAATTGAATGACATGTCACTTAACATAGCGAAATGTTTTTTTATGAACTTCACCTACAAGACGACTCCTGCTGTCTTCCACTATTCTATTAATGGTACCAGTTTATCCGCTGTCACTAATATAAAGGATCTATGTATTACTTTTGACCCGAAGCTAAAATTTGATGCACACATCGTGGAAATCGCTAGTAAGGCTTATCGGCTCTCCGGTTTTGTTCTTCGTGTTTCTTCATCCTTTAACTGTATTCATACTTCTTTGTTATTGTTTACGTCTCTCGTGCGCAGTGTCTTGGAGTATTGTTCTGTTGTTTGGAATCCCCATCACAACTGTCACATTGCTACGATCGAGTCTGTGCAGCGCAAGTTTACACGTTCCCTCTTCTACAGATTCAAGATACCATACGCGGATTATACTACAAGACTCACAGTGTTTCAATTTCCTCTACTAAGCTAACGTAGAACGTACCTTGACGCGACCTTTTTATTTAAGATTTCTAGCAATAGCATTTATTGTAGTGTTTTACTTGACGAGCTCTCTTTCAGAACGGACTCAGTTGGTACTCGGAATCGTAACATTTTTTGTCCTCCACGTGCATTACTTGATATCTACTATTACTCTCCAATGGTTAGGCTCCAAAGGTCGCATGACACACTCCAGCTCGGATCTCTTTCCACTTCCTATTCATCTTTTATCATAAAGCTTAAACAAGTACTTCTTTAGCTCAGATTTGTTCTATTTTTTTTTTTCTTTCTTATTTGTAAATATTTTTATATGTACGTTTTTATACTTCCTAAGCCCTAAGCTATTGTGTAAGTGAAATGTATATTTTGTTCAATGGCTTTAAGTTAAATTAAATTAAATTAAACATAAATTACCTTAGTGTTCTATTATATAAGAAACTCTTCTTCTCCCCTGCAAACCAAATGCCTCAAAAATTCATGCCTTCTTGTGTACAATCCCACACTAAGCTATTTTTAATGGCATGGGTTAGTGAAACATGTATTCGTATTTTCATGTACTCTATTTCAAAACGCGATCACGCCAATTGCACTCTACAGCGATCATTCGATATGTTACAAGAAAGCAATAAAGTGTGAGTGCATTTTTTGGCATCGATATGGAAACAGAGCACAGTTTTGTTTCTGATGACGGCCTGGTATAAGCACAGTTGAGACAAATTACGCTCGCGGCGGCGAAGTTCCCAACAAAATTTTAAAATTGTACAGAAACACACCGAAAAATTCGCCCAACCGCAATCCATTCAGTGCAATCCATTCATCGCCTACCGATTATGAAACATTCAAAAGTAATTCATACTTCCATTCACCGCTGAGCGGTAATGAGACTTTCGTATGTAATTCGTACTGTCATTCATCGCTGAGCGGTAATGAAACATTCATTTGTAATTACCATTTACCATTCACATTTGGAACATGTGGTAGTAGTTCACACGTATTCACAGATAGATGGTATATAATTGTTAATTTGTCCCAAGTGGTAATCTATTTTCACTTAAAGGTTTCGAAACCGCTCATGAATGCTTCAGGTGTGAATCATCGATGTTTGGTTTGTAGGGTCCTTGTCACATAGACAACATATGTTTTACGTATGCGTATTATTTAAAATGGTAATCCAACCAATTATCGGATACAGCTCTTTTGTTTGGGGTCATTATGCTAAACTACATTTAAAAAGGTTCAGGTTTCACCAGAAGCAAAAGCGCAAACTGTTCAGGAATTAGTTGCAACCAGAAACTTATCCATCCTAACAAGGCTGGAACAATCCATTATTGTTAGAACTCCTATAATATCCTTTAACTTGGCATGTTTTGAAGTCAAATATTGTTTTCAAGTTTTAATTAATTATCCTTTTAATAATAATCAATGGCGCAACAGCCCAAATCGGGCCTAGGCCTTAAAGTAATGCTAGAGTTACTTCATTGCGAGACCAACGGAACATTAGGAGGTGAAGTGGTCAGCTGCACGCTCGTCCGTGATTATTACCCCGATTTTAGCTCAGGTACTCATTTACAGCTGAGTGAACTGGTAGTCCGGCACCCAATCCCATTTTCGAAAATTACGTGTCGCCAAGCAGATTCGAACCTGGTACCAGGTGCACCGAAGGCAAGTGCTCTAGCCACTAAGCCACCCAGACTACTAATTATCCTTTTACTTTTTTCTTTTTGATTTCTCTTTTTATTTAAGTTAGGTTTAAGGCCACTACACAATGTTTTTTGTACACATTTTTCATTGAATTTATGTAACTAAAATTGTCGTAAATGTTTTGCTTTGCTGTGCTACCAAGGTTTAATTAAGCTGCTAAGATATTGAATTATCTGTTCTCTAAATCATAACTAAATTATAAGGTGTTCAGCATAAGTAGATGAACTAATAAATATTGATTGAATTTGAATTTGAATAAATATATTCATTCCTATAAAAAAAAACATTTTATTATAAACTGAATCAATCTTTAAAATATATATATAATGAGTAATATAATTTCTAACTTCTATTTTAATGCCTAATTGTGGAATGGAATTATTAGAGAATTAGGGGTGGAGAGTAAGGACATGAAAATCCAGTCCCCAACCTCTTTAAAAGGTACGCAAATACCTTTTATTGCTGCTCTAATCCCAATATAATCTAGTTTGCACTCTACGTACAACACAAACAAACAAACAAAGGAAGTTAAGCCTTTGTATTAAAAAAATGAAAATGATGATGAATTGTGTTGTTAAAATAAAGAACTCATCGAGAGCGATTGTCTTCCTCTTTGAAATAAAAATATATAAATAACAAATTGTGTGAATTGATCAATAATTAACCCGACATTATTCATTGCTTACTGAGAAATTCTAATAAAAAGAAATGGTTTCACGCGCGTATCACCCAATTTATTCGTTATCCTTGTTAAAGTCACTATTGTTCCATTTCATAGGAAATGATGAACCTCTATAACATTGTTTCAGATTTAGGTATATTTTGGGACCAAAAGAATATCTTTACATTAATAGGATAGAAGGTGGAATTATGAACACTTATTGTTCATGGTTTCAATACAAGATAGTTTTCATACAAAATCCTGTAACACAGGTGTATAATACAGCTGTTTGGAAGGCGGACGGTTACGTGTGAGTACACTGCTCATAGGAAGAAACCAACCACAGCAGTGTCTTTGACTTAACGTCAGACACATTCTATACTGGCATTCACCCATATGTAGTAAAAAAAGTTCCAAGACCATGAAAATGTTTAGATACTCATAAGTAGGCTACTGACGGAATATTTACAAATTCAGTGAGGTGAGAACACGATCGCACCATAGTTCTGACGTTTTGTTACCGCTCCATTCGCTATCAAGAAAATATAAGTCTGAACATATCGCACCTAAAGGAATAGTTTAATGCGTCTGCTCGTTTCTGTTACGATAGGCGTGTTTTAATGCTCTCCAGAGTAGGATAGTACAGCATAAGTATACGTGAAACAACAACAACATCCAGGATAGTAAACCCACTAATTTTACTAGGTTATATATCCTACTCCGGAGAGAACGAATGCTGTGAGCCTAAGCATAGGCGCACCGTGGCCTAAAATCTGGCAGGGGCCAGGGCCCGAATGGCTCAGAACCTACGACTTTTTCCGAAAGGCTCACATGCTTTTCATACAAGTTCGTCCTTTTTGTGTTTACAGATTGGGTAATCGTACAAATGATTAGTCTTATACCACGTTTCCACTACACCTTAATCTCGCGATTAAGAGAACTAGATTAAGCACGCAGGGACGTTATTTGTGGGGTGAGGGGGCATTTCCCATATTTGTTATATATAATATAGGAAAATACCAAATTCCCCCCTCCCTCACAAATGACGAGGCAGTGGAACCATGGCATTAGGCTACGACTTTGAAATGTTAACCCGTAAGTCACAACGGCAACGCAAGCTGGCGCAGCCTAGGTGTCAAAAAGTTGAGCACAGTGTACTTCTATTGTGGTAGTCACAACGGAAGCAGCTTAACGCAGCCATCAAAAAAAGTTCGCCAACTCTTAACTTTTCCGTAGCCCGTAATTAACCTCAAAATTAATGAGTGATTTTGTTATGTTTAACACGTCGAATCTGTACTTTATGTGCCCCGGACTAAATTAAAATTAGCTACAAAATTGTTTCTAGTTAGTTCGCTGCTTCGTATAAACGAATATGAACACCTTTGTGAGAATTTCAAATTAATTTAAATCTCAACCTGACGCAGAGAGTGAATAGTTATCTGACTTGATGATTTATTGGAGGCGCCAAGCTGCGCCGTGCTGCCGCATTCTACTTTGTATGTGTCTCAAGTATAATACGCTGTTTTTCCAATGATGATTTGATTTGATCAATTTCTTAACAGGCAAGGATAAATTGTCTTTAAGAAAACCGATGGGAACATCATACTCGCATGCTTGTGACCATGGATTTAATAGCGAAGTAGTTTAAAAAATGTTTGACATCTTACTTTTATTATGGCTCCCAAGGGACCATATTACCAACACATTATCTGAAATTGTTATATTGGAGGCGCTTATGTGCACGAAAATTTTCATATAACTTAGTTTCAAGTGCAACGCGGTTAAGTACACTAGTACGTGTAAGCGCATACAATTTGACACGGCCAAGTGCACATGTAAAACCTATTTTTACTTTCTTTTATAGCAAGCACAATTCGACCCATTAACCATTTCAGTAAATAGGGATTCCCCGAAAATCAGACGTTTTAGGCGTTGGTCGTCATGTTTAAATCGAATCACTCGTTGTCATTTCTAACACATGTGAGTTTATGTCATGTCCGTTTGCGAAATGAGAAAATTGTATTTTTTCCGGCTAATACGATAGCCTTTATACAACCAGGGTCTTCTAATTGACCCTTCTATTAGTTAGTTTTGTAACCCCCTTTTTTACCTGTTTTTCTAATTGACCCTTCTGTTAGTTAATTTTGTAACCCTTTTTTACCTACTTTCATTTGTATATATAACAGTTGTAGAGATATTGTCGATCAGTTTGATAAAGGACTCAGTCGAGTCCGAAACGTCACACAAAATAAATTTAACAGTATTTACCGGAAAACCTTGTATTTTCGAAGAGGAAATCATTGAATTCCCTGTACCCGAGGATTAAAAGAAATAGATAATATGTGTTTTATAAGGCTTGAAACCATAGAGGCCTAGCTCACATAGGGCACATTTACAACACACTTGAATTAATACACTGAGAGTTGTCAGCACTTTACTTAGCACTTTGTCTCAAGAATGAAAAACCAAAAATGATCGTATTTCGTTTCGTTTCTGCTGGACTTTAGACACACACCGGGACATGCACGACGAAAATCTGCCTTGATCAAAAAGTTCCCGCAATAACCACTGTGTGGCGCTTTTATTGTTCCGATTCGAGTTCTGTTTGTTTTGTTAAGTTGGTACATCTGTCGTTGACATTCCATTTAAATATTAGCGTCATAGCTAGACATTTGCAAAAGTTACGTAGCCAAAAGTACATCTATCTCTGTATGTCATTGCGATTTTTCCATTACTTCCTCTCGGCTGCTGAAACGCATTCCCCGTAGTGGTTTTTGAACTCGATTGAACAGAAAGAAGTCACAGGGAGCCAAATCATGTGAATTCGGTGGCTATTAGATGGTATTTATTGTTTTTTTCGTCAAAAAATTACGAATAACGATGGCACTGTGCGACGGTGCGTTATCATGGTGCAAAATCCACGAGTTTTCTGCCTACAATTCTGGAATTCAAGGATGTATATCGGCCGTATCTTTTCAACAATGAGGAAAGAGATGCGAAACAGTCACGCACACAATCGATAACCTTATGGATTTTTGGCCTTTTGATATCTGTTGTCGACAAATTAAATGAAGAGATCGCCAAGCTTTCCATCGTTTCCGCTCTTAATTGTTTCGATTCGACATCTACCTTTATTTCCGATATCTAGCATTTATTTGAATGAAAGTATCGAACGAAAACTAAGTCGATCTCTGTAAAAATTTGCAAGGAAAGTGCTTGCTAGGATTGAAAAGAATTATTTGTCTGGAAGGGGCCAGAATTATTTTTCTGGGGGGGTCCAAGCTGGAGTCTGGGGGGGTCCTGGCCCCTCCTGGCCCCCCTACGGCGCGCCTATGAGACTAAGATGAATTCGCTTAATTAAATTCGCTTTACTCGATGCGATTTTAATGGTTGGCAACATTTTTGTTTACACAACAGAAATGCAACCGAACTGCAATAAAATCAAATCCGGTGACAGTTACATATATTGCCATAAATTTTGCAGCAAAGAAAGGAAAAATAGAAATTAAAATAAAATGGATAAGCATGAAAAGAAAAGGTGAGTCATTGCATTGCTTGAATAAAATTTCGTCCATAATAAGATGTGAGAAGTGGAAAAATTTGTCCCTCGAATCGCCGTTTATTTACTTTACATGAGAAGGAACTTAAACAAAACTTAACATTTTGACTATCTTTAAAAGATCTCGTCGTACTTTCAAAAATATTTTTTTCAAATTGAATGTAATACACCGAAACGGAAATGTCACTTAATTTCAAACTTGACAGCGCAGGGTAATAAAATGAACTCCAGATAATACCCTGGATCGTTTTTTTTCGCCTGCGGATTAGGTGCTCTTTTCTGGAGAGCATTAAAACACACCTATTATAGAAATTGTATATTTGGGTAATTAACTAGTTTCATAATATATGTATAGCATGGATGTGATAGTATAACTGGATCGGCTGTATTGCGTAAAATTCCTATATGTGAGACTAATTCATTTCTGACAGTTGTTTCGATCTTTCAAAAAAATTTTGTACGGTTTAATGGCAATCATTTCTGACAATTGTTTTCACCACAGCGTCACAGCAAAAAATTTTTCGGGGTACAGTACGTATTTGTCTATTTTGAACGCCGCCACTATACACTTACACTAACGCAAGTAGACAACTAATACAACCAGAACCTATTAGGCAAAATTTCGCTTACTGCCAGAGCCTCCTATGTATGAAAGCCGTCGCGGGTAGGTTTTATGATAGTGTGCGTGGGTGACCATTCGATGTTTGACAGTTTCGTTTTTCGTGTGGAAATAAGAAGCGCGCGGTGAATATCGTGGGTAAGTTTTGTGCAATAGTTTTAATTTAGTGATAAGTTTCAAGTGACAATGGTAGTATATGTAAACATTTCCAGTCTGTGCTTCATTTTCTCTTTAAATCTTTTGCAAATTCGCAATTGATTTAGAGAAAACTGATGAAAAGATTTTACAGCCAAAAAATGTAGTTAGACTAGAAATGTTTACAGTATTCAGAATTTTGTTTTATTTGTATAATTATTAAGTGAAATAATTCAATTAGATTTTGTTTTCAATATTAATTAATATGTTCAAAAGTGCGTGATGTGAAAAATGTGATTGTGGGGATGTCACATTAATATGAAAACTTTTTCGATTCACAGGTACACTAGCCTGTAAGTTGGTAATAAATTTTGCAATTTTTGTTCATAATGTAAATATTCGGGTAAAATTTGTACTTTCACTCAACAGGAGTTGTTATCTTATATAAAATTGGGAGATATGTACGCACTATTTTTTGTCACTTAATGATTAAATGGAATGAAATAAATTTTCTACATTTTGGGCTTGTAGCACCCAACTGGTTCAGAATAATATAAAAAGAAACAATATTTGTCTCAAACAGGACACCCGAGGATCCTTGTACGGCACATACGAACTGCAATTGATTTTGCATTATCCATAGGTTAAGTAAGTATGAGTTATTTAACTAACCAAATCTACCAATCTATAATAGTTTCATGTTTTCTCATTTCAAAGCTCATCACTATGCCGAAGAAGTGCTGCGTTCCGGGATGCCGATCCAATTATAACGGCACTATTGAGGAGGGAGGGAAAGCAATAGTAACGTTCTCCTTTCCACCCAAGGAAGATCAACGGGCCTGGATAAAGACGATTCCACGAGATAATTGGAGTCCCATGAAATTTAGTTACGTACATATGTATAAACCATTTTTCTGAATGTTACGTAATAAAAACGAAGCAAGTTGACGGGCGAGATCTTGGTCGCCCGTTAAAGTTTTTTAGATTACGTGAAGGTGCCATGCCGAGGATTTTCCCGAATTTGCCGATTTATTTAACTTCAAGAGAAGCGCAAACTCGGGGAGATCCTCAGGAAAGGCGTGAGGCCCATTTAACGAGAATGGAGCAATTGAAAACGGAGGCCCTTTCAGCGGATTTTATGTTTAATTTAATTTTTATTTGTTTTGTTTTATTTCCCAATCATTATAGACTTCAATTAATATACGGTTATTTTAATAAAAAGCAATATTTTTGTTTTTTATTAATAAATTTATTTAAAAATAATAATAAAATAATTTTTTAATAGAGTCTTTTGTATTATTTCACGTATAAGTTTGTTTTCCTTTGCTCAATCCATTGAAGACTCTTGGGAAGTGACTCTTGGCCGTTTTCACGGCGATAGTTTTGTACGATAGGACTTTCGCGAAAGCATAGCACGATAGTATGATAGTGTGACAGTCTGCTGTTTACACGGCGCGATGTACGATAGTGAAATTAGACATGTCACTTGTCTATCCCGTACACACAAAATCACATACACACAAAATCACGTACACATAAAATCAAAATTATATTTTTTTACAATTAGCAACACCTATTCACAAGATCGTAATTATTATTAAATATTATTATGTTTTGAAATTATTTTTTTAACGTCACATGTCAATGTCAAGATAAAATTATTGCGATAGTTCTATCAACTATCTCGTCAAGCATGATAGTGCGATAGTGCTATCATGACAAAGTAACTATCGAGAAGTTTACATGGTGATAGATAAGACGATAGTAATTATAATGACAGCAACTATCGCAAAAACTATCACCGTGAAAACGAGGCTTTACGCAAGCTACAATTTACGACATGCTGGAACCTATTGGACTTTTGAGTTTTAAATTAGAACTTTCGTATAATACGTTCTACATATATAAATTATTCCTAAAACTTATTGGACAGAGTAATTGGATATTTATACAGAAATGTGTATTCCAGACTTCGGATAGAACAACCTCGTAGTTAAAGTGATCCCAAGCAATGGATACTAGTAAATTCTAGAATCACTGTATAAGAACTAACACAAACATCCACTATCTTGAGTACGGACAATGACCGCTTTTGGTACCTTTTTAGTTCTCTTGAACCCTGCGAACTCCAAAGTTCGCAGGTTTCTTAAATGGCATAGTTTTAGTGTGTATACGTGTAGCAGATGGATTTTGATTAACGTTTCACGGAATCGAGATACATATGTCCCATGAAATGTCAACTAAATACAGCGTTTATCCACTTTAGTGGAGATAAAAATGAAAAATCGAGCCAACTGCAAAAAAATTTCAAATGTACTGGTTTCAAATGAAACACACATTGTCCGTACATGTTTGTGTTAGTTCTTATACAGTGACTCTAGTAAATTCAATAGTTTCATACTTTCAAAGGCAATTGGGTAACTATTTTTCTTCCATAAGATTTTCGTAGCCAGAACTACTTACTAAATTTATAAGAATATATTAAGTCATTAAACATTTTTTTCTGGCATACCGCAAAAGGTTTCTTGGTGCCATCTTCCACAGTCTTCCGAGTGAAAATCTGTGTCGGAATACTGAAAGGCATCTAAAAACTGTCATTCTTTTATGTCTCCAAGATATGTATTTACACTATCTGCAATTATTACTTGATACCGCACAAAATAATTCATTTAATATTAATTCTATCGTACTGAACATTACCCTATTTAGAACAAAGTGCCTGGTATAGCAGTGAAACAGTCGGCCACCCTTGGCCTATGCATGTGTGAGTGCGAGATTCTACCCGACGGCTTTCATATATAGGAGGCTCTGTTACTGCCGATCCAGTTATACTAATCCATCCATGATGTATAGTAAGTAAAAAAGGATTTAACGTAAAAATACGTTTAGCAATTGCATGTGCCTTTGACATTTTAAGTTATTTTCAAAAATAGTACGTATACGTCAATTAAATTTTATATATAATATAATTTGGAATTTGGTATCATGAATTTCGTTCGTAAATTGTCGTTGGAAATTAATCGAACAAGCTAAAAATAACATGTCCGGCAATTCGTACTTTCTCATTTTAGTTATACTTATTATTAAGTAAAATAAATATTGGCGCTAATGATAGGTGATAATAGTTTCAAAATATAATAGTAAAGCACATTGGGTAATACCCTAGATACACTGCTTGTATACAAATCATGATATCGTCAAAATCACCAGTGTATCACCCAATAAAGCGCATATAGTACGTCAAAGAGCTGATATTAACGTAGTATCAAAAGTCTTTCCGGGTTTACAAATTCGATAATTCGAGCTGATATAGCCTACTTTTAACTGCCATCATCGCCATCTGTTACTGAAATCAACTGAAATTTGAATGAATGACAGTTGCGGATTTTGATATTCTTCCAAAATTAAATTTTTTTGAGAGTTTTTTAACTTTTTTGTGTGGTGTAATGGTTCACTTTGTACATATCTTTATTAGCAATGAAAGTGCTTTTCGCCGGAACATGATAGGCACGAATATGTAGCAGTCGAAGCTACGATTGATAGACACTTGAAATTTTGTCTTTGCTAAATGTCAAAGTATAACATGTATGGGCTGTGTATCATGGGTACCTTGTATCGCATATCATGATTTCAATAACATGATTTGTATAAAAGCAGTGTATCTAGGGTATAACGATTCATGAGAGCCAAAAGCAATTCTCACTGGGGAAAAAGAAAAGGAGGTGCAGTAAAGTTGTAGTTTTATTAGTTCTGATATTAAATTCACACAGTAATTGCCAAGCATTTTTATAATTCGTAGGAACGATTCAGCTTCAGTTTCCGCTGAGTGATCGAAATCAGGTAATTAAGAAATACATTATAATTTTTTTAATTTTTACAATATCTTGATCGGTTTCAGAGTTAGTGGGAAAAGTTAAAAAAAAAGTTTTAAAAAAAATTAATTTGTATTCTCAAAAACCGTTTCAAATTTCATATTTGTGAACAACTAGCAGAGAAAAAAAGGTGTATAGGGAATGATGGTGTAAAACTCAAAATCCTGATTTTTATTTTTCAACAACAGCTGAGAAAAGAACGCTAAATGTACAGTCTGGCTGGTACTGCGCACCGTCGCAGTCAACAGTAACTGCAGGCAGTAGATTACTGCCAATGGCGGTGCTAATAGTTTTGGTGCCCGGCGCAGTTTCTACGATTTGGTCCCCAAATTGTATAATTTGTTTTCGAAAAATGAAGGATAGTTTGCAAGATTAAGCATGATATAAATAGAGAAGGTGGCAGAGTGTTCCCTGCTCTTATTTTGTCCCCCCTAATTATTATTATTCCTTAATAATACCATTTGTAGTTTGGTTTATATATCAGATAGCCCACCTTATAACAGATATAGAGGCACCATGGAGTAAACCCGAAATGCAATAAGGTACTGAATGTTGGTAAAATGAGGATTCTTCTGAATACAATTTGAACAAGGGCGTCATTTCAGTTTTACCTAAGAGGAAAAATATTTTTTACTTGCTATAAATGAATGCATAACCGTCCATATTAAGGCCGCGGTCCGAATTACGCTCATGCTATTTACATTATTAACATTACTTACGATCGGTCCAAATTGCTGGTACGATTATGCCGCTTTCAATTCGGACCGCTCATGAGCACACAGTTTACTCACAGTACCTATTCTCGAAACGGTTAGCAGTGTGAGCGCCATAAAACTACCCATCCATGCAAATTGTTGTGAGCGCAATTCGAACCGAATGTAAGAGCGCTAAAAGTGCAGAAAGAATAATTCGGACCGCGGCCAGAGATACATATGTAGTGAATGCATGAGGGCAATTCTCAAATTACTCCCTCCCCCATCAACAGACGTTCCTAAATTCAACATTTGTTATTGAATTTATGACGGATTTACGAAGGAACTGAAAGATCTTCAAAATTATTGTTAGAATTAAGGACCTCGAAAGGCTGGTAAATGTACACAGATAAACTTTGTTCATCAATTAACAACGGAATTTCATGGTTCATCATTTCCACGGTGGAAGTGGAAGCTTTAGATAAGAATATATCGCACGAATGTATCAAATTGTTTTGTGCTTCGGTAATCTGACGCCTTTTTCGATATTGACTAAGGCTGGCCTCACACTGAAAGAGCAAAAACACTATTAGTCAAAAACATTTTTGACAATTAAAAAATATGTCGGTATTTAAATAGTAATTAAATTATCAGAGCACACTGATTAGTCGCGTGCGTCTAAGGAACGAGAGTATTCAGTTTTTGACTAAATCTGTTGGCTGGACGCACAGTGAAAGAGCAAAACCAGTTTTAGTCAAAAACATTTTTCCTTTTTGCTCTTTCAGTGTGCGTCCAGCCACCAGTTTTAGTCAAAAACTGATTAGTATCGTTCCTTGGAGGCACGTGACTAATCTGTGTGCTCTGATAATTTAATTGCTATTGAAACAGTGACATATTATTGATTAGTCAAAAATGTTTTTGAGTAGTAGTGTTTTTGCTCTTTCAGTGTGCGGCCAGCCTAATGGACAATTTTTTCGGATTATCGACATTTTTATATTTTAAAAACAAAATATGGAAGATATGTGTAACTCACTAAAAGTTTATTTACACATACACACTTAAAAGGTATTACCTATTAACACTTGCTCTTTTATCTAATAAAACATAGCAAGAAAAATAACACATTTTCTTTGGCCATTAAACAATGCTCCCAACTTGTGAAAATTCTGAAACACCTACAGAAAATTAAAAAGGACGTCGGAATTGGTATAACAAAATAGTGTGCATAAAGAACCGAAGCACTGGCATAGCGCATGCGTCTGACCTCTGAGGTCCCATTTCAATCATATGCTGGTGCAATTTCAATTTCTACGCCAGATACAAGCACTCAGCGGAATACAACGCATGCCGTCGCGCAAAAAAACGTGTTGAATGTTCACTGTACCATGCGTGTGTATGCAGTACCATGGCGCGGATGAAATTTTTGCGCCACAGAGTAATTGTCAATAGATTCGGACAAGTATGATCGAATCGAATGGTCCGACGTGCCGGACCAAAGTAGGAAAATTATGTTGGTCATACAAAATTGTGTGAACTGTGTAGTTGGAAGATATTTACTAGTGAGAGTGTCGAGTATGTATGGAAGATCGAACCGCAACCGTATGTTTAGGGGAATGAAAGAAATGCTCGGGTATACGACGCGACATGTTGTTAAATAGTATTTGGGTAGTTAGGTAGGATGTCGTGTTTTAGATTTGCAAAATTTACAATCAGTGAATTTAGTAATATGTAGGGTAAGGTACCCAGTTACGAGCCCTACGCCAGTTCCGAGTCCCCCTTGGTTATTTCACGAACAGCTAAGGATTCATAGCATTTTATCCTTCACTATAATTTTTAGCAATTACTTTCAACTGTTTTTAGTGGTTTAGCCGTAGGCATCATGTGAAATATTTTTAATTGTGGTCAGAATGCGTAAAGAACAGACGTGTTCCACAAAATGGCAAGTTCCTTACAGTTTTCTTTAAGAAAGTTCAGTCACAAAATAGTGCTTAAAACATTAGTTTTATATAATTGATGAAAGTATTGTGACAATATGGAAAGCGTATTTCCCAAAGATTATTATGAAATTTATTAAACACGGAAAATTTTATATTTAACTAGAATAATAAGAAGGCTCGAAACCGAAGCCGGGGGGCTCGCAACTGGCATTTATGTATGTTTTTCATCGACCCAGTTACGAGCCCCAAGTTTTGTGTCTCCTTCGAATTATAAGACAATTTACTGAAAAATGCAATTTTAATTAAAAATATAATTATAACGAAAATATTTTAATATAATATTGTTAGAATGCATTATTCTATATTTTTTTCTTTACGAAGTGTGTGTTTACTATACTAAAGTTAAAAAATACTCACTTGTTTTAGAAAATAAGGTAATTGAATATGCCGAATTATACACAGGAGCAATTGCAGGTTGGCTTAGAGGAAATAAGGAGAGGTTCAACAATTCGTTCTGTAGCTAAGAAATATGGGATCGCACGTGTTACAATTCAAAACCGTTTGCATAATCGAACGAATAAACCAATCAGTTACCCTCCACCTATTTTTTGACCTTACCTTTTTGTGACCTTACCATCGCCGATTCTTTTAAAAAAAATTTTGCTTGAAGAACTAGTGAAAAAAAAATATAATTTCAATAAATAAAAAATTAAAAAAATTGCATTTTGAGATATTCAAGGATAAAGGACCAAATCGTTATCCTTGGAAAAACAATTTAAGGATAAATTTTATTGATATTTTTATTATTTTGAGACAACCTTTCCCTTTAGAATAAGTTCTACTTTGTTATTCTATGATAAAAATTAACAGAGATATGAATTTTCAAAGAGGAGCTGGACACCATTTTTGCCAAATCGTTAACATACTATAACTAACAAAAAAAATGAGATGAAAAAAAAAATTGAAATTATAGTTTTTTTTTCACTAGTTCTTCAAGCAAAAATTTTTTCAAAAGAATCGGCGATGGTAAGGTCACAACTTTTGCGGTTTTTGATGGAATGACCCTATAAGAGCATGGGATCTCGGAACTGGCACTGGATGGCTCGGAATAAGGAACTGGGAGGCTCGGAACGGGGACAAAGGCCATTTTACACTTTATATTGATTTTCTTTAAACTATAATAACAATTTTTTGTTGAGTAGGTGTTATAACAAACAAGAATAAAATATTAAATCAAAACAGTAAAATATCAGATTGGTAACTGTATATTCTGATTTTTAACGATTTCTCAAAGTCAACATTTCTCTTAAGGGGGCTCGGAACTGGGTACCTTACCCTATGTAATTGCAAGATTGTACATAACCAAACAATTGCGTATGTAGGTGAAACACTAAAAGTGGCGCCCTAAGAATTTGGGGCCCAGCGCAGTTGCTCCACTTTCTCCAATGGATGCTACGCCCCTGATCTACTGCTTCAGGCAAAAACAAGCTGTCATGACTGTTTGCGACTGCTCAGCAGTTGACGGTTGTGAGTGCAAAGCAGCCATGGTTAGTAGTTGAGGTTGGCAGTTATTGCCAATTGTTTGGTTGGTTACCACGTAACCTGTCTGCCAAAGACAGGGCCCAATTAGCGCGTGGAAGCGCCGTTTTGATATCACAACTTATTTAACCTGGTCGTTGAACTTGGGACTCCAATAAATTATCATATCCATCCGGAGCTGTTTAGCAAGATGATCAGTTCACCGATCTTGTTCTTCGAGTTCTCAACAAGATTATTAAAGAAGGGTTTGATTAGTACGCGAAGTCTGGCTCTAGCTAGTGCTGAACACTCGGAAAGAAGGTGGATGACAGTTTCGTCTTATTTGCCTCCCCATAACTGCGGCAATTGATGTTAAATACCCAGGTTGACCGCGTGGTCGCTTATCAGTTAGTGACCCGTTACTCTAGAGACGTGTCGCAGTTGGTCAGTCATCTCCATCTTGAGTTCGCTTTTGTGGAACCTGCTTTTTAATTTCTTCGTGGCACACTGCAATAATAGCATCTAAGATATAGTTCTGAATAGTTTTAGATGTTCCTTTGAATGCAGAGTTGTATTGCAAATGCTGCTTCATGGCCATATCTATGTATTTCCGATTCTAAATCGATAAGACCTCTATACACTAGTGGATTTAGTGATTCTGAAGTTTCATCATGGCCATGTAATGCGAGCTCAAATGCGCCACAAAATTTGACGCAATCTATTAACCGAGACAATATATACCGATTTTTAGCGACTTGCTCATTAAAATCTTGTATGGACTTCCTGTACGCTGAATCCAAAAGTTGCCGAATGTCCTTATTACCTATATCTGACAAACACATTTCATTTTACTTTATTAGTAATAATACAGTATTGTTATTGATTTTCAAAAAAAAAAAAATTAGCTGCCCTCAAAATTTTTTTGTCCACGTTTCATGACTTGTAGACACGAATAAAGCAATAAAAATTTTCACTCCGTCTGTCTGCCGTACGCCGTACGTCGACCGCCCCAAAATCCTTTGAAGGCTCGTAGCTCTCAAACCAGTGGAGCTATTAAATTAAATTTTTTTCTACTAATAGACTGGGTAGACCCCTTGAATTGACATTATTTTCAGGGGTGGGGGTGTGAGGGGGAAGGTGGGGGAAGCGTTTTAGACGAAAAATTTTGGTTTCTAGAACTCAGCAACCACTCATGTTAGGAGACTGAAACTTGGAATTTCTATAAAGCTTTGATAGTCGACAACAAGGATAACGATTTTGTCCTTTATCCTTGAATATCTCAAAATGCCATTTGTTTAATTTTTTATTTATTGAAATTATACTATTTTTTTTCACTAGTTCTTCAAGCAAAATTTTTCTTAAAAGAATCGGCGATGGTAAGGTCACAAAAAGGTAAGGTCAAAAAATAGGTGGAGGGTTTATTCGTTCGATTATGCAAACGGTTTTGAATTGTAACACGTGCAATCCCATATTTCTTAGCTACAGAACGAATTGTTGAACCTCTCCTTATTTCCTCTAAGCCAACCTGCAATTGCTCCTGTGTATAATTCGGCATATTCAATTACCTTATTTTCTAAAACAAGTGAGTATTTTTTAACTTTAGTATAGTAAACACACACTTCGTAAAGAAAAAATATAGAATATTGCATTCTAACAATATTATATTAAAATATTTTCGTTATAATTATATTTTTAATTAAAATTGCATTTTTAAGTAAATTGTCTTATAATTCGAAGGAGACACAAAACTTGGGGCTCGTAACTGGGTCGATGAAAAACATACATAAATGCCAGTTGCGAGCCCCCCGGCTTCGGTTTCGAGCCTCCTTATTATTCTAGTTAAATATAAAATTTTCAGTGTTTAATAAATTTCATAATAATCTTTGGGAAATACGCTTTCCATATTGTCACAATACTTTCATCAATTATATAAAACTAATGTTTTAAGCACTATTTTGTGACTGAACTTTCTTAAAGAAAACTGTAAGAAACTTGCCATTTTGTGGAACACGTCTGTTCTTTACGCATTCTGACCACAATTAAAAATATTGATGATATGGGTGAAGGGGTGTGGGAGTGGAGGGGGAAATAATGCGTCCAAAACGCACAAAAGTCGAGATCGACACATTTTAAAATCTATATCTCCTAAACCGTTAATAGCAAGCAATTTAAACTTAACAAATATCTGTAGTTATACTAGGAGAGTAGATTGAAACAAAATTTTTGGGTGGGGGTAGTGACGTACGGGGGTGGGGGTTGAAATACTTAACATTACGATATCTCCCAAACCAGTGGCACCAGAAAAACAAAATTCGGTTTGGATATAAAACTTGATAAATAAATATCTCAATAACAGTGTAAGATGGATGCTTCAAATTTTTACCAGAAGTAGGCCTAATAAAACCCTAGTAGAGAAAAAAAGTTTGGGGGTGTGGGTGTAGAGGGTGAGGGTGGGGGAAGGGTGAGAAAGAAAAAGTTCCGACGCTTATAGCAAGCTGAAAGCAAGCTGAAAATTGGTATAGCAAGCTGAAAATTGGTATTTAGATAGAGCTATAGTAGTGGCATAGTGGAAAAATAAATTTTTTTTTAGGGGTAGTATGGTACGGTGCTGGGGGGTGTTTTTCCTTACTTTAGAATGGCTTATGCTAAGAAGTTGAAACTCGGTACGTATATGTAAATTAACTAGAAAAGTAATTCTGATAAAAAAAAATTTGAGTATTCATTGGCGTTCAGAAGGGGTGGACGGGCAAAAAAAAATATCAGTTAATATAAAATGCATATATTTTCACGATTTTCGTCATATTTACTAGGTCTTTCCAAATATTGAATTCATTTTTATTTTACGGATTCTTGATATGAATACCTAGAATGTGTTTTCAAGATTTTTTGAAATTCGACCTCAAAGAGGGCGTAAACTGGTTGTATACTTTTTCATGAATTCCACCATGTTTCTCAGGTCTGATCAGATATCGAATTTCTTTTCACTTCCCCAGGTTTGTTTAATAATCACCTATTTTGAATTTTTGTTTTTTTCAACCTCTAGACCGCATCCCGGAATATGACCCAATTATTTAATTCACATGTTACACCCTTTTCTAACCGCTTCCCGAACTTTTTGTTAGGTTTTCAGTCACATAGTAACATACACCGCATCCCCGAATTGAACGCGTTCTGAACTTCTGCCGGAAAAATAATAAAGTTGCGCCCAGACTGTTGGCAGGTTTTTTAAAATGAAGTTGTGATACAGCATGTTTTTTTATTTGCGTAGATAAATGGGACAAATTGGTAACTCCATTATCAGTCCATTATTAGAAGTAATATCATTAAAAATGAGACACGGAAAACAGAATAGCGAATTTTATTTTTCACATCCCCATAACCAATGCGCTTTTCTGTAATGTTCTGGATTAAAACATCGTTTAAATTTTTTATTTTTAACAGAACATTCCTGCGTTAATAATATTTCCGGCCTTAGAGGAACTCGTCTTTTCATTTCTACTCTATCTATAAAATTCTTGTTGTGATTTTTTATATATTTCACAGAAAACGCTTCCATTTTAACACTTCTATGAATACTTAGCCTTTAGAAAGTCTTGCAATATACACAAATCAACTGGCGAAAAATCGAAGTAAGAGTTGATAAAATTATAGTATTCACATTAATAACTAAGCACATATCGTACACGAATAGCGACAAAAAATTATTTGCCACTAATCACACTGCGAAGTTATCTCAAATCGTACAAAAACAAGATAAATTGCGAAATATACACAAATTGTATATAAATCGAGACAAGCTACAATGGCATGAATTTTACTCAGAGAAGACATCGAAATCAAGTAAAGGGCCAAATATTTAATCAAGCAAGAAAAAAAATAGAAAACAAAAGCCATCTCCAAAGCTCTCTCTCTCCCGTTCATTCGTCGTGTTCATCGGCGCACTGCACCGACGTTCTATATAAAGTGCCTACGAAATTCGACTGTCACGCGTAGGACTGAAATTCATTTTACTTTATTATTTATAATACAGTATTGCTATTGATTTTAAAAAAAAAAAATTTTGCTGCACTCAAAATTTTTTTGTGTACATTTCATGACTAGTAGACACGAAAAAACCAATAAAATTTTTCACTCCGTCTGTCCGCCGTACGCCGTACGCAGTACGTCGACCGCCAAAATCCTTTAAAGGCTCGTAGCTCTCAAACCAGTAGAGCTATTAAATTGAAATTTTTTTCCAGGAATAGACTGGGTAAACCCCTTGAATTGACATCTTTTTCAGGGGTAGGGGTGTGAGGGGGAAGGTGGGGGAAGCGTTTTAGACGAAAAATTTTGGTTTCTAGATCTCAGCAAACGCTTATGTTAGGAGACTGAAACTTAGAATTTCAATAAAGCTTTGATAGTGGACCCATTTGTAAAAAAATTGATGATATGGGTGAAGGGGTGTGGGAGTGGAGGGGGAGGGGAAACAATGTGTCCGAAACCCAAAAAAAGTCAAGATCGACACATTCTAAAATCCATATCTCCTAAACCGTTAATAGCAAAAAATTAAAACCTGACAAATATCTGAATTTATACTAGGAGAGTAGATTGAAACAAAATTTTTGGGTTGGGGTAGTGCCGTACGGGGGTGGGGGTTGAAATACTTAACATTACGATATCTCACAAACCAATGACACCAGAAAAACAAAATTTGGTTTGACTTGATAAATAAAGATTGCTCAAAGTGAAATCTTTGAAGGGGGCGGGGGAGTACGTAAGTGGAGGGGATAAGAATTTTTCAAAAATAACACGTTTCATATCTCAATAACAATGTTAGATGGATGCTTCAAATTTTTACCAGAAGTAGGCCTAATAGAACCCTAGTAGGAAAAAAGTTTGGGGGTGTGGGTATAGAGGGTGAGGGTGGAAGAGGGTGAGAAAGAAAAAGTTCCGACGCTTATATCTTAATAATCTATAATGATAGCAAGCTGAAACTTGGTATAAGGATAGAGCTATAGTGGCATGGTGGAAAAATAAAATTTTCTTAGGGGTAGCATGGTACGGTGGTGGGGGGTGTTTTTCCTAACTTTATAACGGCTTATGCCAAGAAGTTGAAACTCGGTACGTAAATGTAAATTAACTAGAAAAGTAATTCTGATAAAAAAAAATTTGAATATTCATTGGCGTTCAGAAGGGAGGGCAAAAAAAAATATCAGTTAATATAAAATGCATATATTTTCACGATTTTCGTCATGTCTACTAAGTCTTTCCAAATATTGAATTCATTTTTTTTCTACCGATTCTTCATATGAATACCTAGAATGTGTTTTCAAGATTTTTTGAAATTCGACCCCTAAGAGGGTGTAAACTGGTTGTATACTTTTTCATGAATTCCACCATGTTTCTCAGGTCTGATCAGATATCGAATATCTTTTCACTTCCCCAGGCTTGTTTAATAATCACCTATTTTTAAGTTTTGTTTTTTTTTAACCTCTAGACCGCATCCCGGAATATGACCCAATTATTTAATTCATATGTTACACCCTTTTCTAACCGCTTCCCGAACTTTTTGTTAGGTTTTCAGTCACATAGTAACATACACCGCATCCGCGTTCTGAACTTCTGCCGGAAAATAATAAAGTTGCGCCCAGACTGTTGGCAGATTTTTGTGAGAGATTTAAAGTATTTTCGTGTGCGATATCTGAATCGCACCGCCACCAAAAATATTTTATTCGATCGTCTGAAAGGCGTCATGTAGAATATTGGGCGATGGATTTTTGTTGTGTGAATAATGTCTTAAATGAATACTTTTGCAATAACTTTTTGTTTTTTAGGCTCAGTTTAGAACATTAACGTTTAAGGTTCATTGCACGAGTGAACCTATAGACCAGCCGCCTCTGTTCCTGGATGCAGTCTAGCGGTGGAAAAAGGAAAAAACTTGAATACAGGTGATTATTAAACAAGCCCGTGGAAGTGAAAAGATATTCGATATCTGATCAGCCCTAAGAGATATGGCGGAATTCATGAAAAAAAAACACAATCACTTTACACTCGTAGGGGTCTAATTTTAAAAAATCTGAATAAAACTTTCTAGGTATTCATATCAAGAATCCGTAGAATAAAAACCAACTCAATATTTAGGATGTCCTAGTAGATATGACGAAAACCGTGAATTTATATGCACTCTATTTTCACTGAACATTTTTTTACCCCACTTGCAAATGCCAATGGATATTTGATTTTTTTTATCTAAATTATTTCTGCAGTTGATTTTCATATACACAGAGTTTCAACTTTCTGGCATAACCCTTTCATTGTTAGGAAAAACACCCCCAACCCTTACCATACTACCCAAAAAAAAAATATTTTTCCAACATGCTACTACTATAATTCTACCTAAATACAAAGTTTGAGTTTTATATCATTATAGGTTTTCGAGCACCAGGCCGTAACTGCAGTATGTTTTAAGTTAGAGTTCTGTTTGCCACCCAAAGATTTCTATCGATAACCCGTTATGAATGGCCTTCTTAACTTCATTACTCATTATTTCATCTGGAGTTTAATCAGTGTACTCTTTGCATAACATAGGCCATCCATAATTTGATATGCTCAAATAATTGCTCCAGCCCTCACAAAAATTTCCAAACAGAGTATCGGTAAGTTATTATTTTTGAGTTACATAATTTGTTCTAGTTAATTATTTCACTTTAAAAAGCTATCATGTCTTATCATTAGCACCAATAGTTTTACTAGGTATAACATAAGAACTATGTAATGGAATTAAATACACAAAAATATAATATAAGAACTTTATACTACTTACTAACCAATTTGAAATAACTCAAGAAAAATATGTACCAAAATAAATTATGAGCAAATCTAAATATAAGAAGGGTCAAATCCACTGTTTTACTTTCATATATTCATGTCTTAATTAACAGGAATTTTTCGTTTGTTTCGACAATTTAAGTTCTGCATAAAAAAATATCATGATATTTACATTTTATCTAAAACAACAATTAATTAAATACTGACGACGGTAAAATTTAGAAAATAAAGAAATAAATAAATATTAATTAAGTTAATATTAGAAAATAGCGTCGATTGGAAAACTACAAGTTGCGTAGTAAAGAGGTTACGTACACCTGTGAATGCTAAAACTACCCTCTTTTTACGCATCTTTTTCGTGCATATAACTAGAGTTAATTGAACAACCATTATATGAGCCGTCTTTTTTGAAAGTGGAATAAGTCCATCGGACAAAAATAAGTTGAGTTTTTAATTATAGTTTTTCACATTAAAAAGTCAATTTTAATAAAACAATACCAATCAAAATATGGACTTATGTTCATTTTTGCTTTTATTTCTTATAAATTGTTATTTTTGAAAGTAATATAAATCCATTTGAAGCTAAAAAATCGTTTATTTTCTTTAACAATTTTAATAGTTATTATTGCATAATAAAATTTAATAGGTTTATAGTGTTAATACATCACTCGACTATATTAACGTATACCGATATTTTTAAATTATTTCAAACGTAAAACCTTAAATATTCCAATGTATGAAAAAATGGACTTATTCCACTTTCAAATACAACGGCTCATATATCTAAGGATCTTTTTCAAAATCTATTTTTTTAAACTACTCATCTGCGTGTTACCATACAGACCACTTATAGTTTGCCAGTCAACGCTGTTCGCTTAATATATCCAACAAAAACTATAAAAAGCTTTAACTTTAATCGACGGTTTGAAAATTGAATATGAATACCAATTTATATATATCAAAAAATAAGAAAGAATATATGTTTTGAGATCAGAAACCATTTCAAAATTATTTTTATAAGTAGATATGTATGTATATACGAAAACCTATATATATTATGTATTCATACTTTTAATAAGCTATTGAAAGAGTTTCTGAAAAACATTTATCACATAAAAGTGAAATAAATTTAACAAAACATAATAAAAGCGGCGTATACAGCGGACAACCGGAAAATTTCCTTTTCTTTTCTTCGAATCATTCACCACTAAAACCAATGAATTTAATAACTAATTTTTATATGTATTAGATAAATAGTAATTTAATAAATTTATTGTGTTCTGTTTTTTTGTAATTTATATAAAAGCAAATAATGCAATAAATTATAAAATAATCTAAAGGTTGTATCAATGATAACGGATTGGCAACTAAAGAAATGTCAGTATGAATACGTATAATACGAACAATAAGAAAGTTTATATAAATAGAGATATGAACAATTAAACAAGTGGATAAAAACCTTCGCTCCATATCCAACTGATGTGATTGGTCCTCTCACCTGGTGGCTGATCGGAGATTTGATTTGTTAACTTATTGCGTACATATTTTAACGCATTTGCTACACTGCTTTTGATCCAGTTTATAAAGCGCGATATACGATTAAATGCCTCTGCAATTTTATTGGTGTCATTATCTGCTGCAGGTGCTGATAAACTTGATGAACCGAAATTTGACAAGAGCAAAGCTAAGAAAAGATTAAGTACCTGCAAAAAAATTTATTGAATTTAAAGAAGTACCTCTCAACTGCAGGTGCTGGAATGAAGTTGTTATAATTTAATAAATAACGTAAATTTCATTCAACTCTCTATCTATAATTTAGGAACCTACTATTCTTGCAATGCTTTAACAGTAACATTCTTATAGCAATATTTCGCGGTTCTTTCTAGAATATTCCTCGTTTCTCAAGTTTGTATCTATAGTTTTCTAAACTAAAAACAAAACTAAAAATATTTTAATTGACGATAGAGTATTTTTATTTTATAGTTATTTTTCAATATTTTTTTTAAATTCTAAAAATTTTAAACAATTTTTCTTGTAGAATCCCCAAACTTCCTAACTGACTTAAACCACAGCAAGTTACACCGTCCTTAAAGCCCAAAGGGGAATTTTTCTCGCAATGCATGTTCTTTTTGCATGCACTTTCTACACTTTTTTGCACTAACTATTCTTAACATTTAACTATTCGCTCGACAGCTTGTGCAAAATAAGTGTAAAAAGTGCATGCAAAAAGAACAGACCTATCGGTTGCATTATCCCACAATTGGATCTTATTGTACATTTGAAAATAACCAGTGTCATTGGTCGCGTTTATGTGCAGACCGGACCAGTCTAAAATGGTCGGTTTGTTCTTTTTCGGTCTTGCATTTATGTGTGCTTTTCAACATAACCAATTTGAAGCTGTAATTTTAAATATTATTTTGAATCATGGATGCAAATTTGAAACTGCACATCGCTAAGTTTGCGCAAAGAAGAGCAAAAGGAAAGAAAACTTACAATAATAAATTAAGGTAGGACATTAATGATAATTTCTTAATCAATTAACTGTATCTATGCATATTTATTTTTTCAGAGCACATAGAGGATGGTACAAGCGGAACCAATACAATTTATTACAAAATTTCATCCTTTCAGTGCCTTCAGCGACCAGAACTCTAGGATTTTATGAGAGAAGCGAACGTAATTGGGTATTAATGCGACAAAGTTACACGGATGAACAATGGATAAGTGATTTTCGAGTAAGCAAAAGTGTTTTTGCATATTTATGCGAAGAGCTGCGTCCATTCTTACTTCCGAAAGATAACCCAGTTTGCAATAATATTAGAACGACACCTCTGGAGAAACAAATTGCAGTAGCACTATACAAATTAGCATCATGTGCGGAGTACAGAGTATTTGGAACTGTTTTTGGCATTCATAAAAGCACTGTCAAAAAAATTGTGTACAAGGTTGTACAGGCTATACTCTTGAAACTCATGAAAAAAACAATTGTTTTTCCCAATAAAGAGGAAGCTGAAAAAATAAGTGCGGCTTTCGAGGAACAGTGCCACCTTCCTCAAACTATTGGATGTATCGACGGAACCCATATTCCTATATTAACCCCGGCAACTGGAAGGAAAGATTTTTTGAATAGAAAGGGGTGGGCTTCAGTTATTCGGCAAGCGGTTGTAGATAACCACTTATTGTAAGTAAAAATTGTATGTAACTATAAATTCTATGTTAACATATATATTAATTTTTCAGGTTTCGTGATGTGTCCTGTAAATTTCCAGGCAGTGTTCATGATGCATCTGTTTTTAAAGGTTCATTCCTGTTTCAGAAAAAGAAAGATCTCTTTCCAAAGGTAAAACGAAATATACATACAGTTGCTCACAAAATTATTTGGTCACCCGAGAATCCGAGCTAAACTCGTCATTTTAAGACACTAAAATGCCATATATGAAAAACGTAAAAACTAGGATTTGATGTCGGGATATTGTTAATAAATAGACAATATGTTTTATAATTCAAAGTAGTTGAAATAAATTTAATAAGTTAAAAAGAAAATAAAAGGTCAAAAATTCATCTCACAAAATTATTTGGTCACCAGTTTATATTACTTTTAACACATTTAATTCTTCTTAGCTAAACCTATTTAATACTTGGTGGGGTATCCTTTGGCTTTAATAACAGTTTTTATTCTATTCTGCATATTTTTTACTAAATTAGCAGTGGTTGAAACAGCTATTTCGTTCCACTCCTTTTTCAAAATAGTTTTCAGCTGATTTTTACTTGTTGTGTTATGATCCTAAACCTTTTTTTTCAAAATCGCCTACAGGTGCTCAATAGGATTTAGGTCCGGAGACTGTGGTGGCGTTTTGAGTTGCTGAGGTACGTTGTTCAGCAGACAACTTTTGACTACAAAAGCCATATGCTTTGGGTCATTATATTGCTGAAATATCCAGACACGTGTCATCCCCAATTTAATAGCACTATTTTTAATATTTTTTTTTTAATATGTCTAAACACACCCATTTATTCATTATTGCATCAATAAAGTGCAGGTGTCCCACGCCGTTTGCCGCCATACGGCCCATACCATGACCGAACCTCCACCATGTTCCATTGTTGGGAATAAGTTTTCTTTATTCAGAGAAGTATTTGGTTTTCTCCACACTTTTTGATTTCCATCTGCGCCGAAAATATTGAATTGGGATTCGTCACTCCATATCTTGTTAATATCCCGACATCAAATCCTAGTTTTCACTTTTTTCATATATGGCATTTTAGTGTCTTAAAATGACGAATTTAGCTCGGATTCCCGGGTGATCAAATAATTTTGTGAGCAACTGTATATTATGTTTGCTGAAATGTATTAAAACTTCAGAAATTTATATTTTCAGGATATCAAAGATATTCATGGAAAGAGTGTCGACTATTTTATAATAGGCGATCCAGCATATCCATTGCTTCCATACCTTATGAAGGATTATGTTGGCCGCAAATATCAGAATATCAGGAGAATTTTAATCTTCACCTAAACACCGCGCGTGTAAAGGTAGAAATGTCATTTGGTCGTCTAAAAAGTTGACTACAGGTTTATGCCTAAAATTGTTGGGGCCTGCTGTATTCTTCATAATTTAATAGAAAAATCGAATGACGATTTGAGCACAGAGGCTTTAACATTACCAGGCATGTCATCTTTGCTAGATGACGAGCAAGTTTTTCCAAATGAAACGGAGCCTTCTTCTCAGTTGGCAAAAGAAATCCAAAAACATTTGGCATTTTATTTGAGAGATAATTTTCCAATGAAAACTAGAAATGAAATATTGTAAGCATTTATTAAAAACAAATTAAAAAAAAATAAATATTGAGGCACTTCACTTATTCAGTCATTAATTAATTCATAAAAATATTTAATCACATAAATATCATATTTTTTTGGTACTAAGTACCCAAGATCAAAAAAACGAAACTTAAAAATTAAAAAAAAAATATTCCTGCACGTAAAACATATTATCAGAATTTTGGGATACCAATCAATTTTGGAGAAACTCTTTTTTTTTCCCTTGCCATTCTCGCATCAAACTGTTGTTGCTGTTTTTGGAGGCGCTCCTGCTCTTTTAAAAAATTTTCTTGAAGATGGGTTTGGCGCTCCTCCCACTTTTCAACAGCTCCATTTAGAGCTTTGGCATACGCGTTCCGACCTAAAATAAGTATCATTCTATTATAAATATCAAAAAATTCGTATTATTACGATGCTAACACATACCACCACGGCCTCTTTCGGATTCTGTAATTGCATTTTCGGGAGAAGACTCGTCGGAATTGAGTACATTGCTTTCGCCAGAATTCTGATGTTGTGCCTCACCTAAATATAGAAACCTACAATAACATAAGACTTATTTGACTATAATGCATACTTTCCTTCGTTGCTGCTAGACTTCACCGCGAAAGAAGAGCTAAAAGCGGTCCTTGGTCGGCTTGCGAAAATCGTATCCATTTTCTCCATATGAGGGAAATCAATTCGTCCGGCGCCGCTCAGACTCTGCTTCTGCTTCTTTTAGTTTTTTAAATTTAAGGGCCACTTGTTGAATGCTTTTAATGATATTGCGGGACACTAAATCGTCCGTGATTTTTTTAAAAATCTCACTGTTTCGAATTTTTTTCCCGTCCATATGTTCCTGTATTTTATATTCAACACACAAATCCAAGAAAGTGGACACTTCGTGAAATGTCTACCGTTCAGCCACTTTTATTTTGACATTTGGCCAGCAATATCGTGGTTATGTTTTGGTCTAAGACCGTTTATGTGCCAGTACTAGACTGGTTCGGTTTCGTTTGGTTCGTACCAAAATCAGAACCAAAATAAGTCCAAATGGACTGGTCCGGTTTGCATTTATGCGTGCGACCGAACTGGTTTTTTTGGTCTTTTTAGACTGGTCTGGTCTGCACATAAACGCGACCATAGTTAGCATAATGCACATGGACCGACACAGAATTTTCGGACCCTGGGGATAAAATTCATCCAGGCCCCATACAAATTTCGTATGGAATTCCGTGGGTTTTGTTTGCAGTGGACTAAACACAAGCATGAGCTTAGCTTTTAGTGAGTACGGTCAACAGATAGAAAATTATAAAATGCTAATTTATAAATTATTTTTAAGAACTGAAAATAAGAGCCGTCCCAATCTAACAAAAGTTTAATTTAATTGAAATTATTTATTAATTCGGTTTGATGCAAAAAACAAAAAAAAAAACTTAGTAATATTCAAACATAAAACAAACAACAAAACTAAACAATAGAAATTTATTATCAAGTGAGATAAAGTAAGTATTTATAAATATGTAAGTCTTAAGTAAATTTATATACATAATAATATTTTCAATAGGTAATATTTTTAGTGCTTTTAGTTCTTTAACTACGTCACTTAAAAATTAAGAACAAAATGTTTTTCAATTTTACACGTCTGTCAGTTTGGGATATCGACGAAGAGTATCTTGAGCAAATCTTTTAATGACGTCTGAAAAATCAACTGCATTAGTGAGTTCGTTCTCAATAGATAAGAGCGCTAAACTATAAAGACGTTCCTGATGCATCCAAGTTCTCGCAAGTCTTGCTACGCTTCAATTTGCTAAATGAACGTTCAGCACTACATATAGAGACTAGAATAGTGCCAACAATTCGTAATGCAATACACAGCTGGGGAAATATATCCTCGAAATGAAATTCATTAATGCTGTTTAGCATTCCAAGTGTAGTATCCAGTTCTGCTTGGATAGCAAAAACGTTCTCTGAAATTTTCACAAAATGCGATATTTCATCCTCAAGTTGGTTCAAATCTTCTGGAAACTCTTCAATCAAAGTATAGATAGTGCTAGGTATTTGAATTTGTCTCCATTTCAAAATTACAGCAAAATCTTGACAAATAAATTTTGCTTGCTTGGCTCGATTATTCAAATTAAAAAGTAAGAAATTGAGTGTTTCCAAGAAAATTTCCCGTTTAAATTTTGCAACACCACTTTCGTTAGGGGGGTCTAAATACTGTGTGGCAGAAAACGACTTCTTTTGGCGGGTAATAATGTGTGAACGTTACAATTTATAGCGTGCTGCTTACTTTTTGATAAGTAGTCATCAAATTGATTTCGGTAGGCCCTAAATTTTTTGAGAAGTGATTCAATTAACTTTATGCCCAAATCTAAAGATAGCTTCGGGCTTTGTAAAGTGACGACGTTGATGAATGATCGATAGTAAGTACATCTCGCCAAACTACATGCGTTAAATGATGTAAAAAATGGATTAACCCGATCACCTCAGCTTTTATACTGGCTGCTAATTTGCCATCTTCCAAAATTTTTTTCAAGGCAAACAGGATGCCTTGAAGCTTTACAGCAAAGGGTTTTACAACGGGTAGTTGATGAAGTTTCAATCGTACCTTGAAACAGAAACTGATACTCTGGTATTAAAATTTATCTCATAATTATAATTTCTCCTTAGTATTTATCTATGTATGTATGTATCTATGTATGTATAAGTCGTTGCATTTTGCAGAAAATCAAAATATAACAGGACTATGATTACGCGTATAACTCAATCATGCGCTACTCTAGCTGGAAGTGGAATTTTCGTGATTTTAATAAGTATTGTATGGGAAGCATAGAAGGACTGACGGCATTCAACTAATTTTTTCACATCATGCTTAAGTCGCTATTAAAATGTTTTACACAAAATTTAAAAATCGAAAATTTAATAGGTAGGGGAAGGTGGGGCAAGGTGAGCCCCCTACGGTTTTGTACCGAGATTCTGTGAAATGGTTAGTAGTTATAAAATCCTTTTCATGCAAACTCGATAGCTTAGGATGCTAGCTTAATTATGTATTCGTGAAATTAAATTATTGATGCTGATAAGAAAGTTATCTACTTCTTGCTCTACAAACTTTAAAGGGCCCACTACTGGGGCAAAGTGAGCCCTTACAAGGGGTATAGTATAGTTTCATCCAAAACTGGAGCAAAGGAATATGGCAATGGATCAATTAAGACAAACAATATGATTTTAATAAATTGAAATGAAATTAAGTGTTTTGAGAGCGTGCTCTGCTTTGAGGAGTAGCCCTGAGAACACCAAAATATTTACTGGTTTTCTTTAGGTCAATTTTTTTCAGCAACAGAAGCTATTGCATTTTTCATCGGAACTTGAGTTCACTGTTGTTGCATTTGCATTTATTGTATGTTCTATCCATGTTAGAATTGTTATTTTTAATTATCAAATAAAATTATATTGGTATGGGGTAAAATTCGCCCGGGGCTCACTTTACCCCGAATGAACACTAAATAGTAAGCATCTGTTAAAATTTATACTTCTTAAATAATCATCAAATCTTTCTTTGCAAGTTTCACAATCCGTACCCTGATCTCAAGGATACTGTTCCAAAAAATCCTCAGTCGCTAACAAGTTTTTTTTAATCCAATTATTAAACACTAATATTTACATCAAATAGTGCCAAAATCATAATATGAGAAAATTCGAGGAACTGTAATTAAAGTGAATTTCTTTAATAGTACATTGTATTCAATGCTTGAAGCTTTATCAAATATTTTTTTTGCGAAGAGATTGCGCTATTGTAAACTTAAAATTTTAAGGGGTCCCACTTTACTTCGCTGGCCCACTTTGCCCCACCTTCCCCTACTAAGAAAATTAATTTATTGGATTTAGTGAAATCGTGTAGTTTGTGTGGAAGGTCGTAGGAAAAGTACAGAGTTCTTAATGATTTTTTTTCCCTACCACTCCCCATATAAGATTTCCTAAAGTAACGAACATTTTCTATTTCATCTAGTAGAGTAGAGTATTGCATGAGTGAGCTTTACGCGCAATCGTATACCACGTTTCCACTTACGTTATTTGTGGGGTGACGGGGGCGACAGTCAGGGTATTTGACACAATTGTTATATATAATATATGAAAACACCAAATTCCCCCCTCCCCCACAAATGACGTCCCTGAGTGCTTAATCTCGTTCTCTTAATCGCGAGATTACGAGGCAGTGGAAACATGGCAGTAGTCTTGCTGTTATACATACATATTAATAGTAGTAGAGATTTATATATATGAAATATTTTAATGAGTATTATCCGCAAAATATTAAAAAAGCCAAACTGATATTCCTTTGCCCTTCTTGTCACATGATTCGCTGAAATAGAGAAATCATTCCTTGATTTGCCATTTACGAGTGGCGACATTTAAATCGACAAAACGGAGCAATAATGGGTTTTGTTCCAAATGACTTTCGTCCAGGGTTGAATCGTAGAGAATGGAAAAATAAAATGCTTCACTTTGTTCATTTAATATGAATTTTTCCACTTCAGTTGCACACACATTAATGAAGTCGTTCTGAATGCGCCAGGATAAATAGGTCGATTGTAGTTTTTTTCCTTTATCTTGAGCTGCTTTCACTTTATCTAGATGATTTGCAAGCAAGCCATCTTTTTTGGCAAGCAATTCGAGGAACCCCAGAAAGTGCCCATTGTTGTTGTCTCCAATTTTTTTTGATGATCCTTGCAGCGGCAAATCTATCTTAGCACAGTACAGAATTACATGCAGTATAGTTTCCAGAAAACCTTTTAGTCTCTCTTCTTCTCGAGCTATCGTTGAAGCTAGTTGGTTTTCCCCGCCACGACAGAGTTCAAGTGAATTTTCCAAAAGACGCCACTGAACAAATGTAGGAAGGTGGTTCCCAGATAGCTCATGATCATGAAGCTTGTCCCATTGCTTCTTAAATGACGACTCCATTGGCTTAAAACCTTCAGAAGGAAGTGAAAGCTTAGACAACACTCCAACAGATTTGTTTGATGAGTCAAACACCAAGCAGCAAATACAGAATAGAGCTTGCTTTTCTTCTCTGAAGCAAATCCAATTGCGAAGCAGCTTGTTCTTATTGTTTGGCATTTTTCGAAAAAATAAACTTTCAGGAAAGGTTTTTCCATCACAATCACGCGGTACCAATTTTAGCAAATCCATTTCACTCATAAAGCCTTTTAAAACAATTCTTTCTTGGTCTGTGCCACATAAAGGCAGGACCACTTTGTAGTATCTTGTTCTAGATCTAAGTTTTCGGTATTAATCGGAGCATGAGCCAGAATAGTAGTGGCAGCGTCAATACAAGCAATATCAAGTTCTTTTATTATTGGATTTTCCAACCTAGTTACGTCTGCATCCTCTCCATGATATTTTTCTGGTTCGACTGCCTGTTTATGAACGTAATTCGGCATTATATTATATGTCTAAGACTTTTAAAGTAAACAAAATAATGTATCCAATAACCAAAAGAATAACTTTTTTCGCGGTTAATAAGCTAGCGATTTACAAAATTGGTATTCAATCTATTTTCGTTTTTGGATCTTCAAAAATAAAAGCGTTAATTGTACGATATAATATTCATAAAAACTAATTTTAACAATAAAATAGTAAAGCAAAACATTCGATAAAAGAGTTCAATTCGAATTAAACTAAAGAGTGTGTCGATTCGAATCTACATACTAGAGAACACTAAATACTTCGTCGTAGAGTCTGGCTTACCCTATTAAAGCGGATGGTTTAAATTTAGTCATTGCGAATTCAACTTGCAAATATCTCTTGTTGATGATGCAAATTTAATGTAGTAGATTGTTTTAGTGAAATGACTAAACGTATTGAAGTTTAATTGTATATTTAAACGTTTTAACGTTTTTATCGTATATTTCCTTCCATCAATTAAATTTGTTTATATAGTTTTATACGAGTACATATGTAAAACTAATAAATTTCTTATTTATAAGTAACCAAACCATAAAAGAGTTCTTTCTTTATTATCTTTAAAACAAATAAACGACACAATTAACATCTAATTTTGATTGCAAACTGAATTCAATGCAGCTGTTAAATCTGATCGATTCTTATGAAAATACACACTATGTAGCAGTCAAAGTTACGCGCTTTACGGCTTCATGTCGATTGTTTTACTGGGCTGGTGTTATGGATTTTTTTTTCCTGTATTAAAGCCGAAGCTACACGATCAGTGCTGCCACTTTTGCATCCGAATATAGTGATAGATATGAATGACCATGAAATAACCTTTCATACAGGTCTGTGAGGTTTCAGCAACTCAGAAAAACCAACGAAATGATGCCGGTAAAACGTTCGAGCTATATTTGATACACTCAATTGTGTGTTTTTTAAAGAAAGAGAGTAGCGCGTGACGCCAGTCACATGCAACGCCCGGCTCTGCCGTGCTCCCTGAAAGGCAGGGACCTAGGGATCCATCCCCACCTTCCTCCCCCCTGTGTTGGCACCTAATAATGCAAGACACTGTCTATTGCGGCTTAACATCGGCTAGACAATCCAAATGAAGAAATTTCTGAAAAACATGTTTCACATATGTATGTATGTATAACTTTAATAAACAATTTAGGCATTGGTATGAGAGAGACAAACCGGATAACAAAAATATGCCGAAAAAAACCATTACAAATCGAATTCGAGCAGTGTACCGGAACATTCTAGCAGTCAATCAAAGAAAAAATCGCAGGCTGCTAAATTTTGCAGCCCCTACAGACTTGTTTCTGACAGTTCGTTATGTATTAATTATGGGAAGTTTCATGTTATGTTATGAAACGTGCTTATATCAGTATTTTTCATAACAAATCAGATACTAATTTCGTCTACTAGATGCAAATCTCCGGTAATGTCTTGGTCTGGTCGTATAATTGGCTTTTATTGCACTTGAAAAATATCAATAGAAGCATAAGTGGAGGAGGGACACATCACATCACATCATTCTCCGTACAATACAAACAAAAAAAAATCTAATACAATTTCTATTTTTTAGCTGTTACAAACTTTTCTACTTTTCGTTTATGGATAATTTACGGGAATTGTCATTTTATATTTTATAAAATTAGCTGAAACCAATATTTTTTTCCTAAAATTTAGGTGTAAATTTCGCTCACTACCAGATGCATCATACAAAGGCATTTTCTTAGACTTTTCCAGCTAAAAATAGCTACTTTCATAACATAATAGAATTATACCCTGTACAGACTATGCGTTTGAAATTGAAATTTATGCTTTCTAAATTATTTGAAACAAAAATGACGATATAGCAGTAATAATAAGTGAATTAACTAACTAATGCAGCCGTTGCACAGGCACAAAATTGAGTTTCTACAGTATTAAAATGATTCTTGCAAAGTTTACTTCGATTTCCGCCAGGGTTGCAGTACATGTTTTCGGTTAAACGCGTTGTAGCTACGTGTTTTAACGAACGCGTGCTTTCAACGCGTTGAACTCGATTTAAACGCATTTATATCGTAGTCTAAACAGAGTATAAGTAGTGATAGTGACTGAACAACAAACCTGAAACACCCAATTCATTCGAGCACCATACATAATTATAATTATTGCATTGTATATATTTTAAATACTTACGACTAAATTGCCGATTACTACAGTCGCTAGGAAAAATGGAATGCATGATACATCTCCTACTAACATACAATCCCACATCGACTCGATCCATTCTCCGCATAAAACACGAAAAACGATCATAAAAGAATGCATGAAGTCCGTGAAATTCCAACGAGGTAAATCACCGTCCAAAAACCGATCCACATGATCTGCGCATTTTTAAATAAAATTATATTATTAATACAAGTATATTTATTTCACGTGCTATGTATTAAAAAAATTAAGCTAAGGGAAATATAATAATTTTCATTAATTGTAACGAAAAGGATCTCTTTTTGCGCAACTAAAAACCGATGCCAAGAGTATATAATACTCTGAGAAAGACGGAAATCGGAAAGCCGATTACCTACTAATACCCTGTACTGGCTATGTGTTTTAAATGCCTTTAAGTAGGTAAATTGATAGTGTTAAAAAAGTAGTGTTCAGACTAGGCAATTCGTTTTATTTTGATACATGAAAGCATGACGTGATTTGTTTTGACAACTACAGTTACTCACATAATTATTGAGGCAAGACCAAAAACAATTTTTGGGGCAAAATTATGACTGAAACTAGGAGAAAATAAAAAAAAAATTTATTTTAATTTGGAAATTTGTGTTTTTTTCAAAATATATATTACGCAAATAATATGAAATAAATAAAAACAGTTCTTCCGTCCTTCCGTCCATCCGTTTGCACGATAACTCAAGAACGCGTTGACCTAGAAAGTTGAAATTTGGCACAACTTGTAAAAAGGAAAAGTAAGGTTAAGTTCGTTAAAGGGCGATATCCTTCTACTCCTTCGAGTACCTTCCATACAAGAGTCCTTAAAATACGTGTTTACTATTATTGCTCGAATGCTTCAAGTTAGAAACTTGAAAGTTTGTATACTTAAAGTTTACAATGTTTGAAGCTAAGTTTGCGAATATTATGCAAATCGATTGAGTCCTTCGTGTAGCAGCCTGCAAAAGTCCTTCAAAAATGTATGCAAGTTACAGAATTCACTATAACTCCAGTACGAGTTTAAGCAGGGACTCCAAATTTTACAGGAAATATTTTTTTTATCAAAACCAAGACTGAGTTCATTAATTGGTGCCATTCGTCGACTCCTCCGGGTAGCTGTCATACAAAAGTTTAATGACTTTTGTGACACGTGTTCACCAATATTGAACAATAACTTGAGAATGCTTTATGTTTTGACTTTGAAATTTTGTATGTATTATTTTTGCAACAGTTGAAGCTACATGTATGATTATCAAGAAAATGCAATTAGTCCTTCGTGTAGCTGCAATACAAATATGGCACTCACTATAACTCAAGAAATCCTGCAAGTAAAAGGTCATGTAATAATTGCTTGTGCACTCCTCATTCTTTTGATATATTTCCTATTAAAATAGAGTATCATACGATTGGCTTGCAGCCGATCATGACTGTGTCATGTTTTTTTTTTAATTTAAACTGCTAAATTATTATTTGGTGTATCTATTTCGCATTGATTCTACAAGTTCCCGGTTAGCTGAATCGTTCATTGATCTTATGGAACCGTTTTCACTACCGTTTTGTACTCCTAATTGGGTGCATCCTGCTTCTTCCATTAGGCTATTCCTAAAGATTCTCATCTGGGAGCAGATTGGTGGAACATGGAATAGTGGTGGTCGGTTTTTTTCCACTGTGGGACACTTGTAGTGTACTGTTCTAGCCAGATAACCCGGAGTAATATTTTTTAGCTTTTTATTAAAAATTTGTCATAAACTACTTTTTTTTGTCCAAAATGATACAAAATTGACATTTTTAATTTTTTTACATACCCCCCTCTTCAAAATTTAACATCCATCTGGAAGGATTGCAGGGTTATAAGACATCAAAACGTTTAAAATTATACATATATTGAATTAAAAAAAAAAATACACTATATCGAGCCAATTTAATATTTTTTGGTGTGATATGGTAAGAAACAATCAACATGTAATGTGGAGCCGCATTTCATACATTTCGTAGTAGCTTCTTTATAACATACTAGTTGCTGTTTCTTACCAGATTCTAATGTAGGGAGGCTGCAAATGAGATGGTCTACACCGTCGAACCGTGTTTCGACATCATGCTTTTACTGTGTCTTCCAGAACGCTGTACAACTCGTTGATTATTTCGTAAAATAGCAAGGGCCACGTGATGTCGAAACGTTAGATGATCCATTGCAATTTCATAACATTGGTGAAGTTGCCAAGCGTTATTTTCACAGACGTCGATTAGGTGAGCAATTATTGGAAAGTACCACTTTGTTGATGAGAATTGTTCTGATCAGCTCGGTCTATTCCACCTGTTTTCAAGTCAATGGTTCGTCAATACTTGGTTGAAGTGCAGTTTGACTGGTACCAGGAATTGGATCTAGAACTGTTTAATTATGTCCAGAATAATTCGCAATAACTTTCGAGTGCAATTAGACTTTGGGAGCATTGTCAATAATAGGATTATCTTCAGGTCCCAAATCTTCATCAGTTACATCGCCATTTGCATGCGCAGGTGGGAAGAGCGCCGCATCTAAGCCTTGGAGCGGTATTTGATCTGTTTTATCTTCGAAAATCTCCAACTCGAAGAGAATACATTTTTTTCTAGAGAAAATGAAAAAATCGTATGATGTCTTATAACACAATACTACTTACAATACTTCTGGAAGGATTTCAAACTTTGAAGCTCTCGAGACTTGAAAATATTGTTCAACAATCAAATATCCAAGTATATTGCACACGTAAAACAAATTCACAACTTTTCATCGCAAAAGTGAACATTACAGTAAATATAGCCTTAGATATTCTCACCGATCTAATACGATATCCGCCAGCTCTGTCATGATTTATACACTTTTCACTTTAAATCACTGCCAAGGAATCACTACGCGCATTTAGTACGAACTAACTTGCATTTCTGTTAGGTTAGCTGTCGTATTGAAAGGTAATCAAGAGCTATCTACCAGAAATAATTGGACCTATTTAAAAAAAAAATTAACTGCGGTGCCAAGTCATAAAACCTTCCAAAAAGATTGCTATTTGGGTTAAAATGATATTTTTAACTATCAAATTAAATTATATTGGTATGTGGTAAAATTCGCCTGTAGAAAACCGACCACCACTATTCCATCTTCCACCAATCTGCTCCCAAATGACCATCTTTGGGAGTAGCTTGATGGAAGAAGCAGGATGCACCTTATTAGCAGTACACCGGAGTTGAAAACGGTTTTATAAGATCAATGGACATAAATCTTTGATTCATCTAACCGGATACTTGAAGAATCAATGCGAAATGGATACACGGCGATCCTGAATAAAAAAGAGATCCCACCAAATATTAATTTTGCTGGTAAAAAAAAAAATTCGCTTGACCCAATAGTTAAGTGATGTTAGATTTCATTAATTTGAATTGTTTTTATTTATTTTATATATTTGCGTAATACATATAGTATTTTGAAAAAGCACTTATTTTTATATAGAAAAGACAATAACAAATAAATTTTTTTTTTATTTATTTTCTCCTCGTTTCAGTCATAATTTTGCCCTAACATTGTTTTTGGTCTCGACCCAAGTAACAATATATTTTAAATAGTCATCAAATCTTCATCAATCCGTGCCACGATCTGAAGAATACTGCTCCAAACAATTCTCAGTTGCTATCAAGCTTTTTTAATGCAATTATTAAACACTAATACGGTAAAACCTGTCTAAACGGACTCTCTATAAAACGGAAACCTGCCATAACGGAAAAAAAACTAAGAACGAAAATCAAGAACTTTACTAAAACAGTACTGCATAAAACGGAAACTTGCTAAAACGGAACGAAAAGCTGGGTACCACAGCATTCCGTGTTAGACAAGTTTTACATCAGATAGTGATAGTTGTAATTGATTAGTAATTTTAATATGAGAAAATTCAAGGAACTGTAATTAAAGTGAATTTGCTTTATAGTGCGTTGTGGGCAATTTATGGTGCTATTGCAAACTAGAAATTTTAAAGTTTTACCCTCCTAGCCCACTTTGCCCCACTCTCCCATACTATGGGAAATGGCCATATTTAGTTGTGTTTATTTGTTGCTCTTTCACATAAAAGTCGGTTGAACATGACCGACTTTGTGGCAAATATACTCGAAGATACCCAGCGGGAACAATTCTAAACGCTTCGCTTACAAGCGCTTAAGGAGGACTTCCATGAAGCAAAAATGAAGCACTACATATCGAAGTAGTTTGGGAGTGCTTTATCACATATAAAGATAAAGTACTTTAAAATTGCTTCAAAAAGTGTAAGAAGTCTCCTCCTTGATATAAATGCAAGGCGCTTTAGAAGTGCTCTAAAAGATGTTAGAGAGATGCAAGGCTAATTCACATATTCCCGTTTTTCATTGAGTGCAAGGCGCTTTTACAGCGCTTTAAAGTTAGTTTTACAAAAGCCATGTTTTAAGCACTTTTTAATCATTGTATTCTATGCACTTTGACGGCGCTTTACGAAAACGTAATGCCAAGGTCTTTCTCGCAAATACATGAAATGTTAAATTTATATGAACGAAGAACGTCTTTGGAGCACCTCCCTGCTTCAAAAAAGCGCCCGTTAATACATTTGCAAGCGCTTTATTTCCCATTGGGTAGTATTTTTATGGCTGATTCGCCGTGTTTCTTACTCGCCAATTTACAAACGGATTAAATATAAGTATACACATGTTCGTAGCAGGGAATATCCCATAAAATTGTTTGTTGTTATTTGGCAGTTATATATGTAGTGCGTGCTCCAGTGTAAGAAAATCGTTCCAGTAAGCACATATTAAATTTGAAATAAATGAGAATTGTAAAAACTGACAAAGTCGGCTAACCAATTTGATTTCAGGTATTTTTTTTCAAAAGTCGTCGCAGTGTTAATGCTGCAGGCATGACTCAAATCAAATTTACCATTTCTGTTTAAAAATTGGTGAGATATAGTATTAATCAATAAAAATTATTATATTTCCTCATAAATATGTAAGCTATTCTTACAGAAAATTATATTAAAATTTAAAAGTAGAAAATTATGCACATGCATATATGTATGTAAGTACATTTGCAAATATAGGTATGTTCATACAATTAATAGTTACATCATTTACCTGTCAAATTTTACAGCTTACTAGCAGATTTTGTGGTTTTAAAATAATAAATAAAAAGGTCAATAAAGTACCGAGGTATATCCTTAAACTGGTTTTTTGTCGTCTATACACTCATACCTCGCTTTACGGCCTACATACCTTCCGGGTAAGTTGGTAGTAAACCGAAATGCCGTAAACTGAATCAATTATTTAAATTAAGTCTTGGAGAATTTTCCGAAATCAGGACGTAGAACGAAATATTTTGGGAGTAAAACAAAAAAGTGCCAAAAAAAATAGTTGTACAAAGGGCGGCCGTATAGCGAGGTATAAGTGAATTTATACTTGCATTAAGCTGATTCACCCTTCACACTATCAAAACAAAATTTGCAACCATCAACATTTCTTTTACGTTTTAGAACTTGGAGAAAAAATAATTTCAGTCCGTCTGTCCGTCTCCAAGAAAGTTAATTTTTTTGATTAGATTGGTGTTAACTTCAGGATGAAGAGGTTCGTGAGTAGATGGTAGGGTATATTGCGCCCGAAAGATATTCAATAAATATCTTAACTGGCCTTGAACTCATTCGTTTTTAGTCCGCGTGGTATTGAATAGCTAAAAATCCCTTTTTTTGCCATATGTGAATTGAGAAACTCGTACTAACCAGGCGCGAACGCAGAAAAATATTTCGGGGGGGGGGGGGGGGGGGCGTTCGCGCCTGGTACTAACACTCGTATTATTTTCAATCTTAATGCTAAATATATGTACATCTCAACCAAAAAGATTTTCATCTAATCGCTCTAAAATATCTTATTTAAAACTCAATCACAAATTTTGGCTTCATTTATTTAATTGGAAGGAGTGATTTGAAAATGAATTGGAGTCGATACAAGAAATAACATTTTTAAGATACGCATAATTATTTTTATCGATTTTTTTAATTATGTATCTAATAATAAAAAATGTTACTATTTGTACCAAAAGCTATATGACCTATTAACTAAATTATGTATAATACTATTCTAAGTAATTAATCATTTTTAATAAGCAACTCATACCAATGCACTAAAACAATAAGATATGTAATAATTAATTTCTTACCGAAGTAATTTTTACCGAACAACTGCATTCCCATAACGGCGAATATGAAGATGATAATACATAAGACAAACGTAAGATTACCTAAGGCGCCCATAGTTCGACCCATTATAGATATTAGCAAGTTTAATGTCGGCCACGATTTAGCAAGCTTAAAGACTCGAAGCTTGTTTGTTTAATTTATATTTTAAATTTGTTGCCGATGATGAACGAGTTTCGAGTCAATTAATTTATGACAATTTAAGTAATTGCCAGGAAGCCAGTACAAAGCATATATAGAGAAAAAAAATTGAGATAGAAAAAGTTAGTAATAAAATAAAATGCTGCTTAACGAGCGATATAGCTCAAATAATTAAAAAGTGCTTGTAGGGAAATATTATAATTATGTATATTAGAACAGTCTTCAGAAAGATTAACTATTTTCTTTTTCCTTTAGTAGGTATCTCCATAGTACGATATAGAACTAATTTTTTTTGTGTCGAATATCACGACATGTTCTTTCTTAGATCCTCTGACTACAATCAAATAGTTATAATAAGGATGTGTAGGTAAATCGTACCTAATTTTTCTTATTTCGTAATGAAGGAATAAATTATTTTGAAATCCGCATTTTAATAATTCTTTTTATTAAATTAAATATATTAGCATTATGCAAGCAATATATAGAAAAGAAAGAAAATTGGAGATAAAAAAAAATACTGAATGTTCTTGCTTTCGCTATAAGATACCTGTGTAATTCTTTCCGAACAATTGCATTCCCATAACGGCAAAAATGAAGATAATTATACACAAAACAAAAGTAAGATTGCCTAAGGCACCGACAGTTCGACCCATTATCGATATTAATAAATTAAGTGTAGGCCAGGATTTGGCTAATTTAAAAACTCGAAGCTGTAACGTTTAATATTATTCAATTGGTTTCATTATTTTATTGTTATTTTCATAAGTTTTATGAATTTAATTAATATCACAATATTTATAATGTTGATTTTTAATCTTGAAAAAGCTTACCAAACGAAACGAACGTAGCACTGATAATCCTTGAACTCCCTCGAGTCCCAACTCAAGTAGCGAGAGTGCAACAATGATGAAATCAAAAATGTTCCATCCCTCTTGAAAATAATACTTAGGACTCATGGCTATTAATTTAAGCGTAGCTTCGATTGCGAATGTTGCAGTGAAGAACTAAAATTAAAGTTAAGAATAAAATTATTATAAGTAATTATGAAATTTTTATCATTTAGCATGAAAGAATATAAGTTATCATCTTCTTTTAAATCTGCATTAGTCTGGTTGCAACTTTATTACTTTTTGGATTTAATAATGAGGTATGGTGTATATTAAAGATGGTGATATTATTTATGGTTATGGTATGACAGTTATCCTTTAGGTTTTCAATTGTATAGTAACCTCTACCGCATCTCAACATTAAACGTGTTGTGGAGTTCTACTCATAAAATAATAAAGTTGATTTTCCTGCTAGTTGTGTGTTTAACAGTTCTAAGAGAGTGAGTCAGCAGCTCCATTTGTTCGCCGCCACTAGTCTCGCTGCTTACGGAGCTGTGCCGTATATAATTACAACCGAAGCTTTCATTGGAGCTCTTAAACGTTTCATCGGCAGAAAAGGACACTGCAGGAATTTTTATTGTGACGATACCACTAATTTTGTGGGTGCGAAGAATCAACTAACGGAGTTGAAGGAAACTGCATACAAAGAAAAGGCAAAACAACAAGTAGTCAATGTCTGTACACCAAAAGGAATCGCTTTTCATTTCATCCCACGAAGATCACCACACTTTGGGGACTCTGTGAGCGGGAAGGAGGGGGAAGTGTTTTAGACCGAAAATTTTGGTTTCTAGATCTCAGTAACCCCTAATGATAGGAAGCTGAAACTTGGAATTTCTAAAGAGCTCTGATAGTAGACCCATTTGCAGAAAAATTGTCAATATTGATCAAGGGGTGTGCGAGTGGGGGCAAATGTAATGCGTCCAAAACCCAAAAAAGGTGAGATAGACACATTCTAAAATCCATATCTCCTAAACCGTTAATGGCACACTATTCAAACTTAAAAAATATTTGTAGTTATACTAGGAGAACAGAATGAAGAAAAATTTTGGGTGGGGGAAGTTGTGTATGGGGGTGGGGGGTGAAAAACTTTAGATTACGATATCTCATAAACCAATTGCTCTAGAAAAATAAAATTCGGTTTGGGTATAAAGGTCGACAAATTAAGATTGATCAAAATAAAATTTTTAAAGTGGGAGGTGGAGCATAGAAATGGAGGGGATGAGAATTTTTCAAATCAAACACATTTCATATCTCAAGAACAGTTTAAGATAGATGCTTAGAATTTTTACCAGAAGTAGCGCTAATTAAACCCCAGTAGGGAAAAAAGTTTTGGGGTTGAGGGTGTAGAGGGGGTGGGTGAAAAGGAAAAAGTTCGGATGCTTATATCTTGAGAACCTGTAATGATATAAGCCTTAAACTTGGTATTTAGATAGAGCTGTAGTAGCGGAATGTTGAAAAAATATAATTTTTTTAGGGGTAGTATGCTACGGGGGTAGGGAGTGTTTTTTTTAACTATTAACTATAAACGGTTCATGCTAGAAAGTTGAAACTCAGTGTGTATATGTAAATCAACTAAAAAAGTAATTGTGATAAAAAAAAAATTGAATATTCATTGACGTTCTGAAAGGGGGCAAAAAAAATTATTTGTAAATATAATAAATATAAAATGCATATATTTTCACGATTTTCGTCATATCTACTAGGTCTTTCCAAATATTAAATTAATTTTTTTTCTACGGATTCTTCGTATGAATACCTAAAAAGTGTTTTCAAAGTTTTTTGAAATTCGACCCCTAAGGGTAGTGTGGTACAAGTGGGGGTGTTTTTCCTATATATGGAACGGCTTAAGCTACAATGTTGAAACTCGGTGTATATATGTAAATCAACTAGAAAAGTAATTGTGATAAAAAAATTTGAATATTCATTGGCGTTCAGAAAGGGGGGCAAAAAAAATGATTTGTAAATATAATAAACATAAAATGCATATATTTTCACGGTTTTCGTCATATCTACTAGGCCTTTCCAAATATTGAATTCATTTTTATTTTACGGACTCTTCGTATGAATACCTACAAAGTGTTTTCTAGGTTTTTTGAAATTCGACCCCTAAGGGTAGTGTGGCACAAGTGGGGGTGTTTCTCCTATATATGGAACGGTTTAAGCTACAATGTTGAAACTCGGTGTGTATATGTTAATCAACTAAAAAAGTAATTGTGATAAAAAAATGTGAATATTCACTGGCATTCTATCAACCATCCTCCATCCACCATTCATCTTTCTCCATCCTCCATCTTCCACCCTCTATCCACCGTTCACCATCCCATATCCAACATCCACCATCGTCCATCATTTATCTTCATCCACCATCCTCCATCTTAAATTCTCCATTCCCCATCCACGTTCGTTCTGCTCGAACTTGAGAAATATGTATGCGTCTGTGCTGAGCATCTCGTGCGTAGAGTCACTTCATACGAACTAACACAAACATCCATTATCTTGAGTACGGACAATGTATGTTTCATTTGAAACCAGTACATTTAAAAATTTTTGGCAGTTGTTTCGATTTTTTATTTTAAGGATCTCCACTAAAGTATATAAACGCTGTATTTAGTTGACATTTCATGAGACATATCTCGATTCCGTGAAACGTCAATCAAAATCCATCTGCTACACGTATACACACTAAAACTATGCCATATAAGGAACCCGCGATTTTTTAAATTCGCGGGTTTTTAGTACTAAATATGTACCAAAAGTGGTCATTGTCCGTACTCATGATAGTGCATGTTTGTGTTAGTTCTTATACAGTGACTCTACTCGTGCGCGCTCTTCAACAGTTTCACTCGCACGGATATTCGCAACTCTTTTTGCATTACGACTCCGTTGTGCAATGTTTGATCTCCTTGATCAATTGTACCTCGCCTGTAGGAAAACACATGGCCACATCCATCCATATCTTTATACATAAAAAAAATTCCGGACGAACGGAAATCAAAACACATGGACACATGGCATACATAGCCATTTACATATTTTTGTATATATGTATGTATATGTATGACCATTTGGCCGTGTGTATTGATTTGCGTTCGTCCGGAATTTGTTTTTTATGTGTAGAGATAGAAGAAACTGTTCCGAAAAAAAAAAAATCCATGGAAACCGGTTGAATAGTTGCGAACAACAAACGAAAAAATTTCTCCATACAAAATGTACTGAAAATAAAATTTTTCAAATTTTCCATTTTCCGAGAAAATTTGCAATTTTTGGGTCCGTTAGTATCTAAGTTAAGCCCTAACGAAGACATCTTTTAAATCGGACGAACGAAAAAATTTCTCCATACAAAATGTACTGAAAATGAAATTTTCCAAATTTTCCGGGAAAATTTGCAATTTTTGGCTCCGTTAGTATGTAAGTTGGGCCCTAACGAAGAAATCATATAAATTTGAGCCAAATCGGACGAACGGTTGCTGAGTTATCTGTGTATATACACAGACCACCTATTTTTATATATATAGATATAAAATGCATATATTTTCACGATTTTCGTTATATCTACTAGGTCTTTCCAAATATTGAATTCATTTTTATTCTACGGATTCTTCGCATGAATACCTAGAAAGTGTTTTCAAGGTTTTTTGAAATTCGACCCCTAAGGGTAGTGTGGTACAAGTGGGGGGTGTTTTTCCTATATATAGAACGGCTTAAGCTACAATGTTGAAACTCGGTGTGTATATCTAAATCAACTAGAAAAATAATTTTCAATAAAAAAAAACGAATATCTATTGGCGTTCAGAAGGGGGGCAAAAAAAATATCTGTGAAAATAGAATGCATATTTTCCCACGATTTTCGACATATCTACTACCTCGTTGCAAATATTGAATTTAATTTTATTCTATGTATTCTCCATAATTGAACCCTAAGAGGGTGTAAAGTGATTTTGTACTTTTTCATAAATTATTCCATATCTCTCAGATCCAATCAGATTTTCACTTCCACGATCTTGTTCTTTTTGATAGGTTTTCAGTCACATAGTAGCCTCCACCGCATTTCAGAATTGAACGCGTTTCTAGCTTCTACCGGAAAAATAATAAAGTTACGCCCAGATTGTTGGCAGATTTTTTTGTTTAGTAAGCATTATTTTAGTATTTAGCCTTCTAGAAATATTTCTAAAATCGGCTCTATCTAGCCTCTACAAGTGGCGTCGCGCCGATAACTCGGCCAAAGTGTTATAAAAATTTGATAAACATTTCTATCTACGAAACCTTGACAATCTTGCTCTGCTCTTTCATGTAGAAAAGAATTAAAAACCCAGAGGAAAGTACTAGGTTCGTATTAAAGAGTCACAGCTTACAATAACTATCCGTTGCTAGGGATGTTAATATCGAAAAAAAGATCGAAATATCCATATTGAAAAAAAAATATCAATATCGAAAATAAATATCGATATATCGAATATTATTTTTCAAAGAAAAATAAATTCTTATTTTATTTCCCGTATCGAATTTAACGTTAATGGGAGCATATTGCATCATCACACGGGTGCCGTGAGGGTGGCCAATATGGGCTGAGATCTCAGAAAAATAATTCTGGCCCCTTGCGGTTTTCAAAAAATAGAAACAATACAAGATTTTTCAATTTAGCAAAATAAATTGGAAATTATTTTTGAAAGAAACGAAATACTGAAATATTTTAGAGTTTTACGAAAGCGTAACAAGATTTTTTTCAAGTTTTTAAACTTAAGAAGATTTATTTTTGAATGTAACCAGATTTTTTGAGAACATTTCTGAATTGCATGAAAACTTTAAAACATGTTTTCGATTTTACAAATTAAAGCGAAACGAAATTAACATCTAATAAATATGTTTTGAGTTTATGAGATCATACCCAGCAGCGAAAGAAGTCATTACAGAATCAATAATGTAATTACTCCTCGGTAATGGGAGTTGCTTACCATTAAGCTTACACCCCATGTTAAGAATGCCTTACATTTACACAGCGATTTTATAGGCAGTAGGCGAATGATTACCTACTGCATTACATATAAATAATTCAAGAACACATTCCTTTGAAGTTGTTATAGATTAAATTACTGAAATGCGATATGGAACTAGTTACAATGAAGCTATTACAGAATGGGTAGATGTAATTCGTTGTGTCACCAATTACTATGCACCCATTTCTGAAGGAATTTCTGTCACTAATCTGTTCCGGAACCACTTCAGAGTAAGATTATTTTTTTTTCGGGACAAATTAATGGCACAAATACGAGCGAATGCGTCATTTTTCAAGTCATAAAGGACATTGCAATGATTACTTACTAAGAAGGATACACTTAACAGCAAAAATAAAATACATAAATTTTATGTCCGTTAAGTTAGCCCTGCTTTTTTCGAAAAAATGTAATTTCGCATTTGTGCTGATTTGTGCTCAATTTGTGACGTTTGTGCTAGTAAAAAGAAATTATTTTACTTCAGTCGATAAAAAGTTACGAGCATGTACTAAAAATAGCGTTAAGTTAGCCCTGCTTTTTTCTAAAAAATGAAATTTCTCAATTGTGCTGATTTGTGCTCAATTTGTGCCGTTTGTGCTAGTAAAAAGAAATTATTTTACTTCAGTCGATAAAAAGTTACGACCATGTACTAAAAAAAGCGGTAAGTTAGCCCTGCTTTTTTCGAAAAAATGAAATTTCTCAATTGTGCTGATTTGTGCTCAATTTGTGCCGTTTGTGCGAGTAAAAAGAAATTAATTTACTTCAGTCGATGAAAAGTTACGACCATGTACTAAAAAAAGCGTTAAGTTAGCCCTGCTTTTTTCTAAAAAATGAAATTTCTCAATTGTGCTGATTTGTGCTCAATTTGTGCCGTTTGTGCTAGTAAAAAGAAATTATTTTACTTCAGTCGATGAAAAGTTACGACCATGTACTAAAAAAAGGGTTAAGTTAGCCCTGCTTTTTTCTAAAAAATGAAATTTCTCAATTGTGCTGATTTGTGCTCAATTTGTGCCGTTTGTGCTAGTAAAAAGAAATTATTTCACTTTCATTGATAATTAATTATGAGCAAAATACTTAACCCCCCCTTTTTCGAAAAAACATAATTCAGAAATTGTGATCGAATTTTGTCGTATTGTGCTGTAAAAATAAATTATTTTACTTGTGCTCAATTTGTGCCGTTTGTGCTAGTAAAAAGAAATTATTTTACTTCAGTCGATAAAAAGTTACGACCATGTACTAAAAAAAGCGGTAAGTTAGCCCTGCTTTTTTCGAAAAAATGTAATTTCGCATTTGTGCTGATTTGTGCTCAATTTGTGCCGTTTGTGCTAGTAAAAAGAAATTATTTTACTTCAGTCGCTAAAAAGTTACGAGCACGTACTGAAAATAGCGTTAAGTTGGCCCTGCTCTTTTCGAAAAAATGAAATTTCTCAATTGTGCTGATTTGTGCTCAATTTGTGCCGTTTGTGCGAGTAAAAAGAAATTAATTTACTTCAGTCGATGAAAAGTTACGACCATGTACTAAAAAAAGCGTTAAGTTAGCCCTGCTTTTTTCTAAAAAATGAAATTTCTCAATTGTGCTGATTTGTGCTCAATTTGTGCCGTTTGTGCTAGTAAAAAGAAATTATTTTACTTCAGTCGATGAAAAGTTACGACCATGTACTAAAAAAAGGGTTAAGTTAGCCCTGCTTTTTTCTAAAAAATGAAATTTCTCAATTGTGCTGATTTGTGCTCAATTTGTGCCGTTTGTGCTAGTAAAAAGAAATTATTTCACTTTCATTGATAATTAATTATGAGCAAAATACTTAACCCCCCCTTTTTCGAAAAAACATAATTCAGAAATTGTGATCGAATTTTGTCGTATTGTGCTGTAAAAATAAATTATTTTACTTGTTAATGTTAGTTAATGTTAAGTTAGCCCTGTCATTTTGGAAAAGTAGTAATTTCGCAATTGTGCCGTGCTGTACCATGAAGGTAAAAAATTATACTTTACTCAATAATTACTTATTACAAACAATTATGTTAACCCTCTCGACGTGGCTTTCCAGTGGTAAAGCTAAGATAAACTAAATAACTGAAATATGTCATACGTATCATAGTGTTACATGTAAACCAGGCAACCGCGCAACTCGATCGGTTTCGCAGAACAGAAACAGCAATAACCGTATACCTAGTGCAAAGTTGCCAATCAAAAGCGGAACAAATGGAATGATAACACCTTCTGATCGAATATTCTCGTATGCACCATAACATCGCAGAAGATTCCACATACACCACCTAATGAAGATTCAAGAACGGTCTAGACCAGGGGTCGGCAATCTGCGGCTCTTTTGGTGTCAAGACGCGGCTCTCCAGTTCCATGCGCAAATATTAATAATTATATTATTTTATTTTCAAAACTCATAAGAAAATCACCAGCAGCGCCCTAGGTTATTTATTAGAGCAGGGGCATAGCTCAGCGTGTGAGGTAACTTATGTCGGAATCTTAATTACAATTTTCGTCAATCGTTATTATTCTTCAGTGGAATAATTCCAATAATTTATTGCCAATATAACTTATAACTATAATTTTTTAAAATCGGTTTTTGAAAATTTGTGGAATTTGTGTGACGAGTTTCAGTTCTTCCTCCGTTGTTTTTGTTTGTGCGTGACCTTCTTCCCCGAACTCGAAATTCTGTATGGGAAAAGTTCAGAATGGGCCCTTAAAAATAGGATCACTTCTTCACTGGTTTGGCCGGATATCCCTTTCTTGTTAGTGGTTTAAGTTGTTTCTCCACCGGGGTAAACGGTAATAAAGTTAGAAAATTTGGGGGTCCCGAAAAGCATGTATGTATGTATGTACGTCACGCTGCAAAAGTGGATACCTCTAAAATAAATGCCGCGAGTTGAGGTCATATTTGACGCATGGAATAGTCTTCCAGAACGCTACAATGAGGTGAAGATGGTGGCATTTGGAGTGCTGACGATCTTCGGGTACCCATATTCGTGCGGGAAAGCGTTCTCTTGCATGAATACAATAAAAAGTAATGTAAGAAGTCAACTAACAAATGAACATAACGCAGTCACGATCGGCTGCAAGCATATCGTATGATACTCTAGTTGAAATACTGAACTCCGATTTATATTTTAGTTGGAAATATATCAAAAGAATGAGGAGTGACAAGCAACTATTACATGACCTTTTACTTACAGGTAGAAACTATTGTATAGTGGCTACTCGATTTTTTTGATTTATAGTGAGTTCTATAAAGTAAGTTAGGACATTTTACAGAATTTTTGTATGGCAACTACATGAAGGACTTATGGGATATTTTTCATATTAATAGTTTCAGCTGCGACTATTATAAAATCAACGTATACAAAATTTCAAAGTCGTAACTTAAAGCGTTCTAAAGTTATCGTCCAATATTGGTGAACACGTGTTTTAAAGACTTTTGTATTACAGCTATCCGAAGGAATCGACGGATGGCGCTAATTAATAAACCCCGTCTTGGTTTTGATATAAAACTAATTCCTGTAAAATTTTAATTTCCTGCCTTAACTCGTTCTGGAATTATAGTGGATTCAGTAAAAAGCACACATTTTTGAAGGACTTTTCTAGGCTGCTACACGAAGGACTCATTCGATTTGCATCATATTCCGTACTTTTGATTCAAACACTATAAACCTAAAGTATGCAAAATTTCAAGTTCTTAACTTGAAGCATTCGAGCAATAATTGTGAAAACGTGTTTCAAGGACTCTTGTATGGGAGGTACCCGAAGGAGTGGAAGGATATCGCCCATTAACGAACTTAGCCTTACTTTTTCCACTTTACAAGCTGTGACAAAATTTCAACTTCCTAGGTCAACGCGTTCTTGAGTTATCGTGCTAACGGACGGACGGACGGACAGCAAACGGATTTGGGGGTTTTGGCCAAAAATAAACACAAAATAATATATAACTTTTTTTCGTCCGAGGCTCGGTTCTATGCGTTACAAACTTTTCGGGCTGGATTAAACTTATAATACTCTATATGTTTATCTAGAGTATAAAAATCTAGAGGCGTGCTTGAAACTGAAAACAACAAGTTATGAGCCAGATTTAAGGGGGAACATCTGAGTAGAAAATTTGTTGTTTTCAAACGACCGTACTCCCTGTACGGTGGGTAAATTTATTAGTGGGGCGATTAAGGGTACGGTTCGTTTCATATTGCACGGCTAACTGCGGTCACAGTACGGTCGCCGTGTCGCAGCCGGCTGCGCCACTGCAACTCACGGCGACCCGTTCAATATGAAACGGACCGAACTCTTCTTCGCGCCACTAACAAATTTAGAGTTCGGTCCGTTTCATATTGAACGGGTCGCCGTGAGTTGCAGTGGCGCGGACGGCTGCGACACGGCGACCGTACTGTGACCGCAGTTAGCCGTGCAATATGAAACGAACCGTAGTATGTAGTATGTAGTATTCATGAAATGGCGGCCGATTGGACCTTATTTTCAGTTTTTAACCTCAATTATCGACCTTTCTGGGTTGATAAAAAAAAAAGTAAGAAAAAATCTTACGTATCGAAAGAGAAAACCTATCCAAAATAATGTATGAAATTTTGGAATCGGTTCAGCCGTTTTCCGAAGATTTTGGGAACCGTCTTTGAATAGTGTGTTTCGAGATAATCGCGTTTGAATGGCGTTCTATATAGGGAATTCACGAAGGGCCCATTTTGGTTAATTGCCCATAATTTACACAATTATTGGAATTTCAATATGAAATTTCCAGACAACATTCTTAAGACTACAAACTTTAAGATGAGCAAAAAAAAATGTTTGAAAACAACAAATTTTCTACTCAGATGTTCCCCCTTAAATCTAGCTCATAACTTGTTGTTTTCAGTTTCAAGCACGCCTCTAGATTTTTATTTGTTAGTTGACTTCTTACATTACTTTTTATTGTATTCATGCAAGAGAACGCTTTCCCGCACGAATATGGGTACCCGAAGATCGTCAGCACTCCAAATGCCACCATCTTCACCTCATTGTAGCGTTCTGGAAGACTATTCCATGCGTCAAATATGAGTGCCTCAACTCGCGGCATTTATTTTAGAGTTATGCACTTTTGCAGCGTGACGTACATACATACATACATGCTTTTCTGGACCCCCAAATTTTCTAACTTTATTACCGTTTACCCCAGTAGAGAAACCGCTTAAACCACTAACAAGAAAGGGATGTCCGGCCAAACCAGTGAAGAAGTGATCCTATTTTTAAGGGCCCATTCTGAACTTTTCCCGTACAGAATTTCGAGTTCGGGGAAGAATGTCACGCACAAACAAAAACAACGGAGGAAGAACTGAAACTCGTCACACAAATTCCACAAATTTTCAAAAACCGATTTTAAAAAATTATAGTTATAAGTTATATTGGCAATAAATTATTGGAATTATTCCACTGAAGAATAATAACGATTGACGAAAATTGTAATTAAGATTCCGACATAAGTTACCTCACACGCTGAGCTATGCCCCTGCTCTAATACTTAACCTAGGGCGCTGCTGGTGATTTTCTTATGAGTTTTGAAAATAAAATAATATAATTATTAATATTTGCGCATGGAACTGGAGAGCCGCGTCTTGACACCAAAAGAGCCGCAGATTGCCGACCCCTGGTCTAGACCGTTCTTGAATCTTCATTAGGTGGTGTATGTGGAATCTTCTGCGATGTTATGGTGCATACGAGAATATTCGATCAGAAGGTGTTATCATTCCATTTGTTCCGCTCTTTTATACTTTAACTACGCTTTTGATTGGCAACTTTGCACTAGGTATACGGTTATTGCTGTTTCTGTTCTGCGAAACCGATCGAGTTGCGCGGTTGCCTGGTTTACATGTAACACTATGATACGTATGACATATTTCAGTTATTTAGTTTATCTTAGCTTTACCACTGGAAAGCCACGTCGAGAGGGTTAACATAATTGTTTGTAATAAGTAATTATTGAGTAAAGTATAATTTTTTACCTTCATGGTACAGCACGGCACAATTGCGAAATTACTACTTTTCCAAAATGACAGGGCTAACTTAACATTAACTAACATTAACAAGTAAAATAATTTATTTTTACAGCACAATACGACACAATTCGATCACAATTTCTGAATTATATTTTTTCGAAAAAGGGGGGGTTAAGTATTTTGCTCATAATTAATTATCAATGAAAGTGAAATAATTTCTTTTTACTAGCACAAACGGCACAAATTGAGCACAAATCAGCACAATTGAGAAATTTCATTTTTTAGAAAAAAGCAGGGCTAACTTAACCCTTTTTTTAGTACATGGTCGTAACTTTTCATCGACTGAAGTAAAATAATTTCTTTTTACTAGCACAAACGGCACAAATTGAGCAAAAATCAGCACAATTGAGAAATTTCATTTTTTAGAAAAAAGCAGGGCTAACTTAACCCTTTTTTTAGTACATGGTCGTAACTTTTCATCGACTGAAGTAAAATAATTTCTTTTTACTAGCACAAACGGCACAAATTGAGCACAAATCAGCACAATTGAGAAATTTCATTAACTTAACGCTTTTTTTAGTACATGGTCGTAACTTTTCATCGACTGAAGTAAATTAATTTCTTTTTACTAGCACAAACGGCACAAATTGAGCACAAATCAGCACAATTGAGAAATTTCATTTTTTAGAAAAAAGCAGGGCTAACTTAACGCTATTTTTAGTACATGCTCGTAACTTTTTATCGACTGAAGTAAAATAATTTCTTTTTACTAGCACAAACGTCACAAATTGAGCACAAATCAGCACAAATGCGAAATTACATTTTTTCGAAAAAAGCAGGGCTAACTTAACGGACATATAAATTTTAAATAATAAACAAATTATATTTTCCTTTCTTTTCTTAATTTCTAGGTAACAAAAAAAAATTCATATTTCTATTTATAAAATAAAAACTAAAGCTTTTCATAAAATTATATAAAGATATGTGGTACATACAATGTACAGTTTGAAGTTTGAATGCTATTTAATTCATTGAATTTTTTTTTTTTTTTCAATACACTTCTTTTTAGAATGACGATTTTTTATTATTTTTAGAGCTTTTTTTACATCTTTCGCATAATCCTGTTCATTATATCCGTCTATTTGAAGAGCACCTGAAAGTGAAAACTGTTAAAAAATATATATATTATGTATTTATATGAATTGGCAAATTACTAAGCAAAATGTGATTAATATTAATTAAGCTCTTAAAGCTTTGTTTTCCGTGAGCTCCGTCAAAATTAAACTCAAGTGCAATTTCATCGCTAAAAAGACGGCTGAAGCGTTTCGTTAAACCGTCCTTCTTAATAATATTCTTAATTGTAGCGGTCTATATAGTAAATTTTTTATAAGTGTTCGTTCTATTTGAAAATCTAAAACTTACATATTGTCCAAAGTTATCAGCATTTAATTCGCTTTCAAATCGTTGTAACTCCATAATATTAATTATTGGGAATATTTTACAATTTTCCTCAATTCCGACAGCATGTTTATACAGACTTTTCAAAATTACATTTTGTGCTGCTAATTTATCTACAATCAGCTTATTTTGATTTGAGATTGTATCTGAAAATTGGAATACATGGAATACAATAAATGCCGATGGTATTTAATTTACTTTTTAAATCATCCAGTTTCGTTTCCAAATTTGTTAAGCGGTGTAGCATTTTATTCGTTTTATTATTATTACTGTGTTCTATTCAAAGAAGATATGAAAGATTTTAATTCAGATTATTAAATTGTTAATGAAGGTGCATTTACCAACTGAAAGGACAAACAAACAAATTTAAAACTAATATCCGTAATTCGGAAATCTTCATCTTCTTCTGATGTTTCCTGCTTACAAATTCCTGCATATTCCCAAAGCCGCCTGGGAATCAAACGGTTGACTAAAAAAACTGGTAATATCTAATAATCTTCTGCCAACAATGAATGTTTCTCCGTTTTGCTCCTTGAAATCTGTTATTTTAACAGGTATAAACGGATGTATGCAAATATAGTTATCTGGCTGTTTAGCGCTTAAGAAATATAATTCTGATTTATAGCATTTTATTTTTCCAGTAGCAGATTTTTTGATAACGATTCCATTTTCGTTAAACACCAAATTCTCATGCTTCACTTTTTCAGCTATTTGTTGTAGTATTTTCTGTGGTTTCCTGATTTTTCGTTTCAAATCTTTCATACAATTTTCAAACGGGTATGCTGAAAAATTTGTTAAAAATCCAGTGGGTTTAATACTTTCGACTAGATGTAGTAAATTATGTACGTTATAAGTAACGCTATTTTTAGTATAAATCTCAGAAAATGTTTCCACAAAATATTTCAACATTTGTTCAGCTATCTCTAAATTTTTTTCAAAACTTCTAGGAGAACAAAGTAGCCGATATGCCGAATGTAAAAGGAGAAAATGGTAGTATTTATATGTCATCAGGTAAACCTTTCAAAACAACTATGCCTGTATATAAAATAAATTGTCTAAATTCGGTGGCCTTCCATCTTGAAATCTCATCCAAAATTCTGGGGTTTCTGTTGAATTCCTTCGGAATGGAAGTATACAATGACAATAAATGATTCGACATAGATGCTTTACTTGATGCATGAATTTTTTGGTCGTTTTTCCATTTAAAATCTGTAAGATGTTTTTTCTGGTCACTCCTAAATCAATTGCATGCATGCAGTCTAACGGAAATTGTGTTATCATGCCAACTCCCAATTCTTCAAGTAATACTTTTTGTTCTTTATATGGAGTGAAGAAAAGAGTAAGCTCTGTTCAGAAAGTCATCGTCTGATATCAAAACACCGGCTCTCGTTTCAAATGTGACAACATTTTCAATCCAAGTACCAGTTTGAATACACTTATTACATCCGCGTAGTACATTATGTCCCATGATACCTCGAAGAAATGATCCAGCAGGAGCATCACATATAAAGGAATTAATTTTAAAATTCAAAGTTTTATTCCCAATTTGGATACCATTTTCCAGAAGCAACATGATTTCTTGTCCAAAATCATGCAGATAACTATTCACGTTAATTGGTTTCTTTATACCAACGTAAGTCCCAATCAAAAAAACTTTAATGCCTTTTATGTTTATCACTTTTCCCAAAATAGGCCATAGGCTTTCAGAGGAACTTTTATATAGTGGCAATCCATCAATTCCAATATTTCATATAATTTCATTATAATTAACAACAATTTCTTAAATTTTCTGTAATTGTTTTGCTATACCATAGTGCCAGTATTACCCAGGTGGAACGGTTCTAATTATAATATCATCTGATGGATGGAAAAGAGTGTCTGGATCTATCGGCACATCGAGCTTTTCAGATTTTAGAATCTTTAACAAGGCTCTAAAACTTTCTCTGGGTGGATTATACTTGATATACCAATCCTTCAGTTTACTCTTTAAATTTTGTTCTTCTAAAACTTTGTCTCCCTCCACAGTAATATCTGGAGTACTTTACTCCTGACTAGAGCTCGCATTTTCGGTATGACAAATTTGTATAAAAGTATTGGGATTACTTTCAGGTTGAGGTAACGTAGTTTCAATATCGCAACTATTTTATTCTTCTATAAAATTTTCCCTTTCTGTCCTAATTAGTCTTGCTAATTGACGTGAACTAACTAATTTTCGTTTATTTCCTTCCATTATATCTTTTTAATACGACCATATAAGAAAACCCCATTAGCTAATATATATTAAATAAAATGGAAATGTTTGTACTTACCAATTTTTTGATTTCAATATTTTTCACGAAAATTTCACTTTTCTTTGTCAAACGAACCGACACGCTTTAAATTCACAGATGACTGAAAATCCGAAAAGAAACAACTGAATGTGAAAGACAACTTCTGTCTCTGTTCATCGACACAATTACCGATTAAGACTTTACCGATTACATTACATTTTTCCAATTTGGAAAAAGGTTGGTAATGCATACTCATTTGGGGTGTTTCTGACTCATTAACTCGTGCGGAATCCAACATATAATGTTATACATTTCATGTAGTTTTATATGTATATGATTGCCCGGTAAGTAGTTCGAGAATGACTTATATCGGTAATTCCTTGGTAATTCGCTGCTGGGTAGAATTAGTATGTATGTATATATTAGAGTATGAATGTATTACATATAGTATAGAGTAGGTATCTTTATATAGTAGCAGAGTGGCGTAGTGGCTAGAGCACTTACCTGCGGTGCACCAGGTACCTGGTTCGAATCTGCTTGGCGACAAGTAATTTTCGAGAATTAGATTGGATGCCGGACTTAGTTCACTTAGCTGTAAATGAATACCTGAGCTAAAATCGGGGTAATAATCGCGGACGAGCGTCTGGATGACCACTTCACAACCTACTGTTCCGTTGATCTCGTAATGAAGTAACTTTAGTATTACTTCAAGGCCTAGGCCCGATTTGGGCTGTTGCGCCATTGATTATTGCATATTATTATAAATTATTTTTAAGTAGAACTGATTTTTGAATATAGCAAAGTTTTAAAGTTTTAGATGAAAAATTTGGGTTTCTAGATCTCAGCAACCAGTCATGTTGGCAGGCTGAGACTTCCATAGAGCTTCGATAGTGGACCTATTTGAAAAAAAATTGTCGATATAGGTGAAGGAGTGGGAGGATAAATAACGTTGCTAACACGCAAGAAAGGTGAGATTTAAACATTCTAAAATCCATATCTCCTACACTGTTAACCCTTGAGTGCCCGCGCAGCGGCACTTCATGCCGCAAATTTACTAAACATGAATTTTCTTATTTGTTATTAATAATCAATGACTGAGCGCTCTAGTATCTTTCAGAACATGTCTAGGAACCACCATAAACGATTTCAGATTTATCTAACATGTTATCAGTCTACATAAGGGAGTCAAACTGAACTGGTCTTATATATTTTCCATAAAAGTGTTGAAATTCATGTTGGATAATTAAATTATCCAACCAGAATTTCAGTAATTAATTAATTAATTAATTAATGAATTAATTAATTAACATATTAATAACCAACTGAAGGTTCAGGACCCGGAAATCAGTCGATTTATAGTAGAAATATAGTTGCCGCGCGCGTGTACTGGCGTATCATTCCGCTGCGCGTGTACTCAAGGGTTAATGAAACGAAATTAAAACTTAACATAAATTGTTGGAGAATAGATTGTATCAATCTAAAATCGGCCTACCGTTCCACAAATCGGTCTGTAACTCGTGAAATTGATCGATATCTAAATATCATTTTGTCGACGTATTCTCAATATGTTAAGGATGCAAGTTAATAATAATAAAAAAAATTTTACTCTATTATTATTTAATTATAAAGTATTGTGATCGACCTGAAAATTCTAAAAAATTTGTTACCCTGAAATTTTGTATTTTCACGTTTAAGGACTAGTAGACCCCACAAAAGCGATAAAAAAAATGTTCCGTCTGTACGCCGTACGCAAAAATAGTTTGAAGGCGCGTAGCTCCCAAACCCGTTAAGATATTATCATGAAATTTTAATGGGGTGTAGGTTGGGTGAACCTCTACGACTGGTATCTTTAAGAGGGGTGTGGCTAAGAAGGGGAGGAGTGGGGAGGGTTTTAGAAGAAAAATGTTGGTTTCTAGATCTCAGCAACCGCTTACGCTAGGAGGCTGAAACTTGGAATTTCTATAGAACTTTAATAGTGGACCAATTTGCAAAAAAATTATTGAAATGGGTGAAAGGGTGTGCGAGTGAAGGGAAAAAAATTCTTCCGAAAAGCAAAAATGACTAGGTCGACACATTCTAAAATCCATATCTCATAAACCGTTGATGGCACGAAATTCAAACTTAACAACTATCTGTACCTATACTAGGACAAAGGATTGAAAATAAAATTTTGAGTGGGGTAGTGGCGTACGGGGTGGGGGGTGAAAAACTTTAGATTACGATATCTCACGAACCAATTGCTCTAGAAAAAATCTGCCAACAGTCTGGGCGCAACTTTATTATTTTTCCGGCAGAAGTTCAGAACGCGTTCAATTCGGAGATGCGGTGTATGCTACTTTGTGACTGAAGACCTAACAAAACGTTCGGGAAGCGGTTAGAAAAGGGTGTTACATATGAATTAAATAATTGGGTCATATTCCGGGATGCGGTCTACATAGAGGTTGAAAAAAACAAAAATTCAAAATAGGTGATTATTAAACAAGCCTGGGGAAGTGAAAAGATATTCGATATCTGATCAGACCTGAGAAACATGGTGAAATTCATGAAAAAATATACAACCAGTTTACACCCTCTTAGGGGTCGAATTTCAAAAAATCTTGAAAACACATTCTAGGTATTCATATGATGAATCCGTAGAATATGAATGAATTTAATATTTCGAAAGACCTAGTAGATATGACGAAAATCGTGAAAATATATGCATTTTATATTAACTGATATTTTTTTTTGCCCGTCCCCCCCTTCTGAACGCCAATGAATATTCGATTTTTTTATCAGAATTACTTTTCTAGTTAATTTACATATACGTAACGAGTTTCAAATTCCTAGCATAAGCCGTTCTAAAGTTAGGAAAAACACCCCGCACCACCGTACCATACTACCCCTAAAAAAAAATCTATTTCTTCACCATGCCACTACTATAGTTCTATCTAAATACCAAGTTTCAGCTTCCTATCACTATAAATTCTTAAGATATAAGCATCGGAACTTTTTCTTTCTCACCCTCCCTCACCCTCACCCTCTACACCCACACCCACACCCACACCCCCAAACTTTTTTTCCCTACTAGGGTTCTATTAGGCCTACTTCTGGTAAAAATTTGAAGCATCCATTTTACACTGATATTGAGATATGAAACGTGTTATTTTTGAAAAATTCTTATCCCCTCCACTTACGTACTCCCCCGCCCCCTTCAAAGATTTTACTTTGAGCAATTTTTATTTATCAGGCTTTATATCCAAACCGAATTTTGTTTTTCTGGTGCCACTGGTTTGGAAGATATCGTAGTGTTAAGTATTTCAACCCCCACCCCCGTACGTCACTACTCCTACCCAAAAATTTTGTTTCAATCTACTCTCTTAGCATAACTACAGATATCTGTGAAGTTTTATTTGCTTGCTATTAACGGCTTAGGAGATATAGATTTTAGAATGTGTCGATCTCGACTTTTTTGTGTTTCGGACGCATTGCTTCCCCCTCCACTCCCACACCCCTTCACCCATATCATCATTTTTTTGCAAATGGGTCCACTATCAAAGCTTTATAGAAATTCCAAGTTTCAGTCTCCTGACATGAGTGATTGCTGAGATCTAGAAACCAAAATTTTTCGTCTTAAACGCTTCCCCCACCTTCCCCCTCTCACCCCCACCCCTGAAAATAATGTCAATTCAAGGGGTCTACCGAGTCTATTCCTAGAAAAAAAATTTATTTAATAGCTCCACTGGTTTAAGAGCTACGAGCCTTCAAAGGATTTTGACGGTCGACGTACGGCGTACCGCGTACGGGAATTTATAAAAAATTTTTGTTTGTTCTTTGTGTTGGGTTGATTTGCTCACCGCTGTCATTGAAGCCGAAATTGGTCCCCTTCGATCCCTGCGCCTTGGATAAAACGTGGTGTTTTTCGAAGAGGAATAACCAGGAACTCCGATAGTTTCATGTAATCCCAATCGAAATGATGAAGTCTCTTATGAGCAAATTCCTTACATTCACAGAGAATGTGCTCTGGTATTTAGTCTTCATCATCGGGAATTCGGCATATTTTACTCTCAGAGAGACTAATCCTATGGAGATACGTCCGCAAGGACAATGTCCATCCAGTACCCGCGATATGTTACGGATCGGATGTTTGCTTAATGTTTCGGTATAACTAACTTAGGTATAAAATTGTCACGTAAAACATCAACTACAAGTAGCTAAATTTGCTGCCTCAATAAGCATTAAAGGAATAAGCATAAATGCGTTCGATCTCTAAAATATGCTATAATTACTATAGCAAAAAATATCGGGTCCGATAGTGGGATTTCAATATCGATATATATCGCATTAAAAAATATCAGCTAATATTATAGATATATGAAAGAAATGAAACCACAGTTGCGCAAAGAAAGATTATTATTAAGCTTGTTTGTGAAGGTAAAACATATCGGGAAGTAGGGAAAATAGTTGGGAGATCATTTTCTTCAGTAAGAACTGTAGTCAACAAATGGAAAAATGACGGAACTTTAATTAATAAAATGGGACGCAAACGAAAAAAGTTACTGTCAGTTAAAGATGAGCAACACATTCGACGGGAAATAGAAAAATGTCCAAAGAAGCCGATTAATAATTTTAGGACTGAAGTTTTTCATATGATCCAAAAACCGATATCCAAGGAAACTATTAGAAAAACATTGCGAAACAATGGTTTAAATGGAAGAATAGCCCGTAAAAAGCCGTTTATATCAGAAGCAAATAGAAAAAAATCTGCCAACAATCTGGGAGTACTTTATTATTTTTCCGGCAGAAGTTAGGAACGCGTTCAATTCTGAAATGCGGTGTAGGCTACTATGTGACTGAAAACCTATCAAAAAGAACAAGACCATGGAAGTGAAAATCTGATTGGATCTGAGAGATATGGAATAGTTTATGAAAAAGTACACAATCACTTTACACCACCTTAGGGGTCAATTTTCAAAAAATCTTGAAAACACTTTCTTGGTATTCATATGGAGAATACAAACAATAAAATTAAATTCATTATTTGGGACGAGGTAGTAGATATGTCGAAAATCGTGGGAAAATATGCATTCTATTTTCACAGATAATTTTTTTTGCCCCACTTCTGAACGCCAATAGATATTGGTTTTTTTTATTCAAAATTGTTTTTCCAGTTGATTTAGATATACACACCGAGTTTCAACATTGTAGCTTAAGCCGTTCTATATATAGGAAAAACATCTCCCACTTGTACCACACTACCCTTAGGGGTCGAATTTCAAAAAACCTTGAAAAGACTTTCTAGGTATTCATACAAAGAATCCGTAGAATAAAAATGAATTCAATATTTGGAAAGAGCTAGTAGATATGACGAAAATCGTGAAAATATATGCATTTTATATTTATTATATTTACAAATATTTTTTTTGCCCCCCCCCCCTTCTGAACGCCAATGAATATTCAAATTTTTTTTTATCACAATTACTTTTTTAGTTGATTTACATATACACACTGAGTTTCAACTTTCTAGCATGAACCGTTTAATAGTTAGGAAAAACACCCCCTACCCTCGTAGCATACTACCCCTAAAAAAATAATATTTTTCCAACATTCCGCTACTATAGGTTTATCTAAATACCAAGTTTAAGGCTTATATCATTACAGGTTTTCAAGATATAAGCATCGGAACTTTTTCCTTTTCATCCTCCCCCACCCTCCCCACCCTCCCCCTCTACACCCTCAACCCCAAAACTTTTTTTCCTACTAGGGTTTATTAAGCGCTACTTCTGGTAAAAATTCTAAGCATCTATCTTAAACTGTTCTTGAGATATGAAATGTGTTTGATTTGAAAAATTCTCATCCCCTCCACTTCTATGCTCCACCTCCCACTTAAAAAATTTTACTTTGATCAATCTTTATTTGTCAACTTTTATACCCAAACCAAATTTTATTTTTCTAGAGCAATTGGTTCATGAGATATCGTAATCTTAAGTTTTTCACCCCCCACCCCCATACAAAACTTCCCCCACCCAAAATTTTTCTTCATTCTGTTCTCCTAGTATAACTACAAATATTTTTCAAGTTTGAATAGTGTGCCATTAACAGTTTAGGAGATATGGATTTTAGAATGTGTCTATCTCGCCTTTTTTGGGTTTTGGACGCATTACATTTCCCCCCACTCCCACACCCCTTGATCAATATTGACAATTTTTCTGCAAATGGGTCTACTATCAGAGCTCTATAGAAATTCCAAGTTTCAGCTTCCTAACATTAGGGGTTACTGAGATCTGGAAACCAAAATTTTTGGTCTAAAACACTTCCCCCTCCTTCCCCCCACACCCCCACCCCTAAAAATTTGGTCACTTCAAGGCGCCTACCCCGTCTATTCGTTAAAAAAATTTCAATTTAATATCTCAAAGTGTTTGGCAGCTACGAGCCTCCAAACGTACGGCGTACGGCGGACAGATGAACTGAAAATTTTTATTGCTTTTTTCGCGTCTACTAGTTATGAAACGTGAAAATAAAAATGTTGAGGGTAGCAAATTTTTTTTTTTAAAAAATCAATCACAATACTTAATTATTAAAATAATAAAGTAAAAACGGTAAGAGTTTGCGAAAACTTACGTAAATGAGGGTCCAGATTTCTGGAAAAACATAATATTGAGTGATGAAAGTAAGTTGAATCTATTTGGCTCTGATGGCAGACAAATAGTTTGGAGGAAAGCGAATACCGAGCTAAAGAAGGAAAATTTGTGCGGAACCGTAAAATATGGAGGAGGTAATATGATGGTTTGGGGCTGCTTGTCTGCAGGAGGAGTCGGCAACATGGAATTTTTAGAGACCACTATGGACAAATTTAAATACCTCAATATCCTGAAAAGGAATTTAAAATCAAGTGCTATTAAATTAGGACTATCGGATGTATTTTGGTTTCAACAATATAATGATCCAAAGCTCACCGCACATATTGTAAAGATGTGGTTGCTTTATAATACGCCGAAACAATTAAAAACTCCACCTCAGTCACCAGACCTTAACCCGATTGAACATTTGTGGTCAGTACTTGAGCAACAAATCCGAAAATTTTCAATTGCGAATAAATCCGAGCTGAAGTCAATAATAACAAGGGAATGGCAAAATATTAGACCAACCATAACAAAAAAGTTAGCGGAAAGTATGCCTAGAAGACTAACAGCAGTAATTAAAGCCAAAGGATATCCAAATAACTACTAATATTAAATTATTTTATATTTATCTAGTGAGCTTGAAGTTTGTGCCTTTAATTTTGTGCCTTGAATTTTTTGTTAATTTTTTCTTTTGTTACTTAATTCTTTAAAAAAAATTATTTAATTAATTTTTTTATTAATTTTAGTATTTTTAGTCTTCAATTTAATAAAAAATAAAAAAATCTGTGATACTAAAGTGACATTAGTTTATATATGATTAAGAGTTTTCATATTTATTGCTTGTGCCTTCAATTTTGTGACTATGTGTATGTAGGTACTCTAGATGAACATATAGAGTTTTATAAGTTTAATCCAGCCCGAAAAGTTTGTAACGCATAGAACAGAGCCTCGGACGAAAAAAAGTTACACAATATTTTGTGTTTATTCTTGGCCAAAACCCCCAAATCCGTTTGCTGTCCGTCCGTCCGTCCATCCGTCCGTCCGTCCGTCCATCTGTTCGTTTGCACGCTAACTCAAGAACGCGTTGATATAGGAAGTTGAAATTTTATCACAACTTGTAAAATAAAAAAAGTAAGGCTTAGTTCGTTAATCGGCGGTATCTTTCCACTTCTTCGGGTACCTCCCATACAAGAGTCCATAAAACACGTTACTGCAATTATTGCTCGAATGCTTCAAGTTAGGAACTTGAAATTTTGCATACTTAAGGTTTACAATGTTTGAATCGAAAGTTCCGAATATGATGCAAATCGAATGCTTCGTGTAGCAGCCTAGAAAAGTCCTTCAAAAATGTATGCATGTTACTGAATCCACTATAACTCCAGAAGAAATTAAAGCAGGAATTTAAAATTTTACAGGAATTAGTTTAGTTTATCACTATTTATTAAGCTTTGTTTTTTGTTCAGAAAATTTAGTGACGTAAATTTCAAAATATTATTTGTTTATTGGCTTTGGGATTGTATTAAATGCCTCGTTTCGCCGTAATCTCAATTAAGGGGAGCAAATCATTTTTGGGGTAAGCAACACTTTTTTTTTAAATTGACTATAATAAGGGGCCGTTCACATACTACGTCACACGAAAAGGGGTAGGGGGGGGGGTGATTGCAAAAATGTGACAAAGTGTGACATAGGGGAAGGGGGGCATTTGAAAGATGTGACGTAACAAAATCGGAACGGAACTTTTCAAATTAATATCATAATAATTTACTGGCAACCCTGAAATATACCATATGTCTATATGTAACAAAATCTTAATCATGAGTCACGACAAACCAATATTCTTTTGTTTTATTCTTTTGCAGTTTACTGAAGTAGCTATGGAATAAGAATTTTTGGATTTGGGGATAAGAATTTTTTTGAAAAATCACGAGTCATATCTCAAGAACATGTATGATAGATGCGTAGAATTTTTACCAGAAGGAGACCAAATAGACTCCTAGCAGAAAACAAAAAATTGGGGGTGTGGGTGTAGAGGGTGACGGTGAGGGTGAGAGTGAAAAGGAAAAAGTTTCGATGTTTACATCTTAAGAACCTATAATGATATTAAGCTGAAACTTGATATTTAGATACAGCTATATCAGTGGCATGTTGGAAAAATATATTTTTTTAGGGGTAGTATGGTACGGTGGTTGGTGGTGTTTGTCCTAGCTATGGAACGGCTTAAGCTAGAAAGTTGAAACTCGGTGTGAATATATATACAGACCAACTAGAAAATTAAGTCTGATTAAAAAAAAAATCGAATATCCATTGGCGTTCGGAAGGGGGCAAAAAACATCATCAGTGAAAACAGAGAGCATACATATTTGAGTATACCAGGTTTTCCGGTGAATACTGTTAAATTTAATTTTAACAGTATTTACCCTGTATTTTTAGAAAGCATATATTTCACGGTTTTCGCCATATATACTAGGTTTTCTTCAATATAGAATGCGTTGTTATTCTACGGATTTTCATATGAATACCTAGAAAGCGTTTTTAAGATTTTTCGAAATTCGACCTCTAAGGGAGTGTGAAGATGTTGTATATTTTTTCATGAATTCTGCCATATCTCTCAGGTCTGATCAGATATCGAATATATTTTCACTTGCTTCACTTGCTTATTTTCAATTTTTTTCCTTTTTCAACCCATAGACGGCATCCCGGAATATGACCCAGTTATGTACTTCATATGTAATTCTAAACGCTTCCTGAACTTTTTGTTAGGTTTTCAGTCACATAGTAACCTACACCGCATCTCAGAATTGAACGAGTTCGAACTTCTACCGGAAAAATAATAAAGTTGCGCCCAGACTGTTGGCAATTTTTTTTATGTTTGACTCAATTCTGGGTAAAACCATATATGTAATAGAACTATATTGCTAGCTGCCATAAAATTTTTTTATATGTTTAAACTACCACTACATTGAATTGGCAATCCGCTGTTAACAACGATATACTGACTCTGACAAGTCCAAAATTTCATTTCAGTGAACAGTGACGTAGTTTGTGTTCGTGGTAAGGGGTGTTTGTCCCCCTCCCCACTTGAATTTTAGTGAAATATTATTAATATTTTAACTGGTTCTGAACCCAACCCAAGAGGAAAACAAGGTCAGAGCACTGACTGTATGCTGAGAAAACACGGTATGCGGTTAGAGGTAGTGGACACGGATATGTGCATGTTCTGCCATGATACTGTATGTTGTGCATGTTGAACATCACTCACATCTTGTGTTCAGGGATCGCTAAAAGGCAATTAAGCTGGCTGAGTAGTCATTCCTACGATAAAATCGAGAATTTGAGATCATTAGGAGATGACAAACTGGACAGGTTCTGCAGGGACTTGCAGTGACTTTGAGGAGACGGAACAGCCCACTAGAATCTGAATGGATCGCAATGGGCCCGTATGGTTCTTCGGGGATCATCGACTCAGTGATTTTCTAGTATCGGCTTGTCTCGAAGAAAAAACAGATTTTTGATTTTGGTGTTAGTAGCCATGTACCGCGGCTACACTCGCTACACCCATGTTGTTCTATCGCCCCTGTTACTCCCGCCTCTTCATTTAATCCCGTTTCTCCTGTTAATCCAATGGTCCTGTTTCTCCCGTTTCTCTCGTTGATCTATTGGGCCTGATTCTCCCGTTGCTCCTGTTTTTACCGATGCTCCCATATCTCCCGTCGCTTCCGTTACTCCATACTCTAACCACAATCTTCCATCCATCACCCTCCGCCATCCACGATCCTTCATCCACCATCCTCCATCCACTATCTCCCATCCTCCATCTTCCATCCACTATCCACCATCCACCATCCTTCATCCACCATCCTTCATCCACCATCGTTCATCCACCATCCTCTATCTGCTATCCTCCATCTTTCATCCTCCATCCATCCATCCTTCATCCATCCTCCATCCATCATCCTGTATCTATCATCTACCATCGCCCATCACCCATCGCCCATCCCCCATCCTCTATCCACCATAAACCATCCTCCATTCACCATCCTGAATCTTCTATCCTCCATCCCCTATCTACCATATTCCACCCACCATCCCCCATCCTTTATCCACCATGGTCCTCTATCCACCATCCTTCACCTACCATCCACCAATCTCCATCCTATATCCAGCAACCTCCACCTTCCATCCACTATCCTCTATCCACCATCCATCGTCCAACTTTACCATTTAGTAATGAGAACACATAGCTACTACACCAAAAACGGTCGAACTGCCGCTACATCATATGAAATGCGCTTAAATGTTGGAATAACTCTCGTATCATTAATTGTAAAATGATTTTGTTCACGCAGAAAACTTCAATACATCAGCGAAGTTTCATGATAATCGGATGAATGGTATAGGAAAGCGAAAACAAACAATTAGAGCACCAGGGTAATACAATCGTGAAAAAAATGGAAAATGTAAAAAAACAAAAAATTGTTTTTCATTCTATCGGAACCAAACTTCACAGGAACCATCCTAGGACTACTCTACAAGTTCCCTGAAAATTTTATAAGAATCGGCTTAGCGATAATTGGATCTTTTCGTTGAGCTTCTTCTAGTTCTTCATGATTCCATCCATCCTTTGGTTCGGTCGTTATTCGCTAAATGGTTTCCCCGACTACTTTTTCTTCTACACGGTGGCAATGCTTGCAGTTTGGTGGACAACTGCGACGTGAAAGCGCATCGGCATTACCGCGAATTCTCCTTCTTCGGTGGAAAATTTCAAAATCGTAGGATTCCAGCCTTTATATCCATCTTGCTACTTGGCCCTGGGGATCCTTAAACTGAAGTAGCCATTTAAGCGGTGCCTGATCCGTTCGAAGAAGGAATTTTTGGCCAAAGAGATATTTGTGAAAATGCTTTTTGCTTCTACAATGGCTAATAGCTCTCGGCGCGCTACGCAATAGCTCATTTCTGATTTTGAGAGTACCCGGCTGTAGTATGATAGCACTCTCTCTTGCCCGTCAATCTCCTGTGATATGTAGTACTGCTCCAATACCGACATTGCTGGCATCAGTGCCTATGATTAAACCGTGTCCTGGTTTTGGATCCGCCAGAACTGGGGAGTCGCAGAGTTAGTCTTTTATTCTCTCGAATGCTTCCTGGCACTGTTAATTCCAAGTAAATGGCTTTCCCTTTTCTGTTAGCTGATGCAGACATTTCGCCGTGTTGGCAAAGTCTTTTACGAATTGACGGTAATATGTCGCTAATCATAAGAAGCTGCGCAGCTGGTGTTCATCACTCGGAGTAGGCCAATTTTTCACCGCCAGAATCTTTTACGGATCTGTTTTTACGCTATCAGCTGAAACGATGTGTCCCAAGTATTTTACTTCTGCACTAAATAATGTGCACTTCTTCGGACTCAGCTTCAATTTTGCTGAGGCATCCAAAGGACTCATAGCGAGTGTGGTTGCTAGTTTGGGGGAAATATGGGAAGGATTAGGTTAGCAAAGATTAAGGTGGTTTCTCCAGCGGAATTGGCTAAGTACGTTCTGCCGAAGGCCTGGGTTTGGATCCCGAGACCATTCTTGGATGAGGAGAGGGTACTAGATCTTCTCCGCTTTCAAAACAGGGAGCTAAAGGCGGAGAATTGGAAGATACTGAAGGTGTTACTGAAGATGGAGTTTGGCCAACACTATCTCTTATCACTCAGCAGGGAGTCGTTGCCATATCTAGAGACTTGCAAGGGTTTGGTGCAATTCGGTCTAGGAAGGGTGATGGTCAAGCAAGCCCAACAGAGCAAGGGTATTGAGGAGGTTGTACCTACTGATGTTGGAGGTGATTCATATCAACCTCCACCATAGTAAGGTGGCAACCGCTTGCATGGTGGCTTTTATGGCAGAGAAGGGAGTCGCAGTGGCGCTAGTTCAGGAGCCTTGGGTGAATGGCAAGAATGTCATCCAGGGACTTGGACTCCGGAAATACAATTAACTACAGAAAATGCAAGGGTAAACCAAGGGCATGTATTTTAATAAAAAGCGAGTTTAATTCATTTTTGTTAAATAATTAAAGCAATGAAAATTTGACGGCGATACAAATTAAAAGGGAACGGGGTAAGCCGATCTGCAACGAAGTTCCAGCAGAATTAGTACGGTAGCTCGCAGGAAGCATTAAATGGGACCTAGTCATCGGTTATGATGCGAATGCACATCATACACAATGGTGAAGCACCATGGAGCTATATATGACGGAGATGGCAGCACTCCGTTTCTGTATAAAGCACTTTGAAGCATTTTGAAGTTTAAGCGAACGTTTTTGTCTGGAGAGTTTCATGCCCGGTGGCAGTAAAATGCAAATATTAGCCTAGTATTTAAAGGTTGGGCTTTTTTCTCTTCAATACCGGAGTTTAACGAAGGTATATGTGAGTAAGATGCTGATAGTAGCATAGTGAATATCGACGGTCCTTTGCGAGAAAACCTCCGTCTTTAAAACAGTGGCTGCACGCCATCTTCACTACATATAGCTCTATGGGAAGCACCGACATCAACGAGAGGGGTAAGTCATTTTTTGATTTTATATTGGGAACTAATCTAAGGATATGCAATGTGGGTTCCGACCCCACATTCATGGTACGAAATCGGCAGGAGGTGTTAGACATTACTTTGGCCACTAATTCTAGAACACTTTGGGTTGATAAATGGAAGGTTTCTGATAAGCCGTCGTTCTCGGATCACTGCTGGATCCTATTTGAAATCCACTTCGAGCGTGAGAAAAGGCAGTTGGTACGGAACCCCAGAAGGGCGGATTGGGATAGGTTCAACAGAATCACGGTGCGGCAACTCTCATCTATCTCGCGTGAGCTGGATAATGGGGATGCTATTGAGACAAGTGTGGGGACTTTAAATTCAATTGTGGTAACGGCTTCTGAGAGGTCCTGTCCAATGATCAAATAGGCTATAAGTACATTTACTCCCTTCAAATCACCAGGACCGGACGGCACTAGGCCTATCTTGCTGTAGAGAGCTTCCGGAGCAATTCTCAGCTGGTGGAGCACGACTTTTAGGAGCTGCTTGCGGGCAGGGTACGTTCCGCGGGTCTGGCGGGAAGCGCGGGTAGTCTTTATTCCTAAAGCGGGAAGACCTAGACACACGACAACAAAAGATTTTCGGCCTATCAGTCTGCCATCCTTCGTTCTTAAAGTACTGCAGAGGCTAATAGAAACGTACATTCGGAGCTTATGTAATGATAGTATGCTGTTTAATGCACAGCACGCCTATATCAGAGGGAAATTTGTAGACACAGCCCTACATGAAGTAGTGGGATCTATAGAGTTTAGCTTGGGAAGTAAAGAGTTTACGCTAGTGGCATTCCTGGATATTGAGGGTGCCTTCTACAATGTAACAGTGGAGGCTATAAATGAGGCTTTAAACGGCATATGATTAAAGAAGGGGCTGACTGACTGGCTGACGACCCTGTTGAAGACCAGGGGCCTTATTACTGAATACGATAGGATCAAAAATATTTACGATTTAAATTTACGATACGATTTTACTTTGGTATTACTGAACACGATCGTAAGGGACAAACGGTGCTGCCATTAAAAGTGTGTGAATTTTGCTGTTAAAAGTGTATTGCGCCTAACTTCACACTGTACTAAACAATAAATTACACAAGTGGTTGTTGTTTATGTCATTAGTTTGAAATCGATATTGCTTTCGTTACTGTTGTTGACGTAGAAATGTTTAATTTGGCGGTGTATTTAGCGTATGTAGTATGTAGCAACGAGGATTTCGATGTTGAAGCTCGATCAAAAATATTAAACGGATTTGTGACGCTGCGAACCCATTAGAAGTTCCTAATCCAAGGTAGGATTTCTCTTCTCTTCTGTTCTTCAAATGCCGTCGCGTAGTACATTCATTTTTAAATTTTTGTTCTTAACTTCCAACTTCAACTTTTTATTATTTGTAAGGTTTACATACATATTGCTTTTCTGTATAGGTATACTTTATTCAAATGCTCAATTTTTTTCTTTTTTGTTCGTATTTCTTTTCTTTCAAGTGACTTACGACTGGTCGACAGCGACCGTAAAATTTGACAACCAAAACTTAACGATTTCTCAAAAAATCGTATTTAGTTATGCCAAATTTATGATCGAAATTTACGATTTATCGTTCCATCGTATTTAGTAAGGCCGAATTTAGAATTTACGATTGATTTTCATCGTATCGTATTTAGTTATAAGGCCCCAGGGTAGTGAGCTCGGAGAGTAGGGAATGTAAAGTAATGCGGCAAGTCTCGAGGGGTACTCCACAGGGTGGTGTGATATCGCTCCTTCTGTGGCTCCTTGTAGTAAATGGGATACTAGCGGAAATCGAAAGGAAGGGCATCAAGGTGGTGGCCTACGCGGATGATATAGTGATATAGTTCAGGGAAATTTTTTGGACCTCTTACGGACATTTTGGAGTCGGCCATGAAGTGGGCCATGAAGTGGGCCAAAAGATGCGGTCTGGGGGTTAACGCTTCAAAAACTGAAGTGGTGTTATTCACAGGTTTCCGGAGTTCAGGTTACGAAAGCTTGACGGGGTTGAGCTGTAAATATCGGAAAAAGCGAAATATCTAGGTCTGGTCTTGGATAGAAAGCTGAATTGGAAAATGAATATCGGAAAGCGTATTAAAAAGGCTAATAATACGCTTTTTGCGTGTAAACAGGCAGTTGGAAAGAGTTTGGGCCTGAAATCTAGTATGGTGCATTGGCTGTATACGGTCTTGGTGAGACCTATTCTGAGGTACGGGGCACTAGTGTGGTGGAACGCCACGGACAAAAAGTACATACAGAGGGAACTGAGTGGAGTGCAGTGGACTGCCTGTGTTATGATCACATGAGCCCTGCGTACAACTCCAACAGTGGCACTGGAAGTTTGTATGCATTTATTACCACTTGATATTTTAATTAAGCAGGTTGCGACAAACACGGCGGCAAAACAAGTGAGCTATGGTCTCTTTAGGGAGAGGTCCACAGGGCACAGCTCTATTCTAAGGGAATTTCTACACGGACCGATTGCGATCTGCACGGACTATATGATTCCGGTGATCGATTTTGAATCACCCTTGACGGTCATACCATATACCCAAGTAGGGAGGACTGGGAATACAATAGTGTTTTATGTGAGGGGGAGCTCTCTGTGTATACGGATGGGTCAAAAATGGAATGTGGCACTGGCGCTGGAGTCTTCTCCGAGCAGCTGAGTGCGCGGGAGTCGTTTAAGCTGCCAGATGCCTGCCGTGTATTCCAAGCTGAAATTATGGCGGTGCTCCAGGCAGCTAACATCTTGTTGATGGGTAGGATATTCGGTAGGCATATCTCAATCTAGATTGAGAGCCAAGCACCTTTGAAGGCACTGAAATCGGAGACTATCAAATCCCAACTAGTACAGCGCTGTCGTGAAGTGCTCAAGGTACTTTTCTGTCACAATAGAGTACAACTTTGCTGAGTACCAGGGCATAGCGGCATACGAGGGAACGAACTTGCCGATGAGCTGGCAAGAGTGGGATCGGCGTCATACGAATTGGCGGAGGAGGGGGCTAGTCCACCGCTATGCGGCATCAGAGCACTTATCAGTGAGCGGGCCATAGACGCAATAAAATCAAGGTGGGAGCAGCTGACGGGATGTAGGATCTCTAGGACATTTTGGCCAAGGCTGGACAAACTTAGATCAAGGAAATACTAGCGTGGAATAGGGAAAGATTGCGGGTACTCATCGGAATACTGACGGGGCACTGCTTGCTAGGGAAACATGCCATGCGGATGGGGATAGCTGACTCTGACGTGTGTAGGTACTGCTTTGACCTATATGCTGAGTGGGATATTACCATAGAGCTATAACTAACGGAGATCGCAAGACGCCGTTTCTGTATAAAGCACTTTTAAGCATTTTGATGCAAAATTGAACTTTTTTGTATAGAGCGTTTCATGCCCGGTAGCAGTGAAATGCAAATAGTACCGTAGTATTTAAAGGTTGGGCTTTTTTTCTTTTCAATACCGGAGTATAACATACATGTGAGTAAGATGCTGATAGTAGCATAGTGAATATCGGCGGTCCTTTGCGAGAAAAGCTCCGGCTTCAAAACAGTCGCTGCACGCTGTCTCCATTATACATATAGCTCTATGGATATTACCCACATTTTGTGCGAGTGTCAGGCGGTTGCAAGAAAGTGCTTGACGTGGTTGGGCAGTCTCTTCTTCGATAGTTTGGAAGATCTTAAATTGATAGGGTATGACAAGTTGGTCAAGTTCGTTAGGTTCTATCTGAAGGGATTGCTATGGGCCCTCTTTTGGTGCCTAGTGTGCGCTGCAGCTCAGTGGGGAGCCCCTTCCTAAAACTAAAACTTGTGTTGTTCTCCTCTAAGGTTGCTTGACTGGAGCAGTGCTGATGTTACACTATTCTTCCTTCTTGAATTACTTTAAGAGGCTACGTCATGATGTTCTACAAACAGATTGCGGCTATCGGACAGAAACTGAATTCAAAAATAAAAAAAGCAATGATTCCACGAAAAGACTTTTTATTTTTTTAATGTAATTTCTGCTCGACGTCTACTCGTTAACTGCCGGCAACTCGCCAGTAGCAACAGGTACCGAGATAAAAATAACCGTTGCCTTTTTTACTGTACACGCTATGACTGAGTTGAGAGGCCCGAACATTCCGCCCGCCTCATCAGTCCGACGAAGCATCCTCCGCGTTGTGTTTGGGATGCCGCCCGAATTGGCGGCTGTTGTTTTCGTTGTCATCTAGGGTATACGATTTCTCTGCAACCAGCACGATTAGTTTCGTTACTGGTCGACGAATAGTAGAGTCCTTACATTCGACAGTGGCGACTCTAACGATACCATCAGGCCCAGGGTGAATGATGGTGACCTTTCCTAGTAACCATTTAGCAGGTGGGAGACGCTCGTTTTTAATTACGACAAATCGCCAACGGTGATGGATCTAGTCGCATGTGTCCATTTGTAACGCTGCTGCAACGTTATCAAATAGTCTGTTCTTCACATATTCTGTAGCATGCTCTGAAGCAATTGCCAACGTGATAATCGATGTTATGGCAAATTAAGTGTGTTGGGCTCTGGAACAGTCAATGGCGCCGTTCCAATGAGGAAGTGCCTAGGTGTGAGTGCTATAAAGTCTTCTGCGTCATTGTTTAGTGGATAAAGCGGCCTAGAGTTTAGACACGCCTCCACTTAAGTGAGAAGCGTTCAAAGCTCCTCATAGGTAAGTGTTTGTTCGCCGATTGTGCGTCGTAGGTGATGCTTAAAAGATTGAACACCTTCCTCCCATAATCCTCCAAAGTTTGGGGAGGAAGGAGGTATGAAATGCCAGTCTGTGTTGTCATTTGCCAAAAGCTCAGTAATTTCCTTGCAGTTTTCGGAAACGCATTTGTGATAAAGACATCGAAGCTCCCTATCGGCACCAACAAAGTTTGTTCCATTATCACTGTATAAATGCTTAAAGACGCCTCGACGTGATACGAAACGCCTAAAAGCAGCAAGAAAGGAGCTTGATGTTAAGTCGCTGACAGCCTCAATGTGTATCCCTTTAGTCACAAAGCATACGAAAATCGCTATGTAATCTTTGGTAGACTTGTGTCCTCATCCTTTAGTGGTGCGTATACTAATTGGAACTGCATAATAAACTCCTGCATGCTCAAATGGTTGTGAAGGCGTTACTCCTTCCGTATGTAACATACCTATCAACTGATGCTTTATCTTGGCACGAAATCGTATACACCGCTGGCACTGCTGCACGTAACTGCGAACTTTATTGCGTGCGCCTATGATCCAATACTGTGATCGAAGATATGAAAGTAGCAGTTTGGTCCCACGTGTTCGATGGTGAGCGTCTGCTATCAGAAGAGAACAAAGTGATGCGTTGGAGTCAAGTATTACGGGGTGCTTCTGATCGTAGGAGAGTTCGGAAAGTCCTAAGCGACCCCAACTCAGAGAAATGGATTGAGAGCTTTCATCCTTTGCTGATTTATATTAAGACCTCGACTAATAGAATTAATTTCTTGAGAGAAATCTCGATGCTGCGTATATTTTACCCAGAAGCTTAGGGAATTTTTCAGTTCCCACGGTCGAAGATGATCACTAGTGCGAAGAGACCTTTGCTTTTGTCGAAGATTGAAAATGAAGCGTTGGCAATAGGCTGTTACTCGAATCAGTCTTCTTAAGGAGGAGAAACGTGTTAATAGCTCCCAAGCGCGTTGATCCACATTAACGACATTACAAATGGTTATTTTCGTTCCTGTATCAATATCCCGTTGAAGAGAATCGTTGTCTAGCTTTGGCCACGTAGATGAAGGTACGTAAGAACGTTGGGCCATTTCACCAGAGTGAGAATTCCTTTGGCTGTGTCGAATCCATTCCACGCGAAGCACAATCAGCTGGGTTTAGAGAAGTCAGTACATAGTGCCACGTTGCACCTTCGCTTAAAGCTTGGATTTCCGATACTTTACGAATTCTTTCCATCGGGCCGCCTGGCATCGGATTCAGGCTAATATTATTGTTGAATCCGTCAAGAGATGAATAGAGGCACACTTCAAGGACAGTGACTTTCGAACGTAATTGACGAGTCGAATTAAGAGAGTAGCACCACATAGTTCTAAGCGAGGTAGACTGATAGTTTTTATAGGCGCCACCTTAGTTTTAGTAGCGACTAAGGATATTTTCCTTTCATCCTCGTTATTCACTATACAGATGTAAACTACGGCTGCATAGGCTTTCATGGATGCATCCGAAAAGCCATGTATCTCAACTTTGGTTGCGGCCGAGCAAAGTCCAATCTATCGAGGGAACTTTATCTGATAAGCCATTCTAGCTTTGTCGAAACTTAAGCCATTCTCGGGCAATTTCGTCTGTTACTTCGTCGTCCCAGGATTATCCTGTAATCCACAGCTTTTGCAGGAGTATTTTTCCGGTAATTGTGATTGGTGCACACCAACCAAGAGGATCGAAGATCTTTGAAATGTCCGAAAATATTCTCCTTTTGCAAACTGTATGCAATTCATCATTCGTCAGGACATCATGCATGCGAAATTCGTCCTTGTCCGGCTGCCACATAATACCTAAGGTTTTGATGTGATTATGGCCATCCACAATTTTGATGGACGAAGTCTCGAGATGCTCTTCTGAAATGTTTGCCAGAGCGGCTTGATTATTAGAGGACCATTTTCGAATAGTGAAACTACCAGCAGAGAGGGTTTTTCGTAATTCCGTTTGAAGTTTAACGGCGGTATTTACATCGTCAGCACCAAAGAAAGCGTCATCAACATAGAAGCAACTGGAAAGGATTTTTGCACCAAGCGGAAAATATTCTTGTTCATCCTGGGCTAGCCGGCTAAGAACTTTAAGAGCCAGATAGGGTGCACAAGCAGTGCTGTATGTAACCTTTTTTGAGCGGTATTCGTGTATGTCCTCATTCGCTGACTTTCTCCAAACTATGCGCTGCAGATCAATATCATCTGGATGAACATAAATCTGCCGAAACATTTTCTCGATATCTCCGGTGAGTGCTACACGGTATTTACGCTAGTTTATCACGGCGTATGGATCCTGATGCAGTTTTGGGCCAACAAGTAGACATTCATTTATATACATGAATAGTTGCGTTGTGAAGCGTTAAATACAACTCTGAGCTTGGTTGTAGAGCTACTTCCCTTGAAGACACCATGATGAGGACGATAACAAACATTGTTGCCCATAGACGCACAACCTTTAGGTACTTCTTCCATCTGGCCCAAATGCTTATACATAAATTGAACATACTGATTCCACTCCGCAGGCCGAGAAGCAAGCCGTTTTTCAAGGCTCCGTAGTGCACGAACAGCTATACCACGGGTGTCCGCTAAAGAAGAAGGCACTGCCTCCTTAATGGGCAGCCAGACCTCATACCATCCATTGGAATCCCTTCGGTGTGTCGCGTTGAAATGCTCTTCGCAAACGCGCTCCTCTTCAGAAAAGTTCTGATTAAGTGGGACCTCCTCAAGCTCCCAAAATTTCCTTAGTTGAATGCTTAGGTCTTCCGCCAGATTACAGTATAATGCGATAGCTTCGTTCTGTTGCTCGGGATTGTTACATTGGACAGCACCACACAAAACCCAACCGAAGACTGTGCGCTGAGTTATTGAACCACCATTTGGTAGCTTGTGAAGTCCATCTAAAATTATTCTTTGATACACATATGTATAATATAAATTAGCCTTTTATTTCGATACCTTATAACACGCTTGAAAATTACAAAAATTTAAAAAAAAAAATTGGGTTAAACTTTTTTTTTTAACTGTCGAGCTTCTACTTTATATTAAATAATTAACTTAATAAAAAAAACTGCCAACAGTAGGGCGCAATTTTTTTATTTTTCCGGCACGCGGGACGCTCTTAATTCTAAGATGCGGTGTAGGTTACTATGTGACTGAAAACCTAACAATAGGTTAGAATAGGGTGTAACTTACGAATTACATAATTGGGTCATTTTCCGGGGTGCAGTATAAGGGTTGAGAAAGAAGAAAGCTTGTAAATAGGTGTTTATTAAACAAGCCTGTGGAAGTTAAAAGATATTCGATATCTGAACAGACCTGAGAGATATGAAAGAATTCAAGAAAAAGTATATAATATCTTTACACCCCCTTAGGGGTCAATTTTCAAAAAATCTTGAAAACGCTTTCTAGGTATACATATCGAGAATCCATAGAATAAAAATTAACTCAATATGTTGGAAGACCTAGTAGATATGACGAAAATCATGGAAAAATATGCATTCTATTTTCAATGATCATAATTTTTAACCCATTTCTATACGCCAATGGATATTCGATTTTTTTTTAATCAAATTTGCTTTTCTAGTTATTTTCATATACACACCAAGTTTCAACTTTCTAGCATAAGCCATTCTATAGTTAGAAAAAACAGTCCCCACCTTCGTACCGTACTACCCTTAAGAAAAATTATATTTTTCCAACATGCCACTACTATAGTTCTATCTAAATACCAAGTTTAAGGTTTATATCATATCAGGTTCTTAAGGTATAAACATCCGAACTTTTTCCTTTTCACCCTCCCCCACCCTCACCCTCAACACCCTCATCCCTAAATTTTTTTTCACTATTAGCGCTTCTTCTGGAAAAATTTTTAATCATCTATCTTACACTGTTCTTGAGATGTGAAATGTGCTTTTTTCTTAAAAACTCTTATCCGCTCCACTTCTATGTTCCACCTCCCACTTAAAAATTTTTACTTTGGTCAGTTTTTATTTGTCGACCTTTATACCCAAACCGAATTTTATTTGTCTAGAGCAATTGGTTCATGAGATTACGTAATGTAAAGTTGTTCACCCCCCACCCCCGTACACAACTGCCCACCCAAAAAATTTTTTTCTATCTTTTCTCCTAGTATAACTACAAATATTTCTTAAGTTTGAATAGTGTGCCATTAACGGCTTAGGAGATATGGATCTTGGAATGTGTCTATCTCGCCTTTTTTGGGTTTCGGACGCATTATATTTGCCCCCACTCCCACACCCCTTGGTCAATATTGACAATTTGTATGCAAATGGGTCTACTATCAGAGCTCTAAAGAAAGTCCAAGTTTGAGCTTAATACCACAAGTGGTTAATGAGATCTAGAAACCAAAATTTTCCGTCTAAAACGCTTCCCCCTCCTTCCCCCTCCTTCCCCTCCTTCCCCTTCCTTCCCCCTCCTTCCCCCACACACCATCACACACCAACCCTCAAAAGTTTAGTCACTTCAAGGAGCCTAAAAAATTTTTAATTTAATATCTTAAAGCGTTTGGGAGCTACGAGCCTCCAAACGATTTTGCGCACGGCGTACGCGGACAGACCGACTGAAAATTTTTATTGCTTTTTTCGTATCTACTAGTTAAGAAACGTGAAAATAAATAAAATAATTTCAGGGTAGCAAATTTTTTTTTTCTAAAAATCGATCACAATTCTGTTTTATTAAAATAATAAAGTAAAATTCTGCCAACAGTCTGGGCGGAACTTTCTTATTTTTCCAGCAGAAGTTCGGAACGTGTTTAATTCGGAGATGTGGTGTATGTTACTATGTGACTGAAAACCAAACAAAAAATTCGGGAAGCGGTTAGAATAGAGTGTAACATATGAATTATATAATTGGTTCATATTCCGTGATGCGGAGATATGACGGAATTTATGAAAAAGTATATAACCACTTTACAACCCCTTAGGGGTCGAATTTCTAAAAATATTGAAAACACTTTCTAGGTATTCATATGAAGAATCCGTAGAATAATAATGAATTCAATATTTGAAAAAAACAAAGAAGTACTAACATATGACGAACGCCCCCCCCTTCCGAACGCCAATGAATATTTGAAATTTTTTTTATCATAATTACTTTTCTAGTTGATATACATATACACTCCGAGTTTCAACTTTCTAGCATAAGCCATTCTAAGGTTAGGAAAAACACCCCTCACCACCGTATTATACTACCCTAAAAAAAATTTATTTTGCCACCATGCCACTACTATAGCTCTATCTAAATACCAAGTTTCAGTTTTCTATCATTATAGGTTCTTAGGATATAAACATCGGAACTTTTTCCTTCTCACCCTTCCCCACCCTCACCCTCTACACCCGACCTCCAAATTGTTTCCCTACTAGGGTTCTATTCGGCTTACTTCTGGTAAAAATTAAGGCATGTATCTTACACTGTTATTGAGATATGAAACGTGTTATTTTTAAAAAATTCTTATCCCATCCACTTCTATGCTCCCCTGCCCCTTCAAAAATTTTACTTTGGGCAATCTTTGTTTATCAAGCTTTATACTCAAACCAAATTTTGTTTTTCTAGTGTAATTGGCTTGTGAGATATCGTAGTCTAAATTTTTTCACCCCCCACCACCGTACGCCTCTACCCCACCCAAAATTGTTATTTCAATCTACTCTCCTAGTATATCTACAAATATTTGTTTAGTTTTAATTACTCACCATTAACGGCTTAGGAGATATGGATCTTAGAATGTGTCGAGCTCCACTTTTTTCTGTTTCGAAATCATTGTTTCCCATTCCACTTCTACACCCCTTCACAAATATCATAAATTTTTTTGCAAATGGGTCCACTATCAAAGCTCTATAGAAATTCCAAGTTTCAGCCTCCTACCACAAGCGGTTGCTGAGATCTAGAAACCAATATTTTTCGTCTAAAACGCTTCCCCCACCTTCCCCCTCACACCCCTACCCCTCAAACCCTTACCCCTCAAAAAAAAATCACTTCAAGGGGTCTATTCATAAAAAAAAAATCAATTTAATAGCTCATAGGGTTTGGGAACTATAATTCCTCAAACGAGTTTGCGTACGGCGCACCGACAAACTGAAATTTTTTTTTGCTTTTTTGGTGTTTCTTAGTAATAAAACGCGTAAAAAAAAATTTCAGGGGAGCAATTTTTTTTTTAAAAAATCGATAGCAATACTCTATTATTAAAATAATAAAGTAAAATCAGCCTCGATAGCGGCGGTACTACTTACTAACTTGAGCGACTACAATGCAAGTAAACACTGAAGTTTACTAACATCACACCACACGTGAGAACATTAGGCCAATACCAGCATTTTGGATCTGAAAAATATTTTGTTTTTTGGCGAGCCTGTTTGCGCAAACAGCCAACAATGTCATACACGAGAGAATTGGCTAGCTTTAGAGACGTACAGTACAAGCAAGCGATGGATCTTATGGAAAGATTTAGCAACGTCTTTTCCACCCAGGGGCGAATCTAGAGGTGGGGCGGAGGCCCCCGTTTCCATGCAATTTTTCCTTATTTTCGTAAAATTTCGATACTATTGAAGGAAACTGAGAGTATAAGTTTAATCCAGACCAAAAGTTGGAATCAAGCCTCAGACGATAAAAACTTATATATAATTTTTTTGTTTATTTGTGACCAAAAATCCCGAATCCGCTTGCTGTAGGTCCATCCATCCTTGCGCGCGATAACTACAGAACGTATTGGCTTAGATCTTTAAATTTTAAATTTGGATATTTCGCGACCTTAGTTGACGGTTAAATGCCGAAGCACTTAGACATTTTTACCTATGAATTTATTTCTGTGTACTTAACTCACTATAACTCAAGAAATACGATTGGATTGCAGGCGATCGTGACTGCATTATATTTAAAACTAGCCGCGTACCGCGGCTACGATCGCCACGCTCTCATTGTTGTATCGCCCCGGTTACTCCCGTCTATCCCGTTGATCCCGTTTTTCCGGTTGATCCATTGGTCCTGTTTCACCCGTTCCCCTCGTTGATACATTGGTCCTGATTCTCCCATTGCTCCTATTTCTCCCGATGCTCCTGTTACTCCCGTTGCTCTCATTTTACCCGTTGCTTCCGTTACTCTATCCTCTATCCACAATCCTCTATCCACCTCCCTCCATCCTTCATCCTCCATCTCCCATTCTCTATCAGCCATCCTCCATCCACCACCCTCCATCTTTCATCTCCCATCCTCTATCTACCATCCTCCATCCACCATCCTCCATCTTCCATCCTACATCCTTTATACACCATCCTCCATCCTCCATCCATCATCTACCATCCTATATCTACCATCCCCATCCTCCATCCTCTATCCTCCATCCTTAATCCATTTCCCATCCACCATCCATCATCCTCCATCTACCATCCTCCATGTTCTATCCACCATCTTCCATCCTTCATCCATCCATACTCCATCCATTATCATCTATCTATAATCTTCCATCCTATATCTACCATCCACCATCCCCTTTCCACCATCCTCTATCAACCATCCCCCATTCACCATTCATCATTCTCCATCCTCCATCTTCCACTCACCATCCCCTATCCAACATCATCCATCCTCCATCATCCACCATGTTCCATCTAAAATCCTTCATCCTCTATCTACCATCCTCCCATGATCCATCCACCATTCACTATCCCCTATCCAACATCCACCATCCTCCATTTAAAGTCCTCTTTCCATCTTGTACCATCCTATATCTACCATCCCTATCCACCATCCTCTATCAACCATCCACCAACCTCCATCCTCCATATTCCATCCTCCATATTCCATCCTCCATATTCCATCCTCTATCCTCCATCTTCCATTCACCATCCCCTATCCAACATCCTCCATCCTCCATCCATCATCTAGCATCCCCCATCCTCTATCCACTATCCTTTATCCACCATTCACCATCCTCCATCCACCATCTTTAATCTTCTGTTTTTCATCCTTCACCCACCATCCACCAACCTCCATCCTCTATCCAGCATCCTTCATCCTTAAGCCACTATTTTCTATCAACCATCCATCTCCAACTTTACCACTTAGTAATTGGAATGAAACTAGTGCACCGAAAACGAACGAACTGCCGCTTAATCATTCGAAATACTCTTAAATGTTGAAACAACTCTCGTAGCTACCACCAATTGTAAAATGATTTTGTTACCGCAGAAACCTTCGCGGGCGTGTGCTTAATATATCAGCGAAGTTTCATCGTAATCGAAAGAATAGTATAGGAAAGCGCAAACAAACCATTAGAGCACCAGGGTACTAAAGCCGTGAAAAAATTTGAAAAATGTTAAAAAAAAAACTTTTGCTTTCCATTCGATCTGGACCAGACTTCACAGGAACCATCCCGTAACCACTCTACACGTTCCCTGAAAATTTCATCAAAATCGGTTCAGCGGATTAGTAGTCTATAGGGAACATACCCACATACCCACATACCCACATACCCAAATACCCACATAGCCACATACCCACATACATACAGATATCCTCTTTTACTATATATATATATAGACTACATAATTGTAAAGTGTGATTAGTAATCAATTGAATTACAAATAATATTATAATATATCGATATTGATATTCCCAGTTTCCTACTACATATACTCAAGAGGCTCATGCTATGTTTCGTAAAGTATGAAATAACTGCTGGTACCCAGGATTGCTACGTTTGTATTGAATATATTTATATTTTACTACACCTTTTCAACATGTATTTCAGATTATATAATATTAATTTCAGATTAGGTAAATTGTATTTCAGAATAGTGAGTTGTATTTCAGATTAGGTAAATTGTATTTCAGAATAGTGAGTTGTATTTCAGATTATGTAAACTGTATTTCAGAATAGTGAGTTGTATTTCAGATTAGGTAAATTGTATTTCAGAATAGTGAGTTGTATTTCAGATTAGGTAAATTGTTTTTCAGAATAGTGAGTTGTATTTCAGATTAGGTAAATTGTATTTCAGAATAGTGAGTTGTATTTCAGATTAGGTAAATTGTATTTCAGAATAGTGAGTTGTATTTCAGATTAGGTAAATTGTATTTCAGAATAGTGAGTTGTATTTCAGATTAGGTAAATTGTATTTCAGAATAGTGAGTTGTATTTCAGAGTACGTATTTCGGAATACGTAAGTTTGAATTCAGAAAACGTAAATTGTATATCAGATAGGTACCCTTGCATTCTTTATCAGAATGTTGACCTTTAACGTAATTATTATATTGAGATCGCATTAAGTATAGGGGAGTCCGGGAGACTTGACCATATGGGAGAGATGAACCACCTCAAATATCTCCTTCAATTTTCCCTTCAGGATGGGGGATTAAGGTTCACGCGATACGGATCATCGGTTACTTGCATGTCACAGAAAAAGATGATAATCGGCAATTTGTTTCGGCCGTCAGTGAAGCAAACGTGAATTATTGCTCCAGAAGCAAAAATAAAATTTCTTGTTTACATCATCGCCATTCCTTTATCTACATATAAAGATTTGTACAGACATTCGATCTTAATTGCACCATAAATTATCGCTGTTTGAGACAATCGAAGTTTTATTATTCTATTGTTTATATTTTTTCGGGAAACTGCATCGAAGTCAGGAAAGTGCTGAGCGGGAGATTTGAACCACAGGATAGCCAAAAATACTAAAAAACGATAAAGAAGATTGTTATTTTATAATTCATTGAAAAGAGCATATAATGTATGGATTTTTTTTAATTTGTGGTAATTTAGTATAAAATGCAAATATACTTGTGTGAATTGTTATTTTACTTATTTGTTCACGAATTGTCCTCGAATGGTCAAATCTCCCGGCAAGGTGGATCATATCTCCCTGCCCTTGGGGAGACATGAGCCAAATCTGATTTTAATAAAAAAAACATTTTGGTGCTTCCGTCTGATCATTTCTTGTAAAGGTAAAGAATGAAAATAGTAGTCAGGTAATGCGGCTATTTGTAACACAAAAGTTGAATCGATTAATCGCATACACTATGAAGTTATGGGCCTTCAAATGAAACTTGGTTCAACCCTCCCAGACTCCCCCTACATGATAGAACCTCTGTGAGCTTGGCACCCCACTTTAACCATATTGAATAAAAAAATTGTTTTCGGGTAGAGTTTTGTTTGCACTTGATTGTACCGAAAAAAAAAGTAGCCAATAATTCACCAGAGAAAAATAATTCGAAAGCCGATCCTTAGACAACACAATATAAATCGATAAGCGGAGTAAATACTCTTGGCTGCCGATTTTTTGGTTTTTCCCTTTTTTCTTACCTATGAATGAATATGCTACTGAAATTGTTCCAGGAATCATTCCCGAGTTTCATGAATAGAATATGTACCTTCTGACAGTATCTATTTATTTTAATTAGTAGCTCCTTTTTAAAAAGGGTACCTCTCATTTCTTAAATATGAGCTACTTTCCAAGAAACTTGGTTGGTTCCACTGTTCAGCTCTCGGTCATATGTTTGGTAAATGTCGAATCTGAAAATCGAATCCTATTCAGAAAATATGTACCTCTTTCATGAAAGTTTGGAGGCAAATATTTGAGACGGTACCTGTGTGGATATTTCGTCCCGCCTACATACACTTGTTTTATTGGGTGTCATAAAGATCCAAAGTATATTTTGATATTTCGCGAGAAATTAGGCTGAAGTGAAATTGCAGCCTAACTGTCTTAGCAAATCATAATGAGCCGTCCTTCTTGCTTCTCACAAATCTTAGATACACGTCGAACTGGTATTATTTCTAAGGAGCTGGTATTATTTCTAATATACATAAAATAGTAATATGGAATTCAAGGATAACTGCGCTATTTGCTGCCTTAGCATGTTAAGGAAGGCAGTCAAGAGATTGCAGCCTTGCGGCCATTTTCTGCATGGTGTTTGTCTATTGGCATTGATGACTGAAGACAGCGTGATGTGGCCGATTTGCCGATCGGGCATAGTTAACAGTGAGCAAGTCATTCGACAAAAATACCGAAAACACAACCATCAGGATAGAGAGAGAATAGTAAGCAGTGCTAACAAAGGAGAAGACTGGTCGTCTTTGGCAGTTTCTCTCGGAATAAATTAAAAAACGGTATTCCATTGGGTCACATCAGGAAAGCCAAGTCCATCACCCCGTGGAGGCAGGAAACCCAAAATCTTGAGTAATGACGAAGTCGAAATTGTCCTTAACTGGTTGGAGGAAGACAGTACCATGACATTAATTCAAATGAAAGAAAAGATCGGACGAAATTTCAGGTAATTTAATTTATTTTTTGGAGCGGCTAATTGATTTATTTATGTATGTCAACATTTTCAGAAAACAACTAAGTACTACAACAATCAGCAATTATTTGGAAAATCGAATGTTCAGTTTGAAGTCGGTACATTATGAGCCCGTTTCAATGAACAACAACGAAAATAAAGCCAAACGTGCTGTTTATGTAGCAAAATTAAGTGATTTTGTTCAATCAGGAAAACAAATTATTTGGATCGATGAGACAAATTTTAATTTGTTCTGCCGAAGAACTCGAGGACGTGCAAAGGCTGGTTGTAGAGCTGTACAACTTCTTCCTGCTTCAAGAGGACCAAATGTGCACCTAATTGCAGCAATCTCCGCGGCAGGTGTGGTATCAATGGAGAGAAGAAGGGGTTTATTTACTTGGCAGCTGGCAAATGAATGGTTGAAATCTATTCTTCGTCGGCAAGGAATGGGGATTTGATTATTGTTTGCGACAATGCCCATGCCATGCAAAACTATGTAGAAGTAGCCATCAGAGAGGTTAATGAACCTGGTACTGCAAACTTGCTACGTCTTTCGCCATATTCTCCAATGCTTAATCCTGTTGAACATATTTGGTCGAAAATAAAAACCTATGTGAGAGGACACTTGCAACTACCAAATGTAACTGGCCCAGGCATTGGTGAACAACGTTTGATTTACATTGAACAGATCATCGATGAAGCACAAGAAACAGTAGCTGGTGGTGACTGTGCTCGGGCGGCGCAGCATACTACCACTTTCCCTGCCAAAGCTTTGGCATAGGATGATATGCAAGAGGGAAATTAAGTCTTATTATTTCGATTATTAACTTAAATGTTATGTTATATGTGTTCTGAATTTCAATTAATATACTCTGAAATACAATTTACGTTTTCTGAATTCAAACTTACGTATTCTGAAATACAACTCACTATTCTGAATTCAAACTTACGTATTCTGAAATACAACTCACTATTCTGAAATACAATTTACCTAATCTGAAATACAACTCACTATTCTGAAATACAATTTACCTAATCTGAAATACAACTCACTATTCTGAAATACAATTTACCTAATCTGAAATACAACTCACTATTCTGAAATACAATTTACCTAATCTGAAATACAACTCACTATTCTGAAATACAATTTACCTAATCTGAAATACAACTCACTATTCTGAAATACAGTTTACATAATCTGAAATACAACTCACTATTCTGAAATACAATTTACCTAATCTGAAATACAACTCACTATTCTGAAATACAATTTACATAATCTGAAATACATGTTGAAAAGGTGTAGTCGCGTACCGTGCGTGCGCTCGCTATGCTCACGTAATTCGATTGCCTAAAAAACGAGTTATACCGCTTTGCCGTATGATTATTCGTTTTCAAGATATAACGTTTTGAGTGAACCACCCTGTATTTCCACTAATATTGAAAATAGAAAATAGAACAATTTCTCCAAATATAATAAGAATTAACCCCTTACACGGTGTCCAACGGAATAAGAATATAAGGAATTGAAATTGGCCGAGAGAAATGAAGCAAACACTAAATGCGTCATATCTCTTTTCACAAAGTGGGTTTGCTGTTTGTTTACATAAAAAACACAAAACTGGTTAAAATTGAGCATGATCTATGGCAGGGTTGGCAACCCGCGGCCCGCGGGCTGCATTGATTATTTTTCCGGTCCGCGAGATTATTCACACTAAAGCTTAGTACTGTGTTCAGCGAAACGAACACGAACGAAAAAGTCACATTAGAAGTGGAGTGAAATATTCTACACACTTCGCTACTAGATGTCATTGATAAAAAAAGGCGCGAAATTTGAAAATATTAAAATATTGTCAAGTAATTACTATTCCGGCACATAACACAACAAAATATTGCTCACACAAAATTACCCGAGCACAAGCTCACTGAATTGACAGCGAACTATTGAAAATTTTGAACTGTCAAATATTTCGCTTTTCAAAAAGCCTCCCGTACCATTAAAAACGAAATGAGATTGCCACGAGCGCCATCTATTAGTGACTACGGCAAATGTCCATTCCGTCCACGAACACAGTACTGCAAAACGAAGGAAATATTTCGTCGGTGAAATGTCAACGAAAATTTAATTTTTTTATATGAACTTTGTCAGTTCGTTTCGTTTCGCTCGGAGCACAGTACTAGGCTTAAGAACAAAAATTTCTTGGGATACCATATTTTGACGAAAAGTGTATTGTGTCCAGGGTTGTCACTTTACTACAATTGTAGAACATCCACTACACTTGCATTACCTCTACTACGCCAATACAGTCACACTTAAATCTACTACAGTTTTGATGTGTCGACTGTCGCATAGAATATCCGACAGGCATGATCTACTCCGGAAATCAACTTATGAAGTGACAACCCTGATTGTGTCGTGTGTGTGTTCGAACTTCTTCGACAAATTTCGCTCGCCGCTTGCGAACAGTGACCATACCTACAGAGATACGACTGTTGATAGCAGAGCAAGTTTCAAGTGAAAATTTGGTTTTTGGTTTTGTTTTGTCTGGGTTAAAGATAATTATTTTAATACACCTGCTATTTCAACAACATATATGAAACAATCACAACCGGGTATTTAAGCCAGGTGGTTCCATTAAGAATCGCAAAAAGGCCAATTTTGTGACCGTTCCATCGCCGACTCTTTTAAAAATTTGTGTACAGGTAGGCCTCCTACAACGCGGTAGATACATTCCAAGAAAAGGCCGCGTTGTAGGATATCGCGTTCTAGGAGCTATGAAAGTATCGGTTCTAAAAGATAAATTTTCTTTTTTTTGTTTTTAAATTTTTTAATAAAAACAAGCGTTGTTGAAGATTTCTTTTAAAAATGTTGACTCTCTCCGTAAGAGGATTCTCAACAACTTCGCTATATCAAAGCCTCTTTCAATACCTTTAAGGGTAAAATTTTTGTTGTGCCAAATAACCCTTCATAGATTATTTTCGCAAGCGTTGATGGATATTCATTCGCTGATGCAGCATCCTTGTAACAACCATCGCTGTGAAGGAATTGATGACTTTCATTAGTTGGACACTGACCCAATTAAATATCTTAAGTGCCTAAAGGTAACCGTTTTGTGGTCATATCTGCATACTCTGCAACTGCAAGCGCTTCTTCCGTTTTACTTTATTATTTATAATACAGTATTGTTATCGATTTTTAAAAAAAAAAATTTGCTGCCCTCAAAATTTTTTTTTTACGTTTCATGACTAGTAGACACAAAAAAACAATAAAAATTTTCACTCCGTCCGTCCGCCGTACGCCGTACGTTGACCGCCCCAAAATCCTTTGAAGGCTCGTAGCTCTCAAACCAGTGGAGCTATTAAATTAAAAAAATTTCTAAGAATAGACTGGGTAGACCCCTTGAATTGACATTATTTTCAGGGGAGGAGGTGTGAGGGGGAAGGTGAGGGGAACGTTTTAGACGAAAAATTTCGGTTTCTAGATCTCAGCAACCGCTTATGTTAGGAGGCTGAAACTTCGAATTTCTATAGAGCTTTGATAGTGGACCCATTTGCAAAAAATGATATGGGTGAAGGGGTGTGGGAGTGGAGGGGGAAATAATGCATCCGAAACGCAAAAAAGTCGAGATCGACACATCCTAAAATCTTTATCTCCTAAACCGTTAGTGGGAGGCAATTAAAACTTTACAAATATGGGGGGGGGGGGTAGTGGCGTACGGGGGTGGGGGTTGAAATACTTAACATTACGATATCTCACAAACCAATGGCAATAGAAAAACAAAATTCGGTTTGGATATAAAGTAGGCTTGCGCATTATAGTTCATCATAGTTCGTTCGTTTAATTCACTAGTTCATTGGTAAGCAAAAAAAAAAAAAAAAACACGACAAATTAAGATTATTAAAAATACCAAGAGATATTATACATTTCGGCAGAGCACAACTTACAACAAAATAATTTAATATAAATTCATAAATTCATCCTTATACAGATAGAACAACATTTAAAAAAAAAATTCAACAAAATAATTAAAAAAAAAATTCAAAAACATAATTCAATACCTACATACAAACAACTTGAAAACAATTAATCCTATTACAATATCACATATTGCTATGTAAAATTATTAATTTTGACACTTTGCTGGATTTTAGTAAACGTTCGCACGGCACAGAAGTCGCAACAATACAAAACCCCTTCAAAACATGTTTGTAAAGGTGAGGGTATATTTTCCTCCGTTCATTCCACCACTGTAACGGATCTGCTTTTCTATCCAAAAGTTCTTCCATCAAATATTTATCCAGTTCTCGTATACCAGCCGAAGTATTATTTGTTGGTGTTACAGTTTCACTCTGTTCTACATCAAATTCATCCCAAACGCATGTTTCTTTCGTTTCATTTTTCGTAGACATAGAAGGAACAGCGGTGTCTACAACTCGCTCAACAATATCGGGTAAAGTCATCACTTCAATTTCATTCCTGAGTCCCCGTATTGCCAATTCGTAGGCTCTCCGATTTCTGAGCCCCTTGTCCTTAAATCGAGGGTCTAAAATTGTGCATTCGGCATATAAGACATTGTTCTCGAAATCTTTAAAACGACTCTCCATGCCAGTCTTTAATGATGAATGTAAAGTCATTAATTTTTCATTTTGAGAAGAATATTTTGCGAGAAAATTTTGAATTAATTTTTTAAAAACTATAACTTGTGATAAGGTAATATTATTTTTTGCGTTAATTTCAACTGTAACGTCGTAAAATGGTTTTAATAGTGGCAAAACTCCCTCTATCACTTCCCAATCGTTTCGATTTATTATAAGATCAGTACGTAAGAATGCAACTGTAGCAATAATAGCGTCCTTTATTTTTACGATACGATTCAGCATATCATAGGTTGAATTTCAACGTGTTGGGACGTCTTGTTTCACCTTTAAGGTGGGAATGTTCATTTGCTTTTGTGTTTCGTTTAATCTGTGAAGAGCTTGTGGGCTCCGTTTGAAGTACTCGACAACACTCTTAATTTTTACTAAAGCATCTGATATGGATGTTGTCGCCTTTTGCACAACGATATTTAGAAGGTGAGCATTGCACCCGATTGACCGCCACTCACCTATCCTCACAACATAATATTAGCTGTATTGTCACTAACGACAGCGGAAATCTTATGAGATATTTGCAACTCTTCTATGATTTCCTTTAAAAAATCACACAAGTTTTGGCTAGTATGCCTATCACTATACTCTTTACAGCAAAGCAAAGCAGAGCAAAGTGTAGTTGTATCATTAATAAAATGAGCTGTTATAGATATGTAACTCACGTTGTTACGAGATGTCCAACCATCAGTTGTAATACATAATGCGGGAGCTGCTTGTATTTCCGATTTAATTTTCTCCAGCAGTTCATTATGAACGGATGTTATTAAACTTTCCTAGAAAGATTTTCATGAAGGGAGTTTATAACCAGGACAATTCGACACCATCTCAATTAATTTCCTCATCTCTGGTTCTTCAACAATTCGCAGAGCATGATGTCCTTTGGCAACCATCTTGACAACTTGCCTATCAATTTCTTCAACTTTATGACTAGATGGAGGCCTATGCATAAACTGAGATATAGTTGGCTGCGCGCGTGCCGGAACTGACGATATTGAAGGTAGATTGACCGACGGGATCGCATTTGGTTGAGGTGAGGCATCCGAGGCATCAGTTTGTTCTCGTTCAATAGTCCTGCGGTACTTATTATTGACGGACAGTATTAACATTTAACCTTCTTATTTTTGTCATCGTTAAAATGCGCCCATATATCACTATGTTTTCTTTTTGAAGTTGACATCCTTAAAGCGTGTGGAGATAGTATACAGCAATTTCACTCGCACTAAAATTAGACTGGAAAAATATTTTTCTTTATATGGTGTTTATTTCAACTAGTTCGTTAACTTCATTAAAAACAATACGTAAATACATTTCCGAATATTAGACGAATCTCAGCTAGATAGAAACAGACGGTTTCGATTGAGTACGTTAAGTAAGTTAGTATTAGCGCTTGAAAAGTATTAAAAAATGCATGTGCAAACTAATTGAGTGTTAGATATATCTATTAACTTCATTGCAAATACCACTTTTTGATTTCAAGAAACAAGTGTAAAATATGTTATATATAATATGATTACATTTAAACTCTTAAAATTAACAATATATTTAGATAGGTTTTTTTTACTCACTAGGAAACATTCGACAATTAAAAAAAAATGTTGGAAACTAATGTTCCATTATTTTTTTTTTTAATTTTCTTTAAAACCATTGATATGAATTTTTTTCAAATCTGCATATTTCGTTAATTTGTCGATTTATAACCTGAATAAATTTTATGGGTTGGTGTTGTATACTGGTAAGAGGTGTAGTGTGTTCAGGTAGATTTACGGTCTTTCTTCATACTTCATACCAGTGGGAGTGCCTTGAAAATATTTAAGATCTTCTTGGGTATGTTCTGGGTTGTTTCATTGCGAGCATTAATTACAGGATGCGTAAGCAAGCGAAGTGTAAAATCGGAGAGGTACCGGTACCGGCGTATTGCAAATATGTTTTTGTGAATAGGATGTATTTGAAGGTATTGGCATGAATGCTGAATGGATCGTTTTCCCGAACAGTTCCGATTCTAAATTTTTAAGACAATAGTGGTTTGTTCATGAATTTTTGAAAATGGAACGTGAGATCCTAATGAGTGCCTTGAATATATTTAAGATCTTCTTGGGTATGTTCTGGGTTGTTTCATCGAGAGCATTAATTACAGGATGCGTAAGCAAGCGATGTGTAAAATCAGAGAGATGCCGGTACCAGCGTATTGCAAATATGTTTTTGTGAATGGGATGTATTTAAGAGTATTGGCATGAATGTTGAATGGATCGTTTTCCCGAACAGTTCCTATTTTAAATTTTTAAGACTAGAGGTAGTTGTTTGTTTAGAATTTTTTGAAAATGGAATGAAAGATCTTAAAGAGAGAGAACTTACATGAATGGGTCGAAAACTTAAAAAAAAATTTTTGCTATAAGGTTTATTCACTTTGTCAAAACCATTACTTCTTGAGAGCAGGTGAAAAAAATCTGCCAACAGTCTGGGCGCAACTGTATTATTTTTCCGGCAGAAGTTCAGAACGCGTTCAATTCGGGGAAACGGTGTATGTTACTATGTGACTGAAAACCTAACAAAAAAATCGGGAAGCGGTTAGAAAAGGGTGTAACATATGAATTAAATAATTGGGTCATATTCCGGGATGCGGTCTAGAGGTTGAAAAAAACAAAACCTAAAAATAGGTGATTATTAAACAAACCTGGGGAAGTGAAAAGATATTCGATATCAGATCAGACCTGAGGAACATGGTGGAATTCATGAAAAAGTATACAACCAGTTTACACCCTCTTAAGGGTCGAATTTCAAAAAATTTTGAAAACACATTCTAGGTATTCACATGAAGAATCCGTAGAAAAAAAATGAACTCAATATTTCGAAAGACCTAGTAGATATGACGAAAATCGTGAAAATATATGTATATTATATTAACCGATATTTTTTTTTGCCCCCCCCCCCCTTCTGAACGCCAGTGAATGTTTGAATTTTTTTTTATCAGAATTAATTTTCTAGTTAATTTACATATACGTACCGAGTTTCAACTTCCTAGCATAAGCCGTTCTGAAGTTAGGGAAAACTCCCCCACCACCGTACCATACTACCCCTAAAAAAACTTTTATTTTTCCAGCATGCCACTACTATAGCTTTATCTAAATACCAAGTTTCAGCTTCCTATCATTATAGATTCTTAAGATATAAGCATCGGAACTTTTTCTTTCTCACCCTTCCCCACCCTCACCCTCTACACCCACACCCCCAAACTTTTTTTCCCTACTAGGGTTCTATTAGGCCTACTTCTGGTAAAAATTTGAAACATCCATCTTACACTGTTATTGAGATATGAATCGTGTTATTTTTGAAAAATTCTAATCCCTCCCACTTCCGTGCTCCTCCACCCCCTTCAAATATTTTACTTTGAGCAATCTTTATTTATCAGTCTTTATAATAAAACCGAATTTTGTTTTTCTGGTCCAATTAGTTTGTGAGATATCGTAATCTAAAGTTTTTCACCCCCCACCCCCGTACGCCACTACCCCACCCAAAAATTTTGTTTCAATCTACTCTCCTAGTATAACTACAGATATTTGTTAAGTTTTAATTGCTTGCTATTAATGGTTTAGGAGATATGGATTTTAGAATTTGTCGATCTCGGCATTTTTGCGTTTCGGACGCATTATTTCCCCCTCCACTCCCACACCCCTTCACCCATATCTGTTTTTTTTTTGCAAATGGGTCCATTATCAAAGCTCTATAGAAATTCTAAGTTTCAGCCTCCTAACACAAGCGGTTCCTGAAATCTAGAAACCTAAATTTTTCGTCTAAAACGCTTACCCCGCCTTCCCCCTTACACCTCCTCCCCTGAAAATAATGTCAATTCAAGGAGTCCACCAAGTCTATTCTTAGAAAAAATTTTAATTTAATAGCTCCACTGGTTTGAGAGCTACGAGCCTTCAAAGATTTTAGGGCGGTCGACGTACGGCGTACGGGGTACGGCGTACGGCGTACGGGGTACGGCGTACGGCGTACGGGGTACGGCGTACGGGGTACGGCGTACAGACGGAGTGAAAATTTTTATTGCTTTTTTCGCGTCTACTAGTCATGAAACGTGGGAAAAAAAATTTTGAGGGCAGCAAATTTCTTTTTTTTAAAAATCGATAACAATACTGTATTATTAATAATTATTAATAATACAGTAAAAGTGCTCAGAAGTTTAGGGCTGTTAATTGAACTTAACATAATATAACTTTTTTTTTGTTGGTATGCTTGCGTACTAGGCTTGCGCATTGTAGTTCACCTTAGTGACCGCGAACGAACTAGTTCCTTAATCTTCGCGAACTAGTTCGTTGTTGTAGTTCATCGTTCACCAAAAAAAAAAGGAACTAGTTCGTTTGAAGTTGTGATTGAATGTGAGGACCTAAAAAAAAATAAAACGTCGCCAGGCCGGAAGGAACTAGTTCGTTTCAAGTTGGGATTGAATGTGAGGACCTAAAAAAAACAATAAGGCCCCCAGCCCGCAAGGAACTACTTCCTTTCAAGTTCGGATTGTTTATTTCTGGAAGCGATCTTCCGAACTAGTTCGTTCCCGAACTACACAAGCCTATTGCGTGCAGTACTTACATGTATCTTCCACCGTTCTTCTCCTTTTTAAACTAAGGGTCTTCCACTATTGTTTATAACACTTTTTCAATACACTTAGATATATGCGGGCACCTGCAAGCATTAATAAAAATCCAGAACGATGTTGAAATTCGGATCACTGAATACTTAGAAAAACCGATAAACTATAAAACTCAAGATTGAAAAACCATCGGACATGGACCACATTGGAATGATGTACCAGTCAAATTTAGAGATCTTATTAAGTATGATGTTGCAGAAACTTTGATCATTGGTGGCGGGGGTAGTTTTTTAACCGTTTGTCGAAAAAATTTTGGTAGTGGCAAATGCAAGTCTGATGTGAACGAGGGGTACGAGCGAGTGTCATTTTATCATTATTGATACTTTTGAATGAGGTAGTGAGAGGGAGAAAGTTGGTGAATATGGAGTTGTTGAATATGAATGGTGAATATGAATGAGGCAAAGAGCACTACCAACGAGAACTGGTTTGCATTGGCCTGATGGGGGCAGAGGCTCGCCTCTCAAGGGTGAGTGATGGTGCGTTTACACTCACCGTTAAGAGGCGAGCCTGATGGGGGCAGAGGCTCGCCTCTCAAGGGTGAGTGAAAACGCACCATGCATTTAAACTCACTTATTATTTGTTTTCTTCTGGCAATAACACTCTCAAAATTAACATGGCAATATTGCCCTGCATACTGGAGACTAAATAGTTTGGCAATTTGATAATCACATCGAGCCACGTAAACTCTTATCTTCCCGGACTAAAATATTTTGTCTATACCCGTGCGCACAATACTCAAACCAGCGACCGATAGTTACAATCAATTCCAACTCCTATCAACAGATCACCACCGCTGGTAGAGAATTAATGCATTATCTTCATCACACCAGACATTGATATTTACATGTTACACTCAATCACAACCAAATGGGGAGAGAATGAGATAAATTTGGTGCGTCTGCACAGCGTACACAGTTTAGTAGAGTATCGATCGAAAAGGATTTGTTTTGCTTATTACACTATTTAGTTTGGACGAAACTAAACGATCAGTATACGCCTTTTTATATATAGCTACATTCCGTAGGCTTGCTCATTTTAGTACTCCATAGTGACCGGGAACGAACTAGGTCCTTATCCGTCGCGAACTAGTTCGTAATTCGTTCGATTAGTTCACTAGTTCATTGTTTTTTGATAGTCGGTATGTGATGACCCAAAAAAAAACCGGAAAACTGGTTTATACGAAACTTCTAGGTAATTTAATCCTCTACAAGTTTGCCATTTAAATATGTTAACCATTTTTAATAAAAATGGTCCAAAAGTTTAAAAAAATGAGACAATCTCAAATTTTTTACACTTTACGCTTATTATTAGCAATAAATAATTATTTTTCAAAAAAGTTGTTCATCTGAAAGATGATTTCATTCTCCATAAATTTGGTTCTTACCACTTTTAGCGAGAAATGCAAAATACGAAAATTAAAAATTTCGGGCCTTTTTTAAATCTTCTATCTCCTATTTTCAATTTATAATCTTTAATCTTAAATAATTTATCATTTATCATTTACTATTTTTTATCATTTGCTATCGTACTTTATCATTTTTTATTATATTTTGCATTTTTATCATTTGCTATCATTCTTTATCAATTTTTATCATTCCTTATCATTTTTATCATTTTTTATCATTTGTTTTCATTCTTTATCATTTCTTATCATTTTTTATAACTTTTTATTATTTTTTACCATTTTTTATCATTTTTTATCATTTGTTATAATTTTTTATCATTTTTTATAATTTTTTACCATTTTTTATCATTTTTTATCATTTGGTATCACTCTTTATCACTTTTTATCATTTGCTATCATTATTTATCAGCTCTTATCATTTTTTATAATTTTTTTATTATTTTTTTTTCTTTTTTATAATGTTTCATTATTTTTTATCATTTTTTATCAATTGCTATCATTCTTTATCATTCTTTATCATTTTTTATCATTTTTTATCATTTATTATCTTTTATCTTTCATCTTTTGTCTTTAATCTACAATCTTCAATCTAAATTTTCCAAATCCTCCATTCTCCATCCACCATCCACCATCCTCCATCCTCCATTCTCCATCCTTTAACCTCCATCCTCCATCATCCATCATCCATCATCAATCCTCCCACCTCCATCATCCATCCTCCATTCTCCATTCTCCATTCTCCATTCTCCATTCTCCATCCTCCATCCACAATCCTCCATCCTCCATCCTCCATCCTCCAACTATGAGTAAATATAGTTCCTTTCAGTTCGTTTTAGTTCTTTTAGTTCGTTTTAGTTCGAAGGAGCTATATAGTTCCTTTTAGTTCAGAGGCATATAGGACTGTAGATGAAAAATAAGTGATTGAGGACGGAGATGGATATTGGAGAATGGAGAATGGAATACTGAGAATGGAGAATGGATGATTGAGGACGATTGATGGAGCCTGGAGGATTGAGGATTGAAGATTGAGGATTGAGGTTTAGGGATTGAGGATTGGGGAGTGAGGATTGAGGATTGAGGATTGAGAATTAAGGATTGAGAATTGAGGATTGAGAATTGAGGATTGAGAATTGTGAATTGAGGATTGACGGATAGAGGAGTTCCTCATAGTTCGCGAACTTCTCCACCGTCCAGCTATAGTTGGACGGTGGAGAATGGTGGATGGATAATGATGGATGAAGGATGATAGATGGAGGATGGAGGATTGAGGATTGAGGATTAAGGATTGAGGATTGAAGATTGAGGATGGATGATGGTGGTGGGAGAATGGAAGATGGTTGATGGATGATGTGGATGGATGATGGTGGATAGAAGATGCAGGATGCATGGTGGAGGATGGAGGATGGAGGATGCTGGATGGAGGTTGGAGAATGGAGGATTGAGAATATGGAAAATTTAGATTGAAGATTGCAGATTAAAGACAAAAGATAGAAAATGCTAAAACAATAGAAAAAATTAGAAACAATTAAAAAAATGATAAGATATGATAAAAAATGATGAAAAATGATAAGAAATGATAAAAAATGATGAAAAATGATAAAAAATGATAAGAAATGATAAAAAATGATAAAAAGTTTTAAAAAATGATAACAAAAATTATAAAGAATGATAAAAAAATGATACAAAATAATAAGAAATGATAAATGATAAAAGATTAAATATTAAAGATTGAATATTGAATATTAAAAATTAAAGATTAAAGATTAAAGATTAAAGATTTAAGATTAAAGATTAAAGATTTAAAATTATAGATTAAATATTATTGATTAAAGATTATAAATTGAAAATAGGAGATAAAAGATAAATTTAAGAAAGGCCCGAAATTTCGAATTTTCTGTTTTATCGATTTCTAGCCGTATTTCGCATTTCTGGTTAAAAATGGTAGGAACCAAATTTATGGAGAACTAAATTTTCTATCTTTTATCCACCTTTTTCATTTAAAATAGGTGACATATTTAAATGGCAAAGTTGTACAGGGCTAAAAAAAAAAAAAAAATATTTATAAATAGAAACGAACTAGGAGGGTGACAACTGGGAACGCTCTTCTGAACTAGTTCGTTCGCGAACTACACAAGCCTAATATAAAGCTTGATAAATAAAGATTGCTCAAAGTAAAATCTTTGAAAAGGGCAGGGGTGCATAGAAGTGGGGGAATAAGAATTTTTCAAAAATATCAGTTTTCATATCTCAATAACAGTGTAAGATAGATGATTCAAATTTTTACCGGAAGTAAGCCCAATAGAACTCTAGTAGAAAAAAAAAATTGAAGGTTGTGGTGTAGAGGGTGAGGGTGGGGAGCGGTGAGAAGGAAAAAGTTCCGATGTTTATATCTTACGAACCTGTAATGATATAAACTTCAAACTTCGACTTCAGATAGAACTATAGTAGTGGCATGGTTGAAAAATTAATTTTTTTTAGGGGTAGCTTGGTACGAGGGTGGGGGGTGTTTTCCCTAACTTTAGAACGGCTTATGCTAGAAAGTTGAAACTCTGTAGGTATACGTAAATCAACCAGAAAAGTAATTGTGTTAAAAAAAAATTCGATTATTCATTGACGTTCAGAAGGGGGGGGGCAAAAACAATTATCAGTATATATATGGTAAATTGCATATATATTCACGATTTTCGTCATATGTACTAGGTCTTTTCAAATATTCAATTCATTTTTATTCTACGGATTCTTCATTTTAATACCAAGAAAGTGTTTTCAATGTTTTTTGAAATTCGACCCCTAAGAGGGTGTAAAGTGGTTGTATACTTTTTCATGAATTCCACCATATCTTTCAGGTCTGATCAGATATCAATTATCTTTTCACTTCCCCAGGCTTGTTTAATAATCACATATTTTTAAGTTTTATCTTTTTTAACCTCTAGACCGCATCCCGGAATATGACCCAATTATATAATTCATATGTTACACCATATTCTAACCGATTCCCAACCTTTTTGTTAGGTTTTCAGTCACATAGTAACATACACCGCATCCCCGAATTGAACACGTTCCAAACTTCTGCGGGAAAAATAATAAAGTTGCGCCCAGACTGTTGGCAGATTTTTTTTCATTGTGTTAGGTCTTGGACGAACAATAATTTTGGCAAGTACAGACGCTGCGGATACAACGAAACGTGTAATGTAGTCTTCAGCTAGCTTAATAGTTTGTGTTGACGATTCATTAAGATTAAAATTTTTTAGCAACATCATAGTAAAAGAGCTCGCGACAAAAAATCGCAACAGTTTTGAGAAAGCTAATATTTTGGTATTTGGTTACATTTAGGGTGTATGTGAATATACAAGAGTCAGCAGGTCTGACGTCGGGACACCTGGCTTTGGTGACCTGCAGTGGCGGCTCGCCACATGTTGCAAGTGAGGCTGAGCCTCACCATAGATGAGATGAAATAGGAATTTCAAACCTAACTAAATGCTTTGTTTTACAAAGGTTAAACTTATAAATTTGTTCTGTAATCATTACGATCATACCAATTGGTATCGATAAGACAAAAAAAAATTACAAGCAATAGTATATTGATAGGCGATTTCCTAAAAAGATACATTTAAGCTACTCGAATCTTGATACGATATACACACGACCGACAAACTGAAGGGCGCTTTCTACAGCCTCATCTGCAGTACACAAACCTTTTCAATTCCGAATCAAATGCTGATAGCAGCATACGTTTGGACATGGGTAGCATTGAGGCTAAGCTTTCCCAGCCTCTGCTTCACTCACGCCGTGTTGCAGCGATCGACAAACTGAAGAGCGCTTTCTACAGCCTCATCTGCAGTACACAAACCTTTTTTAATTCCGAATTAAATGCTGATAGCAGCATACGTTTGGACATGGTTAGCATTGAGGCTAAGCTTTTCCAGCCTCTGATAGGGCAGCCTCTGCTGCGTGTTGCAGCAAAGCTATTTCGAAAAACTTGGGTTTTTCATCTGCGGAAATTAGCTTTTGCGAATGAAAATTATCAATCATACAGTGTTACCGTGAGGTGATTTTTTGGGGTAACCGTATTTTAAGAATAATACAATTTTTAAGAATAATACAATAAATAAGCTTAACATTAAACATATAGGTAGTAATGTAAAATAATAATTGATTATATTCTTGTGCTGTTTTCAATTTGACTTTCGAGAATTATCGCAAAAACGTATTGTTTCATGACTTGAAATAGTAGTGCAGTAAATTTTAAAATTAAAAAAAAAATCTGCCAACAGTCTGGGCGCAACTGTATTATTTTTCCGGCAGAAGTTTGGAATGTGTTCAATTCGGGGATGCGGTGTATGTTACTATGTGACTGAAAACCTAACAAAAAGTTCGGGAAGCGGTTAGAATATGGTGTAACATATGAATTAAATAATTGGGTCATACTCCGGGATGCGGTCTAGAGGTTTAAAAAAACAAAAATTCAAAATAGGTGATTATTAAACAAGCCTGGGGAAGTGAAAAGATATTCGATATCTGATCAGACCTGAGAAACATGGTGGAATTCATGAAAAAGTATACAACCAGTTTACACCCTCTTAGAGGTCGAATTTCAAAAAATCTTGAAAACACATTCTAGGTATTCACATGAAGAATCCGTAGAAAAAAAATGAACTCAATATTTCGAAAGACCTAGTAGATATGACGAAAATCGTGAAAATATATGCATTTTACCATATATATACTGATAATTGTTTTTGCCCCCCCCCCTTCTGAACGCCAATGAATATTCAAATTTTTTTTTATCAGAATTACTTTTCTAGTTAATTTACATATACGTACCGAGTTTCAACTTAACAGCATAAGCCGTTCTAAAGTTAGGAAAAACACCCCCACCACCGTACCATACTACCCCTAAAAAAACTTTTATTTTTCCAGCATGCCACTACTATAGCTCTATCTAAATACCAAGTTTCAGCTTCCTATCATTATAGATTCTTAAGATATAAGCATCGAAACTTTTTCTTTCTCACCCTTCCCCACCCTCACCCTCTATACCCACACCCCCAAACTTTTTTCCCCTACTAGGGTTCTATTAGGCCTACTTCTGGTAAAAATTTGAAGCAACCATCTTACACTGTTATTGAGATACGAAACGTGTTATTTTTGAAAAATTCTTATCCCCTCCACTTACGTACTCCCCCGCCCCCTTCAAAGATTTTACTTTGAGTAATCTTTATTTATCAAGCTTTGTATCCAAATCGAATTTTGTTTTTCTGGTGCCACTAGTTTGGGAGATATTGTAATGTTAAGTATTTCAACCCCCACTCCCGTACGTCACTACCCCCACCTAAAAATTTTGTTTCAATCTATTCTCCTAGTATAACTACAGATATTTGTTAAGTTTTAATTGCTTACTATTAACGGTTTAGGAGATATGGATTTTAGAATGTGTCGATCTCGACTTTTTTGCATTTCGGACGCATTGCTTCCCCTCCACTCCCACACCCCTTCACCCATATCTGTTTTTTTTTGCAAATGGGTCCATTATCAAAGCTCTATAGAAATTCTAAGTTTCAGCCTCCTAACACAAGCGGTTCCTGAGTTCTAGAAACCTAAATTTTTCGTCTAAAACGCTTACCCCGCCTTCCCCCTTACACCTCCTCCCCTGAAAATAATGTCAATTCAAGGGGTTCACCAAGTCTATTCTTAGAAAAAATTTTAATTTAATTTAATTTTTTTAATTTTTAATTTCCACTGGTTTGAGAGCTACGAGCCTTCAAAGATTTTGGGGCGGTCGACGTACGGCGTACGGGGTACGGCGTACAGACGGAGTGAAAATTTTTATTCCTTTTTTCGTGTCTACTTGTCATGAAACGTGGACAAAAAAATTTTGAGGGCAGCAAATTTTTTTTTTTTAAAAGTCGATAACAATACTGTATTATAAATAATACAGTAAAAAATAGTAAATCTGCTACATATCTAGTATAACTGTAACGCTGCTTCATAAAATGAATCCTGTTAATGATATAGTCATGTCACTTTCTGGAACGCCTTTTTCAAGACGAAAAACAAACGGAGCAGCGCCAGATTTTAGAACTTCATCCCGTAACGGTGATCAAAATTACAGGTGAAAGAAAAAAACATGCAGGACATTTTAATTGACCTGGTACGAGTCCTGTTAGTGGCTTTGTGGATGTACTGTGTGTGCTTCTTAGTACAGCAAGAAATAGTTGGTCAACCGGTAATGGTTACAGGGATTTGAAAAATTTTACACGAAGCACAAAATTACATGAGAGCTCCAAGGAGCATATAAAAATTATGTATATTGGTTTGAAGCATTATTTATCGACGATTGTTGATGCTACTAGAGTCAGCAGGTCTGACGTCGGGACACCTGGCTTTGGTGACCTTTTAAAGATTTCAAAAAAATTGAAAAATTTAACAGTTTTGAGAAAGCTGAAAGTTTGCCAAAACTTGGTTTTTACAATGAAAAACTGAAAAACAATGGTCAGACACCCCAACAGTGGGACCCACCCAGTTAGCACCTCCGCTAAGGTGCAAAGTCGGGTACGCGCAATTTCTCTTACTATGCGCGCAACAATCAAAACTAGTGTCATGAAAGAGTTCTAAGAAAGCTGAAAATTCACCACGGGGTAGTTTGTACAATGACAAACAAAAACACAATTGTCAGACACCCCAACAGTAGGACCCAGCTAGTCAGCACCCCCGTAAAGGGGAGTGCGCGTAAGAGTAAGAAAGCTGAAATTTGGTAAAAATCGATTAAATATAGTTTATGAAAATATCGGTTACATGCACGTAATACCTGTAAAAGATCAGTTTATGTCATAATATAATAAAGTACCTAGTATTACTTTAAGGTGCTGTACATTTTCCATACGGAATTATATTTTCATATAAAAATGTAAGTAAAACTTCAATGAACCAGCGCGTTGAAACATAGAGAAAATCTACCTACATACGAGTATTTTATACCCATCCATGCAAATTGTTGTTCACGCGTAATCGGTTTTTGCGACACCTTTTGCGGGGGTGCTGACTGGGTGGGTCCTACTATAGGGGTGTGACTATTGTTTTTCAGTTGTTCATTGTAAAAACTACGTCTTGGTAAATTTTCAGCTTTCTTAAAGCTCTTGCATGATTATTGCGCGCATAGTAACAGAACGTATCCGATTTAACACCTTTGCGGGGGGGCTGACTGGGTGGGTCCCACTGGTGTCTGACCATTGGTTTTCAGTTTTTCATTGTAAAAACTAAGTTTTGGCAAATTTTCAGCATTCTCAAAACTCTTGCATGGTTATAACGCGCATAGTACGATAAATCGCACGTACTCGATTTAACACCTTCGCGGGGGGGCTGACTGGGTGGGTCCCACTGTTGGGGTGTCTGACCATTGATTTTCAGTTTTTCATTGTAAAAACCAAGTTTTGGCAAATTTTCAGCTTTCTCAAAACTGTTAAATTTTTCAATTTTTTTGACATCTTTGCGGGGGGGGGGGGGCTGACTGGGTGGGTCCCACTGTTGGGGTGTCTGACCATTGATTTTCAGTTTTCCATTGTAAAAACTACGTGTTGGCAAATTTTCAGCTTTCTCAAAACTGTTAAATTTTTCGATTTTTTTGACATCTTTAAAAGGTCACCAAAGCCAGGTGTCCCGACGTCAGACCTGCTGACTCTAGTATATTCACATACACCCTAAATGTAACCAAATACCAAAATATTAGCTTTCTCAACTGTTGCGATTTTTAGTCGCGAGCTCTCCGACTATCAGCTATCCTTGATAGGTTAGCTGAACAAAAAAGCTTTGAAGGAAACGTGCAAATTAACTGAACCGCGTTGTAGTGAAACCGCGCCATAGAAGTACCGCGTTGTAGAAAAATTTCCGCGTTACCTGAACCGCGTTGTAGAAGGCTTACCTGTACTTGAAGAACTAGTGAAAAAAAAACTTTAATATATTTTTTATTCTATCTCAATTTTTTTGTTAGTTATAGTATGTTAAAGTTTCCGCAAAAAAGGTGTCAAAGTCCTCTTTGAAAATTCATATCTCTGTTAATTTTTATCATAGAATAATAAAATAGGACTTATTTTAAAGGAGAAGGTTGTCGCAAATTAAGAAAAATATAAATCAAATTTGTCATTAAGTTTTTTCTCAAGAATAACGGTTTTGTCCTTTATCCTTGAATATCTCAGAATAACAGTTTTTCATTTTCTTCATTTTTTCATATTTTGTGTATTATACTGTTTTTCAAAACATCAAAAAATCAACTTGGGATCTCAATGGGATCGGGGTAAAAAAAATCGAAGAACATCAGTACTTCTTAATTTACTTTATAGAAAAAGGGTCATTCCATCTAGAATCGCCAAAAGTGTAACCTTACCATCGCTGATTCTTTTGAAAATTTATCTTCACGAAGAATTAATGAAAACAAATATGTAGTTAAAAATTTTTGCTTCTATCTCATTTTTTTTAGTAGTTATAGTATGTTATAGATTTCGCATAAAAGGTGGCCAAGGCTTCTTTAAAAATTCATATTTCCGGTAATTTTAATTCTAAAATAATAAAATACGGTTTATTTTAAAAAAAATTTGTTCAAAAATGAATATGGTAACGTTGTGTACTTGTTGTCAAGTCAGATGGTTAAGTCGTGGAAGATGTTCACAGCGGTTTTATGAGTTAAGCGAAGCAATTGACTTGCTTATGAACGAAAAGCAAAGACCTGTACCAGAATTAGGAAATGATGAGTGGTTATTGGATTTATGCTTTTAAGTAGATATTGTCGAAAAACTTAATCAATTAAATATATCATTGCAAGGGAAAGATAACCTTATAATCGATACATTCTCTCACATCAAAGCATTTCAGAAGAAATTATTGTTGTTTGAATCGCAATTAAAACGTAATAACGCTCACCACTTTCCATTGTTGAAAGAATTTAAGAAATCAAAATGTAACAATTACATCAAATATGCAAAACAAATAAGAAAACTTAGAGCTGCTTTTGAAAGCCGATTTAGTAATTTAGAGCTAGACCAATACAACAAAATTTTTGAAATATATTCATCTCGCTCTCATGTTGAAATCGAGTCGGCCCCAGAGTATTTCCAAATGGAACTGGTTGACTTACAGTGCAATATTGAATAAAAACACATTTTTAAAACTTCAGAATCAAAAATAGATTTTTATAACACTTACGTCATAAAAGACAAATTTTCCAATTTGAGAAATCTGGCACAAAAAGTTGTTAGCGCTTTTGTGTCAACTTACACCTGCGAATCGTTTCGAAAATAAAGTTGACCAAAAACAAAACACGCTCAAATAAAACGGACGATAACCTGCAACACCAATTACGATGTGCAAATAGCCAAATTGAGATCGATTTGCAAAAACTAAGTGAAAGAGTGGAGAAGCAAATATCGCACTAGTAAAATAAATATTTTTTAATAATTATTTTTTTTTTATTTCTTTATACCTGCACATATATAATATTTTTTTTATATTTAATTTTTAGTGTTACATAATAGGTATATACTTTACAATGTACGTTTCACTGCAAAAAACTGTTTATGGTGTATCTAAATCTAATATGGGGATATATAATATGATATGTGGCCCGCGGAGTTATAATGCATTTACAAAGTGGCCCGCCAGATCATTTGGGTTGGCCACCCTTGATCTATGGCATTCAGGGTTAGAGTTTGTGAGAGAAAACCAGAAATACTTCAATGGTCGCGCTTACGTGCAGACCGGACCAGTCTAAAAACACCGGTTTGGTCATTTCGGTCTTGCATTTATGTGTGCTTTTCAACATAACCAATTTGAAGCTGTCATTTTAAATATCATTTTAAATCATGGATGCAAATTTGTAACTGCACATCGCTAAGTTTGCGCAAAGTGGACACTTCGTCAAATGTCCACCGTTCAGTCATTTTTATTTTCACAGATGTATGCTTTGACGTTTTAATTTTGTTTGCCCAGCACTATTGTAGGTTATGTTTTGGTCTAAGACCGATTATGTGCCAGTACTAGACTGGTTCGGTTTCGTTTAGTTCGTACCAAAATCAGAACCAAAATAAGTCCAAATGGACTGGTCCGACCTACATTTATGCGTGCGACCGAACTGGTTTTTTTGGTCTTTTTAGACTTGTCTGGTCTGCACGTAAACGCGACCAATGTGTTCGTGTTTTTTAATACCCAGTAGGACCACTTGGCATGAATGCCATTTGAAATGAATTAATGTATTAATGTTATTGCAATGCAAAAGTAAAGCTTACAATGTGAGATACTGCGAATGGGAAAAGTAACCATTATCGTGCTTGAGATTTTCGACAATCGCTTTGCATTACAAAGTAATACAAAATGCAAGCGATGGTAATATTAAAGCTAAAAACTACTTTGGCTAGATTGCGTTTCTTTTGTTCTATGAGAATTCCGATGATCATGGTCATTCGAAGCTATATTTTGGATCCGTGAAGTCTTTTTTGAAATTGATTTAAAATCATGTGTTCGAGTTCAAGTGGTATAAGTGCTCGTCATTTGAGACGTTTAATTAAAAAAGAACAAGATAAACTGGACTAGCTTCTTAGAAATTCAAACAACGCTATGGAACCAATGCTACTTAGAAATTAGAAATTCAAACAACCCTATGGAGCCAATTGTTACTGAAAATGTTGAAATTACGGAAAATGTTAAATTTTCGGAAAATTTTGATATAACCGAACGCGTTGATATGAAATAAATAAAAACATTAAAGGATAAGTTGTTGGAATGGTACAACATATACAGCTCTCCTAGAGAAAGTTGTGAAACACTTTTACGCATACTGCGTTTACATGGAGAATCCAAAAATCGAAAGAACGAAAGATCGGAATTTGGATCGCGTCCGCGACAACACCGGATCGAAAGATCGAAACATGAAATGGCAATAAAATGAACGACATAACCGGTTTTGATTCGACCCGGATTCAATCCTCCATGAAAACGCGGTAAAAGAAGAAAACTTAGATGTGCCTATTAGTTTAAAGAGCTTGCACAAAAAAAGAGACAAATTCATACCAAGTACAGTAGCTCCCGTTAAATATTATCACTTTGAATAAGAAAACAGCTTGAAGCAATAGCCACCGAATTATGTAGTTCATTATGATGAAAGAGTATTAGATAATGGCATTGATGGTTTATGGCTTATCTTGGGATGCCTAACAAATATCAAAAATGTACAAATAATTTTGATAGGAGCTTATTTGGGGAGAAAGAAACCGTTTAATATATGTAGATAACTTTCTTCTTGATTTTGTTAATGAAATCAAAAGTTTACAAGCAAACGGTATGGTAATTATGAACAAGGTCCTTAAATTAAAAATTCGCGCATTCATATGTGATACACCATCAAAGGCATTAGTTTGTGGTGTTGTTGGTCATAAATCATTTCACGGGTGCAGCAAATGCACTCAAATTGGAAAAACCTTAGATAACGTTGTAACATAAGGCTCAATGTGCACGTTAAATGCAATTTTGATGATTTATGACTGTTTTCTTACCAATATTTCCCGTTAATGGCAACAAAAACACAAAATTAAATTACACCACTTTATTAGCTGGTATGTAAACTAGGTCATCCATAAAGAAAAAATTCAAAACTGTATTTGGAAAAAAATGCTATTAGAACAACAACCGTTGAACAGAGTCGAGTTTTTTAAACGCATATAACGTATTTTTTGAATACATAACATATCATTTTCATTACTATAATGCTATAAAAAATCTTAAGAAGATCCTCCACAGATAAAATTTTAAAATATTTAAGCAATTTTTCACGCTTTTCATGGCAAGAATTACATAAGAAGACTTCATTTCACTGAAAAGTATCATAGATAGTATAATAAGATAAATATAGTATAATTAGAAGATAAATCAATGAAAAAATTATTGATTTTTAATAGTTATGCTTCTATTAGACGGTCACTCAAAACAGTCAATGTATTGCCACTCTGACGTCAAAATTATGTAGAATGTGGTCACAAAGTTGTCAATTCAGTTTCAATCCGTGTGATCGTCATTTTTGTGACATGTAGAATAGAATAGTAGAATTGACTACCGAATCCACACAAGTTTTTGTGAATTAAGCTGATGGTCTTTGTAACTACTGCTTAAGAATAACTGTGTGTACAGGCAACCCTCGTATAACACGGTACTTTTAGAACACGATTTCGATATAACACGGTACTGAAATTGCAACACCTCTCGTATAACACGGTACTCTTAGAACACGATTTCGATATAACACGGTACTGTAGTTGCGTCAACCCTCGTATAACACGGTACTCTTAGAACACACTGTTTCAGTTGATATAAACAGGTAATTACCCTGTTTGTACATACACTAATGGTGTTTTTTCTCTATCCTTCATCTTTATCAGCGATTCGCAATGCGACGTCTGAGCAAGTGCATCGCTATTCTTAGTGAAAACTACTCAGTAAACAACTTCTAGTTTAGAATCATTAAAAATACTTAAAATAAAATTGTTTTTTATATGACTTTTATGGCTTTTAAATTTCGATATAACACGGAACGCATTGACGTAATTTGTATTACTTCTATGTTTTGCTTAATACGGTTTCGATATAACACGGTACGCTGTTTTGATATAACACGAAATGCATTGGCGTAATTTGTATTACTTCCATGTTTCGCTTAACACGTTTTCGATATAACACGGTACGTATCCATCGTGTTATACGAGGGTTGCCTGTATATATATGCCTTTTATTAAAATATAATAATAATAATAATGTAAAGTCAAAGTGGCTTATAAGTAGATGTACTATTAAGGAAAAATATAAATTTGCATTTCGGATTTTATTCTATTGGCAAATTTTTACCGATATGAACTATTGGTGACGGGGGTGGTGCCAGAGAAAGAAAGAAAAAAATTCGGAGTTTTATTTCTCAGAAACCGGGAACTGTAGACAGATAAAAATTTACGGCAAAATTCATGTACAAGTTCGGTTCGTCAGCACGTACATAATTCGAGCAGCAACTAAGCACAAAAGCTATCCTTTTCGCGAAGCCTTAGCCAATCTTTCCTCTAAACGCTGCACTTTCGTGACATTGTCTCGTCTGGAAGGTCTGCATCATCGCTCTCTAGGAAAAACGCCGCAAAAAAGCCATCTTTAAATGAGTACATGAGTAAGTTTTCTCATTTTCTTAAAAAAATTGTTGAAAATCACTTACATATACATAGGTATATGTATTTTCAAACAATTCTGACCAATAAAATTAAAAAATTACAATTCGTGGCTTTCTGTGAATTTCGTATGATCTGAAAAGAGAGATGTGTCAATTCCATGTGATTGCATATTTTTTCATGCCTTTCATTAACAACGTAGGCGACAAATCGAATTGACTACCAGTACCTAGAGGTGGAAAAATATCGATAGTCATCTGAATCGATATGAGGCGATATTTTCCCACAATTTATCGATAGTTATCGATATTCAGGTTCAGAAGTTTTCATCTTAACTTGCCCAGAAACATTCACGGATATACCTGTACCTCAGAGGTAAACTGACGTAACAACCAAATTTTCGATTTTGGGATTATTAATGTAATTGTTGGGATGAATATTTTTAAGTGGTAAATCATCGCATCCGCAGAGCTACAAAGGAAGCCAAAATAATCAATGAGTATTAATCGTATCTGCCTTGTATTGATAGAGGAAATGTATACATAGTTATAAAATGGTCTACTGAACATTTTACGAAATGTCACTTACGACAGTTTACCTCTGAGGTACAGATACAACGTTATAGCTATGATGACGACCAGAATCAGATCGGCTGATGTCGATGTGTTGTATTGGCTGGCATTGACGAACATGAAAAAATTAATGTACAAATTGCAGTACTTAATGAAAAACAGTTTTTTAATACAAATTTAGAAGATGGATATATATTTTACTTATTAAATTATTTTTGAAAAGTACTGATTTGCCGGTTGAAATATTAATCAATTTTACTATATTATTTATAACACAGCATTGTTGTCGATTCTTAGAAAAAAAATTTGCTGCCCTCAAAATTTAGACACGAAAAAAGCAATACAAATTTTCTGTCCGCCGTACGTCGACCGCCCCACGCAAAATTGTTTGAAGGCTCGTAGCTCTCAAACCAGTGAAGCTATTCAATTAAATTTTTTTTTTATGAATAGATATGGTAGACCCCTTCAATTGACATTATTTTCAGGGGTGGGGGTGTGAGGGGAAGGTGGGTGGACCCATTTGCAATAAAATTGCTGATATGGGTGAAGGGGTTTGGGAGTGGAGGGGGAAATAATGCGTCCGAAACGCAAAAAAGTCGAGATCAACACATTCTAAAATCCATATCTCCTAAACCGTTAATGTCAAGCAATTAAAACTTAACAAATATCTGTAGTTATACTAGGAGAGTAGATTGAAACAAAATTTTTGGGTGCGGGTAGTGCCGTACGGGGGTGGGAGGTGAAAAACTTTAGATTATGATATATCACAAACCAATTGCCACAGAAAAACAAAATTCGGTTTGAGTATAAAGCTTGATAAATAAAGATTGCTCAAAGTAAAATCTTTGAAGGTGGCAGAAAAGTAAATCTGATTAAAAAAAGTAGTTTATATCCATTGGCGTTGGGAAGGGGGCAAAAAAATTATCAGTGAAAATAAAATGCCTATATTTTCACGATTTTCGTCATATTTACTAAGTTTTTCCATATATTCAATTCATTTTACTTTATTATTTTAATAATTAAGTATTGTGATTGATTTTTTAAAAAAAAAAATTTGCTACCCTCAAAATTTTTATTTTCACGTTTCATAACTAGTAGACGCGAAAAAAGCAATAAAAATTTTCAGTCCGTCTGTCCGCCGTACGCCGTACGCCGTACGGCGTCCGCTGTACGCAAGATCGTTTGGAGGCTCGTAGCTGCCAAACGCTTTGAGATATTAAATTGAAATTTTTTTAACAAATAGATGGGGTAGGCGCCTTGAAGTCACCAAATTTTTAGGGGTGGGGGTGTGAGGGGGAAGGAGGGGGAAGTGTTTTAGACCGAAAATTTTGCTTTCCAGATCTCAGTAACCCCTTATGTTAGGAAGCTGAAACTTGGAATTTCTATAAAGCTCTGATAGTAGACCCATTTGCAGAAAAATTGTCAATATTGATCAAGGGGTGTGGGAGTGGGGGGAAATGTAATGCGTCCGAAACCCAAAAAAGGCGAGATAGACACTTTCTAAAATCCATATCTCCTAAACCGTTAATGGCACACCATTCAAACTTGAAACATATTTGTAGTTATACTAGGAGAACAAAATGAAGAAAAATTTTGGGTGGGGGAAGTTGTGTATGGGGGTGGGGGGTGAAAAACTTAAGATTACGATATCTCATGAACCAATTGCTTTAGAAAAATAAAATTTGGTTTGGGTGTAAAGGTTGACAAAAAAAGATTGATCAAAGTAAAATTTTTTAAGTGGGAGGTGGAGCATAGAAGTGGAGGGGATGAGAATTTTTCAAATCAAACACATTTCATATCTCAAGAACAGTTTAAGATAGATGCTTAGAATTTTTACCAGAAGTAGCGCTAATTAAACCCTAGTAGGGAAAAAAGTTTTCGGGTTGAGGGTGAAGAGGGGGAGGGTGGGGGAGGGTGAAAAGGAAAAAGTTCCGATGCTTATATCTTGAGAACCTGTAATGATATAAGCCTTAAACTTGGTATTTAGATAGAGCTATAGTAGCGGAATGTTGGAAAAATAAATTTTTTTTTAGGGGTTGTATGCAACGGGGGTAGGGGGTGTTTTTCCTAACTATTAAACGGTTTATGCTAGAAAGTTGAAACTCGGTGTGTATATGTAAATCAACTAGAAAAGTAATTGTGATAAAAAAAAATTTGAATATTCATTGGCGTTTAGAAAGGGGGGCAAAAAAAATTATTTGTAAATATAATAGATATAAAATTCATATATTTTCACGACTTTCGTCATATCTACTAGGTCTTTCCAAATATTGAATTCATTTTTATTCTACGAACTCTTCGTATGAATACCTAGAAAGCGTTTTCAAGGTTTTTTGAAATTCGACCCCTAAGGGTAGTGTGGTACAAGTGGGGGTGTTTTTCCTATATATGGAACGGCTTAAGCTACAATGTTGAAACTCGGTGTGTATATGTAAATCAACTAGAAAGGTAATTGTGATAAAAAAAAATTTGAATATTCATTGGCGTTTAGAAGGGGGGGCAAAAAAAATATTTGTACATATAATATATATAAAATGCAAATATTTTCACGATTTTCGTCATATCTACTAGGTCTTTCCAAATATTGAATTCATTTTTATTCTACGGATTCTTCGTATGAATACCTAGAAAGTGTTTTCAAGGTTTTTTGAAATTCGACCCCTAAGGGTAGTGTGGTACAAGTGGTAGGTGTTTTTCCTATATATAGAACGGCTTAATACAATGTTGAAACTCGGTGTGTATATCTAAATCAACTAAAAAAATAATTTTGAATAAAAAAAACGAATATCTATTGGCGTTCAGAAGGGGGGCAAAAAAAATTATCTGTGAAAATAGAATGCATATTTTCCCACGATTTTCGACATCTCTACTACCTCGTCCCAAATAATGAATTTAATTTTATTCTATGTATTCTCCATATGAATACCAAGACAGTGTTTTCAAGATTTTCTGAAAATTGACCCTTAAGGGGGTGTAAAGTGATTGTGTACTTTTTCATAAACTATTCCATATCTCTCAGATCCAATCAGATTTTCACTTCCATGATCTTGTTCTTTTTGATAAGTTTTCAGTCACATAGTAGCCTACACCGCATTTCAGAATTGAACGCGGTCCTGACTTCTGCCGGAAAAATAATAAAGTTACGCCCAGATTGTTGGCAGATTTTTTATTCTACGGATTCTTCATATGAATACCAAGAAAGTTTGTTTTCAAGATTTTTTGAAATTCGACCCCTAAGGAGGTGTAAAGTGGTTGTATACATTTTCATGAATTCCGCAATATCTCTTAGGTCTGATCAGATATTGAATATCTTCTCACTTCCACGTACTTTTTTAACAATCACCTAGTTTTTTCTTTTACAACCGGTAGACCCAGGGCCGGCCCAAAACTTTTTGGCGCCCGGTGCAGTATACACTTCGACGCCCTAATGAATTTATATAACAAATTTTTTACTAAAAAAAACCAAAAATATTATAGTTAAGGGGGCGGCGATTGACGATTTTTTATAAAAATTCATGTAACTTTTTCTCAGGAACCGCTCAACCGATTTTAATCAAACTTTGTACACTTATTATGTTCGTAAATCGAATACTACTGAATGAAGGAATTTCAAAAATATTAAAAACTAATTGAATTATAAGGTTTGAAAATTTAATTTAAAAGTACTTTGAATCAATTTTTTAAAAACTGCTTCATTCAGTATAAATACCAATAATATTCTAGCTTTAACCAAAAAAATCATCTTGATGTCTGTTATCAGTTTCGAGAAAAAGAAACATTTATGGAAAAAAATAAAAAAAAATTTTTTTTTCAGGAGAGCGAAAAAACAAACATTGTTTGTTTGTTTCTTTTTTCAATTGTTTTCTTTTTTTATATATATATTGTTTAAACAAATCATATAGATGGCATTGGTTCTGTTTTTAACCCTTCCTAAATTCGTTGTCTTGTATTATGTTTTTCATTTGAAATATAATAAATACTACATATGAAAATATATACATAATACCAAAATATTACCGAACTTTCTCACTTTGAACTTACTTTTTGACCACTTTTACCGAACGGAAAAATCTGTAGTTTGTTTTAGAATTAAATGCAGAAAATCAATAACATAACATAAAAAATTTTTTTTTGGTTTCCGAGTGAGTAACTCCCTTAAGGTCCAAAAGTAATCATAACATAGAAAAAATTTAAAGAAATTATCCACAAAAAAATGTTTAAAATATAGGCGTTTCACGTAACCCATATTAAAACGCGTTACTCTCATGCAGTCAGCGTTCACCAGTAGCCATATTAATAATAATTTAAATACGCTTTCTGATCACTGTTGTTTTTTCCTACTCGTTCTTAACTTTTTTTATGCATTTCCAAAAATTCATCCAAAAATACGCACAAATAAATAGGAAGCAAGTGCAAAAGGGAGTTTTATTTTTATTTATTTAATTTAATTTTTAATATTGTGTTTGTGTTGTTAAACCGGTCTGTTCTAGTAATATTGGAACAACTACTGAATGTTAATAATTCAATATCACAGCAACAAAGCCAAGTTAACATTAATTTGTCTCTCTCATCTTATTAAAAAATTAGTTGACCCCTTTTTCTACCAAGGGCTTCGATTATAACTTATAAAATAATCTTGTTCTTGTCTTGACTAATGAAACTTGTTTCAGGATTCAAAAAATTAGAATTAGGATCGTAGCATTACAAGAAACTGAGTTGAAATTGGAAGCAGAGATGGAAGAATTAACAACTTCATTTAAATTTCCCGCTCTTTTATGAACATTTCTTTAAGCTCCTTTCCTGAAGTTTTGCTTCTGCATCTCGTGCCTTTCTTCTTTGCTTATATTTCCAGCCAGAAGGTTTCTTTCGTTGTCCTGAAAATGAAAATTTTCCCTCCAATTTCCCTTCAATATTTTCATTGAAAGAGTTGAATAACAAATTGCTCATTTCCTCGATTTATTTAAACCAATTACTTCTCTTTCCATTCATCCAAAACATAACCGCGTGAAGGCGCGAAGGCGCGATAACGCTCCATGTCTATCTTTTTCTATTGTATAGAAATCATGCTCTGAGCTCTTTCAGCACACAATCAAAAAAACACCAAGCGCTTCGGCGCTGTGGGAGCGCAAATCGAAACTGCTCCAAATGAATCGTACGAACCCAAAATTGTACTAGCTGATGAACGTATGAATGCAAAATTGGAATAGCAGATGATCGCACAAACGAAAAGCTGTACTAGTCGGTATCGAAGAGTGAGAATATCTTTAAGAGAAAAGATTCAATGTTTTGGTTCTTGAACAAGAATTGAAAGAGTGTTTTTAGAAAATGAAAGAATTGAGAAACTCTGCAAAATCTAGAATATGCATCGGAAAAAGTGTAGCAAATGTATTGAAAAAATCTTTTCAACTAATTTCTAAATATGTTTTAAATTTATAGCAAAATACTTGAAGAGATAATATATGTACCTATAATATGCACTGATTTTATTGCCTTCCTTAATTTGGCGCCTTCCTTAATTTGGCGCCTGGATTCAATGCACCATTTGCTCATATGGTAGGACCGGCCCTGGGTAGACCTCATCCCGGAATATGGCCCAATTATATAATTCATATGTTACAACCTATTCTAACCGTTTCCCGAACTTTTGGTTAGGTTTTCAGTCACATAGTAACATACACCTCATCCCCGAATTGAACGCGTTCCGAACTTCTGCCGGAAAAATAATAAAGTTGCGCCCAGACTGTCAGATTTTTATTTTTGTGTGCCATTTCGGACTAGACTGAGCCCGTTATCAAACAGTTTGATAAAGGACTCAGTCGAGTCCGAAACGTCGCAAAATAAAAATTGAATAGTACTTCAACCAATTAGTGAATTAGCATTGACAAATATGAAAAAATTCATGTACGAATTGCAGTAGATACTTTAACACAGGAGATGATAAAAACAAAATTGAGATGAAGTTGGTTTTGCTTGCAATATCGAAATATATCGATATGAGTAGCCACAATCGATAAAATATCGTTAAAGATTTCGACGACAAGTGTGCTCAAACTTTATTTTCACTCAAAACTAATTTGTACAAAATTTTGACTGCGTGGCTTAAGTTAGAAAATTTTTACAAAATTTTTGTATGAAAGCTTCGAGAAGGACTCATACCATTTTTTTCGTAATGACACATTTAGGTGCAATTATTATTAAATCACCGTATTCAAAATTTTAAAATCGTAGCATAAAAGGTTCTGAAGTTACTGTTCAATGTTGGTAAACACGTGTTTTAAGAACTTTTGTATTTGTATTATAATTAATGACTTAAAGCGAAATCCTGTAAAATTTATATTTCCTGCTTTAACGAATCCTTCAGTTATAGTGGATTCTGTAACTTGCAATAGTTGGAGGAAGCGGATTTGGGGTATCCCAATCCCTAATAACTGAAATAAGCGAAAAGTAATAAAAAAGGGAAGAAAAAAAAAAGTTTTCTCGGAGATTCGAACCAGCGAAACACTAATATAAGCCCACCGCTCACGCCACACGACCACCGCTTCTCGTTTTCTTCATGTTCTTTCAGCCTACTCCACTTGTGACAGTCGCCCTCAATCGAAGATGGGGAAATGGACAGTAGCTCAATTTGACTCGTCACTTTCTTTTGTCCCATTGCACAAAATCGCTAAAACCGACAAGGGACAAAGCGATATGGGCGAGAAAATCGTAAAAGGCGAGTCGAGTCGCCTTTGCACAAAATCCCTGTACTGCTCCGTCAATCTGATTGTCAATTTTGTTTTGGGACAGATATGACCAAAATGGTCATTCCATGTGACCGTCAATTCGTCAAGAATTGACACAATGACGATTGACACTCCATTGAGCGTGAAACGACTCATTTTTACGTGACGTTAGAATGTCAATGCATTGACGTTTTTGAGTGACCGTCAAACCGTAGCATTATGCGTTTCAAATAATTTGAAAACCTGTTACTTATTACTTTTTTTTTTTTTCGGTAAAATCAAAATTAGTTCGCTGATAGACAGCGAATGATGCAGACGTGTTGTCCACGCCAAATTACATGAACGAAAAACGATTTCAATCGATTAAAATCCTCTCAAGAAAGAAATGTCAAACAAGGATAAAAAAATCTGCCAACAGTCTGGGCGCAACTTTATTATTTTTCCGGCAGAAGTTCAGAACGCGTTCAGTTCGGGGATGCGGTACATGCTACTATGTAACTGAAAACCTAACAAAAAATTCGGGAAGTGGTTAGAAAAGGGTGTAACATATGAATTAAATAATTGGGTCACATTCCGGGATGCGGTCTAGAGGTTGAAAAAAAAAAACTTAAGAATAGGTGATTATTAAACAAGCCTGGGGAAGTAAAAAGATATTCGATATCTAATCAGACTTGAGAAACATGGTGGAATTCATGAAAAAGTATACAACCAGCTTACACCTTCTTAGGGGTCGAATTTCAAAAAATCTTGAAGACACTTTTTTGGTATTCATATGAAGAATCCGTAGAATAAAAATGAATTCAATATTTCGAAAGACCTAGTAGATATGACGAAAATCGTGAAAATATATGCATTTTATATTAACTGATACTTATTTGCCCCCCCCCCCCTTCTGAACACCAATGAATATTCAAATTTTTTTCATCGGAATTACTTTTCTAGTTAATTTACATATACGTACCGAGTTTCAACTTCCTAGCATAAGCCGTTCTAAAGTAAGAAAAAACACCTCCCACCACCGTACCATACTACCACTAAAAAAAATTTATTTTTCCACTATGCCACCACTATAGCTCTATCTAAATATCAAGTTTCAGCTTCCTATCATTATAGATTCTTAAGATATAAGCATCGGAATTTTTTCTTTCTCACTCTGCCCTACCCTCACCCTCTACACCCACACCCCCAAACTTTTTTTCCCTACTAGGGTTCTATTAGGCCTACTTCTGGTAAAAATTTGAAGCATCCATCTTACACTGTTATTGAGATATGAAACGCGTTATTATAGAAAAGTTCTTATTTCCTCCACTTACGTACTCCCCCGCCCCCTTCAAAGATTTTACTTTGAGCAATCTTTATTTATCAAGCTTTATATCCAAACCGAATTTTGTTTTTTTTGGTGCCACTGGTTTGGGAGATATCGTAATGTTTAGTATTTCAACCCCCACCCCCGTACGCCACTACCCCCACCCAAAAATTTGGTTTCAATCTACTCTCCTAGTATAACTACAGATATTTGTTAAGTTTTAATTGCTTGCTAATAACGGTTTAGGAGATATGGATTTTAGAATGTGTCGATCTCGACTTTTTTCCGTTTCGGACGCATTGCTTTTCCTTCTACTCCCACACCCCTTCACCCATATCATCAATTTTTTTGCAAATGGGTCCACTATCAAAGCTTTATAGAAATTCTAAGTTTCAGTCTCCTAACATAAGCGGTTGCTGAGATCTAAAAACCAAAAATTTTCGTCTAAAACGCTTTCCCCACCTTCCTCATGAAGTGTACACAAAAAAATTTTGAGGGCAGCCGATTTTTTTTTTTTTAAAATCAATAACAATACTGTATTATAAATAATAAAGTAAAATTGTCGTACCGGACTCATGGGGCTTTAAGAACGGATGATGGTTAATACTCAGAATATTCAGAACACCATAGTAACTATTTTCGTAGTAGGCCAACTTTACTAGAGACAGCGGGAATAAAAAATATCTCGCAATTTCCTTTAAATCCCATGCATCTTTTAGATTTAGGCGTTGCCAAAAAAATGTTACTAAGTAAATTGAATGGACAAATAAGTGGAAGAAGATTAAGCACAGACGATACAAATAAAATGTCTAATCGTTTATTATCATTGTCACGTTATATACCAAGCGAATTTGCAAGAAAGCCAAGGGACTTAAACGAAATTAAAAGATGGAAAGCTACAGAATTTCGCCAGTTTCTGCTGTATACAGGCATAGTCGTACTAAAAGATTTAGTAGACGACGATTGTTACTATCATTTCTTGCTGCACTCTGCGTCGATTACTAGTGCTGCTCCAAAAATTATATACTGAATTTAGAAGTAGCGGAAAGAATGATCAAGGTATTTGTGGAAAATTTTCCAAAAATTTACTGTGCTAAAAGTGTCACATATATGTTAAGAGTTTGTTGTTCTTTCCAGTGTCAGTGGAGTGAAGCTCCAATACGAAATCCCCGACTGTTGATTGACCGTATTACTTGACGAATTTTTGGAAAGAACTTTCACTGGAGAGGCCAGTTTATCATAAGATTTTGTGTTGGACTAGGTCCGAAGGAGCTGTTTCGTCATCGGAATGCAGAAGACTCTTCAGAGGGTGTATTCTAGCCAACTTCCGAAACACCCTGACAGCTGGTGGAATTGCTGAGGCAAATTCTATATAGCCACATCGTAATCCAAGTTCATTTCCACGAATAATGTAATCGGGAACTCGCCGGACATCTACCTTATACTAAAGGCGGGACGTATATGGCTATGAAATGGTTGTAACCTTGGATAACCATATGGCTATGAATCTTGAAAATCTGTTGTTAAGTCCGGGGCCCAGTGGGTCCAACGCAAAACTTATTTTTACCAATACTTTTATGTTACTAGTTTTTCATGGTCATGCTACCATTGAAGCTATTAAATGTTAAGAGTTTGTTGTTCTTTCCAGTGTCAGTGGAGTGAAGCTCCAATACGAAATCCCCGACTGTTGATTGACCGTAGTACTTGACGAATTTTTGGAAAGAACTTTCACTGGAGAGGCCAGTTTATCATAAGATTTTGTGTTGGACTAGGTCCGAAGGAGCTGTTTCGTCATCGGAATGCAGAAGACTCTTCAGAGGATGTATTCTAGCCAACTTCCGAAACACCCTGACAGCTGGTGGAATTGCTGAGGCAAATTCTATATAGCCACATCGTAATCCAAGTTCATTTCCACGAATAATGTAATCGGGAACTCGCCGGACATCTACCTTATACTAAAGGCGGGACGTATATGGCTATGAAATGGTTGTAACCTTGGATAACAAGCAAATAAATAAGTACTACGGTCAATCAACAGTCGGGGATTTCGTATTGGAGCTTCACTCCACTGACACTGGAAAGAACAACAAACTCTTAACATTTAATAGCTTCAATGGTAGCATGACCATGAAAAACTAGTAACATAAAAGTATTGGTAAAAATAAGTTTTGCGTTGGACCCACTGGGCCCCGGACTTAACAACAGATTTTCAAGATTCATAGCCATATGGTTATCCAAGGTTACAACCATTTCATAGCCATATACGTCCCGCCTTTAGTATAAGGTAGATGTCCGGCGAGTTCCCGATTACATTATTCGTGGAAATGAACTTGGATTACGATGTGGCTATATAGAATTTGCCTCAGCAATTCCACCAGCTGTCAGGGTGTTTCGGAAGTTGGCTAGAATACACCCTCTGAAGAGTCTTCTGCATTCCGATGACGAAACAGCTCCTTCGGACCTAGTCCAACACAAAATCTTATGATAAACTGGCCTCTCCAGTGAAAGTTCTTTCCAAAAATTCGTCAAGTACTACGGTCAATCAACAGTCGGGGATTTCGTATTGGAGCTTCACTCCACTGACACTGGAAAGAACAACAAACTCTTAACATTTAATAGCTTCAATGGTAGCATGACCATGAAAAACTAGTAACATAAAAGTATTGGTAAAAATAAGTTTTGCGTTGGACCCACTGGGCCCCGGACTTAACAACAGATTTTCAAGATTCATAGCCATATGGTTATCCAAGGTTACAACCATTTCATAGCCATATACGTCCCGCCTTTAGTATAAGGTAGATGTCCGGCGAGTTCCCGATTACATTATTCGTGGAAATGAACTTGGATTACGATGTGGCTATATAGAATTTGCCTCAGCAATTCCACCAGCTGTCAGGGTGTTTCGGAAGTTGGCTAGAATACATCCTCTGAAGAGTCTTCTGCATTCCGATGACGAAACAGCTCCTTCGGACCTAGTCCAACACAAAATCTTATGATAAACTGGCCTCTCCAGTGAAAGTTCTTTCCAAAAATTCGTCAAGTACTACGGTCAATCAACAGTCGGGGATTTCGTATTGGAGCTTCACTCCACTGGCACTGGAAAGAACAACAAACTCTTAACATTTAATAGCTTCAATGGTAGCATGACCATGAAAAACTAGTAACATAAAAGTATTGGTAAAAATAAGTTTTGCGTTGGACCCACTGGGCCCCGGACTTAACAACAGATTTTCAAGATTCATAGCCATATGGTTATCCAAGGTTACAACCATTTCATAGCCATATACGTCCCGCCTTTAGTATAAGGTAGATGTCCGGCGAGTTCCCGATTACATTATTCGTGGAAATGAACTTGGATTACGATGTGGCTATATAGAATTTGCCTCAGCAATTCCACCAGCTGTCAGGGTGTTTCGGAAGTTGGCTAGAATACACCCTCTGAAGAGTCTTCTGCATTCCGATGACGAAACAGCTCCTTCGGACCTAGTCCAACACAAAATCTTATGATAAACTGGCCTCTCCAGTGAAAGTTCTTTCCAAAAATTCGTCAAGTACTACGGTCAATCAACAGTCGGGGATTTCGTATTGGAGCTTCACTCCACTGACACTGGAAAGAACAACAAACTCTTAACATTTAATAGCTTCAATGGTAGCATGACCATGAAAAACTAGTAACATAAAAGTGTCACATATACCTAATGTACTAACCTTTTGCATTTAACAGACTGCATAAACACAGCATATAAATTTGAAAATTACATGCAATTTATTAAAAAAATAAATAAAAAAGCCAACAAAAATGTTTCAGCAATTAAATAATAAAATTATACAACCGCATCGTTTAATTATTGATGAAAAGTCGTACGGTTTTCGAAAAAATTTGCATGGGGACATTATTGGTCATTATACTAATTCCCACTATCTCAGCATAAGTGAGTCTGATAATTATTGCTGCATACATCCCTATGTTGCTATACAAATTATGGCATTTACTGATGGGCATAGCCAGTTGGGCATTAGCAAACGTCTTATAAACAAAAGAAACTTTTTCAATGCTCTGCTTGAATCAGGGGATCTATAGGAATAGTTATAACAGATCGAAATACTTCAGAAGACATTGAAACATTTGACTTAAAGAACATTGCATTTAAGCTGGTATGTCTGCCATATGAAGATGTTTTGCTGCTATAATACCACGGTTACACGAATGTATCGCTTGATAATAGTAAATAATTTATTTTTTAATATACCATAATATGTATAGGGTGTTTTTTTAGGTGGATGAGAGCTTAAAATTATAATACAGGACAGAAACATTTTTGGAATGAAATTTTTTTATTATATTCTGGCAGATAATTTTATGCCATTTATTTTTCAAATTTGATTTACGCCGCGGCTACGAGTTACATGGTCCATTCGATCAGTCAAATTTTTTGACTAGTTTTTCCAATAAATCTGGCCGTATGGCGTCAATAGTGGCTTGAATATTGGCTTCCAATCATGGGCGCCCACAGGTAGGGGCAAGAAGGGGCACTTGCCCCCCCCTGGGTTTAACCATCACTTAAAGTTGAGAAAAATCAAATATTTTATATACCAAACTTTGTTGCAACTATTTTACCATTACCATTATTGTACACATCTTTCATGCCTCGACTTTAGTTCTTAGTAATGATACTAAAATGAATATCAAATCTAGCTTTAGAATTAGATAATTAGCTCTTTTTCGGTATTGACCAAGACCGCGTACTGAAGAAGAATCTGGCACAACATAGCAGACCGCAGTGTATTTCGAACGACCAAGCCTATGTTTTACAAGATTTTTCGTTACTTTTTTCTAACGTTTTTGTACTTTAAGAACTAAAATTTTTTTCAATGATAACGATTTTTTCATTTATCCTTGAATATTTCCAAATACGTTTTTTTTTATATTTTGAAGGTTATACTGTTTTTCACCAAAAAATCAAATTGGAATGTCAATGGTCAAAAAAATTAAAGAGCATTATAGTGATTCTCAATTATTTTATAGAAAAAGGGTAATTTAATCAAGAATCACCAAAAGTGTGACCTTATCATAGCCGATTCTTTTGGAATTTTGTGTACTCGAAGAATTCGTAAAAAAAATTTGATTTCAATTTTTTGGCTTCTATCTCATTTTTTTTGTTAGTTATAGTATGTTAAAAATTTCCCAAAAACGATGTCCGAATCCTCTTTGAAAGTTCATATCTCTGGTAATTTTTATCCTTGAATAATAAAGTCGGGCTTATTTAAAGATTGTTATTGTTTTTGTTAGTTAAAAAATGAGAAACCAAACCTTGAATTTCAATTATTTTTTTCACTTATTCTTCAAGTACAAAATTTTGAAAAGAATCCGAAATGGTAAGGTCACAACTTTGGCGATTCTTGATGGAATAACCCATAATTAGATGAAAACAATATGACCCCTTCTTCACGTGACCCTTTTTACTGTATTATTTATAATACAGTATTGTTATCGATTTTAAAAAAAAAAAAATTTGCTGCCCTCAAAATTTTTTTGTTCACGTTTCATGACTAGTAGACGCGAAAAAAGCAATAAAAATTTTCACTCCGTCTGTACGCCGTACCCCGTACGCCGTACCCCGTACGCCGTACGTCGACCGCCCCAAAATCTTTGAAGGCTCGTAGCTCTCAAACCAGTGGAGCTATTAAATTAAAATTTTTTCTAAGAATAGACTTGGTGGACCCCTTGAATTGACATTATTTTCAGGGGAGGAGGTGTAAGGGGGAAGGCGGGGTAAGCGTTTTAGACGAAAAATTTAGGTTTCTAGATCTCAGGAACCGCTTGTGTTAGGAGGCTGAAACTTAGAATTTCTATAGAGCTTTGATAATGGACCCATTTGCAAAAAAAAAACAGATATGGGTGAAGGGGTGTGGGAGTGGAAGGGGAAGCAATGCGTCCGAAACGCAAAAAAGTCGAGATTGACACATTCTAAAATCCATATCTCCTAAACCGTTAATAGCAAGCAATTAAAACTTAACAAATATCTGTAGTTATACTAGGAGAATAGACTGAAACAAAATTTTTGGGTGGGGGTAGTGACGTACGGGGGTGGGGGTTGAAATACTTAACATTACAATATCTCCCAAACCAGTGGCACCAGAAAAACAAAATTCGGTTTGGATACAAAGCTTGATAAATAAAGATTGCTCAAAGTAAAATCTTTGAAAGAGGCGGGGGAGTACGTAAGTGGAGGGGATAAGAATTTTTCAAAAATAACACGTTTCATATCTCAATAACAGTGTAAGATGGTTGCTTCAAATTTTTACCAGAAGTAGGCCTAATAGAACCCTAGTAGGGAAAAAAAGTTTGGGGGTGTGGGTGTAGAGGGTGAGGGTGGGGAAGGGTGAGAAAGAAAAAGTTCCGATGCTTATATCTTAAGAATTTATAATGATAGGAAGCTGAAACTTGGTATTTAGATAGAGCTATAGTAGTGGCATGGTGGAAAAATAAATTTTTTTTTAGGGGTAGTATGGTACGGTGGTGGGGGGTGTTTTTCCTAACTTTAGAACGGCTTATGCTGTTAAGTTGAAACTCGGTACGTATATGTAAATTAACTAGAAAAGTAATTCTGATAAAAAAAAATTTGAATATTCATTGGCGTTCAGAAGGGGGGGGGGCAAAAAAAAATATCGGTTAGTATAAAATGCACATATTTTCACGATTTTCGTCATATCTACTAGGTCTTTCGAAATATTGAATTCATTTTTATTCTACGGATTCTTCATGTGAATACCTAGAAAGTGTTTTCAAGATTTTTTGAAATTCGACCCCTAAGAGGGTGTAAACTGGTTGTATACTTTTTCATGAATTCCACCATGTTTCTCAGGTCTGATCAGATATCGAATATCTTTTCACTTCCCCAGGCTTGTTTAATAATCATCTATTTTTAAGTTTTGTTTTTTTCAACCTCTAGACCGCATCCCGGAATATGACCCAATTATTTAATTCATATGTTACACCCTTTTCTAACCGCTTCCCGAACTTTTTGTTAGGTTTTCAGTCACATAGTAACATACACCGCATCCCCGAATTGAACGCGTTCTAAACTTCTGCCAGAAAAATAATACAGTTGCGCCCAGACTGTTGGCAGATTTTTTTGCTGCAGCTATGTAGCTAAATTCAGACAGAACTTTATCAAATGAAATAGACAAATTAAAAAAAATTCTGACACCCCAACAGTAAGATCCTGGTTCTACCACTGATATCAAATATATTTTACTTTATTATTTTAACAATAAAGTAATGTTATCGATTTAAAAATTTGCCAATAGTCTGGGTGAAACTTAATTATTTTTCAGGTCGAAGTTCGGGAGCGATCAAAATCGGAGTATATCATCAATTGCTTCGAGATTATGACTCTTCTTGGAAAATTGATTTTATTTTAAAAATAAAAATACATAGGTAGTTAAAATAGAAATAACGAATTTCATATCTGATCAGAACTAATGGATGGCAAAAATTGTGAAAACATATGCAAACCCTAGGAACTTGAATATCGAAAAATTGTGAAATGGGTTTGTAGGCGATTATATAAAAAGTCTGTGGAAGTGAAAAGCGATCAAATATCTCATCAATATTAAGAGATACATCGAAGCTTTAAAAAACATACAACTCTCTTACATCCCTTAGGATTGAATATCTAAAAATACTGAAATTGACTTTTTGGCACTTATATAGGAAACCAAAGGAATTAAAAAGGAATTTAATATATCATCAGATTTAAGCACTATGTAAGAATCTGTGTAAAACATATGCAACCTACTTACACCCACTTGGGGGTGTAATATTCAAAAATCCTGAAAAGAGTTAATAGATAAATAAAAAGACAGCACGAGAAAGTAAAAACCAATTCAACTTCTTACCACTTCTAATAGAAATTAAGGAATTCGTGAAAACGTGTTTAAAGCTAGTTTTATGCGATTATTACGCAAGCCCATGAAAGTGAAGAAAAAAGTCGATATCATATCAGGGCTGGGCGATATGGCAGAATTACTGGAAAAGTATACCTCAAGAGAGGGGGGGGGGGGGGGTTAACAACTTTTGATTACAATATTTCACGAACCAATTGCACTATAAAAATAAAATTCTGTTTTTGTATAAAGTTTGACAAATAAAGTAAAATTTTTTAAGGAGGTGATGAAGCATGGAAGTGGAAGGGATAACATTTTTTCGCAAATACAGAAACTACGAGTATAGGGCGAGAAATATCAGCAATCTATAAAAACATTGCCACATTGTGGAAATATTGCCGCAACTAGCATGATATTGCCCTGTATTGCTCCATTAATCGCTCCACTAGTTTTGGCAATATTCGTCGGACAATTAATTGTTTTAAAAATTGCTCGTGTACAAGCACCTTCATGACTGGGATTTGAGTGATTTAAGCGTTCCGAAGTTATCATATTCTTGAACGCATGTTTTAAGGCCTCTGTTTGGACCTGAAGGAGTAGAACGATTATGCCCGTTAACGAACTTAATTTAAAAATTTCAACCATAAGTTCAGATTCTAAATGGAGTGGGGCGTTATTTAATAAAACTTTTGGCTTGCCCCCCCCTGGAAGAAGTTCTATGGGCGCCCTTGCTTCCAATGGTTCAAGAGTTTGGTTTGTCGGTATAAACGCATGACACGAACGAGGGGGCCAGTTAACAGAACCACTTCTGGAAATCATGTTGTCATCAAATAGATTTTGCAATAAATCGGTTGCTAAGCGCGCTGTATGGCAAGTTCTTTCTAGAATCTATACTTGCATTCTGTTGTCATTAGGTAATTTAAAAAAATAGTTTCATAAAGGGTCATTCCATCAAAAATCACAAAAAACCCAATTCTGTGACCTTACCATAGCCGATTCTTTAGAAAAAAAAAATATAATTTCCATTTTTTTTTCTATCTCATTTTTTTGTTAGTTATAGTATGTTAAGGATTTCGCAAAAATGGTGTCCAAGTCCTCTTTGAAAATTCATATCTCAGTTAGTTTTTATCACAGAATAAAAAAATTTAGGACTTATTTTAGGACTTATTTTGAAGGTTGTCGCAAAATAAGAAAAATATAAATCAAATTTATCCTTAAAATTTTTTTCAAGAATAAAGATTTTGTCCTTTATCCTTGAATATCTCAAAGTGTAATTTTTTCTATTTTCTTAATTTTTTGTATTACACTGTTTTTCAAAACATATCAAAAAATCAACATGGGATCTCAATGGGATCGAAGTGAAAAAAATCGAAGAACATCAGTGCTTCTCAATTTACTTTACAGAAAAAGGGTCATTCCATCAAGAATCGCCAAAAGTGTAACCTTACCATCGCCGATTCTTTTGAAAATTTATCTATTTGAAGAATTAGTGAAAATAGTTTAATATAAATTTTTTGTTTCCATCTCATTTTTTTTAGTAGTTATAGTATGTTAAAGATTTCGCATAAAAAGTGGTCAAGTTTTCTTTGAAAATTCATATCTCTGTTAATTTTAATCCTAAAATAATATATTATGGCTTATTTTAAAGATTTTTGCTTAAAAACTTCTGTAATATAAAAAAAAAATACGAATAAAAATTATCCTTCAAAATTTTTTTTCAAGAAAAAGGATTTTGTCCTTTATCCTTAAAAATCTCAAAATGCGTTCTTTTTATTTTATTTTTATAATTTATATACTATATATATATGCATATGTATTGTTAATTTATTTTACCTCTATATATCAGATTTCATAGAATTTTTATAGTTCTAGTCATACAGTAAGCAACTGTAGTACCTTTTCTTCTATGAAATTCTTGTTCCTTCAATAACAAAACTAGCAAATTATGATTTTTCGCGTATTTCATTTTAATGGGTACATAGCAGATCAGAAATGTCTTAATCTGGACAAGGACTGTTAGTATTTCTAAAAGAATAACCCATTTATTTGAATCTTATCTCAGCAATTTGGTAACATCAATTACTCCATCCATTTCAAAGTAAATATGAAAGAATCTATTCTCAAAATTGACATCTATCAACAATGTTCTTGACAACAAATTCACCATCAATACCGAAGCATATATGAACTCATATATTCCCATCATTGATTTCTATCATCAATGACGCCATGCGTTCTGAAGCATTGATTCCGGAACCGGCTTCCCGGCATTGCGAAATGGAGCGAGTACGGCTACCGCCTAGGACATCGCAATTTTAAAATCTTTGATACCTTAATGCGAAAAGCATCCACTATTCCTTTTTTTTGCAGTTACATATTTTTCTAAAATAAAGTGTACATAAAATTAAATGTTAACTAACTACTCACAAAAGCAAGAGCTTGTGTGGAGCGTTGAAGGGCCTTTTAAGGTTTAATATATTGTAATAACTCAAAAACTAATTATAATTCAAGAATAACAAAATTCATAGTGAAGAAAAATTTAAAGGTAAAAGAAGAAAAATTTTAAAAAAGAAACAATAATTCAAAATAGTAGGGGCCGTTATTACGACCTTCAGTTAAAATTTAACTAGAACTTTGACTGTAAGTTTCATATGAGCATCTGTCAGTTAAAGTTTCAGTTAGAACGTTACTGACGATCGTAGGAACAGGCCAAAGTGAAAACAAAGTAACGGTTAATTCATTTGAAAATAAAAAAGTAAAAAAACATTGTATAAAAATAAACAAGTGCTAGAAAATAAAAATATAGCAAGAGTGCATACAAGAAAAAACACAACAAAAATAAAAATAAAAAATCTGCCAACAGAGTGGGAGCAGTTTTATTATTTTTCCGGCAGAAGTTCGGAACGTGCTCAATTCTGAGATGCGGCGTAGGTTACTAAGTGACTGATAACCTAACAAAAAGTTCGGGAAGCGATTAGAATAGGGCGTCACATATGAATTTCATAATTGGGTCATATTCGGGGATGCAGTTTAGGGGTTGAAAAAGGAGAAAAACCTTGTAAATAGGTGTTTATTGAACAAGCACGTGGAAGTTAAAAGATATTCGATATCTGATCGGACCCGAGAGATGTGAAAGAATTCATGAAAAAGTATTTAATAACTTTACACCCCGTTAGGGGTAAAATTTCAAAAAATCTTGAAATTTTTTTCTTGGTAGTCGTATGAAGAATCCGTAGAATAAAACTAAACTCAATATTTTGGAAGACTTAGTAGATATGACGAAAATCATGGAAAAATTGGCATTCTATTTTCTCTGATCATAATGTTTGCCCGTCTTCTGAACAAAAAAAAATTTTCTCTATTAGGGTTCAGTTAGCGCTACTTCTGTTAAAAATTCTCAGCGTCCACTATTTTTTTTTTTAATTTTTATCCCCTCCACTTCTATGCTCCACCGCCCACTTAAAAAATTTTTACTTTGATCAATTTTTATTTGCCAACCTCTATACCCAAACTGAATTTGGTTTTTCTAGAGCAATTGGTTCATGATATATCGTAATCTAAAGTTTTTCATCCCCCACCCTCGTACGCCATTGCCCCACTCAAATTTTTTTTTCAATCTTTACACCTTGTATAACTAAAAATATTTCTTAAGTTTTAATAGTGTGCCTTTACCGGTTTAGGAGATATGAATTTTAGAATGTGTCTATCTCGGTTTTTTTGCGTTTCGAAAGCATTATTTTTCTACCCACTCCCACACCCCTTGATCAATATTGACAGTTTTTATGCAAATGGGTCTACTATCAGAGGTTTATAGAAATTCCAAGTTTAGGCTTCCTATCATAAGCGGTTGCTGAGATCTAGAAACTATAATTTTCCGTCTAAAACGCTTCCCTCTTCTTCCCCTCACACCCCACCACTAAAAATTTGGTCACTTCAAGGAGCCTACCCCGTCTATACGTAAAATTTCAATATAATATCTCAAAGCGTTTGCGAGCTTTCAAACGGCGTACGCGGACATCGTACGGCGTAAGGCGGACTTCGTACGGCGTACGACGCGACGTACGGCGGACATCGTACGGCGTACGACGCGACGTACGGCGGACAGACGTAAAAAAAATGTTCGGGGTAGCAAATTTTTTTTTTTAAAAACCGATCGCAATACTGTATTATTAAAATAATAAAGGAAAACTAAACTAAAAAATAAAAAAATAAAACGAAAAAATACAAAAATATATAAAAACTTCAACAAAAACTAGGAGATATATCATAAAAAAGTCTATTTTAGTTTGATTCTCTTTAACAATTGATAGGATTTCATTATACTATCGTATAATTTTGGTCCGATAATACTGGAATGGCGAGAGGGACAAGTTTTTTTGAAAGACGGAATAATTAAAGGATTTGTTCTTTGTCTACGCGTAATATAAAATGATTCGTGATAGTCGAAATCAGAAAGATGAACAAACATAAACTTTAGTATAGTGAACGTGTAGATTTGACGAATATTCACTACTTTAAAATCAGCAAAACACACTGCATCAGAGCAGAACTTGGATCGTTCCAGGCATACTTTTATTATTCTAATCTGCAAATTTTTTATTAGTTTCATAGTTGCAGATCAAACAGAACTCCATGCCAAAATTCCATATTCTAGCATTGACTGCACGATTGCAAAATAAACAATTTTTATTTTCAGAAAAACAAGAATGTTACGAAGGGTCAATAGTTTAAAAAATTCTTTTTGTTAGTCTACTGCAAAGAGATCTTACATGCTTACCCTTATGTGGGTAAATAACAATCTCCAAATATTTTATATCATCAACCCTGTTTAATGTTACATGGTTTAAATCTAGTTTCATGTCACAACTCACTACTAACACTAAACAAACGTATTTAGTCTTATCCGTATTTAAGGATAACTTATGGAAACAAAGCCAATTTAATAATGTGTGAAGGATGCTGTGTATTTCGGTGAAGGTATCAGACAATTTGGAAGCACTACATAACAGCACCGTATCATCGGCAAAAGCTACTATGCGACAGTTAAGAGGATTTTTATTTAACTTACTCAAATCATTCATATGAATAAGAAATGATAACGGTCCTAAGACCGTCCCTTGTAGTACACCGCATATAACCTGTAAAGGGGGACTGATAGAGTCGGAAATTTTAACAAGCTGCGATCTATTTGTCAAATAAGAATTAAACAAAGCAAAAGTCTTGTTTCGAAGACCTATGTATATTCCAGAGCTTATCCAAAAGAATGTTATGACTCACTGTGTCAAAAGCCTTTTTTAAATCGAGAAACACTGCAATAGTTTTTATATATATATATATATATATATATATACCAATATATGTGTAACCCAGGTGCCTTATAGTTTGATAAGTTCTGAATATGGAAACTAAGCTCGTTTACACTGATTTCACAAAAACTCGATAGGTGCGTACTGATTACCGATTGTTTGAACCAGTGGCGGTCATACGGGGGGGGGGCCAGGCCCCCCCCCAACAGATTCGTCACCCGTGATTACTTTATCACGTCTGCTTTAAATAAAAATTATATGAGACTATTAGATTAATAGATACACTTAATAAAGTATAATGCGCTTAATAAAGTATAATACAATTTAATCTGATTTTTTCTTATGCCTTTCTTAAATCGTCTTTTGACTTTTGTCTCCTAATTGAAAAGAAGACTGTACTAATTAAAAATATTTTAATCGGAAAGTAATAAAATTTCTAATATAAATATATTATCAATTAAAAATTAAAAATTTTTAAATTGAGTGATTAGCTATAATTAGGATTTGAACTACCCTTTTTACCAGAGTAGATTTCAAATTCATCCAAATATAGGAAAATTATTAGAACACATAATGAAAATTGTCCAAGCATAATCCAAATTCAAATTTTTCAAAATTAGTTTCGAGCAGTACCTAAAAACTAAACCCAAATTTAGTTTTTAGTTTTTAGGTACTGCTTGAAACTAATTTTGAAAAATTGGATTTGGATTATGTTTGGACAATTTTTACTATGTGTTCTAATAATTTTCCTATATTTGGATGAATTTGAAATCTACTCAGGTAAAAGGGTAGTTCAAATCCTAATTAAAGCTAATCACTCAATTTAAAAATTTTTAATTTTTCACAACACCCGTCGCAATGGCTCGAACAAGTGTAAAAAAACATGTTTTAAGTTTCATCTCGAAAATATACATATGAGTAATACGTGCCTCAAGAACCTCAAAGAAACCAAAATTGTATATGGGTAAGATTCCGTAAATACCCAAGATATCGACATAGGGTCTATGTAGTATCATTCTGTTGATGAAATAACTCTAAATATATAGGTGGTTGTATAGATACTATCGAAGATGCTATCTATGCTTAAATTCAGAAATTGAAGTTTTTCTTGAAAAGTAAATTTTTGTGCGTAACTTTGTAACGGTGAACGATACGAAGCTTGTGACATCAGTAGATGCTCAATGTTATGAGAAAAAGAAAAAAGTCCTTCAGTAAGGTCGAACATAATGATTTTTAACATTAAATCACTAATCCATAATAGCTTTTATGTCATACTTAGTGAAGGACTTTCTGAAGCGTTTTCTCTTTCTATAACATAATACTGAGCATTAGAAAACAGATATTTTTGTCCACGATACCAGCTTCGTATTTTTAACCATATCAAAATACAGTCGAAACCGATTGAATATGAAAAACTCCACTTTCTCATTACGACCATTAGATGGTATTTCCAATGGTAGATAGCCCATATACGAGTATTTAAAATTACAATCATCCCAGATTAATATTATTTGGCCGTTTTGTCAATACATCGGGACTTATTTTTCGGAATCTCAAATATTTTTTTTTTCTGATCAGAGTGAAACTTAAAACATATATTTTTTACACTAATTAGGACCATAATAAGAAGTACTGCGAAAAAAATCTCTTGACAAAAAATTTTTCAATACAAATAATAGTCACTAAACAGCTCTAAAATTATCTGTCACCAGAACTACTTGTATAAAATATTATAAGATTTCAAATTGCATGATAATGCAAGCTTTCGTCTTTTGTTCATTCAATTTAAATTTTCTTCTTTCCAAAAGTTAACTCTTACAAAATAAATTAGTAACTTCATCATCATAATCGTTGTAAAACAAGTGTTTTCAGAGCGTTGTAAACGCTTTTCTAAATTTCAAAATCTACTTGTAGTCCAGTAATCAGAGACAAAATTTCAGTAAATATCGGAAAAAAAGAACATGAAATGTTTTGACGTAGTTAGGTTTCAATGATGGGGTAGAATAGGGAATCACAGTTTTAGACCAAAATTTAATAAGGCGTGTGCCCGAAATATTGAATTTTCTGTTTTGTCCATTTGTAGCCGTATTTTGCATTTCTTGCTAAAAATGGTAGGAATCAAATTTAAAGAAAATTAAATTCTCTTTTATCTGAACAATTTTTTTGTAAAATCATTGTTTGTTGCTAATTTTATTTATTTATTTATTTATTATTTATTATGTTGGACTACTGCCAAATGAATTTAGGAGAGCCTATGGTAGTCGCACTCGAGACTTAGAAGCCCATATAGCGTTTAAACATTTTACATTTTACATTTTAACAATAAATCGAGAATTAATGAGTTTAAACAATAATAAATTTGGGACATGATATAGAAGGGAGGTAAGTTTTATATTTGTTTAAGAAGGTTAAGGTTGTTTAGGAGTTGGAATAGGGGAGAGTTAGAGTGTTGAGAAGGATCAAGAATTTCTGTCAATGGAGGGACATCGTGTTTAAAGAAGGAAAGAGTAGAAGGACATTGAGTTAGGATATGTAGGACAGTTAATAATAATACGTGCACAAATGCCCCGAACAATCAACTCGACGATCTGATCCAATCAGATGAAATATGTGCACCGAAGAAAACGAGAGGCATTTTACGCTACATATTTCGCCATGCCAGTGTGTTTACCGTGCTCCCGCTCGTGATCCGTTCGTTGTAAGAAAAACTGGTGTTAACAAAACTTGTAGGAAATTTAGTCCTCTACAACTTTGCAGTTTATTTATGTCACCTATTTTTAATAAATATAGTCGAAAACTTTAAAAAACTGGGACAATCTCCAAATTTTTACACTTTACGCTTATTATTAGCCATAAATAATGATTTTACAAAAAAGTTGTCCAGATAAAAGAGATAGGGAATTTAATTCTCTGTATATTTGATTCTAACCGTTCTTAGGGAGACATGCAAAATACGGCTACAAATCGGCAAAACAGAAAATTCAATTTTTCAGGCACACGCCATATCAAATTTTGGTCTAAAACTGTGATTCCCTATTCTACCCCATCATTGGAACCTAACTACGTCAAAACTTTCGTGTTCAATTTTTTTCTTTAAGAATTCCTAGATTTACTGGACTATTGCCAAAATTATGCGATTTAATCAGGCATGTGGTACTGCTTATGAAGTTAAAATAATTAAAAATACCTAGTTATAGAGAATTTCCGATTTTTTAAAATTTTTAAATTACTGCTCCAATTTTCAATACAGTAGCTACTGAACTTCAATGGCCCCTCCTTGGAAGAGTAATATGACCGCCACTGGTTTGAACAGGGAAATATTGCAATTCTGTGGAGTCCTGACCAATGCTGTCGTTTTGTTATTTTGGACAGTAGTGCATTTAAGTGAAAAAGAGTAGCATTTTACAAAGAATATTAGTACATAATTGACTTTTAGGTTCCGAATCGCGTAATACACCAAAGAGTTTGCTTATATAGGGTCACTCCACTAAAAATCGCCAAAAATACCGAAATTTGTGACATTACTTTAAAAATTTCCTTACTCAAAGAACTAGGTATTTTAAATAAATTATAATTTTATTTTTTTTGTGTATCAAATTTTTTGTTAGTTTTAGTACGTTAAAGTTTTTGTAAAAATGATGCCCGAATTCTGTTTGAAAATTCATATCCGTTAGTTTTTATCATAGAACAATGATTTGGGACTAATTTTAAAGGAGGACGTTACAAGAATTTCCAAAAAAAAATTATGTTAACAAATCTTTTTCAAGGATAACTATTACTTTCAAGAAATACACTCCATAGTGTAGAGAAAAAGAAAAAGTGGTTTACATTATCGTAGTTTTCACTGTCCACTTTATGAGGTGGTCGATATTAAGGCAGTCATCACGTGTGATGGTTTTCAAAAATAGATTTTTTTTTGCATAAATTACATCTAAATATAGTATAGAATTTGTGAGCGGAGTGATATTCCGTTATTCGAAGCCAGGCCCTTATACCATATTCTCTAAACTCCTATGTTGTTTCGAATATAATGAAAAATTTAGTCGCGGTTTTTTCAAAACTATGTTTTTCAAATCGGTGGACACGATATCACGAACGAATTTTTTTGAAATTTAGTAAACTTATTACTTATTACTATATACAGTCTCCAAATTAGGATAATTGTGATTCATCCAGCCGTTTTTTTTTGTCGACCTGAAGAAGTCGTAAAAATACACTAAAATTGACGACAAAAAGTTCAATAAGCTGCCAAAAATTAACTGTTCAATATTTTTTGATAATCCTAGTTCTAAGGCGCTATGCACATTGCACACGAAAGAGCGAATATCGTGTCGTAATTTCGTGTGCTCCGACACATTACTTACGGTACGTAATCGTTGACAAAAAACGTTATACCACGTTTCCACTACACCTTAATCTCGCGATTAAGAGAATTAAGAGATCTCGTTCTCTTAATCGTGAGATTGCGAGGCAGTGGAAACATGGCATAATGTCGATTTGACGGTTAAAGCGTAGTGAACTTTAATCGCGATGATTTAATTGTTCGTTCCGAATATAGCTGCGTTCGTTAAACGATGAAAAAATTCGTTCACCGTCCGAAATTTTTTCTGTCGTACCGAAAATCGGAAAATTCAGTTTTATTCGCACAATTTTGCAAAATACGTTAAAGGGACATGAGATATATATGTAAAAATACAAAATGAACTATTAATCGTCTATTTTTTTCGTAACAACATTTTATTTTTAACATATTTGGCAAAATTCGTTTTGAAAATTCGTTCGGTCGTGTGCAATGTGTACAGCACCTAAGACTAGTTCAAACTTCACAGATTAAAATGCTGTTTGATTTTTTTTATTTGAGATAGGTAAAACGCCCGCAATCGTATCTACTGAAAACAAGTTTTTTTTTTAAAATGGGTGGCTAAGTTGCTATATACCTCAGCAATGACCGACAATTTGGGGCTGAACATGTGCATAAATATATGTTAAAAATTTCACAGTTCTGTCATTATTAAGTTCGCCAGAACAAATTCCCAAAAATGGCGTAAGAAAAGATCCTGCACTTGGGATGACCCCCTTAAGAAGCTATAAAGTCAGTGTTATGCAATGGTTCAAGTTAGGCGAAGTTCATATTATCGCAACTACACTGTATAATTTTTTTTCACTTAATTCATCATTCATATGTTTTCATATTTTCAGACATTCTTGATAACTCAGTCAATTTTTAAGATTTTTCAACATTTTTGTTTGAATTGATACTTATTTTCTCACTAGGCTGACGAGAGGTTTTTATAATTTATCGGTTAAATAATTTTTAGCAAATTGTTTTTAAAAAACTGATTACTAAAATGTGAACTACTCTCATTTCTTTATTTAAAAAAAAAAAATCCTGCCGTCTCCCTTTAACTACCTCATTGTATTATAAGATCCGGTTTTAATTTTGGCGAATTGAATTATTTTTGGTGCAGTAATGATGCCGGCTGGGCTCTATGGTTTTCATCAGAAGTACATTTATACCGGTAAAAAATAATGCTAATATTAAAAAAAAAATATTTTTTTTGTTATAGTTGAATTGTTAAAAAGATATGTGAACTCAAGAATTTAAATTTTGTTTTCACCATGTAACCTAAATAATAATTTTTCAAACTCCCTCGGTTTTCGGAACCTTTAAGAAAAGTAAAATCACACCAAATTCAAAATAAAAAATAATAGGTCTCACGCTGTTGCAAAACAAAAACAAGAAAATCGAAATCATTCGCAACCCCTGATGCCACGCAAATTGCATGTACATTGTAGAATCCTCTTCTAAAGATTTTAAGAATTCAACTTTTGAGAAAAGAGTAGTACAAAATTGAAAGGAGTAGTACAGTAGTACATGAAGTACAATAGTAGTACAAATACTACTATCGTAGTACAAACGACAGCGCTGGTCCTGACCGTATTTGAAATATTAGCGTCATCGTTAGTGAAATGCTAATTTAGTATTGAACTTATTTTGCCTGCGTCTTTAATGGTTTCGCCATTTGAAATAATAATGATTACAGAATTGAAGCTGTAAGCATTTCTGTTCCGACTGGGTAATTGCAGATGCTCAACGTAAAAACAGATATTTCATCGATCATGGCATGGAAGGACGAAATGGAGCGGTCTGAGTGGAAGGACATCTTACAATTCAGAGAAACTTTAAAGAGCTATTGGGCACAATGGAACTCTATTCAGCTAGATGGCGGGTTATTAAAACGGAATGGGAAACCACTGGCGGAACATCGCATCTCATGCAAACCATCATCCCGCATTCTAAAGTCGAGGAAATTTTGAGGGAGTATCCCGGGCTGTCTTAAAATATTCAGCGCCCGTGGGCTACTAAGAATAATGCGCCCTCGTCATAAGAAAATACGATTTTGATGGCTAGTTGAAGCGGAAAATAAAAATTATTACAGTTTAAGAACTTGACAATTTTATACCCTCGGATTTCTAAAACTTGAATGATTCTGTATTTCGTTTCTACTGTAAACATTTTTCTAAAGAAGCGTATAATCAAATAATACTTTCAATTATAGTACATATAGTAATGCTACCATAATAGCAGATTCCAGTGAGTTAACCTTTTTTTAAATGGCTATTTTTTTATATATTTTTTTCTTACTGCACTTAGCAAAAAAGGGTCATCTTAGGACTGGATGAAAAAACATCAAGAATCGCTAAAGTTGTGAACTTACCATCTCCGATTCTTTTGAAAAATTTTGTACTTGAAGAATTAGTGAAAAAAAAATTAAAATTCAGGTTTTTGTGTCTATCTCTAACAAAAACAACAATAATCCTTAAAATAAGCCTTACTTTATTATTCAAGGATAAAAATTACTAGAGATATGAATTTTCAAAGAGGACTCGGACACCTTTTGTGGGAAATCTTTAACATACTATAATTAACAAGAAAACTGAAATGAAAACAAAAAAATTAAATAATTTTCGCCCCTTCTTAAAACTAAAATTTGTAAAAATATAAATAATTTAGTTTCTTGTACGCAGCATTCCGCCCCCGACTCTCCTATTAAATTTAAAGAATGTGCTGCACAGGGTACGTAAATGGCAAGATTGTTTAGACTTAAGGCGCGCTTGGAAGCCGCTGTCCTCGTATATAGAGGTATTATCATAAGACAGTTCTCTACAATCTTCCAAATTAATATCTAAATCAGAAAATAGTTTACAATGTACTCCATTTCTGCATTCTTGTGGCCAGTATTCTCTAAAAATTTTAAAACATAACATCAATGAAAAATCTGCCAGCAATCTGAGTGTAACTTTATTATTTTTCCGGCAGAAGTAAGGAACGCGTTTAATTCTGAAATGCGGTGTAGGTTACTATGTGACTGAAAACTTATCAAAAAGAACAAGCCCGTGGAAGTGAAAATCTGATCGGATCTGAGAGATATGGAATAATTTATGAAAAAGTACACAATCACACCCCCTTAGGGGTCAATTTTCAAAAAATCTTGAAAACTCTAGGTATTTATATGAAGAATCCGTAAAATAAAAGTGAATTCAATATTTTGGAAGACCTAGCAGATATGACGAAAATCGTGAAAATATATGCATTCCATTTTGACTGAACATTTTTTTGCCCCACTTCCGAACTCCAATAAACATTCGTATTTTTTTTTTTTCCAAATTACTTTTCTAGTTGATTTACATATACACACTGAGTTTCAACTTTCTAGCATAAGCCGTTACATAGTTAGGAAAAACACCCCCCACCCCCGTACCATACTACCCCTATAAAAATTATATTTTTCCAATATGCCACTACTATAGCTCTATCTAAATACCAAGTTTCAGCTTTTTATCATTATAGGCTCTTAAGATATAACCATCGGAACTTTTTCCTTTCCATCTTCCCCCACCATCACCCTCTTCAACCACACCCCGAAAAAATTTTTCTCTCTTTCTTATCCCCTCCATTTCCGTGCTCCTCCACCCTCTTCAAAGATTTTACTTTGAGCAATCTTTATTTATCATTCTTTACAATTAAACCGAATTTTCGTTTTCGTTTTTCTGGTGTCATTGGTTTGTGAGAAATCGTAATCTATAGTTTTTCACCCCCCCCCCCACCCCCCGTACGCCACTACCCCCACCCAAAAATTTTGTTTCAATCTACTCTCCTAGTATAACTACAGATATTTGTTAAGTTTTAATTGCTTGCCATTAACGGTTTAGGATATATGAATTTTAGAATGTGTCGATCTCGGCATTTTTGTGTTTCAGATGCATTACTTCCCCCTCCACTCCCATACCCCTTCACCCATATCAGTAATTTTTTTGCAAATGGGTCCACTATCAAAGCTCTATAGAAATTCCAAGTTTCAGCCTCCTAACATAAGCGGTTGCTGAGATCTAGAAACCAAAATTTTCCGTCTAAAACGCCTTCCCCCTCACACCTCCTCCCCTGAAAATAATGTCAATTCAAGGGGTTTACCAAGTCTATTCATAGAAAAAATTTTAATTTAATAGCTCCACTGGTTTGAGAGCTACGAGCCTTCAAAGGATTTTGGGGCGTACGGCGTACGGCGGACAGACGGAGTGAAAATTTTTATTGCTTTTTTCGTGTCTACTAGTCATGAAACGTGGACAAAAAAATTTTGAGGGCATCAACATTTTTTTTTTTTTAAATCAATAACAATACTGTGTTATAAATAATAAAGTAAAATTGAGTTATTCGGTTTTATTATTTAACTTGGATTAATTGAGAATGTTAGGAAGTTGTCCTAGCACTGCGATTAGGGCTTTTTTCTAATTAAATGTAGGAAATTGTGTCTAATTTAAAATTTGTCTAATTTTTAGGAAGTCTATAGCGAAACATCATGTTCGACAGAGTGGATCCTGAAAGTTAAAATAAAATGTAATTTAATATATTTCACGAAACATAGTTAGTTCCGGAATATTATGAAAGTGGTTGCTTAAAACTAGTAATTTGAGATTTTGACCAAATTAATTTATAGATACTCGTAGATACAGTTAAAAGGACAAGTATGCTAGAAATACAGTGATTTCTTCTTGCTCTTCACATGTAAAAATCTTTCAAAATGTTAGTACTCATAACTAAAAGACAAATAAATAAATAAATGTGATACGAAACACAAGGAAAACAATGAACATGAAAAACAAACACAACAAAGGCTGGAAAGAGAAAACTTGAGATACTACCTGAAAGAGATCGACTGGATTACAAAAAAACCCCAGATGACGGAATTCGACAGATAAACCCGCCAACAAGTATACAAAATCCCAGCGGGACTTTATACCGAGTGCGACATGCACAATTTCGCAAATTATAAGAAGGCAAAATTATCCACATCCAAAAATTCTGCCATAAGATAATTTGTGGATAACAAATGTCCTAATGTCCTAAGCGATCGTCAGACCTAGTGTGGTTACACTCCCTCTTAGAAAGTCTAAATGAGATAAACTAGGTCTAGTCCAATGAGAATTTAAGTTGAGTCCAAGTAGAGGAGCGGCAAAGCGAAGCCGAGAACAATGCCGAGACGTGACCAGCGAACACGAGCAGTGACGTACAAGATGAGAGCATCGAGAGAGAGTCAGGAGCAGAGCCAAGGAGTGTGCAACGAGAGCGACGGAGCAGAGACGAGGACGGTGGAAACGAGCAGCTATTGGGTTGAGCGCTTTCACGTCTTGCAAAATAAATCCATGATCGTATCGGCTGACGTGGTCTTTCAAACTGATCATATTTATTCACAATGGTAAAATTAGACTTATTGCTAGAGACTTATTGCTAAAGACTTATTGCTAAAGACTTAATGCTAAAGACTTATTATTTCATTTTATTATATACTAGACGCGTACCGCGTTTACGATCGCTACGCCCACATTGTTTCATCGCCCCTGTTACTCCCGTTTATCCATTGGTCCTGTTACTCCCGTTGATTTATTACTCCCGTTTCAGGTACACTTTCTTAACTCAAGGAACTGGAGACATTAATGCCATTTTGCTAATTTTTAATTTTTAGTTTTTATTTTTGAATTTTTAATTTTTCCTTTTTAAGATTAAGAGTTAGTTATTCTTTCCGGTGTCAGTGGAGTGAAACTCCAACACGGAGTCCCCGACTGTGGACTAACCGCCATCCCTGAGGATATGACAAATTTGGAAAGAAACTTCACTGGAGAAGCCAGTTCATCATAAGATTGTGTTGGACTAGGTCCGAAGGAGCTGTTTCGTCATCGGAGGGCATAGACTCTTCAGAAGGTGTATTCTTGCCTACTAACCGAAACACCTTGACAGCTGGTGGGATTGCTGAGGTAAATTCTATATAGCCACATCCCATTCCAAATTTATTACCGAGAAGAATTTAATGGTCAAGAAGGGCGTCCTCTACCTTGGACTAAAGGCGTGTACTTTGAGAAGCTTTACTCTTGATTTCGGCTATTCTCTGGTTGTAACCCTGGATATGGTCAGCGTTTTTATGGCTGTGAAATTTACAAATGGTTGTAACCTTGGATCTGATCTACGAAGAACAAATCCCGTCCTTTTTAGTTTGTAATTTGCAATTAGCAATTTGTAATCTGTTTTTTTAATTTGTAATTTGTAATTTGTACGTATAATTTGTAATGTGTAATTTTTTATTTGTAGTTTGTAATTTGTAATTTGTAATTTGTAATTTGTAATTTGTAATTTTTAGTTTGTAACTTGTAATTTGTAATTTGAAATTTGTAATTTGTAATTTGTAATTTGTAATTTGTAATTTGTAATTTGTAATTTGTAATTTGTAATTTGTAATTTTTAATTTTTAGTTTTTAATTTGTCTCCATCTCCCATCCACCATCCTCCATGCACCATCCTCAGTCCACCATCCTCCATCCACCATTCTCTATCCAGCATCCTCCACACTTCATCCACTCAAATGTTGAAATAACTCGCAAACCACCAATTTTGGGAATATATAATTATGTTTCATCGCCCATGTCACTGCCGTCACATGTTCGCAGCCTGTAGTAAAATCAAAACAAATAAATTAAAAACTAAAATCACACGTGTTCGCGGTCGGCAGGATTCGAACATACGCTCCTTGAGGGAATCATCTGATTTCTAGTCAGACGATAGTTTCGAGAATGTCCATGCAAAATTTGGGAGGGAGCAAAGTGCTTTCGGATTCGTCGTTCTATTTTATAAGGTCCTTCGCATAAAGGAGTTAAACCTATCCGGACCTTATCAACTCTTACAGAAACGAAATAGTTTGTCTGAAGAGAGTTGGGGACGTTTATGATGGTTTAAAAGGTAGGTAGGTCTGACGTCCGCCCAGCTGGCCCCCCCTCCACTTCATCCAAACTTAATGAAAAAATTATAGAATTATGCGCTATTTATGCGCTCTCCAAAACACCAAGAAAAATTTTTTGTGCTAATTTCGTTTAGTAAGGATAAATCATTTAAAGGTGGGGGCTGAGTAGACGGCAAGCTAGCCGCCCCCTCACCACTAAAATATGAAATAATTGAACAAATAAATACACAGGAATTATGCGCTATTTATGCGCTCTCAGAATTCTAAAAATAAATTTTAAAGTGTGTACATTTATTTAAGAAAATAAAAATTCACACGAAATGCATGTTTTGCCCTTCGACAGTTTTTTGATTTCGCTATCCCTGGATTCGTCTCATCACAGGCTAACAATTTTAAAACTAAATTGAGCTTACATATATACATACATACCTACTAAAAAGCAGTCCTAAGCCTTCAAAATTAAGTTTGAAAAACCCAGTTCGGGGCAAAACCAGACATATTTCTTTGAGTGTGATTTCAAAAGTTGGCCTATATTATCACTTGAAAAACCAGCCATATTTTACTTTATTAGTAATAATACAGTATGGTTATTCAAAAAAGAAACATTTGCTGCCCTCAAAATTTTTTTTTCCACGTTTCTTGACTAGTAGACACGAAAAAAGCAATCAAAATTTTCACTCCGTTTGTCCGCCGTACGCCGTACGCCATAAGTCGATCGCCAAAATTCTTTGAAGGCTCGTAGCTCTCAAACCAGTGGAGCTATTAAATTAAAAAAAATTTCTAGGAATAGACTGGGTAGACCCCTTGAATTGACATTATTTTCAGGGGTGGGGGTGCGAGGGGGAAGGTGGGGGAAGCGTTTTAGACGAAAAATTTTGGTTTCTAGATCTCAGCAACCACTCATGTTAGGAGACTGAAACTTGAAATTTCTATAAAGCTTTGATAGTGGACCAATTTGCAAAAAAAATTTATGATATGGGTGAAGGGGTGTGGGAGTGGAGGGGGAAGCAATGCGTCCGAAACGCAAAAAAGTCGAGGTCGACACATTCTAAAATCCATATCTACTAAACCGTTAATAGCAAGCAATTAAAACTTAACAATTATCTATAGTTATACTAGGAGAGTAGATTGAAACAAAATTTTTGGGTGGGGGTTGAAATACTTAACATTACGATATCTCCCAAACCAGTGGCACCAGAAAAACAAAATTCGGTTTGGATATAAAGCTTGATAAACAAAGATTGCTTAAAGTAAAATCTTTGAAGGGGGCGGGGGAGTACGTACGTGGAGGGGATAAGAATTTTTCAAAAATAACACGTTTCATATCTAAATAGCAGTGTAAGATGGATGCTTCAAATTTTTACCAGAAGTAGGCCTAATAGAACCTTAGTAGGGAAAAAAAGTTCGGGGGAGTGGGTGTAGAGGGTGAGGGTGGGGAAGGGTGAGAAAGAAAAAGTTCCGATGCTTATATCTTAAGAATCTATAGTGATAGGAAGCTGAAACTTGGTATTTAGATAGAGCTATAGTAGTGGCATGGTGGAAAAATAGAATTTTTTTTTAGGGGTAGTATGGTACGGTGGTGGGGGGTGTTTTTCCTAACTTAAGAACGGCTTATGCTAAGAAATTTAAACTCGGTAGGTATATGTAAACTAACTAGAAAAGTAATTGTGATAAAAAAAAATTTAAATATTCATTGGCGTTCAAAAGGGGGTTAATATAAAAAGCATATATTTTCACGATGTTCGTCATATCTACTAGGTCTCTCGAAATATTGAATTCATTTTTATTGTACGGATTTTTCACATGAATACCTAGAATGTGTTTTCAAGATTTTTTGAAATTCGACCCCTAAGAGGGTGTAAAGTTGTTGTATACTTTTTCATGAATTCCACCATGTTTCTCAGGTCTGATCAGATATCGAATATCTTTTCACTTCCCCAGGCTTGTTTAATAATCACCTATTTTTAATTTTTGTTTTTTTCAACCTCTAGACCGCATCCCGGAGTATGACCCAATTATTTAATTCATATGTTACACCCTTTTCTAACCACTTCCCGAACTTTTTGTTAGGTTTTCAGTCACATAGTAACATACACCGCATCCCCGAATTGAACACATTCCAAACTTCTGCCGGAAAAATAATAAAGTTGCGCCCAGACTGTTGGCAGATTTTTTACTTAAGACAATGACTCTTGTTTGGGTGCGAAACCAGACATATATTTTCTTATTTCTCTTCGAGATCGAGAAACTACAAGAAATTCCAGAAACTACAAACTCCATGGAAAGAAAACTTCAACCGAAAGAATGGAAGAGAATCATTGTTTGCATTTCGGGTACAGAACCAGCCACATCTAGATTTAAAACTATAATATTTATTTATTTAATAAGCATAATGTCAAAGCATTTCCATTTCAACAAAGAATATGTTTTGTGATTTTTTTCAAAAAAAAAGCCTAGAAGCTGCATAATCAGTTTTTTCCATTTTGTCTTAAGTTTTATAACGGCTAATTTCACCAGGGTACCAAATTTAGGCATGTAGCAACATAGTAGCAAAAAACTGTCAATAGTAGCATTTTGCTACCATCGTAGCACTTGTGGTCTCACTGGTTTCTACTGCTTATTACCCATATCCTTGTATTTTCCAAATAAAATATTAAATATAATAATTAAACTTTAACATGATCTTGAAAAAAACTCTTTATCGGAATGCTACAAAGATATAAAGATAGTCTTGTGTTGTGCTTAGGACAAGCCCCGACAATTCCTGTCGTAGTCATTTACTATTGTTTATGGTTTATTTAATTATTTTTATTTATATTTTTATTACTCTTTCTTTTTCTCCCCTTCTTATCCTGAAAATCATCGTCCAAAACACTGTCGATTTAGAGAGCACAAGCCACGATGTCAACCATTTCACTTTTTTTGAATCGAAACAGATTGGTATGAATAAGCGTGTATGGGAAATCAGGATTCATGCATGGTAAGCGTGAATGACTTGCAAGAATGTCCGTCTACAGGGTCCATAATATACAATATGCCATATCAAAATTTTCGCCAACAATTTAATAAAATAATGAATTATTTTGCTATACTATTAAGATTAGCACTGGGTCAAGTTCGAGATGATACAAGTGTATATCTCGATCTTACTTATGCGTAAATTTTCGCGCGTTTATACGTTCGTGTAGTCATTTTTATATGTAGAGTAGTGCGTGGCTCGATGGGATATCATCGGGTCGATCGATTGTATAAGGGATCGGTGAGACGAAGCTGAATATGATGGTAATATTTATCTGGTTCAATTTTTCATTGATGCCATTTTCAAAAAAAACATGAAGAACAACAAATAAATAATACATTTGTTCATTGTTTCACGAGCTCAACATATGAAAATTAAACTGGCGATTTTAGAACGTTTTACTTTATTATTTTAATAATACAGTACATGTTGTGATGTTTTTAAAAATAAAAATTTGCTATCCTGAAAATTTTTTTTTAGACGTTTCATAACTAGTAGACGCGAAAAAGCAATTAAAAATTTAAGTCCATCTGTCCTCCGTACGCAAAACCGTTTGAAGGCTCGTAGCTCCTAAGCACTTAGGCCCGGACTACACGGTTCATTTTTTTTCCACTCCTTCGACTACACGACTGAACCGGCCATGTCGATTGGAAAAATTCCTCATATTTAATTCCGGATCGGCCGAAAAATTTCTGATCAACCGTTCGAAAAAACCTGTGAATGCTCCAGTTTTTTCCGCACACGTGGTTTTCCGGAGTCGACGAGCTAAAATCTCATACATTTCTATGAGACATGGTTTCTATTCTTTCCGGAAGGCGGAGCCTATTTTCTCCGGAGTTGAAAAAAAAACGGATCATGTAGTCCGGGCCTTAGAGATATTAAGTTGAAATTTTTTTTTCTAGGGGGGTAGGCTCCTTGAAGTGACCAAACTTATAGTGGTATGAGGGGGGAAGGAAGAGGAAGCGTTATAGATGGAAAATTTCGGTTTCTAGATCTCAGCAACCACTTATGATAGGAAGATGAAGTTTGGAATTTCTATAGAGCTCTAATAGTAGACCTATTTGCATTAAAATTGTCAATATTGATCAAGGGTTGTGGGTGTGGGGGGAAATTTAATGAGTCCGAAACGCAAAACAGCCGAAATATACACATTCTAAAATCCATATCTCCTAAACCGTTAATGGCACAATATTCAAACTTAAGAAATATTTGTAGTTATACTAGGAGAAAAGATTGAAAACAAATTTTTGAGTAGGCGCAGTGACGTACGGGGGTGGGTGTGAAAAACTTTAGATTACGATATCTCATGAACCAATTGCTCTAGAAAAATAAAATTCGGTTTCGGTGTAAAGGTCGACAAATGAATATTGCTCAAAGTAAAATTTTTCAAGTGGGTGGTGGTGAATGGAAGTGGAGGGGATAAGAGTTTTTCGAAAATATCGTGGAAAACTAAAAGAGAAAGGGCAAATATTAAGGTATCTACAATAGTTTAATATTACTATAAATGGAGCAAAAAAGGAAATGTTTAAGAAATTTATGTAGAAAAACGCCCTTTCCATATTTTCGCTCCAAATGGATGAAAATGGGATTACGAAGAACATTTTTGAGTTTCATTTTTTCCAGGAATGTTAATGTTTCAAGTCGCCATTCAGTTTAAGAATTTTCATCAAAAGTGTCGATTCTATCACGCAGTCGTAATTTAAAAATATCTGATTTGAACTAATAAAATTGTGTTTAGTTTTAGTTCTTTCAGTGTTTTGAAAAGTTCTATAAGGAGATTGTTTATGGTGTAAGCGTGTTGTAGCATTATCGTCCTGGTTGTTGATATTCATATAGTCACTTTAGGAAAAACACGATTAGGGTTTTTTTTCACTTGAATATAGGAAATTGTGTCAAATTTCACTTTAAGCGTGAGTCCGGTGCGACATTTTTTTATCCCATTTCGACTTTTTCTTTCTTAAAAGGATTTTAATCGATTGAAATCATTTTTCGTTTGTGTAATTTGGCGTGGACGTCTGCATCGTTCGCTGTCTATCAGAGAACTTATTTTGAGTTTACAGAAAAGAATAGTGTTACAGGTTTTCAAATTATTTGAACGCATAACTATTAAAAATCAATAATTTTTTCATTGATTTATCTTCTAGATATACCAACTAATTATACTATCTATTATAGTTTTCAGTGAAATGTGGTCTTCTTAAGTAATTCCTGCCATGAAAATCGCTGTAGTTTGACTTCATATATTATTAACAAAAATTACAAATTTTTAAAATTTGATCTATGGAGGACATTCTTTAAGGTTTTTTCTAGCATTATATTAAAGAAAATGACATGTTAATTATTCAAGAAATAGGAAATATGCGTTTAAAATCTCGAACTTACGCATTTTAAGAAATGTTCAAGGGTTGTTGTTCAAATAACAATTTTTTCAAATTATATTTTTGTAACCATTTACGTTAAGAATTGGCATGAAAGCATTAAAAAATCAACAAAATCGCTTTTAACATGCACATGGGGCTTTAAGGAAGTCTATAGTCTATAACACCCTGTGCAACAGAGTGCTTCCTAGAAGTTAAAATAAAATATTTTTAAATGAATATTTTCACTATATATTCATAGTTAGTTTCAGAAATATTCTGAAATTGGTTCGCAAGATTTTCCCAGTTTAGCGAGACCTGAACTCTACAGAAATAAAAAGTGTGCTTAGTTGAATTTTTAAGGCAAAATCGTCTTACTATTTCGGGTAACTGCCATACAAAAAACCATTGAGTGTTCAAGAATATTGGCCAATAGCTTTGGGAACTATGAATTCTTAATTTTGTATACATTGGATTTGCAAACGCTGTATTCAAATAAATGAATATGCTTGAGACCCTCTAGGGGCAGCTATACAAAAATTCTGTCAAAAAATAACCATAGATAAATCCCAATACTTAGTCCTTTGTAAAGCTGCCCAACCAATATACTGTAAAAATGTCTTCACTCAAGTTACGGAACTAACTATTGGCCCTATTCTAAAATTGTGACCTATCACAGGTCACAACCTGCTGTGACTTCAATTTTGTGACTGCACTTGTGATCGGAAAGTTTTTTGGCGTTCTGGCACTGTAGTCACAAGCAAGGTCACAAAAATTTCTCCACAGAGTTGAAGACATGTAAGAATGATGATGCTGTGTCAGTATCAGGGTTCAATTCGGCCTTTGCAAGAGTACAATGGAATGTTGTGTGCCTCAGGAGACGTCTACAACCGAAGAAACTCGAAAATAAATTGTCGATTAATAAAAAAATCTGCCAACAGTCTGGGCGCAACTTTATTATTTTTCCGGTAGAAGTTTGGAATGTGTTCAATTCGGGGATGCGGTGTATGTTACTATGTGACTGAAAACCTAACAAAAAGTTCGGAAAGCGGTTAGAATATGGTGTAACATATGAATTATATAATTTGGTCATATTCCAGGATGTGGTCTAGAGGTTAAAAAAGACAAAACGGAAAAATAGGTGATTATTAAACAAACCTGGGGAAGTGAAAAGATATTCGATATCTAATCAGACCTGAGAGATATTGTGGAATTCATGAAAAAGTATACATCCACTTTACACCCCCTTAGGGGTCGAATTTCAAAAAATCTTGAAAACTCATTCTAGGTATTCATATGAAGAATCCGTAGAATAAAAATGACTTCAATATTTAGAAAGATCTAGTAGAGGTGACGAAAATCGTGAATATATATGCATTTTATATTTACTGATAATTTTGTTTCTTTCTGAACGCCAATGAATATTAAAATTTTTTTTTATCAGAATTACTTTTCTAGTTGATTTATATAGACCTACCGAGTTTCAACTTTCTAGCATAAGCCGTTCAAAAGTAAGGAAAAACACCCCCCACCCTCGTACCATGCTACCCTTAAAAAAAAATTATTTTTTCACCATGCCACTATTATAGTTCTATCTAAATACGAAGTTTAAAGCTTATACCATTACAGGTTTTTACGTTATAAACATATGAACTTTTTCCTTCTCACCCCTCCCCACCCTCACCCTTTACACCCCCAGCTTCAATTTTTTTTTCTCTACTAGAGCTATATCGGGCCTACTTCTGGTAAAAATTTGAAGCATCTATCATACACTGTTATTAAGATATGAAAAGTGATATTTTTGAAAAATTCTTATCCTTTCCACTTCTATGCTCCCCTGCCCCCTTCAAAGATTTTACTTTGAGCAATCTTTATTTATCAAGCTTTATACTCAAACCGAATTTTGTTTTTCTGGTGCAATTGGTTTCTGAGATATCGTAATGTTAAGTATTTCAACCCCCACCCTCGTACGCCACCACCCCCACCAAAAAATTTTGTTTCAATCTACTCTCCTAGTATAACTACAGATATTTGTTAAGTTTGAATTACGAATTGTTTGAAACGGTTTATGAGATATGGGTTTTAGAATGTGTCGATCTCGGCCTCCATTCCCACACCCCTTCACCCATATCTGCAATTTTTTTGTAGATGGGTCCACTATCAAAGTTCTATAGAAATTCCATGTTTCAGTCTCCTATCATAAGTGGTTGCTGAGATCTAGAAACGAAAATTTTTCGTCTAAAACGCTTCCCCCACCTTCCCCCTCACAACCTCACCACTCAAAAAAATATCACTTCTAGAGGTCCACCATGTCTATTCAGAAAAAAAATTCAATTTAATAGCTCATAGGGTTTGGCAACTATAATTTCTCAAACGAGTTTGCGTACGGCGGACGGCGCACAGCCGGAGTGAAAATTTTTTTTGCTTTTTTGGCGTTTATTAGTCATAAAACGTATAAAAAAAAATTTCAGGGTAGCAAACTTTTTTAAAAAAAATCGATAACAATACTTTATTATTAAAATAATAAAGTAAAACGGTTCACTTGCTTTTCTTAACTTTTGCACTGTCACTTCATAACGCCCTTAAATCACACAAAATGTAAAAAAGCCACCTAAATTACTCCTGTTCAGCTTCTTCCAGTAATTCCAGTAGCAAATATAACAAACTTTCCATTTTTTTTAATATTAGGTATTGAAACTTCACGAAACGATAAATTTGTAGGCCTGGCTGGTCGTTGATCACCTATTTCGATAGTTACAATTTTGTGATTTTATTTTAAAACGTCAAAATTGTCACTACTGCTAGAATATGAAAAGTCACAGATTTTCTAAAATTATGACTATCTGATCAAATTGAGACTTGTGACTGTACACAGAATAGGCCTGTATATCTCAAGAAATCGTTCAGTCACAATTTCAGAATTTTTTACAAATTAGTTTTGAGTGAAATTTCACTAGTCAGTGAAATCATTCTACTCCTTTGGGTAGCTCCACACAAGAAGTCCTTAAAACACGTGTTCAAGACTATTTTCTGATAGGTTTGAATGTTTAAACTAGGAATTAGAAATTTTTTACAAATTTTTTTACATATGGTGGCATGTAAAAGGACAAGTATGCTAGAGATCGAGTGAGTCCTTCCTGCACATTCCATGTAAAAATCCTTCAAAATTAAAATAGATATGAAATTGAACACTGATGATATTGTCTTTTAGTTCCTAGTTGCAACCAAATGAGTTTCCTTAATAAAGGACAATGCATTTCTTTTTCTATTTCATCCCAAGAATTAGTTCAGTATTTCATCTGGAGTATTGGCCTTTCTTAAAAGTACATAACAAATGAAAATCTGAAGGATTTCTCGTGAGTTACAGTGGAGATCAGATTTCAATGGACACGCTCTTCAAAAAGGAAGTCAATTGGACGAGAAAACGAGGTCTTCGCATCTCCCTGGAGAGTACTCCAGGGTTAACCAAGGGACTTTTAATAGTTGCACGAGTACTCCAGAATTAGTCCCATGAGAGACCTCGTTGTAAACTCTAGCCTCGAGGTACTAGAATACTCTTGCAAAAATGAGGTCAAATGCAAATTGATATTTATAATAAGTATTCTAAATACTAACGATGTAATTTTTAGGAAACTCCCCACCCCCGAAAAAATTTTCTGCGTTCGCGCCTGTCAAGAAGGTTGAATTTGTCTCCAAGTATGTTGATTCTTCGTGTTTTTATTATTTTCTTTTTGTAGAAGAAGAACTGAACTGGCTGCTGTGTTCGAAGCATCCATTGTTATGCTGATGGTTTCGTTGTCTGTTGGATGAACCAGTAAGGTTGATCCCCAGAGTGCTTCTTCTGATTTTGTGAAAGCGGTTTGACAGTCGTCTTGCCAAGAGATTTTTGCTTTGAGCTTATTCAGCTTGGATGCATTTTTTAGGTAGGTAGGTGTAATAAGAAATCATTTCAATGTACTGTTGAAACTTTCTTATATAATTTGGAGGTTCCAGATTCACAACGGCATCCACGCGCTCTCTGCTTGGCAATATTCCTCTTTCGCTGATTGTATGGCTTAAGAATTCGAGGTTTGAGACACCTAGCATGCATTTGGATATACACTCAAACCTGTTTTTGTGCGGTGGATAGGGACCGCATAAAAAAAAATCGCATATAACTTCACCAGTAGCTATAAAAAAAAATCTGCCAACAGTCTGGGCGCAACTTTATTATTTTTCCGGCAGAAGTTCAGAACGCGTTCTATTTGGGGATGCGGTGTATGTTACTAAGTGACTGAAAACCTAACAAAAAGTTCGGGAAGCGGTTAGAAAAGGGTGTAACATATGAATTAAATAATTGGGTCATACTCCGGGATGCGGTCTAGAGGTTGAAAAAAACAAAACCTAAAAATAGGTGATTACTAAACAAGCCTGGTAAAGTGAAAAGATATTCGATATCTGATCAGACCTGAGAAACATGGTGGAAATCATGAAAAAGTATTCAACCAGTTTACACCCTCTTAGGGGTCGAATTTCGAAAAATCTTGAAAAAATTTTCTAGGTATTCATATGAAGAATCCGTAGAAAAAAAATGAATTCAATATTTGGAAAGACTTAGTAGATATGACAAAAATCGTGAAAATATATGCATTTTATATTAACTAATATTTTTTTAGCCCCCCCTTCTGAACGCCAATGAATATTAGAAATTTTTTTTATTAGAATTACTTTTCTAGTTAATTTACATATACGTATCGAGTTTCAACTTACTAGCATAAGCCGTTCTAAAGCTAGGAAAAACACACCCACCACCGTACCATACTACCCCTAAAAAAAAATTTATTTTTCCTCCATGCCACTACTATATCTCTATCTAAATATCAAGTTTCAGCTTCCTATCATTATAAATTCTTAAGATATAGGCATCGGAACTTTTTCTTTCTCACCCTTCCCCACCCTCACCCTCTACACCCACACCACCAAACTTTTTTTCCCTACTAGGGTTCTATTAGGCCTACTTCTGGTAAAAATTTGAAGCATCCATCTTACAATGTTATTGAGATATGAAACGTGTTATTTTTGAAAAATTCTTATCCCCTTCACTTACGTACTCCCCCGCCCCCTTCAAAGATTTTACTTTGAGCAATCTTTAACCAATCTTTAATTTAATTTATTAATTTATTTAGATATATTAAAAAAAATATTAAAAATAGTGCTATTAAATTGGGGTGACACGTGTCTGGAAATTTTAGCAAGATAATAACCCAAAGCATATGGCTTTTGTAGTCAAGTTGGCTGCTGTACAACGTACCTCAACAGCTCAAAACGCCACCACAGTCTCCGGACCTAAATCCTATTGAGCACCTGTGGGCAATTTTGAAAAAAAGGTTCAGGATCATAACATAACAAGTAAAAATCAGCTGAAAACTATTTTAAAAAAGGAGTGGGACGAAATAGCTGTTTCAACCACTGCTAATTTAGTAAAAAATATGCAGAATAGAATAAAAGCTGTTATTAAAGCCAAAGGATACCCCACCAAGTATTAAATAGGTTTAGTTAAGAAGAATTAAATGTATTAAAAGTAATATAAACTGGTGACCAAATAATTTTGTGAGATGAATTTTTGACCTTTTATTTTCTTTTTAACTTAATAAATTTATTTCAACTACTTAAAGTTATAAAACATATTGTCTGTTTATTAACAATATCCCGACATCAAATCCTAGTTTTCACTTTTTTCATATTGCATTTTAGTGTCTTAAAATGACGAATTTAGCTCGGATTCTCGGGTGACCAAATAATTTTGTGAGCAACTGTATGTGGACACGTCATGAAAATTTGTTTAAAAATTCTGCTCCAATGATGGGTCTGTTGACAGAAGCAGCTACGAATTCATGTACGAATTTTCTTCCAAGTCCCAAATTAACCTCAAGCAATTTTGTAGCATAAGTAGTAATGAGCGTTCCATTGGCTGCCGGTAATGTACATGAAGAATAGTTGTTAATGAATGGAAAATTTGAAAATTTGAACGTGGGACGACGGATATATCAACACCAGTGTCAATTAAGAAGGTTAAGATGTTGTCTAGATCCCTAATGAATAAGCGACAAGAAGTATTAATACCTCCATCACTTGTCGCGATGATGGGTGTTTTATTTAGTTTTTTGATTCGGTTTTGCTTTAGTAAGTGCAGAGTGGTTGACACTTAGTTGCTGCATCATCGAGTTTATCGTGATACCAGCAGAATGAACTTTTGTTCTGACTGGCTCCCCTGCTAAGGCTTCTGTTGCCAACGGATCTGTTCTGATCGGGATCTGTTTTCAGATAAATTTTTGATCATAGATTTGATACTTGCGTTTCGAGGTGCAGCTTTTCAAGAGAAGGAGATAGTTGTGCACTTGGATTAATTTTTTCGACCGGAGAGACGTTATGAGATGCCGATGCTTCTTAAATTCGATCAGCTAGTAAGGATAACTCCGTTTCCTCCTTATCGCCCTGTGAAATTAATGCTATCTATATTATTTCAGGAAGTCTTCTCAATCACAACTTTCGGACAAATGAGCCAACTAAGTTTTTAAGGCTCTAAGGGCCGGTTTCACAGTCGAAGTTTAAACCAATAATTTGGTTTAAACTTAGGAATTTGTTCGTAAGATCCTAAGTTAAAACCAAATTTTTGGCTTAAACTTCGACTGTGAAACCGGCCCTAAGAAAGTCAGATGGTTTTCGATCACAGATCTGTTCGCTTGAGAGTAACTTTTCAAGCCGTCGCTCTTCACTCATGGATGGTCTTTCGATCAATACTTGTTTAAGTTTTTCGTAAAGACCGGATTCTCGAGGATTTTTAAGAAAGTCGAGTACGGAGAATTGTATTGTGAGATGTCTCTTGTTATTTTAACGATTTTAAACTGAGCATCAGCCTGAACAAACCAAGCTATTGGGGACGTTGTCCAGAAGGGTGGCAATCTAACAGAGATACTCGCGTTTACGACTTCACTAGAGGCATCGCACTCTGCCTCGATACTAGCGTTTGGCTCTGACATCGTTATTACCGTGCAAAAGTATAAGTTTGTGATTGCTTTTTATTTTTTTTATTGTGTTCAACAGCATTTTATGATTAAATCTTGTATATAAACTAGAAAATAGACTTTTTTGTTATGATTTACATACATTTGCATTAAATAGCTAATTATGAGTCAAAATGATGGAATTATGAAGGAACCAAGAATTCTTATTTATAAGTAGCATCGTTTTTGCGCTGTAATTTCAAATATAATTATTTTTTTTTATTTTAAACTATTCATTCATACGGGCTCTAATGTCTTAAACAGTCATTAAGGATCATTTGAGTGCGTGTCAAAAAAATAAGGGTTTTGTGCCCTCTGATGTGTTCAGTGTGCACTGTTAAATTCATTTTCGCCATTGTTTTCACGCGCAAAACCGTTTGTGATCACTGAAAATGGCTCGAAAAAAAAAAATTTCACTTGAAAAGCGTTTCCAAATACTTATTCTGAGAAAAGTCGGTAAAACAATTCGTGAAATCGCAAATATTGTTGGTGTTTCAAAGTGTGGAGTTGAACCACGTTGAAGCGGTTCGCCAAAACCAACTCAAATATTAATCGAAAACGCTCTGGCCGACCGAAAAAAAACAACTTAAGCTGATGATCGACACATTTTTTTGACAAACAAGTAAAATCGGTTCAAAAGAGCACGAGACATTCGTGCCGAAATCAACGAAACTCTGGCGAGCCCAATTTCGGTTAATACTGTCAAACGTGCGAGAGAAGGGATATTTTGGTCGCGTTGCTGTGAAAAAACCACTTCTGCGAGAACCACTTTTGCTCGAAAACATAAAGATGGGTCATTAGATCAGTGGAAATCTGTGTTATGGACTGATGAATCAAAGTTCGTAATTTCTGGATTCAGGCGGCGCCAGTATGTACGTCGAAATAAAGATGAGCAGTATAATCCACAATGTATTGCGCCAACAGTTAAACATGGCGGAGGCTCCGTGATGGCCTGGAGTGTTTCAGCTACGATGGTGTTAGAAAGCTGGTCAAAATCGATGGAATAATGCGGAAGGAACACTATCACAATATTCTTCAACGAAGTGCCATTCCATCTGGCATTGGTTTGATCGGCAACGGATTTATCTTTCAACAGTATAATGATCCCAAACACACCTCCTATCTGTGCATAAACTATCTATGGTCCAAGGAAGGGAAAGGTGTGCTCAAAATCATGGATTGGCCGCCGCAATCCATTGACGTCAACCCGATCGTTTTATTATGTGATGAGCTCGACCAGCAAGTGAAAAACATGCACGGGACCAGTGAAAAACATTTGTTCGACAGTCTACAAATGGCTTGGTACAATCTCGCAGCTGAATCACTTCAAAAATTGGCCAAAAGGCTTCCCAGAATTTGCGCTGCAATCTTCAAAGCACGAGGTAGACACATTGATGAAAAAAAACTGATTTGACTTGTATTATTTTCGGTATTTTTAAATATTTTTGTACAAAATTTGCGTGTAATGAACATAAATCATAACAAAAAAGGTCCATTTTCTAGTTTATATACAAGATTTAATCATAAAATGCTGTTGAACACAATAAAAAACAATCACACTCAAAAAATTTTTTGGATGATGTCCTTACCTTACCTTACCTTAAATTGGTAAGATTTAAGGGGAGAAATACCTTTAGAATCGTGAAAAATAGGCATTTTTCGGGATTTTTTTTTAAAGGGATAAAATAATCGGATTATTGTGAAATTTGGATATGAGTTTATTATAACTTTAAACTTAAAAAAAAAAAAAAAATTCGGATGTCCAATAAAATGGCGGCGTTATGGGGAGTCTTCGGACGCCTGTTTCTCGCGACATCAAAAAGTGCTGCAGCTGCCATTTTTTTTCTTTTGATCTAAAAAGGATGAAGTAAGTTTCTTTCGTTTATTGACATATTAAGGGGAAGGATATACCCAAAAAATTATGAAAAAGTGCAAAATTGAAAATTTGGAAGCCATTTTACTTAGAAGGTCAAATTTTCGACCATTTTTTCAACATATTTGACTCCCAAAAAATTATTTATTTACACGCTACCTTCCAAATTTTAGGTATATCCTTCCGGTAATACTACTGAGAGAAACCTCTCTAAATTTCATCCAAATCGGTCGATAACTTTTTGAGCTACAACACGAGCAGTTTTTGATAAAGTAGTTTCGAGATAATCGCGTTTAAAGTTCCAACATTTTATCGTTTCTAGTACCACATGCTGTCGCCGCGCTCTAAACTATATGCGATAACTTCGAAAATATTCAATATTTCGAGTTATCCTTTGGACAGTATATTCTTAAGATATCATAGTTTCGAAATATGCAAAAAAAAATATCGATTTTTTGAAATTTCTAAAGGTATTTCTCCCCTTAATTTCACGACAGAACTCGTTGACTGATAACCAGGAAGAGAGGTAGAACAGAAAGCAAAACGCTGCAGAGTAGATCCGAAAACAAAAGGTTTTTCTTGTGTTGGTGTTCGCGCTGATACAACGCAATCGGCTCGCTTCGAAAAGGTAGAAATTTGTACCGAGGATAGTTACAGTGATGCGGGCCAGTCTTTTTCCAACATTGATAAATGAGCAAGAGTAAATTTAGACTTATTGCTAAAGACTTATTGCTAAGGACTTATTGCTAAAGACTTAATGCTAAAGACTAAATATTTAATTTTATTATATGTTATGTAACATATATTATATATAGTCGTGGCTTCCACTATGAAGCGACGTTCAAGATAAAAGCATCGAGGAAAACCCCCGAGTCAAGACGTGAGCAACAAAGACGAGAGCGACGAAACAGAGCCGAAACTAGAGCCGAGATGGGAGCAGCGAAGACGAGCAGCGACGTACAAGACAGAGAATAGTCGAGACGAGGACAGTGGAGACGGGAGAGAAACCACGTACAGAGCCAAGACTTGAGCAACAGATACGAGAGCGATGAAACAGAGCTGAAACTAGATCCGAGACGGGAGCTGCGCAGACGAGCAGCGACGTACGAGACGAGAGTAGCGAGACAAAGACAAGAAAAGCAGCGAAGGCAAATAACAATGCGCAGGTAAACGCAGCAGCAGACGTATTTTAAGGATTTTTTGTATGGAAGGTACCAGAAGTAGTAAAAGGATGTCGCTGACAAGTAAACTCGAACTTAGTTTTGACTCAAAACTAATTTTTACAAAATTCCGAATTCGTAGCTAAACGATTACTTGAGTTGTAGTGAGTTTCGTATATTAAGTAAAAACATTTTAAAACTTATCACAAATTAATTAGTTCAAATTCTAAGTTTTAAATGGCGTCTGCATGAATTGACGCGTTCCATGAAAATTCTTAAACTCATCCATTTGAAACAAAAAAAATCTGGGCACAACTTTATTATTGCAGTCAAGGGGTTGAAAAAGGAGAAAAACTTGTAAATAGGTGTTTATTAAACAAGTCCGTGGAAGTTAAAAGATGTTCAATATCTCAGCAGACCTGAGAGATATGAAAGAATTCATGAAAAACTGTATAATAACTTTACACCCCCTTAGGGATCAATTTTCATAAAATCTTGAAAACACTTTCTAGGTATTCATATGGAGAATCCATAGAATAAAAATTAATTCAATATGTTGGAAGACCTAGTAGATATAACGAAAATCATGGAAAAATATGCATTCCATTTTCACTGATCATAGTTTTTTCTGAACCCCAATTGATATTCCAATTTTTTTTTCATCAAATTTGCTTTTGTAGTTGATTTACATATACACACCAAGTTTCAACTTTCTAGCATAAGCCGTTCTATAGTTAGGAAAAACACCCCCCACCCCTATACCATACTACCCCTAAAAAAATTTAGATAGATAGATAGATAGATAGAAAATTAATTACAGTTTTTTAGATACATTGGCTGTTACAATTTCGTATATACCAGATACTGTGGTCAGACATAATTGCCTTTTCATCTTAGATGTTATTGTAAGCGTGAAGCTGGTTTTCTTATGCTGATTTATTACAGTGCTTAAAGTAAAAGGACTAAATTTCAAAAAACCTCGTTTGAATTAAAACTAAAATTAAAATTAAAGCTAACTTATTTCTATGACTAAGAACTAGTATTGGATAGCAGATATGATATTATGTTATATATATATATATATATATATATATATTATATTATTTCTTTTGACTGCTTGGCTTATCTTTTTCTTATATATACTTATATAACTTTCCATAATAGGTTGTATTTGGTTTTTTATAAAAACTGTTAACCTCTGTTTAAATAAATAAATAAATAAATAAATAAATATTGATGGAAGGGTTTGGGATAAACCGGGAGGCTCTTCATTTGCTGAAAAAAATTAGCTTGTGTTTTGGTGGCGTTTAATTTTATTTTCCAGGCGGTGAAGTAGTCAGTAAAGGCTTCTAGTTGACGTTGAAGGTTATTGATAATTGTATTTGGATCGTCAGATACACTTATTATTGCTGTGTCATAAGCAAATACGGCAAGCTCGCAGTTATTCATTTTCGGAATATCTGAGGTATAGATGTTGAACAGAGTGGGGCTTAGGCAAGAGCCTTGAGGAGCCCCTGCAGGTATGCCTCGTAGTTCGGAGACAGCATTTTGGACCTTTGTAATGAAACATCTGTTGGAGAGGAATGACAGAGTAATGTTGCATAGGAAGCCAGGGAAAGAGTCGCTTGCTAGTTTATGTAGAAGACCTTCGTGTCATACGGAATCGAAGGCCTCCTCTATATCTAGTACTCGCATGCCAGCTGATTGTTTTGTCTGCAGAGCCTTACTCACTATTGTTTTAACTCGGAGAAGTTAGTGGGTAGTCGAGTGACCTGGACGAAAACCAAATTGGAAGTCGGGTAAAATGGGGGTATTTTCCAGCTTCTTTGATACTCGGATTAAAATGATTTTTTCGAAGATTTGGTAGCAAGCTTATCGGTGTATAGCTTTTAGATTGGGTAGGATCTTTTCCTGGCTTGAGGACGGGGATTATTACTGCCTTTTTCCATATTTGAGGGAAGTAGCCAATCTTGAGAGAACAGTTGAAGATGAAGTTGATGTAGATTATCAAGGCTTTAGAAAGGTTTTTGAGCATAAGTGTGATTACTCCGTCGCTACCGGGAGCTTTTCTGTTTTTAAGTGATAGAATAATTGCCATAACCTCAGCCGGCTTGGAAAGGTCCTGAGGCATAAAGTCTGGTGGTAGTGTTGGAATGTTCCTTAGAGTATCCTTAACCAAAGCTTCGTTTGTCCTGGTACATGGATTCTGGGACAGCACGTGTGCTTCAGAAAAGGTGTCGGAGAAAAGTTCAGCTTTTGCTTTGTTTGTGAACGCAACTGTATTACCGTTGCTCAGAGGAGGTATTGGAGAGCGTTCTTAAACAATTTATTTAGTTCCCACACTTTGTTTGCTCCTTTGTGGAGCGAAGACAAAAGGAGATTCCATTTTTCATTCCTGGCCTTGAGAATTTTCTGGTTGATATGATTATTAATTTTATTGATTAATGTCTTGAGGGCCCGATTTCTTGTCCTCTGCCATTGACACCTTAGGCAGTTCCGTTCACTAATTAATAGCTCAATATCAGCGCTGAGTTGGAGTGCCCAAAATCCTTTGAAGGCTCGTAGCTCTCAAGCCAGTGGAGCTATTAAATTAAAATTTTTTCCAAGAATAAACTTGGTAGACCCCTTGAATTGACATTATTTTCAGGGAAGGAGATGTGAGGGGGAAGTTGGGGGAAGCGTTTTAGACGAAAAATTTTGGTTTCTAGATCTCAGCAACCGCTTATGTAAGGAGGCTGAAACTTGAAATTTCTATAGAGCTTTGATAGTGGACCCATTTGCAAAAAAATTACTGATATGGGTGAAGGGGTGTGGGAGTAAAGGGGAAATAATGCGTCCAAAACGCAAAAATGCCGAGATCGACACATTCTAAAATCCATATCCCCTAAACCGTTAATGGCAAACAATTAAAACTTTACAAATATCTGTAGTTATACTAGGAGAGTAGATTGAAATAAAATTTTTGAGTGGGGTTAGTGGCGTACGGGGCTGGGGTGATTACGATATCTCACAAACCAATTGGACCAGAAAAACAAAATTCGGTTTGAGTATAAAGCTTGATAAACAAAGATTGCTCAATGTAAAATCTTTGAAGGGGGTGGAGGAGCACGGAAGTGGAGGGGATTAGAATTTTTCAAAAATAACACGTTTCATATCTCAATAACAGTATAAGGTAGATGCTTCAAATTTTTACCAGAAGTAGACGTAATAGAACCCTAGTAGGGAAAAATTTGAAGGTGTGGGTGTAGAGGGTGAGGGTGGGGAAGGGTGAGAATTAAAAAGTTCCGATGCTTATATCTGAAGAACCTATAATGATAGAGAGCTGAAACTTGGACATTAGATAGACCTATAGAAGTGGCATGTTGAAAACATACATTTTTTTTAGGGGTAGTATGGTACGGGGGTGGGAGGTGTTTTTCTTAACCTTAGAACGGCTTGTGCTAGGAAGTTGAAACTCGGTACGTATGTAAATCAACTAGAAAAGTAGTTCTGATAAAAAAAAATCGAATATTCACTGGCGTTCAGAAGGGGGGGGGGCAAAAAAAATTTAAGTATATATATAATGCATATATTTTCACGATTTTGGTCATATCTACTAGGTCTTTCCAAATATAGAATTCATTTTTATTCTACGGATTCTTCATATGAATACCTAGAAAGTGCTTTCAAGATTTTTTGAAATTCGACACCTAAGAGGGTGTAAAGTGGTTGTATACTTTTCATGAATTCCACCATATCTCTCAGGTCTGATCAGAGATCGAATATCTTTTCACTTACACGGGCTTGTTTAATAATCACCTATTTTTGAGTTTTTTATTTTTCAACCTCTAGACCGCATCTCGGAATATGACCCAATTATATAATTCATATGTTACGCTCTATTCTAACCGCTTCCCGAACTTTTTGTTAGGTTTTCAGTCACATGATAACATACACCGCATCCCCGAATTGAACGCGTTTCGAACTTCTGCCGGAAAAGTAATAAGGTTGCGCCTAGACTGTTGGCAGATTTTTTTCAATATTTTTTCGTATGAAAGCCAGTTGGTTCGGAAGTAGTTAGGCTTTGTGAATTGTAGCCTTTCGACTGGAGTGGCTGAGGTGATGTGGAATTCTACAGGAAGATGATTTGACGGAAGTTCATGGAGCGTTAAAGGCGGGGTAATAGAGGTTAGACCATTGCTGAGGAGTAAGTCTAGGGTTGAGCATTTTCCTTTTTGTGGGTAGTATGTCGGCTCTGAAGGGGTGTGGACTACTACGTTACACTTAGAGATCTCCTCATAAAGAATTTTTCCTGCTTGATTAGCGTTGAAACAGTTCCAATGACGATGTCTGGCATTGAGGTCTCCGCAGATGAGCGTACTAGCCCTTCGTTTAAATAGTAGTCTTATGTCGTCTTTAAATAAACCGAGTTTTTGGGCATTGAGTTTGGTACCAGGAAAATAAGCTGCTATTATTTTTGTCTTAAGTTCAGTAATTTCAATTTCAAGAGTTTCAATTATTTTTGTAGGAGGATTACAATGCACAATGTGGCTTATGCCTTTTTTAATTAAAATTGCAACACCCTGCCATTTACATTCATTCTGTCGTTTTAATTTAAATAATTAGAGTTACATAGTTTGTCAGTAGGTTTTAACCAAGTTTCAGTGATAATAATTAAATCTACTTCATTTGTTTTTAAGTAGTCGAAGAGTTCGACGCTTTTATTACGGATGCTTTGCGCATTTCAAATAATGACTTTAATATTAGTACTTAAATTATCCATACAAGAATTTAACTGCTAACTCAATAATAACATTGAATTGGTCTTCTTAAGATTTACACTCAGCAAGATTTTTGATTACTTCTGTTGACACTTGCAACAATTCCTGCGGAGTGAATAAAGAGTCAGTCGGTGAAGTAGTGTTAGTTTGTGTTTTAACTATTCCTAACTTAACAATTCGCGCATTTGATTTCCTTGTCTTCTTTGGCTACGCATTTTTTTTGATTGTGGCCTTTGCCGCATATCATGCACTTAGTAGGGAGATAGCAATGTGATGATCCATGTCCAAAAAGTTGACAATTTCTGCATTGAGTTGGATTTGTGACCCGCCTAGCGTAATATCTCCAATCTACGACCGTGCCCATGAAAGCTCTAATTTTCCGAAGGTCAACTAATTTTACGGAGTTTCGGGGAAAGTACAATAGGTAAGATGCTTGCCCGTCATATTTTTTATGTGTTAAGTTAAATTTTTTAACGTCAGTGCACAATACCTTGAGAGAATGCAGCTCTGCTTTCATAGCAGCAGGATCAACATCTTGAGCCCCTGAAAGCACAATTTTTGTTGGGCGATCGTCATTCGCGCGATGGGTAAAAAACTCCACTTTCTTATTGATTAAATGGTTTTTGGTTTTGTTGTAACTGTCGGTCGAGTCGAATGAATATAAGCTTTCGACCTATCGACAGAGGTTTTATAGCGCAATCACTAATTTCTAGCTGTTTCAGAACCAACTGGATTATAGTTAAATTTAGCGAAGAAATTATTACTACCGGACCATTGGGTTTTTTTCTTAGAAGCCTGAGCCACATTGTTTGGTTCACTGCAATCCCCATCGATCGGTAGATTTGCTTAATAGTTTGCACTTGTTGACACAGTACTAGCCATATTGGCTGAATTAGCTAATTTTCTCACTTTAAGTTGGTCTCTAATATATTCGCATTTATCCCGACTCCTCAGAGAAATATCACCCCTCCCCCCAAATTTTCCAGATTAAAAGCAACCAAAAAGTATAATTTGCACAACATCTTTTTGCCACGACCAGCGATTGTCGGGTTTCTTGGAAAAATAAATATCACAAATTTGTATACCAGTGTAAGTCGAAATATTTGTAGAAAGTAAACCGACTCTGTGAATATCATCAATTTTTGTTGGACCCGACACCTTTTTTTAATTTCTTAAAAAAAAATTTTTTATAGTAACCTACACCTCATCTCAGAATAGAATGCGTTCCGATCTTCTGCCGGACAAAAAAATATAGTTGCGCCCAGACTGTTGGCAGATTTTTCACTAAAGTAATTGTCACAAACTTATATTGTGTCATACGGTGTCAACTATTGTACCTTCATACATACGTTACAATGGTTGACACCAAGGCCCGGCCCTAGACTTTTCGGCACCCGGTGCAGTATACACTTCGTCGCCCTAATCAATTTATATAACAAAAAATCTGCCAACAATCTGGGCGTAACTTTATTATTTTTCCGGCAGAAGTTAGGAACGCGTTCAATTCTGAAATGCGGTGTAGGCTACTATGTGACTGAAAACCTATCAAAAAGAACAAGATCATGGAAGTGAAAATCTGATTGGATCTGAGAGATATGGAATAGTTTATGAAAAGGTACACAATCACTTTACACCCCCTTAGGGGTCAATTTTCAGAAAATCTTGAAAACACTTTCTTGGTATTCATATGGAGAATACATAGAATAAAATTAAATTCATTATTTGGGACGAGGTAGTAGATATGTCGAAAATCGTGGGAAAATATGCATTCTATTTTCACAGATAATTTTTTTTGCCCCCCTTCTGAATGCCAATAGATATTCGTTTTTTTTATTCAAAATAATTTTTTTAGTTGATTTAGATATACACACCGAGTTTCAACATTGTAGCTTAAGCCGTTCTATATATAGGAAAAACACCTACCACTTGTACCACACTACCCTTAGGGGTCGAATTTCAAAAAACCTTGAAAACACTTTCTAGGTATTCATACGAAGAATCCGTAGAATAAAAATGAATTCAATATTTGGAAAGACCTAGTAGATATGACGAAAATCGTGAAAATATATGCATTTTATATTTATTATATTTCCAAATATTTTTTTTTGCCCACCCCCCCCTTCTGAACGCCAATAAATATTCAAATCTTTTTTTATCACTATTACTTTTCTAGTTGATTTACATATACACACCGAGTTTCAACATTGTAGCTTAAGCCGTTCCATATATAGGAAAAACACCCCCACTTGTACCATACTACCCTTAGGGGTCGAATTTTAAAAAACCTTGAAAACGCATTCTAGGTATTCATACGAAGAATCCGTGGAATAAAAATGAATTCAATATTTGGAAAGACCTAGTAGATATGACGAAAATCGTGAAAATATATGCATTTTATATTTATTATATTCACAATTATATTTTTTTGCCCCCCTTTCTGAACGCCAATAAATATTCAAATTTTTTTTTATCACAATTACTTTTCTTGTCGATTTACATATACACACCGAGTTTCAACATTGTAGCTTAAGCCGTTCCATATATAGGAAAAACACCCCCACTTGTACCACACTACACTTAGGGGTCGAAATTTAAAAAACCTTGAAAACACTTTCTAGGTATTCATACGAAGAATCCGTAGAATAAAAATGAATTCAATATTTGGAAAGACCTAGTAGATATGACGAAAATCGTGAAAATGTATGCATTTTATATTTATTATATTCACAAATAATTTTTTTTGCCCCCCCCTTTCTAAACACCAATGAATATTCAAATTTTTTTTTATCACAATTACTTTTTTAGTTGATTTACATATACAAACCGAGTTTCAACTTTCTAGCATGAACCGTTTAATAGTTAGGAAAAACACCCCCTACCCCCGTAGCATACTACCCCTTAAAAAAAAATTTATTTTTCCAACATTCCGCTACTATAGCTCTATCTAAATACCAAGTTTAAGGCTTATATCATTACAGGTTCTCAAGATATAAGCATCGGAACTTTTTCCTTTTCAACCTCTCCCACCCTCCCCCTCTTTACCATAAACCCCAAAACTTTTTTCCCTACTAGAGTTTAATTAGCGCTACTTCTGGTAAAATTCTAAGCATCTATCTTATACTGTTCTTGAGATATGAAATGTGTTTGATTTGAAAAATTCTCATCCCCTCCACTTCTATGCTCCACCTCCCACTTAAAAAATTTTACTTTTATCAATCTTTTTTTGTCAACCTTTACACCCAAACCAAATTTTATTTTTCTAGAGCAATTGGTTCATGAGATATCGTAATCTTAAGTTTTTCACCCCCCCCACCCCCATACACAACTTCCCCCACCCAAAATTTTTCTTCATTCTGTTCTCCTAGTATAACTACAAATATGTTTTAAGTTTGAATGGTGTGCCATTAACGGTTTAGGAGATATGGATTTTAGAATGTGTCTATCTCACCTTTTTTGGGTTTCGGACGCATTACATTTCCCCCCACTCCCACACCCCTTGATCAATATTGACAATTTTTCTGCAAATGGGTCTACTATCAGAGCTCTACAGAAATTCCAAGTTTCAGCTTCCTAGCATAAGGGGTTACTGAGATCTGGAAACCAAAATTTTCGGTCTAAAACACTTCCCCCTCCTTCCCCCTCACACCCCCACCCCTAAAAATTTGGTCACTTCAAGGCGCCTACCCCGTCTATTCGTTAAAAAAATTTCAATTTAATATCTCAAAGCGTTTGGCAGCTACGAGCCTCCAAACGATCTTGCGTACGGCGGACGCCGTACGGCGTACGGCGTACGGCGGACAGACGGACTGAAAATTTTTATTGCTTTTTTCGCGTCTACTAGTTATGAAACGTGAAAATAAAAATTTTGAGGGTAGCAAATTTTTTTTTTTAAAAAATCAATCACAATACTTAATTATTAAAATAATAAAGTAAAACAAAAATATTATATGACGATTTTTCATACAAATTCATGTAACTTTTTCTCAGGACCCGCTCAACCGATTTGAATCAAACTTTGTACACTTATTATTTTAGTAAATCGAATGCTAGTGAATGAAGGAATTTCAAAAATATTAAAAACTTGACTTATAATGTTTGAAAATTTAAACATTTTTGATGTTTTTTAAACCTAAAAAAAGTATTTAGAATCAACGTTTTAAAAATTGCTTTATTCAGTATAAATACCAATACTATTCTATATTTAACCAAAAAAAGTCATCTTGATGTCTCTTATCAGTTTCGAGAAAAGAAACAATTATGGAAAAAAATGAAAAAAAAATTGTTCTGGAGAGCGAAAAAACTAAAATCTCTCCAAATTGGATTTTTTTTTATATACATATTGTTAATACAAATCTCACAGATGTCATTGGTTCTGTTTTCAAAACTTTCCTCTATTTTTTATCAGATTTGGCCATTTGCTCGTTTGATTTAAACCAATTAATGGTATAAATAAAATTAAGATGAAGTTCGCTAGCAGCGGAAGGTCGGTGTCAAAATTTTGAAATTGTACCGAAAAATACCGAAAAGTTTGCCCAACCGCTCGCCGTCGTAATTCTGTGTCCATCCGCGTGTTAAGGTACAATTTAAAATTTTTACAGCGAACTTCACCGCCGCTAGCGAAGTTCGTCTCGATTGTGTTTATACCATTACTTCTCTTTATCATTCATCCAAAACATTCATTCCCCTCTAGCAAAAATGACGTGTTTCCCATTTCCCCACATAATTCACCGAGGCGCATTCGCTCCATATCTATCTTTTTCTATTGTATGGAAATCATGTTCTGAGCTCTTTCAGCACACAATCAAATCAGCACCAAGTGCTGCGGCGCCGTGGAGCGCTTGTTCCAAATGAATCGTACGACCGCAAAATTGTACTAGCTGATGAACGGATGAATGCAAAATTGGAATAGCAGATGATCGCACAAACGAAAAGCTGTACTAGTCGGTATCGAAGAGTGAGAATATCTTTAAGGGAAAAGATTCAATGTTTTGGTTCTTGAACGAGAATTGAAAGAGTGTTTTTAGAAAATGGAAAAATGGAAAAACCCTGCAAAATCTAGAATATGCATCGGAAAAAGTGTGGCAAATGTATTCAAGAAATCCTTTCTATTAATTTCTAAGTATGTTTTAAATGTATAGCAAAATATTGGGAGAGATAACATGAACTAGCGCCTTCCTTAATTTGGCGCCCGGATTCAATGCGCCATTTGCCCATATGGTAGGACCGGCCCTGTTGACACCATAGTGTCAACTATTAGTTAATACGTGCTTCTGTACCAATAGTTGACACCAATTTATTCATTTGTTAACCTAAGAATAATAAAAAAAAAACTAAATATCTTATTAAAACACACCTTTAAGAATTAAATGAAGTAAAAAATCGCTCAAATATCTTCACTGATTTGAAATAAATGAAGCTATTGTTTATGATTCCACTGTGTATTCTTTAAGGAAATTAGAAAAAAAAAATCGTTCTTCTGGCAGGTGCTTACTCTTCAAGTTTTCTAGAGAACTGACAACGGAAATTGTTCTTGCAGGTGGTAACATATGACCATAAATATAAAACTTTTATAAAAATTAAGTCCTCAGTGTATTAATATTTCATTTATATTCTTTAAAATGCTATTTAACTTATAGGTGTCAATTACTGGTAGATATTTTGGGGGTGTCAATCATTGTAGCTTTTACCCCAATTTACGGAAAATCCTATTTAATTAACAATTGAAGTAAAAATAAGTTTCTTGATAAACCTTTTTCACGGCAAAACGAAATATTTAACCATTTACAATTGTCCCTCTTAACCAAAATGCTATGATATAAAAGCTATTAAAGATTTAAAAAAAATTCCTTAAAGGTGTCAACCATTGTACCCTTTACCCTGTTAATGAAAATGACATGTTAATTATTCAAGAAAAAGGAATTATGCGTTTAAAAAAACTCGAATTTACGCATTTTAAAAAATGTTCAAGAGTTGTTGCTTTAATAGCAATTTTTTCAAATACAGTTTTGAATTTTTTCTCTATGGACGACCTGGCTTACATACCAGCTTATAAACTGGTGTAATTTTATTTCTTGGTTTTTTTGTTGCCATTAACGTAAAAAATTGGCATGAAATTTCATAAATCAACAAAATCACATTTAACATGCACATGAGGCCTAAGGAAGTCTATAGTCTATGAGGCCTATTCAGGACTGAGTAACAAGTCACAAAGTAGGTCGAGAGTCACAAATTTAATTTTGAATTAATTGTGACTTTCCACCTACTTTGTTACTTGTGACTCTGATCCTGAATAGGCCTGTATAACACTCTTGCAACAGAGAAGTTAAAATAAAATATTTTTAAATGAAAATTTTCACTATATAGTACGTAGTTAGTTTCGGAAATATTCTGAAATTGGTTTCCAACTATACAAAGCTGCCATACCAATATCCTGTAAAAATGTCTTCACTTAAATTACGTAACTCACTATATCTCAAGAAATCGTTCAGTCACAATTTCGGAATTTTGTACAAATTAGTTTTGAATGAAATTTCACTAGTCAGTGACTGAAGTATGATTTTTAAATACTTCCACTGCACTTAGATTTAAGATCAGATTGCAACGAAAAAAAGGAGGAGAAAAGAAGAGGAAGGCGAGGTGATCTAGCATATCTAAAGAACAACAGTTTTTAAGGACCCACGTACCCCTGTCCGCGCTGAAAACTGACCAAATTTGAAAAACTATTATTAAGGTTATATGGGAAAAAAACATTTTTTTTTTAAAAGTACATAACAAATGAAAGCCTGTAGCAAACTAAATTTTTTTTTAAATTTTAGGTGTATGAGAGCACTTAAATGATTTCTCGTGAGTTACAGTGTGGAGATCAGATTTCAATGAACACGCTCTTACAAAAAGGAAGTCAAATGGACGGGAAAACGAGGTCTTCGCATCTCCCTGGAGAGTACTCCAGGGCTAACCAATGAACTCTTAATAGTTGGGCGAGTACTCCAGAGTTTGTTCCATGAGAGAACTCGTTTTAAACTCTCGCCAAGAAGTACTAGAATACTCTTGCAAAAATGAGGTCAAATGTTATTAATATTTATAATAAGTATCCTACTAACGATATAATTTTTTTGAAACCCTTCCCCCCCCACCAAAAAATTTTCTGCATTCGCGTCTGCAGTATCACATAATTACGTTTCCATTTCTATGGCGAGCTAGTTTCATAGAATTACGAGTTGAGTATGAAAACTACAAGTTAACTTAGCTCAAGTATTCAATATGTAAAACACTTCACGCGTCGCGTATTAGTTACATTTAGATGTGACTTTTAATTACATCATTTCGTGGCGTTTGAACCGCCAAACCCCCTCCACCTGCGTGTGCGCCTTGACCGCATTTATGAGGTTTCTGGGTATTTATACACAAGTTTGTAAACACTTACACTAATATATATATATAGGTTTCAATTCGCATTTTATTAAAGAAGACTTTGGTTTTTTAAATGCCAAAAATATGGTTGAAAAACTGTAGTCATAGCAGTGAAGGCTGCGAAATTTGCAGACTGTCACCGTACAGCTGAATGCACTGGTACTAAGTTAGAATGCGCTCACTGCAAAATAAGCAATCCTCAACATTGCCAGTTTAGGACTGATTGCAATGAATGTCCGGAATTTTTGAAAGCAATCCGTATCGCGCAGAGACGAATCGATTACAACTCTACGGAATATAATTAAATATCTTAAGCTAAACTATGAGTTAATCATGAACTCTAAAAATCATATTAAAATATTATATGCCAATCTACGAAGTATTCGAAATAAATTGAATATAAAAAACATAACGCAGTCACGATCGGCTGCAAGCCAATCGTATGATACTCTAGATGAAATACTGAACTCCGATTTATATTTTAGTTCGAAATATATCAAAAGAATGAGGAGTGCACAAGCAATTATTACATGACCTTTTACTTACAGGTAAAAATTATTGTATATAGTGGCTACTCGATTTTTTGATTTATAGTGAGTTCCATAAAGTAAGTTAGGACATTTTACAGAATTTTTGTATGGCAACTACATGAAAGACTTATGGGATATTTTTCATATTAATAGTTTCAGCTGCGACTATTATAAAATTAATGTGTATAAAATTTCAAAGTCGTAACTTAAAGTGTTCTAAAGTTATCATTCAATATTGGTGAACATGTTTATTAAGGACTTTTGTATGACAGCTACCCGAAGGAGTCAACAGATGGCGCTAATTTATGAACTCCGCTTTGGTTTTGGTATAAAACTAATTCCTGTAAGATTTTAAGTTCCTGCTTTAGTTCGTTCTGGAGTTATAGTGGAATCAGTAGCATGCAAACATTTTTGAAGGACTTTTCTGGGCTGCTACACGAAGGACTCATTCGATTTGCATCATATTCGGAACTTTCGATTCAAACATTGTAAACCTTAAGTATGCTAAATTTCAAGTTGCTAACTTGAAGCATTCGAGCAATAATTGTGAAAACGTGTTTTAAGGACTCTTGTATGGGAGGTACCCGAAGGGGTGGAAGGATATCGCCCATTAACGAACTTAGCCTTACTTTTTCCATTTTACAAGTTGCGACAAAATTTCAACTTCCTAGGTCAACGCGTTCTTGAGTTATCGTGCTAACGGACGGACGGACGGACGGACAGACGGATGGACGGACGGACAGCAAGCGGATTTGGGGGTTTTGGCCGAAAAGAAACACAAAATATTATATAACTTTTTTTTCGTCCGAGGCTCGGTTCTATGCGTTACAAACTTTTCGGGCTGGATTAAACTTATAATACTCTATATGTTCATCTAAATCTAAAAATCCCGATATTGGTTTTGTTAATTGTTGGTGAAGCTTGGTTGTACAATACAAAAGCACAATATTTTAATATACCATACATAATTTCCGTGATCCTGGTAGAGGAGAGCTTTACTGTTGTGCGGTTGGACAACTAATATAATACAATATTAATTGTAGGGGAAGGTGCTGTACCTTGGACAGGATGAACCTCGGTCCAAACGTCAATTGCAACAAAACTTTAGCTGCTGGAAAAAAAGTCTCTTCAATGAAAGATTGCCAAATGCGTAGGCCTTAGTTTCAGTTTATTAAAGCGAGCCTAGAAGATAAATTAATTAAGATAAAACAAAAGAAGTGATTTTTGGACATAAAAGTATTTATTTGTTAGTTCAGTTATTGTTTTTTTCTAAGTCGTGTATAATTATTTCGACTATATAGCAGTTTAAACTGGTAAGGCAATTAATTCATCGTGGTACTGACCTTAAATTTAGTCCTTCCTTACCCTTAGAAATATTTAAAAAAAATATGTTTGTAGTAATGGGTGATGGGATGAACCTTGGGGCGTTTTTTTGATTGTACCTTGGACTATCTAAGCTACATACATTAAAAAAAAATCTGCTAATGGTCTAGGCGCAACATTACACATACATAAGCCGTTCCATAGTTTAGAAAAACACCCCCCACCCCCGTACCATACTACCTCTATAAGAAATTATATTTTTCCAACATGCCACTACTATAGCTCTATCTAAATACCACGTTTCAGCTATTTATCGTTATAGGTTCTTAAGATATAAGCATCGGAACCTTTTTCTGTTCACTCTCCCCCACCCTCACCCTCTACACCCATATCCCCGAAAAAAAATTGTAAAAAATTTTCTCTGCTAGCGTTCTATTGGGCCTACGTCTGGTAAAAATTTTTAGCATCTATCTTATACAGTTGTTGATATATGAAAGGTGATTTTTTTGAAAATTTATTATCCCCCCTCTTCCATGTTCCACCACCCCCTTCAAAAATTTTACATTGAGCAATCTTTATTTGTTGACCTTTCTATTCAAACCGAATTTCATTTTTCTAGAGCAATTGGTTTATGAGATATTGTAATCTAAAGTTTTTCACCCCCATCCCCCTCCACCACTACTCCCACTCAAAAATTTATTTTCAATCCTTTCTTTTAGCACAGTTTCAGATATTTGTTAAGTTTGAATTTCGTGCCATCAACGGTTTAGGAGATATGGATTTTGGTATGTGTCGATCTCGGCATTTTTGCGTTTCTGACGAATTATTTCCCCCCCCCACTCCCACGCCCCTTCACCCAAATCAACAATTTTTTTGCAAATGGGTTCACTATCGAAGTTCTATAGAAATTCCAAGTTTCAGCCTCTTAGCGTAAGCGGTTGTTGAGATATAGAAACCAAAATTTTTCGTCTAAGACCTTCCCCACTCCTCACCCCTCATACCCACACCCCTCTAAAAGATACCAGTCGTAGAGAATCCCCCAACCTACCCACCATAAAAATTTCATGATAATACCTCAACGGGTTTGGGAGCTACGCGCCTTCAAACTATTTTGCGTACGGCGTACGCCTACGCCTCTCAGAACTGAGCGCGTTCCGAACTTTTGCCGGAAAAATAATAAAGTTGCGCCCAGACTATTCACAGATTTGTTTTTTAATTCTTAACTTTACTAGATTTTTCTTTTCAAATAAAAACATAAATTAAATTAAATAAAATAACGTTATATTATTACTCAGGGCTTCGACTTTACAATTGAATTATTTTCTATAAGATCCAAGGTACAACTAGCAGTGGACCGAGGTACAACCTATAGTTGTACCTTGGTCCGTTTGAGGTTTACTCCAAAACCCGCTTCAGGATCCATCAAATTTAGTCACAGCAGTTCCATCTATAATTAATTTTGTGGTAAAACAAATAAGCTTTCATATGTACTATTCCCTACAATCCCTTCCCTACAATCCCTTCCCTTCCCTTCTACAAACCGCCAAAGGGATCTGATAACGACTTTCTTGAGTATTAGATGAACTGTATTCGACCTTTTCTAGTATGATATCAATAGTGGACACCAATATAAACATTCTAACGACTAACGATGCAGCTCAGACCTATCTCGAAATGTTGACTATGAATGGGCATAAAATTCCAAATGACAGTTCTCCTGCAAGACCCAACAATAGATCTTCTACTCTACTTGATCACGAATCGACTGATAGCGCAAATACAGATACATTATTCAATAGAATTGCAGGACTGGTGAGGACTTGACTCACAAAACGATAACTATGGCAATAAAAAAATAATGTAAATTTTCATAAAATCTAGAAAACACTTTCACATGACTACCATACGAAAAACTGAAACTCCATCCTAATTACCCGAGTCTGTTATGTGCATATAAAAAACTAAAAAATGAAACCAATAATAGAATAAAAGAAGCAAAATAAAACTATTACAATCAAAAATTAGCGACTATTAATGGTGACCCAAGAAAATTATGGAACATAATCTATGAAAGTCTTGGGAAGAAACTTCCCTATGATAACCTCGGAGTCCAGGAGTTAGATACGCCTTTCCAAACTACACGGGATCCCACCCTTATAGCAAATTCCCTCAACAATCATTTGGTCGCAGTACACGGAAAATTGGTTAGATCATTGGTTAGATTAACTATTTTCCGTAGTCAATATGCTATTCTTTCAATTACTATTGAAATAGTATGTTCAAATAGTTTAATATTTGTACCAAACAACTCAGAAATAGTTAAATTAAATAATTAAAAATAGTACCACAATAAAGCAGAAGAATAGTTGAAGATATTGTTTGATTTAATTAATTATGTTGCTCGGTAACTACGAAATTGTTATCTGATATTGTAAATAGTAAAAACTACGAATAAGATTGTCAAGTTGAACAATGATTAGTAGTGATTCAAACATTGATATTGTTTGAAGTATTCAATTTAAATAAGGATCGTAGTCAAAGAAGCGGTGGGTACGTGAGTGACTGTTAGTTAGATTGTTGTCATTCTGCAGTGAAATAACACGTGCAGTAAAGTATAGTCATATGTATGTGCGCGTAGAGTTACAAGTAAATTGGAATAACATATTTCAAATTTTGAAGTTCCTGAAAAACGTAAGTAGATATTTAGTCGTTTTCTTGTGTGAAGAATTCTGGCATCATTCATAAACGATTTTCTGTCTTTAATTGCTTTAGTTTAACCCAAGTATTTTCAGCTCGCTACCTTGTTCACTTTCTGGGTAATAGGTATATAATAGCAGATGGAGTGGAAGAAATACTGGATGTAAAACGCTTTTGCTCGAAATTAATTACGTTACATTTCGTCAGTGATTTAAATTACTCATAGTAAACAAAGTGTGTTTTATTTAAAAGATTAAAAACTAGATTAGTATTTATGTACTGACACGTATGTGCACATATATTTACTTCTTATATTATCCAAGTGTACAATACGGTTTACATTAATATTTGTATTAAAACCATATTAATTAAATATTTTTCCTGAAGTATCTACCAAATGAAATTTATGTTTTAATGCAATTATAAGATTTTATTCAAGAATATATAATGTAGGTATGAAGAGCAGCGTATTTGTCTACATACGAAGAGAGTAAGATTCAAAAGTATAATACTATTTACTTTACAGATTGGAAGAGTTCTTGAAATATTGTAGGTACGGTAGTATTATTAGGAAAACTACAACTATTACTACTTAATTGTTGGGGTAACATTATGAATAGTAAACTAGTTACTATTTAATCAAACTAAATTGCAAAGTAACTATCAAAAATGTTAATAGACAATTTTTACGGATCTCTACAACTACTTTTTTCTAGTCATTATACTATTTACACTTGTTTAATATTACCTGTTTCATTGTTTGAGACAAATTTAAACAAGGTTTTTGTTTGACTTTACCAATGATTTTCTTTCCGTGTAGGCACAACATTGGCAGAGGACTTACCGTCTGATATTAGCGTTATTAGAACGAGTTGCAAAATTTCAATCCAAATCAATGTATTTATTACCGACAAACAAAAACGATATTGGGTCCCATATTTCTAAACTCAAAAATAATACTGCACCGGGGGTCTGTCCAATGTGCAAGCTATAGCTGCTTTTTAGCTGCTTTTGTGTCTCGGCTAACAATCATTCCGGCACAAAAGCAGCGAATAGCAGCTATAGCTTGCATATTGTACAGACCCATGTGATTCAAAAATATATTTTTTTATAAATTGCATCTAAATATAGTGTAGAATATGTGGTCACAGTGATATCCGATATTCGAAGCTGTTCGGAAGTTACAGGCCGTTATATTCTCTAAGCTCCTTTGTTGCTTCGAATATAATGGTATGTTAAGTCGCGTCGGTAGAATCATATAGACAGTTTGCAAACTAGGGTGATTGTGATTCATCAAGTGTGTTTTTGCGACTGAAGAAGTCGTAAGAAACACCAAAATTTACGATAAAAAATTCAGCAAGTTGCCAAAAATTAACTGTTCAATATCGTGTCTACCGAAAACGAGTTTTTTTTTTAATGAGTGGCTAAGTTGCCGTATACCTCAGCTATGAGCGACAATTTCGGGCTGAAAAATTGATAAAAACACAGTTGTATCATTATTTAGTCCGCCATAAAAAATCCCCAAAAGGCGTAAGATAGAGCTTCCACATGGGATGACCACAATTATTGCAGACACGCTTTCAAATGCAATGAATGAGCTCATGGCACATGCTACATTTCACAACGGTTTGAAAAAATCGCTTATTACTCCTATCCATAAGGGTGGCTCAAAGAATAATAATAATAATTACAGACATATAGCACTTACCAGCACGATTAGCAAAATTATAGAAAAAGTTCATTATAGTACACGTTAGTAGAATTCATCACAAGAACCGGTGGTTTTGATCCTAACCAATATGTAGTATTATTAATTGAAAAAACCCGCTCATATCTGCTATCCGTCACTAGTTCTTAGTCATAGAAATAGGTTAGTTTTAATTTAATTTTAGTCTTAATCCAAACGAGGTTTTTTTGAAATTTTGTTCTCTTACTATAAGCACTGTAATAAATCAGCATATAAAAACCAGCTTCACGCTTACAATTACAACTAAGATGAAAAGACAATTATGTCTGACCACTGTATCCGGTATATATGAAATTGTAACTAACCAATGTATCTGAATAATTGTAATAAACTTTCTATCTATCTATCTATCAATATGGATCCCAAAACAAAATAATAAATCCGTAACTTTACTACATACCATGATACCATGGAGCTATATATAACGGAGATGGCAACACTCCGTTTCTGTATAAAGCACTGTGAAGCATTTCGAAGTTTAAGCGACTGTTTTTGTATGGAGCGTTTCATGCACGGTGGCAGTGAAATGCAAATATTAGCCTAGTATTTAAAGGTTGGGCTTTTTTTCTTTTCAATACCGGAGTTTAACATATATGTGAGTAAGATGCTGATAGTAGCATAGTGAATGTCGCCGGTCCTTTGCGAGGAAACCTCCGGCTTCAAAACAGTCGCTGCACGCTATCTCCATTATACATATAGCTCTATGCATGATACATACATATGTACATTAATGAAGGACTTGACGAAGGCAACTATGCACATACACACATAGCTTCAGTTTTCATTGATCTCAGAAAACCTTTCGATACAGTCAACCACGATCTATTACTAAGAACTCTTGAGGAACTAGGTATTCGTGGAAAACTGCTTTAATTAAGTAGGTACTATCTATTTAAAGGATCCTGGGACCGACATTTTATCTCATACATATTCTTAATCTTCCAAAAACTTTCGGGGAAATACATTACATTTACGGACAACACCCTGCTGTTGTATAAGAGTGACAGACAGGTAATCTTAAAACCTATGCAGATACTATCAATGCTATGCTTGCTACGTTCAATAGATGGTTAAATGGGAATAGATTATCTCTAAATGCCGCAAAAACAAATTATATACTACAGTAAAACCTGTCTAAACGGGAATACTGTGGTACCCAACTTTTCGTTCTGTTTTAACAGGTTTCCGTTTTACATGCATACATAGTTTTGTTCAGCAAATTCTAGATTTTAACATACAGTCACAGTTGTATAAAGGTGTTACAACTCAGTGTTACAATAACGCGTTCGGAAGTTAAATCAATATTACAAACAAGCGTATGATGGAGTTAATGACAATTTTTCAAAAGGGTATTATTTGGTAAGCCTCATAAAAAAAAAAGTTTTGGTTGTAAATCTATTGGCAACTTGATTATCTTACCAACAATTTGCCAAGGACTGAATTACCAAAATTTCAAAATGTTAAGGGCCCGTGTATACCAAAACAGCATTTTAGTTGAAAATAAACGGGCTTATCGTAATCTCTAAAGCAGCAAAAGATAAGTCTTTTCTGTTTGGACATATATAACAAACGATATGTTTTTAACTCAAATGGGTGATTAGTTTTTTGAAATTTTGGTTATAAGAAAAACTATAAGCGATTACGTCAAGCAAGTTTTCAAAACTATTGAAAACACACATTTGGTCAACGCGATTTTGCAAACATTTCTGAAGTAAATTTCATTATTTTTGTTTGCATTCAATTAAGAAAGATCAATCTACTTTTTGGTGTAATTAGATATTTTCATTTTGACTTATGTTAGAAAATAAGGCATTTTAAAAACTCTGTTTTTTTTTTTTTAAAAAAAACATGTTTTTCATTACTAAAATTTTCTCTGAAAAACGATTTTTTTTATTTTAGTTTTTCCTTATATTACTTTATCAAAGTGTTCTAAAGCAACTTAAATTAAAAAAGCTTAAAAAAAGTTAGTATAACAATATTTTTGCAACGATTTTTCAAACTACATTTTTCAAATTTTCCGTTCAGACCACTCGCAGAGGTCGAGCTGTACGGACGTGTAGCTGTGTCGAATTTTTTTTTGGCGTGTTTGTTTTCATGTTACATTCGCTGAGAGAAAAGAGATTACGGCGTTCCCCACTCCATTTCGAATCCTACAGCGCTACGCCGCTACAGCACACGAGGACGAGACACGATTCGAAGGCAAGTATGGCAATGTGTGTGTGTGCGTGTGATTTTCACTTCATTATTTTAAAAAAACAGTATATACATATGTTGTTATTGATTTTTTTTACATGTTTCATGACTAATTGATACGAAAAATCTGCCAACAGTCAGGGCTCAACTTTGTTATTTTTCGGTAGAAGTTCGGAATGCGTTCAATTCTGAGATACGGTGTAGGTGACTATGTGACTGAAAACCGAACAAAAAGCTTGGCAAGCGGTTAGAATACGTAGGTACGGGATTAGAGAAGAAAAACAAATATCGAAAACCACTTTATTGTTTTTCAAAATATTCCCCATGAAAATCTATACACTTTTGCATGCGTTTGAACCAATTGTCGAAGCACTTTTGCCACTCTGATTGAGGTATCTCCAAAACATGCATTCTGAATGCGGCAACCGCTTCTTCAGGTGTCGAAAAACGTTGACCTCTCAGTTTGTTTTTTACGTACCGGAATAAAAAGAAGTCATTCGGTGCCAAGTCAGGACTATACGGTGGATGACTCATCAAATCGATGTTTCGAGTGCTCAAAAATGCAGTTGTTTGAGCCGATGTGTGAGAGCTCGCATTGTCGTGGTGAAGAGTGATCCGTCTTTGGCGGTTGGTTTTCCTGATTTCTTCGAAGACAACTGGCAAACAAATGGTTGGGTACCACTCAGAATTGACTGTTCTGCGTTGTTCTAGAGGTACGGTTGCGACATGTCCCGTTTTTCCGAAAAAACAGGCGACCATTTGCTTGGAAGTGCTTCGTGCGCGAACAATTTTTGTCGGATTCGGCTTATCTTGAAACACCCATTATTATATGCTTATATGAAACACCCATACAGTCGACTGCTGTTTACTTTCGGGCTCATATGCGTAAATCCACGATTCATCGCCTGTCACGATGTCATAGACGTGTTTGGAAGCACCGCGATCGTATTTTTTGAGCATTTCTTTGGACCAATTGACACGAACATCTTTTTGAGCTTTTGTCAAATTATGCGGGATCCAACGCGAACAAATTTTTTTGACAATCAAATGATCATGCAATATTGAATGTATGCTGGTCCCACTAATGCCTAAGTTTGTCTCAATCTCACGATAGGTCACATGACGATCTTCCAATATCAGTTTGCGCACAGCATTAATGGTTTCCGGATCAACAACTGATTTTGGACGACCTTCACGAAATTCGTCTTGAAGTGAACTACGACCACGATTGAATTCACCATACCATCGATAAACACTGGTCCTTGATGGAGCTTCATCGCCCAAAATTGAATTAAGTTCATCTATACACTGTTGCTGAGTTAATCCACGTCGAAAGTTGTAAAAAATAATCGCACGAAAATGTTCACGATTTAATTCCATTTTTGAGCTGAGATAAATCTTTTAACTTACTGCAAACAACACAAATAGCGCTCGTATGTCAAAACGTTCTGAGTACGTATAACCTCAGAAATGTCCAACTTTACGATAGAGCTGTCAGTTACCAGATTGCACCACCAGGGTTGCCAAATCCCGAAACATAAAAGGTCCCGCAAGAATACTTACGCCGCTGCCACAAATAAAAATTGGGTCATATTCTGGGATGCGGTCTAGGGGGTTGAAAAAGGTTAAAATTCGAAAATAGGTGATTATTAAACAAGTCTGTGCAAGTGAAAAGATATCTGATCAGATCTTTGAGATTGGTAAAATTCATGAAAAAGTATACAATCACTACACACTTTCTAGGTATTTATATGAAGAATCCGTACAATAAAAACGAATTCAATATTTGGGAAGACCTAGGAGATAAGAAGAAAATCGTGAAAATATATGCGTTTCATTTTTCTGACCATTTTTAATGCCGCCCCTTCCGAACACCAATTGATATTCGAATTTTTTTTTTCATCAGAATTTCTTGTCTAGCTGATTTGCCTATACACACAGTAGTGTTATCGATTTAAAAAAAAAAACCCTAAATTTTTTTTAAACACGTTTCCTGACTAGTAGATACGAAACATTACGTACGCCGACGCGCCCGAAACGCAAAAAAAGCCGAGATCGATACATTCTAAAATCCATATCTCCTAAACAGTTAATGCCACAAAATTGAAACTTACTGAGTATGTGTAGGTACACTAGAAGAATAGATCGGAATGAAATTTTTGAGTGGGGCAGTAACGTACGGGGGTGGGTGAAAATTTTTTCGTTACGATATCTCACGAACCAATTGCAATAGAAAAATAAAATTTGGTTCCTAATAAAGGAGTCTGCTGAAAGGAAAATTTTTTTAAGGGGGCGGCGCAGCATGAAAATGAAGGGGATAAGAATGTTTCTAAAAATTCACGTCTATTACAACGACATAAAGCTGAGACTTGGTATTTGGATAGAGCTATAGTAGTGGCATGTTGTAAAAATTTAATTTTGTACAGGAGTAGGTATTATACGGGAGTGTTTTTCCTGAGTATAGAATGAAACTCGTTTTGTATATGCAAATTAACTAGAGAATTCTGATAAAAAAAATTCGAATATCCATTGGCGTTCGGAAGTTGACCCCTTCCAAAAAATGGTCAGTGAAAATTGAATGCATATATTTTTACGATTTTCGTCATATCTACTAGGTCTACTACAAAATACTGTCCACTGTACGCAAAACCGTTTGAAGGCTCATAGCTCCCAAATGCTTTGAGATATTAAAATGATTTTTTTTAACGAATAGACGGGGTAGGCTCCTTAAAATGACCAAATTTTTACAGGTGGGGGTGTGAGGGGAAGGAGGGGGAAGCGTTTTAAGCGAAAAATGTTGGTCCTATATCTCGGCAACCGCTATAGTGCTCTGATAGTAGACCCATTTGCATAAAAAGTGTCAATATTGATCAAGGAGTGTGGAAGTGGGGGGAAAAATAATGCGTTCGAAACGAGAAAAAGCCAAGATAGACACATTCTAAAATCCATATCTCCTAAACCGTTAATAGCACACTATTCAAACTTAAGAAATATTTGCAGTTATACTAGAAGAAATGATTGAACAAATTTTTGAGTGGGTTGAGTGGGTGGAGTGGCGTACGGAGATGGGGGTGAAAAACTTAATTAACAATTGCTCTAGAAAAATAAAATTTGGTTTGGGTGTAAAGGTCGACAAATGAATATTGATCAAAGTAACATTTTTTAAGTTTCAGTCACATAGTAACCTACGCCTCATCTCAGAATTGAGCGCGTTCCGAACTTGTGCCTGAAAAATAATAAAGTTGCGCCCAGACTGTTGGCAGATTTTTCGAATTGTGATCGAGCCCCGTCCTATGTGTTTCGTGTACTATTTGAGGTATTTGATAGATTTATCTTCCGCAATGACAAATTGGACAATGAATAAATCGAAAAGAAAAATATGAAAACAATTTTTTGGGAAGGTTCATAGTTTAAAATTGTAAAAAAGTATAATTGCTATATGTAGTCTGGTAGGCTTAGTAGCTAGAGCACTTGCCTTCGGTGCACCTGGTAGCAATTTCGAATCTGCTTGTCGGCAAGTAATTTTCGAGGATAGGATTGGGTCCCGGACTACCGGCACTCAGCTACCACTCAGCTGTAAATGAGTACCTGAGTTAAAATCGGGGTAATAATCACGTACGAGCGTATAACTGACCACTTCATCCCCTAGTGTTCCATTGGCCTCGTAATGAAGTAACTCTATTATAACTACAAGGCGTAGGCCCAATTTGGACTGTTGCGCCATTGATTATTATAATAATTCCTACATCATAATTATATAATAACTATGAGAAAACTGCTCAAAACTCGATATGGATAAATAAATACATATATGATTTCAAGAGTTGCATATAAATGTATCTAGCCCAATCCCAAGTTTATTTTACTCTATTATTTATTCAAGGGTAATAGACAAAATCGTTGTCCTTGAAATAAAATTCAAGGATAATTTTTATTCGTATTTTTTTTATATTACGATAACCTTACCTTTTAAAATAAGCTCTATTTTATTATTCTAGCATAAAAACTACATGATATATGAATATTCAAAGAGGACTCAGACACTATTTTTGCGAAATTTTTAACATACTATAATTAACAAAAAAAGTGAGGTAGAAACAAAAAATTAAATTTAAATTTTATATTTTAATTAATTCTTCATGTACCTACAAAATTTATCAAAAGAATCGGCACAGGCCACAAATTTCGTAATTTTTGGCAATTCTTGACGATTGTACATATGACTCAATAAATCCAAATTAATTTTCTTTTGGTTCACAATTACTTATAAAAACATGAATGGAGACATGTCTCGTGCCTTCAGATAGTACTATGTAAGGTGAATGTCAAAAAATCCGTCGTCCACAGAAAATTAAAAAAACACGAGATGTCCCGTGAATGAATTTTCTTACGAAATTTCGATCCAATTGTACGACTTGCTCCTTTTCATTCATACTTTCGCTATTTTTCTACATTCCTTTTCTCAACAATATTCATCTCACACACACATAAATAGCTCCGTACACACTCATTTCACTTGGGCCTTGAGACGGTTGAATCGTTGTACATCGCGCGTAGTCGTTTAGATTTAAATTTCCGATGCTCACGAAAAATTTCTTACGCTCTCGAAGAAAAATCAAAGCAAACTAGGTGAAATTTTCGATTTTGGTTTGCAACTCTCGCGCCCTTAAGAATTATTTATTGTAACACTCTTTAGTTCCATAATAAATTAAAAGCATTTTTTCTATCTGTCAATATCAGTCATACTCACAAGTCACAAGTCTTAAGATAGGCTCAAGAGTAAGCTTACGTTAAGCAATCAATTTTAAGAGCTTAAGCTCAGTTTATAGAATAGGCCTACGAACTGTAAAAGTTGTGATTTTTTTGTTTTTTGTGATTTTTCTGTCAGGGAGTGGCTCCCTGACAGAAAAATCACTACTAATACACTACAAAAAATCACTACTACTACACTACAATCACTACATATGTAATATGTATAATGCATGTACGCAAATTCGTTTCAAAAGCTTACAGTGGTTTGCAAAATGAAACGGCATATGCTTAGTTTATCAAGGCCGATCGATACAAACAACTGTGAAATCATTTTAAACGAATCCATAGTTTAAGCTACCTTTTCTAAGCCTTAGCTTAAGCTGCCACTGTGAAATCGGGCATAAGTCTTGTGAAGGGTGGGATCCGGAAAACAATTTTCCGTGTGAAATGTACCCCATTCTCTGTTTTTGATAAATTTTTATTTTTATACAATTAAATATTTAAATCGTTAAATACTTACATAGTTTCCACTTTTAAGTGCTCTCTCCATGTCTTTGTTCATATCATGATGATCCAGCGCCATGAAAAGTGTATTAACGACAATACAAAGGGTGATGAACAATTCAACAAACGGGTCGAAAACCAATAGCACGACATATTCCTGAAATTTTAGCCATGGCCAACAGCAATCCCATACACAGAATATATCGATTCCTTTCAATAAGGCCTCTAAAGCTTTATCCTTTAACGTAGGACCGTCTTCATCATCGTCGTCTGTTGGAAAATAGTAGACAGAAACTGAACATAAATGTTTGATTAGTACACAAATTATTGACCCAGCCATCTTTTTTGATTAATATTTTTAAATTATGTTTGTTTTCGTAAAAATTAGTACTCTCGACTGAACGTATAATTTTAATGGGAAAAAGAGGCTATGCAATTGTTATGAATTGATTCAAAGAGAATGTGATTGGAGATGTATACAACGTTTTATGATTATTTAATTAAATAAATCTTAATCGATTTTATCATGTAATGAAGATCATACATTATCTGAGAGCTATGTATTTCATTCATCATCAAATCTTTATGTGTAAATTCTTTAATGTTAATGATGCTATTCTTTGCTGTAGATGTATTTTGTGTAACTTAACAAAATAACTTCTATAAGTAGATATTATCACAATAAATTAAAGATGTCATTTTATACAATGAAAGTATGTACTTATGGTATATCTTATATGCATATGGTAATTAATGATTATATTATTTGGTGCAAACATGCTTTCTTCATGAGAGTCATAAACTGATTGCACTATTCAATGCTACTGGACTTATGGAGCTATCAACAACACTTGATAAATGCGATCCTAACATACTACAACTGTTCTTTTGATTTGGAGCGTGTACTCGGTATTTGCAATAATGTTTATGTGTCATACCATGGATACACTGGTTCTATATAAATCATAATATCGTCAATATAACCCAATAATGTGCTTTTAGTACGTCAACGTACTTGCATCGCCTATCATGATTTCAATAAAGTACAGTAATCCCTTGTTATACGTTCTTTCGACTTACGTCGTTCATCACTTTGAGACCAAACCCTTGAAATTACGTCGTCCGTCTCTTAACTTACGTCGCTGTTTACATAGAACAGATGTTTGTTCATATGAAAACTTTTCCACTGGTAAAAGGGAATTCCCAAAATAATTGTTTAAAAAATGAATTATGTACAAACTTAAAAAATAAATACATTAATATTCAAAATACTTAATTATTAAAATAATAAAGTAAAATGAAAGTTTATACTTTTATCGCCTGAGGTAACTTCTAGCCTCGAGTTACGTCGTTTTCGACTTACGTCGCAAATTCTCGGAACCTAACTCCGACGTATGTCGAGGGATTACTGTATAATAATTTGTAATTTCGATAATTTTCATATCTACCCCTTTCTCCCGTTCATTCAAGATTGCTTGTACTTCTATCGGTAGCAACATGTTATTCCGTGAAATATGTAGAATTTGGCCAAATCAAAATCAATGCGAAAGATAAATGTAATAAGTTAATGTATACAAATACCTACCTGCGAAATGCTTTATGAAAATAATCTCTACATAAAAAAATCTGCCAACAATCTGGGCGTAATTTTATTATTTTTCCGGCAGAAGTTCTAGGTATTCATACGAAGAATCCGCATAATAAAATTAAGTTCAATATTTGTGACGAGCTAGTATATATGACGAAAATCTTTGAAAAATATGCATTCTATTTTCACAGATTTTTTTTTTGCCCACCTTCTGAATGCCAAAACATATTTAAATTTTTTTTATCCAAATTTCTTTTCTAGTTATTTTACATATACACACCAAGTTTCAACATTGTAGATTAAGCCGTTCTATATATAAAGGAAAAACACCCCCCACACCCGTACCACACTACCCTTAGGGGTTGAATTTGAAAAAACCTTGAAAACTCTTGCCTAGATCATACGAAGAATCCGTAGCATAAAATAAAATTCAATATTTGGGACGAGCTAGTAGATATGACGAAAATCGTGAAAATATATGCATTCTTTTTTCACAGATAATTTTTTTTGCCCCCCTTCTGAACGCCTATACATATTTGCATTTTTTTTTAATCAAAATTGCTTTTCTGGTTGATTTACATATACACACCGAGATTTAACATTGTAGCTTAAGCCGTTCTATATAATAGGGAAAACACCCCCCACACCCGTACCACACTACCCTTAGGGGTTGAATTTCAAAAAACTTTGAAAGCACTTTCTAGGTATTCATACGAAGAATCCGTAGAATAAAATTAAATTCAATCTTTGGGACGAGCTAGTAGATATGACGAAAATCGTGGAAAAAAATGCATTTTATTCTCACAGATAATTTTTTTTGCCCCCCTTCTTAACGCCAATACATATTTGAATTTTTTTCTTTAACAAAATTGCTTTTCTAGTTGATTTAAATATACGCACCGTGCTTCAACTTTCTAGCAAGAATCATTTAATAGTTAGGAAAAACACCCCCTACCCCCGTACCATACTACCCCTAAAAAAAAATATATTTTTCCAAAATGCCGCTTTTATAGCTCTACCTAAATACCAAGTTTAAGGTTTATATCATTACAGGTTCTTAAAATATAAGCATCGGAACTTTCTCCTTTTCACCCTCCCCCACCCTCACCCTCTACACCCATAACCACAAAACTTTTTTCCCAACTAGGGTTTAATTAGCGCTACTTCTGGTAAAAATTCTGAGCATCTATCTTACACTGATCTTGAGATATGAAATGTGTTTCATCCACTTCCACTTCTATGCTCTACCTCCCACTTTGAAAATTTTACTTTGATCAATCTTTATTTCTCGACCTTAATACCCAAACCGAATTTTATTTTTCTAGAGCAATTGGTTCATGAGATATCGTAATCTAAAGTTTTTCACCCCCCACCCCCATACACAACTTCCCCCACCAACATTTTTTTTTTCAATCTGTTTTCCTAGTATAACTACAAATATTTTTCAAGTTTGAATAGTGTGCCATTAACGGTTTTGGAGATATGGATTTTAAAAGGTGTCTATCTCGCCTTTTTTGGGTTTGGGACGCATTATATTTCCCCCCACTCCCATACCCCTTAATCAATATTTACAATTTTTAGAGGGGTCTACTATCAGAGCTCTATAGAAATTCCAAGTTTCAGTTTCCTATCATAAGCGGTTACTGAGATCTAGAAACCAAAATTTTCGGTTTAAAACACTTTCCCCTCCTTCCCCCTCACACTCTATCCCTAAAAATTTGGTCACTTCAAGGAGCCTACCTCGTCTATCCGTAAAAAAAAATGCAATTTAATATCTCAAAGCGTTTGGGAGCTACGAGCCTCCAAACGATTTTGCGTACGGCAGACGGAGTGAACATTTTTATTGCTTTTTTCGCGTCTACTAGTTATGAAACGTGAAAATAAAAATTCAAATTTTTTTTTAAAAAAATCAATCACAATACTTAATTATTAAAATAATAAAGTGAAATGCATGTTGCTTCTAAGCCATTCACCCGATTCTAACGAAACTTTGGTTATTTGATGGGAATACTCTCGCGAATGTTTCCGTATTAGCAAAATCACTTTACAATTCGTGGTACACGAGTTGTTTAAACATTTGAGTGCATTTCAGCACCCTGCAAACTAGAGCTACCGAAAGAGAGTTTTTTTCTTCTTGAAAATGAGAAGGTTTGAGTGAGCACAACCACATACACAGCTAAAGTAAATAGATCTTTCGGTATACTTTAAGGAGTTAACCGATAAAATTACTTAATATCGCTTCTATCAATGCGCAAGCAAAAATCTAACATAGTTAATGTAGTTTCTTGGTAGAATTTTTTTAAAAATTTTTGATCATATTCTATAATATTTTTGATAATTTTTCATATTGTGACAACCTCCCATCTAAAATAAGCTCTATTTTATTATTCTAGGATAAAAGTTTCCAGAGATATGACTTTTCAAAGAGGACTCGGACACCCTTTTACTCTATTATTTTAATAATTATTTTAATAATACAGTATTGTGATTGATTTTTTTTATAAAAAAAAATATTTTTACGTTTCATATCTAGTAGACACGACAAAAGCAATAAAAAATTTCAGTTCGTCTGTCCGCCGTACGCTGTCCACCGTACGCTGTCCGCCGTACTCTGTCCACCGTACGCTGTCCGCCGTATGCCGTCCGCCGTACACAAAATCGTTTGGAGGCTCGTAGCTCCCAAGCGCTTTGAGATATTAAATTGAAATTTTTTTTACGAATAGACGGGGTAGGCTCCTTGAAGTGACCAAATTTTGAGGGGGGGGGGGGGTTGTGAGGGGGAAGGGGGGGAAGGAGGGGGAATAAGGGGGAATAAGGGGGAATAAGGGGGAATAAGGGGGAATAAGGGGGAATAAGGGGGAATAAGGGGGAATAAGGGGGAAGCGTTTTAGACGGAAGTAGTTAGTTTCTAGATCTTAGTAACCGCTTATGATAGGAAGCTGAAACTTGGCATTGTTATAGACCTATGATAATAGACCCATTTGTATGAAAATTGTCAATATTGATCAAGGGGTGTGGGAGTGGCGGGAAATATAATGCGTCCGAAACCCAAAAAAGGCGAGATAGACACATTCTAAGATCCATATCTCCTAAACCGTTAACGGCACACTACTCGAACTTAAGAAATGTTTGTAGTTATACTAGGAGAACTGATTAAAAAAATTTTGGTTGGGGGCAGTTGTGTATGGGGTGGGGGGTGAAAAACTTTAGATTACGATATCTCATGAGCCAATTGCTCTAGACAAATAAAATTCAGTTTGGGTATAAGGGTCGACAAAAAAAACTGATCAAAATAAAATTTTTTAAGTGGGAGGTGGATCATAGAAGTGGAGGGGATAAGAATTTTTCAAAAAAAGCAAAATTCATATATCAAGAAGATAGATGCTTAAAATTTTTATCAGAAGTAGCGCTAATTGAACCCTAATAGGGAAAAAAAACTTGTGATGAGGGTTTAGAGGGTGAGGGTGGGGGAGGGTGAAAAGGAAAAAGTTCCGATGTTTATATCTTAAGAACCTGAAAAGATATAAACCTTAAACTTAGTATTTAGGTAGAGCTATAGAAGCGGCATGTTGGAAAAAAATAATTTTTTTAGGGTAGTATAATACGGAGGGGTGCTTTTCCTAACTTTAGAACAGCTTATGCTAGAAAGTTGAAACTCGGTGTGTATATGTAAATCAACTAGAAAAGCAAATTTGATGAAAAAAAAAATTTGAATATCCATTGGCGTTCAGAAGGAGGGCAGAAATTATGATCATTGAAAATAGATTGCATATTTTTCCATTATTTTCGTCATATCTACTAGGTCTTCCAACATATTTAATTAATTCTTATTCTATGGATTCTCCATATGAATACCTAGAAAGTGCTTTCAAGATTTTTTAAAAATTGACTCCTAAAGGAGTGTGAGATTATTAGATACTTTGTCACGAGTTCTTCATATCTCTCAGTTCTGATCAGATATCGAATATCTTTTAACTTCCACGGGCTTCTTTAATAAACACCTATTTACAAGTTTTCTCTTTTCAACCCCTAGACTGCATCCCGGAATATGACACAATTATGTTATTCATACGTTACACAGTATTCTAACCGCTTCCCGAACTTTTTGTTAGGTTTTCAGTCACATAATAACATACGCCGCATCTCAGAACTGAGCGCGCTCCGAACTTCTGCTGGAAAAATAGTAAAGTTGCGCCCAGACCTCTTGATCGCTTCAAGGTAGGAATTTGAAATTTTGCTGGCTTGGCAAAAATTTCAGAGACGCCGAGCTGCTTGATAGCGATTATCAGATCTTTCGTCGTGATCGTCATCTTGACATCCAGGACGCTTCGGTTGGCGGTGGAGTGCTTGATATTCCGGAAGCTAACATCACCGAGTTGCTCTGCGTTACGCTGACTTTAAGTGACAAAAAGCTGTATATAATCACGACGTACATCCCTACGTGTGCGTTATCTTCAGTCTATGAATCCGCTTTTAACGCTACGGATAGGATCTGCAATCTTATGAACTACTCATTATCGGAGATTTTAATTTACCACTTGTATCGTGGTCCCGATCTGGAGATGAAAACTGCCTTATTCCGTCCTTCACATGATGTCCTAGGCAGGATAAACAATTTATGAACTGCATGCTTTCAACAGGATTGCACCAGATCAATACGAAAGCTAATAACTCTGGATGATACTTGGACCTTGTTTTCTCTTCCGATGTGACCCAAACCACAGTCAATCATTGTACCTCACCATTATTACCGGATTCGAACCATCATCCAGCACTTCACGTTGTTCTTAATTTTGATGCACGAGTTAATCACTATTTCCTTCTGAAATAACTTATGGCTACAATTTTGATAAAGTCGATTTTTCTGCTTTAAATCGCGACATCTCGACATGTGATTGGTTAGGTGTACTAAGTGAACCGGATGTTGGAACTGCCACTTTAAACTTTTATAACACGATCTTTCGTAGTTTCGCGCGATGTGTACCGATCACATCGTCTAGACAGCCTAGACGTTTTCCGTGGTTTGACGACGACCTCAAACATCTAAAAAATTTAAAGACGAAAGCTTGGAAGAAATATTGTCTCTCTAGGATCGATTCAGACTACGTTTCTAATTCAACCTTCCGCGACCAGTTTATTAGCCGGTCTAGTACGGCGTATACTTCATACGTCAATAATATTAAATCATCGATTAGGGACAAACCTAAGCGGTTCTGGGATTTCGTCAATTCGAAAAGGAATTCGGACGGATACCCTGCTTCTATATCTTTTGATGATGTGGTCAGCGATGGCCCTTCAGTCATTAGCAACTTTTTTGGGTACTACTTTCGTGCGACTTTCACTTTTTCTAACTGTGTTTATAGTTTTAAGGATCATGAACACTTGACAAAGCATCCTTCTACTTCTTTAGAGATGAAGGATCTTGACGAAAGGATATTGACGAAATTACAATTTTGAAATTTATCTCAAATATTGCAGATAGTTTTTCCGTTGGTCCAGATGGCATCCCTCCAAATGTTCGAAAGCGCTGCAACTTTTCTTTGGAGGACCTTTGTGCTATTTACTCAATTCTTCTCTTCGTTCAGGGGTATTTCCTAGTTCATGGAAATATTCTACTATTAGGCTGTTATTTAAGAAAGGTAAGAGAATGGATGTTCGAAATTATAGGCCTGTCGCCAACCTTTCTTGTAGTTCGAAGCTTTTCGAGGCTATTGTTTGTGATGTAATGAATTTTCATTGCAAATCACTCATAAGTCCACCCCAACATGGATTTACTTAGGGTAGGTCTACTACCACAAACTTAATGGAATTTACTAATTTTCCATTACAGCAATTGAAGGTGGAAATCAGGTGGACTGCATTTACACCGATTTCAGTAAGGCGTTCGGCAAAATGAGTCATTCCATCCTGACCTATAAGCTACAATTATTGGGTTTTCCAGTGACGTTTATTAATTGGATCCGTTCGTATTTACTTAATCGCACTCAAAAGGTGTTTTTTTGTGGAGCCCTTTCATCCGATATACATAATACGTCTGGAGTACCTCAGGGAAGCTATTAGGGTCCGCTTTTATTTATCCTCTTCATAAATGACGTGAGTTCGGTTCTCTCCCACTCTAAAATCTTAATGTATGCTGACCATGGATGTATTAGTATAACTGGATTGGCTGTATTGCATAAAATTCCTATATGTGAGACTAATTCGTTTTCTGACAGTTGTTCCCATCTGTCAAAAAAAATTTGTACGGGTTATGACAATCATTTCTGACAATTGTTTTCACCACAGCGTCGGACCAAAAAAATTTCCCGGGAACAGTACGTATTTTGTATTTTGTAGCCCCCCCCCCCCCCAATACATTTACACTAACGCAAATAGACAACTCACACAACCAGAACCTATTAGGCAAAATCTCGCTTACTGCCGATCCAGTTATACTACTACATCCATGATGCTGACACTGCAAAGATTTTTCGTAATGTAACCAATACGGCTGATTGTTCTCTTCTTCAGAGTGACTGCAACGGTTTTATGACTAATGCCCAGCTAACATTTAGGCAAATTTTGCCTTACCAATAAAGAGGCAATATTGCTGCGGTGATAAGAATTTTAAAAAACTCTTGCATTTTTATCATGTTTACTCGTGTATGGCAATACACTGCGTTTTTGTCATGCTGGCACTCATTTCACGTGTACAAACACTTGCCCTCTCAGCACAAGGCAACCTTTTGGCAATAATTATCAATTCATTGCATATACATATGTAGCTATAAGTCTATTTTTGCTAATCGTCAATTCTGAGAAATGCCAACCATGCAGTGCAAAAGATTGATTCCAAAATTTTAACAGTAAACGCAAAAGTGAGAAGTGTGGTGTTGTGCGTGTTACCTATGGATTTACTGTAAGTTAGTAATTACATATATTTTATTTGAAAATTGTATTTTTTACAGATCCTACTTAGGTTTTTTTTTGGTTTTACCAAGCCTTTCGAGCGTTGGAGGAAGCATCTCGTTCAAATATATTTGAACGAGATGCTTCCTTCCAAGAACTAGTTCTTTTTTCTCGACATAGTCATTTTCCAGAATTAAAACAATAATTTGAAAATTAAAAAACTTTAAAATTGTTTTCTTCAATTGGGGCGCTTTGTTTTGGCTTTTCAAGAGCAGGATATAAGAAATATAATTGTGAGTGAGATCCAACTGTGGCGCTACCGTCAAATTATTTCTTTCTTATCACTAGATGAAAAGAGATAGCAATAAAACAATATACCCCTACCACGTTGAATTCGATGTGCAACAGAAAACAGCCGCACTACATCGCGCGCTACAACTGTCATCCACTACTTAGGAAAAGTAAATGCGTGAGACCGATGTCGATCTACCAAAAATAATTCTTGTGTCTTCGGAGATTTCAGGGAGCATTTCTCTCGATGCCGTGTATTTTTCCATAAGGTGTCTCTCAGAATCTCGCAGACAGACCGACATGTCTTCGTGAAATCTGCGATATTCTCGCAGAGGGGACCAACGGGGATGCATTCGCTTCCTGTCATATCAGGTAAATATATATATATATATATATGTATATATACCTATACATTATAATAATAATAAAAGTAATATAATATACAGAACTAACAAAGCCGTATAATAGAGATTATTTGAGAAGATATTGGTTACTTGTGACATTTCTTGCTAGAGTAATTTGGTGCGATGTTTACACTATCTGTCAGATTTCAGCAATTTTAATCTAGCAAGTAGCTCTACAATAATCTTGCAAGTAAGACTTGCTCTTCCGTGACCACTTCATCATCAAAGTTTCGTTTAACTGTCAAAACGAAAAAGAAAAATACCACAACTCTGGATAAAGTTCCACATTGGTAATGAACAAAAACGTGTCATCGGAAGTCCACTTAGATTTTCCGTTCATATTTCGCACATAAACTACTGAACTATGACACCTAAAACTGAACTTAACCTCACTTTCAATGCAACTGTACTGACTTGCTGAAAAATTTCGGAACAGATTTCAACTCTCGCAAGTTAGTGTGTACATTATCAAATTGCTTGAAAAGGCAAGAATTTGCTGGCTAGAGCAAAAACTTGGGCAAATACGCTTTCGGAACCATGTACAAATGCAGCAATAAATATCTTAGAGCAACTCTAACAAGTTTTGCTTGCTAGTGTACACGAGCCTTTAGAAACATCACCTACTTATAATAGTACTGGCGATACTATAGCTACACTCCAGTCCAAGTAGAATTCTTATTGCTTGAAACTACCGACTTCTTATCGTACTGACGATACTAAAGCCGGACAGTAAAGCAGGTAGAATTCGATCCTCTTTGGCAACTTGCCGGCGCGTCAACTTTTTAGTCCGCCGAACTTATCGTTTTCCGTCTGATAAATAATATCACGGCAATAGGCAATAATTGCCCTGGTAATACGATTTTGTTATTACTTTCTTATTGCCATGTTTGCTGGGTGTACACTTAATTGTATGCCTTTAAATATTACGTTATCACTGTATCATTCTCTAGAAAGAAAACTCCAGTTACATTTGATTATAGCTTAGAAGGAACCCCATTATATAGAACTGACAAAGTGAACGATTTAGGTGTATATTTTAATAACGATGTTACTTTTAATGACCATGTTGAGCCACCGCAGAAAGCGGAAAAATAAGAAGTCCCTGTGGAGCTGTTGCGATCATAACTCAACCCTGCGATGAGTTGTGATCGCATCAGCAACACCGCGACCAACTTCACGGCCAACGAAGAGGGGAAAGTGCCGCGGATTCGGAGATGCCGGAAATCGCGAGAAAGTCGAGGAGTTGTCAGAAAAGAAAAACATGTCGTCATGTCGATCGATTCGCACGCGCGGCTTCCGAAAATAGTCGAGAAACAGTGAAATAAAAAGAAAAATTAGTTGTGTGCCGAAAACAAAGCTCGTACCAAATCAATTAGACGTACGAAGTCCATCGGGTGAAACGGGAACAAAGTGTGGTTATCTAGTGTGTCGACCATTTTCACAAAAAGAAAAAACAAGGAATCAGCAAAATGACAATTTACTTGTCCGTCGAGAAAATGTGAGACTTGAGTGACAATTGAGTGCCTTGAAAATCTGCCCTATTGAGTCTTCAGCCCCCCCCCCCCCCCCCGCACATTTATTGATATGTAAATTCTGCATATTTGCGCGCAATTCATTCGTTCGTTGATACCACGAATTGCGTCTAGCGGTGTGATACCAGACGTAGACGATATTGGGAAGCGTCTTCTCTCGTTTTCTTGGTACAAATAAGCTAAAAAAAAAAAAAAAAAATTCAGTCCAAAAAGGACAAATTGGCCTTGTGTCAGGCTTCACTGGCCCTCGTGGGATTCTTGGTTTTATTCGTCGTGTCGAGTACCTTCAACAAGCTGCAATAATTATGGGTTCCATGTCAAAAATTTTGATCGAAAATAAATAAAAAATAAATAAAATAAATAAAAAAACGTACTAGAATAATAAATATATTAGAATAAATAATATTATACTGGAATAAATAAATAAAAAAACATACTAGAATAACCCAAAATATATTAGAATGGATTAAATATACTAAAATAAATATAAAAAAAAACGTACTAGAATAATAAATATATTAGAATAAATAAAATTATACTGGAATAAATAAATAAAAAAACATACTAGAATAACCCAAAATATATTAGAATGGATAAAATATACTAAAATAAATAAGAAAACGTACTAGAATAATAAATATATTAGAATTAATAAAATTATACTGGAATAAATAAATAAAAAAAAACATACTAGAATAACCCAAAATATATTAGAATGGATAAAATATACTAAAATAAATAAAAAAACATACTAGAATAAACCAAAATATACTAGAATATGATATAATGAATAATCTAAAGGAAAAAGCCAAACATGACAACTGACCGGACCGACGAGGACGGATTATAAATAAAAAAATTAATAAAATGAATTGAAGTAAAATATAACTTAAAATATAACATAAAGTATAAAGTAAAATATAACTTAAAATATAACATAAAATATAACATAAAATATAACATAAAATATAACATAAAATAATTGAAGGGAAGAAGAAAAAAATGAAGCAGGATTAAATGGGGTGAGTCGATTTTTTTTTATTTTTATTAATTTTTTTTCTTTGCATTATATTTTTTGATGTTAGTGCTTTACAGATTTTTTTTTAATTTCTTCAGTAAAGATGATTAAAGGCTAGAAAGAGCCACTCGAGAATGAACCCGAACGCTTAGCTCCTTTCGCCCCGAACCTCTATAAGGGGCCACGACGCGAAATATTTAAAAGGACAGTCGTGGCTGAGGTAGGGTGGGCAGAGCAGGGCGCTATTAACACCAGAGCGCCCTGACAGATCGCGGAGCCGCGCCATCCAACCGCTTCTTGGTCTTTCACGACCAATTGGGAAAATAATCCCAATTTTTACAATTTCCTTGGATAAGTCGGCGCTTACAATTTTTGTTGTACAGGCCTAGGGTTTAATGGCCTGAGTTTTAGCAAGTACCCCCCCCCCCCACACTGCCGTAGCTAGTCCCGGCCGCCAGCAAGAGCGTCGCACCAGCTGAACTCAGCCACCAATTCGGACTTAGGTGGAATTGGCCCTTCTGTCCCGAACCTTCTTTCTCCTTTCAATTATTTTGACTTTTTCAAGTCAAAATAATTCTTCCAAGGCCTTAAACACAACAAATGGCGCCCAACGTGGGGCTAGCCACCGCTACGCTTAGTGCACAAAGCGTAGCCCATCAACACGTGCGAATCAGAAAAATTCCGTACAAAAAGTTGGTGGGCAAAAGGACTAAAAACTTAGTCGTTCTGCGACAGAATTTTCGCCTGAACGGCAATCAAAGTCCAAGTGTACAAGCTTCTCAGATTTTCAACAGCAAAGCATTTCATCGAACCTGTATGGAGGCAATATGGAACGATCCTATTGACGAACCGTTTTGGAAACCTTTAGGCGCCAATTCGGTTCCATAGGAAAGGGAAATATTGTCTGTATACGAGATTGATGTGATGCAAGTTGTGATAAACGTAATCTTTCTGATTCTTTCCACTTTTGTTTTGCAAGTACCCTTTTGAGTGCTGGGCATGCCCTGTCTTGGCATGTAGTCTTTTGACTACATTTCAACGTAGATTTTTGTTATTTTGATTCTCTTTTGATTGCTATTTTTCCCCAATTTTTTTTTTTTGTTGAAATTTAATCGCGTTCCGGATTTTCCCGATGGAGCGAGGAAGATCAAGATCGGCTTCGCGGTTTGATCTGCATATGAGGGGAGGGGAAAAGTTGCGAAGCGTGAGGGTTCATTTTTTTTTGAATTCATACAATAAATATTACAACATTCATTCGTTTTTTTTTCAGCCGTTCAAGCATTCACCCATTCTCATTCACACGTTTATTCGATCGTTCATTCGACAGGCGTTCATTTTTTTTTTCGAACAGTCGCTTAAAACATTCATGCAGTCATCCATTCATTTTGTCAATACACCGCTTTAAAAATTCATCCCTAACTACACATTCACTCAATTCTTCACACAAGCACGCAGTCATTGTATTATTCTCGAACTCGACCATTAAACATGTCCCTGCTACATTCACCAACGACGGGAGCAAATGGCATGTGCACAATATGTCGGGAGCCAATAGACGCAGAAAGTGAGGTGCGCACCAAATGTGGCCACCGATTCCATAAGGAATGTTTGGAGTTGTGGATCGTGGATAACCACAATTGTCCGAATTGTCGGGGATATTTGGGTCCTCGGGACTATTGGTCCACCTTGGGCGTAGAGGGCGCGTCCGCTAATCCAGGCCCATTGACTCGCGGCAAAAAGAAGTCACAGGCGAATGCTCAAAGAGATGGTATGTCGCCTAGAAGGTTAAATTTAGATGTACCACCCGAGACAGGTGGTGGACGAGCCTTGTATGCCCCGGATGGATCGATAGTACCCGAATCCGAATAGATATTGACATTAGAAACGGAGACAGACAGGGTGGCGAGAGAAGACAGAGTGAGGTGGGCAGAGGTGAGAGACGAACCGCGGCCAGCGTCAGTATCCGCGCCGCCGGTGGCAGTAAATTCTTTGGGGGTGGATGATTTGGTGCGGCTAATACGCACAGTGTTGCGGGAGGAATTGGTTCAGCAACAACCACGAGCCAATTTAAACGCAGGTTTGCCACCACCACCACCACCATCTCGTCGAGAAGCACAGGATGAATACGTGCGAATTTCCACCTATTGTTGGACGGGCGTCCCAACCAGTGGTACTGGCTCTGGAGGCGTTCTATCACAGACATTCATTGGTCAGTCCTGAGACCTGCCTTCTTTCAAGCCTGGGGCGAGCGCAGTTCAGACTGGGAAGTGCGCAGGCGGATGCTGGGGCGACGCCAAACGCCGAACGAGCCGTTCCTGATATTCGAACAGGATATGACGGAACTCCGAACATTATTGCGTAATCCCATGTTGGAGGGCGAATTTGTCGATCTGGTGCGCGGGAACTTGCTGGCGAGTACGCAGCAACAGATGTGCTTCTACGAGGTTCACAATATGACACAGTTGCGTCATCTTGTGAACCGCGTAGAGGAGGTGCGGAAGGCTACGCGGGCAAGTTCTTGGCAGCAGGGAAGAATTCATGAGATTGGCGATCCCCAGGCTGAAGTGGTAGCGGAGATCGAATCCGACGAAGTGGCCGGCCTATCCAAGTCTTTGACCTGCTGGAACTGCGGGAAGGATGGTCACGGCTACCGTGAGTGTGAAGAAGCACCGAAAGGCATCTTCTGCTATGGATGTGGCCCGCCCACACGTTCTAAAGCCCAGCTGCATCCATTGCAAGGCGGGAAACGGCCGAAGGGACGGAAGGACAGCGGGTCCCTCCCGTCCGAACACTGCATCCCGACAGCAGTAGTTACACTCAGTCAACACCCTAATGTCAATTCCCAATTTCATTCAGAACTCCCAAATAAAAAAACCTTATCCAATTATTCAACCCCTACAAATACCCCTCCAAATTTTAATACATTTTCTGAACCCAATTCCCATCCTTTTAGCGTAAAATCATCCCTACCCAATTCCTCGGCATTAAATACTCCGCACGTCAAATTATTAACGAGACCAAGCGATAAAACGGAGCCGGCTGTTTCCCGGCCTGAAGATGCCCTTATCGCAAAAGAACATCCAAGACGACATTACCACCATCCTCTCAAGCCATACCACCTTCGGCTAAAGGAATATATGGAGGCTCGAGAGCAAATTTTTGCGCCTACTTCAGTCGCAAGTGTTGATCAAGCATCAACACTAACGAGTGGATCCGGTCGCAGAAAATCAATCTTGCGCCTTCGTACATTCTGGAGGATGGTGCGTGAAAAAAAGAAAGCGATCCTCTCTACCATCATTACCAATCCGTTGGACATACGTCCGTACGCCATGGTATCCTTGTACGGAGTGGACGTTGAAGGACTCCTCGATAGTGGGGCGAGCATCAGTTGCCTGGGGGCAAACGCTTTACAACGTCTCCGAGATGCACAGGTGAATTATCGACCGGTCTGTCAGGAGGTGAAGACCGCTGATGGTGCAGCGCAAAAGGTATTGGGCACAGTAACTACCGATATTACTTTTCGTGGTATTACCAAACCCATTACACTATACATCGTGCCGAGCCTGTCGCAGAAATTGTACCTAGGGGTAGATTTCTGGCGATCATTCCAACTAGCTCCTAGCATTATCAGCGCGGTCGATACTCCCGATACTGCATCGCAACTGATAGCTCCGGATGCCCACCATTTAGCGCCCACAGATGTAAAGAGGTTGGAAATGGTAAAGTCCAAATTTCCATCATACGAAGTATACGGACTCGGTGTGACCAACGTCGAACAACACAGTATAGACGTTGGTGATGCAAGTCCCATCAAACAGCGACATTATCCTGTGTCTCCTGCGATCCAAAAACTCTTATATGATGAGATCGATCGCATGAGGGCACTTGGCGTTATAGAGACCAGCCAGAGTGCATGGAGCTCGCCTGTGGTTCTCGTGAGGAAGCCAGGCAAGGTCAGGTTATGTTTGGACTCGCGCAAGGTCAATAGTGTGACGAAGAAGGATGCATATCCATTACCACACATTGATGGTATCTTAAGTCGTTTGCCGCGAGCCAATTTTATTACTCGCCTGGACCTCAAAGACGCCTTTTGGCAGATTCCTCTCGAGAACAAATCCAGGGAGTATACAGCGTTTACCATTCCTGGCCGGCCTCTATATCACTACACTCGCATGCCTTTTGGGTTATGCAACGCGCCGCAAAGGATGTGTCGTTTGATGGACAAAGTCATCCTACTCGAGCTGAAGGAGCAGGTATTCGTATATTTGGACGATCTGCTGTTAATTTCTGAGGATTTCGATTCACATCTGGTTTTATTGGCAGAAGTCGCAGAATGTTTGCGAAAGGCTGGCTTGACCATTAACGTCAACAAGAGCAAGTTTTGTCTGAAAGAGGTGAAATATCTCGGATACATCGTTGGAGAAGGAGGCCTGAAAACTGATCCCAACAAAGTTTCAGCCATCGTCGATTACCCTTCGCCTAAGTCCGCACGTCAAGTTCGACGCTTTCTTGGTATGGCAGGCTGGTATCGACGATTCGTTCCCAACTGTGCAGCGACTGTTTCACCAATTTCAGACACTCTAAAGAAGTCCAACCAGTTTGCTTGGACCACAGAGGCACAAACTTCCTTCCTATTAGTGAAAGACTTGTTGACGAAAGCCCCTTATTAATCAATCCTGATTTTAAGAGGTCTTTCGTAATCCAGTGCGACGCCAGTAAATCAGGGGTGGGTAGCGTTCTCTTTCAGGAAAACGACGACGGATCGGAATCTCCAGTGGCGTATATGTCACAGAAGCTCACTTCCGCTCAACGCAACTACAGCGTAACCGAACTCGAGTGTTATGCAGCTGTGTTGAGCGTGAAAAAATTTCGAGCCTATGTAGAAGGGACTTCGTTCAAAATCATTACGGATCACGCAAGTCTCAAATGGCTCATGTCGCAGAAAGACCTACAAGGACGGTTGGCAAGATGGAGTTTAAAACTCCAAGGTTACGACTTCACAATCGAGCACCGAAGAGGGAGCCTGAACGTTGTACCCGACGCTCTCTCGTGTATACGAAGAGGGATTAAATGCGCTGATCGACGTAGCACCGATGGTGGACATGGATTCTCCAGAATTCTATGGCAAGGAATACAAAGAATTAGTGTCCACTGTCGATGCGAACGCCGATCGGCTTCCTGACGTATGCGTGAGAGACGGCTTCGTGTATAAACGCACAGAGCCTCACAACGGTGACCCGATTGCTGAAGACAGAGCCTGGAAATTATGGATTCCATCAAGTCTTACGTCAGCTGCGATCAATCAGGCGCACGAGGCAGACACCACGGTCCATGGTGGTTATGCCAAAACGCTAGAGCGAGTCAGACGATTTTTGTACTGGCCCGGAATGGCTACACAAGTACGCACCTACGTTCTAGCGTGCGACACTTGTAAAGAGACAAAGTCCCCGAACAGACCTCTACGAGCGCCAATGGGAGAACCTTTCCAGACAGATCAGCCATTCCAGCACCTTTACATCGACGTGCTTGGACCATATCCGCGTACTAAACGGGGTAAGATCGCTATCTTGATCGTCTTGGATCACTTCACCAAGTTCCCACTTCTACATCCTTTGGGGCGGATCACTGCTGAAGAGATCACAAACTACTTGGAGGGGCAGGTCTTCCATACGTTTGGAACACCTGAGACAATCCTCTCCGATAACGGCTCTCAATTTAGGTCGAATGTGTTTAACACCATGCTGAACATATACGGAGTTAAATACCTGTACACCCCGAGCTACTCACCGCAAGCGAATGCTTCGGAGCGTGTCAATCAGTCCATCCTGGCCGGAATTCGAGCATTCATCACTGATGATCAAACACGATGGGATGAGAGTCTAAGCAAAATTGGATGTGCTCTTCGTAGCTCACTCCACCAAGCCACTGGATTTTCTCCTTATCAGGTTTTGTTTGGGAATCACATGATGTTGCACGGGAAGGACTACGAACTGCTGAAGCATTTGCGAGCGCTGGGAGAGTCAAATGTACAGCTTCGACCTCGAGAGGGAATTCCTATCGTGAGACAACTGGCGCAGACGAAAATAAGGGTCACACATGAGGACAGCAGCAGGCGTTATAATCTGCGTGCTGCTAAAACACAATTTTGTGTAGGACAAGAGGTATTCCGTAGAAACTTTTCCTTGTCCACAGCCGCGCAGAATTATAACGCCAAGCTGGCGAAGAAGTTCCTCAAGTGCAGGATTCGTCGTGTGCTGGGAAACTCACGATACGAATTGGAGGATTTAGGAGGCAAACGTCTGGGAACTTACCACTCCAAGGATCTGCGGCAGTGATCCGTGGGGTACAACACCTAATGCACTCAGTTGTGCGCACGAGACTCAGCGCGGCGACTTTCTTTAGTCGGTTCGGCGATGGGAAACCATCGGCGAACCGCCTATGTTGTTGAGCCGCCGCAGAAAGCGGAAAAATAAGAAGTCCCTGTGGAGCTGTTGCGATCATAACTCAACCCTGCGATGAGTTGTGATCGCATCAGCACCACCGCGACCAACTTCACGGCCAACGAAGAGGGGAAAGTGCCGCGGATTCGGAGATGCCGGAAATCGCGAGAAAGTCGAGGAGTTGTCAGAAAAGAAAAACATGTCGTCATGTCGATCGATTCGCACGCGCGGCTTCCGAAAATAGTCGAGAAACAGTGAAAAAAAAAGAAAAATTAGTTGTGTGCCGAAAACAAAGCTCGTACCAAATCAATTAGACGTACGAAGTCCATCGGGTGAAACGGGAACAAAGTGTGGTTATCTAGTGTGTCGACCATTTTCACAAAAAGAAAAAACAAGGAATCAGCAAAATGACAATTTACTTGTCCGTCGAGAAAATGTGAGACTTGAGTGACAATTGAGTGCCTTGAAAATCTGCCCTATTGAGTCTTCAGCGCCCCCCCCCCCCCCGCAAATTTATTGATATGTAAATTCTGCATATTTGCGCGCAATTCATTCGTTCGTTGATACCACGAATTGCGTCTAGCGGTGTGATACCAGACGTAGACGATATTGGGAAGCGTCTTCTCTCGTTTTCTTGGTACAAATAAGCTAAAAAAAAAAAAAAAATTCAGTCCAAAGAGGACAAATTGGCCTTGTGTCAGGCTTCACTGGCCCTCGTGGGATTCTTGGTTTTATTCGTCGTGTCGAGTACCTTCAACAAGCTGCAATAATTATGGGTTCCATGTCAAAAATTTTGATCGAAAATAAATAAAAAACAAATAAAATAAATAAAAAAACGTACTAGAATAATAAATATATTAGAATAAATAATATTATACTGGAATAAATAAATAAAAAAACATACTAGAATAACCCAAAATATATTAGAATGGATTAAATATACTAAAATAAATATAAAAAAAAACGTACTAGAATAATAAATATATTAGAATAAATAAAATTATACTGGAATAAATAAATAAAAAAAAAACATACTAGAATAATCCAAAATATATTAGAATAGATTAAATATACTAAAATAAATAAAAAAAAAGTACTAGAATAATAAATATATTAGAATAAATAAAATTATACTGGAATAAATAAATAAAAAAACATACTAGAATAACCCAAAATATATTAGAATGGATTATATATACTAAAATAAATAACAAAAACGTACTAGAATAATAAATATATTAGAATAAATAAAATTATACTGGAATAAATAAATAAAAAAAACATACTAGAATAACCCAAAATATATTAGAATGGATAAAATATACTAAAATAAATAAAAAAACGTACTAGAATAATAAATATATTAGAATAAATAAAATTATACTGGAATAAATAAATAAAAAAAAAAACATACTAGAATAACCCAAAATATATTAGAATGGATAAAATATACTAAAATAAATAAAAAAACATACTAGAATAAACCAAAATATACTAGAATATGATATAATGAATAATCTAAAGGAAAAAGCCAAACATGACAACTGACCGGACCGACGAGGACGGATTATAAATAAAAAAATTAATAAAATGAATTGAAGTAAAATATAACTTAAAATATAACATAAAGTATAAAGTAAAATATAACTTAAAATATAACATAAAATATAACATAAAATATAACATAAAATAATTGAAGGGAAGAAGAAAAAAATGAAGCAGGATTAAATGGGGTGAGTCGATTTTTTTTTATTTTTATTAATTTTTTTTCTTTGCATTATATTTTTTGATGTTAGTGCTTTACAGATTTTTTTTTAATTTCTTCAGTAAAGATGATTAAAGGCTAGAAAGAGCCACTCGAGAATGAACCCGAACGCTTAGCTCCTTTCGCCCCGAACCTCTATAAGGGGCCACGACGCGAAATATTTAAAAGGACAGTCGTGGCTGAGGTAGGGTGGGCAGAGCAGGGCGCTATTAACACCAGAGCGCCCTGACAGATCGCGGAGCCGCGCCATCCAACCGCTTCTTGGTCTTTCACGACCAATTGGGAAAATAATCCCAATTTTTACAATTTCCTTGGATAAGTCGGCGCTTACAATTTTTGTTGTACAGGCCTAGGGTTTAATGGCCTGAGTTTTAGCAAGTACCCCCCACACTGCCGTAGCTAGTCCCGGCCGCCAGCAAGAGCGTCGCACCAGCTGAACTCAGCCACCAATTCGGACTTAGGTGGAATTGGCCCTTCTGTCCCGAACCTTCTTTCTCCTTTCAATTATTTTGACTTTTTCAAGTCAAAATAATTCTTCCAAGGCCTTAAACACAACAAATGGCGCCCAACGTGGGGCTAGCCACCGCTACGCTTAGTGCACAAAGCGTAGCCCATCAACACGTGCGAATCAGAAAAATCAAAGTCCAAGTGTACAAGCTTCTCAGATTTTCAACAGCAAAGCATTTCATCGAACCTGTATGGAGGCAATATGGAACGATCCTATTGACGAACCGTTTTGGCAACCTTTAGGCGCCAATTCGGTTCCATAGGAAAGGGAAATATTGTCTGTATACGAGATTGATGTGATGCAAGTTGTGATAAACGTAATCTTTCTGATTCTTTCCACTTTTGTTTTGCAAGTACCCTTTTGAGTGCTGGGCATGCCCTGTCTTGGCGGGCGTGTCGTCAGACAATTGGGATAAATACTTGTAAAATATTGGTGAGTTTGATGATAGGAAATTTCGTCGAAAATTTGTTAAGTACCTTATTTCCTTATCCTTCCTTTTAGAGTACCTTTTAACGTAGAATTTTTTTTTGAACTAACGTAGTATTTTTTTTAATAAATAGAGTTGTTTTTGTTAAGTCTTTTGACTACATTTTAACGTAGATTTTTGTTATCTTGATTCTCTTTCTCTTTTTCCCAATTTTTTTTTTTTTGTTGAAATTTAATCGCGTTCCGGATTTTCCCGATGGAGCGAGGAAGATCAAGATCGGCTTCGCGGTTTGATCTGCATATGAGGGGAGGGGAAAAGTTGCGAAACGTGAGGGTTCATTTTTTTTTGAATTCATACAATAAATATTACAACATTCATTCGTTTTTTTTTTTCAGCCGTTCAAGCATTCACCCATTCTCATTCACACGTTTATTCGATCGTTCTTCCTTTTTTTTTTTTGTTATCACACAGGCGTTCATTTTTTTTTTCGAACAGTCGTTTAAAACATTCATGCAGTCATCCATTCATTTTGTCAATACACCGCTTTAAAAATTCATCCCTAACTACACATTCACTCAATCCTTCACACAAGCACGCAGTCATTGTATTATTCTCGAACTCGACCATTAAACATGTCCCTGCTACATTCACCAACGACGGGAGCAAATGGCATGTGCACAACATGTCGGGAGCCAATAGACGCAGAAAGTGAGGTGCGCACCAAATGTGGCCACCGATTCCATAAGGAATGTTTGGAGTTGTGGATCGTGGATAACCACAATTGTCCGAATTGTCGGGGATATTTGGGTCCTCGGGACTATTGGTCCACCTTGGGCGTAGAGGGCGCGTCCGCTAATCCAGGCCCATTGACTCGCGGCAAAAAGAAGTCACAGGCGAATGCTCAAAGAGATGGTATGTCGCCTAGAAGGTTAAATTTAGATGTACCACCCGAGACAGGTGGTGGACGAGCCTTGTATGCCCCGGATGGATCGATAGTACCCGAATCCGAATAGATATTGACATTAGAAACGGAGACAGACAGGGTGGCGAGAGAAGACAGAGTGAGGTGGGCAGAGGTGAGAGACGAACCGCGGCCAGCGTCAGTATCCGCGCCGCCGGTGGCAGTAAATTCTTTGGGGGTGGATGATTTGGTGCGGCTAATACGCACAGTGTTGCGGGAGGAATTGGTTCAGCAACAACCACGAGCCAATTTAAACGCAGGTTTGCCACCACCACCACCACCATCTCGTCGAGAAGCACAGGATGAATACGTGCGAATTCGGGGCCGACCGGCCCATGCGACCGCCCAGATTGGCGATCGCAATGGCAACGGCCCTAATATAAGATACCGCAACTCTGGTAGTCCAATCCGGCACTGGCGACTACGCTTCAATGGAGACAGCCATTCATTGCGAGCGGAAGAACTCGTTTTTAGGGCCGAAGCTTTAGCGATGGGAGATCTGGGCGGGCGAATGGACCTGTTAGCCCAGAATTTCCACCTATTGTTGGACGGGCGTCCCAACCAGTGGTACTGGCTCTGGAGGCGTTCTATCACAGACATTCATTGGTCAGTCCTGAGACCTGCCTTCCTTCAAGCCTGGGGCGAGCGCAGTTCAGACTGGGAAGTGCGCAGGCGGATGCTGGGGCGACGCCAAACGCCGAACGAGCCGTTCCTGATATTCGAACAGGATATGACGGAACTCCGAACATTATTGCGTAATCCCATGTTGGAGGGCAAATTTGTCGAAAGCCCCCTTATTAATCAATCCTGATTTTAAGAGGTCTTTCGTAATCCAGTGCGACGCCAGTAAATCAGGGGTGGGTAGCGTTCTCTTTCAGGAAAACGACGACGGATCGGAATCTCCAGTGGCGTATATGTCACAGAAGCTCACTTCCGCTCAACGCAACTACAGCGTAACCGAACTCGAGTGTTATGCAGCTGTGTTGAGCGTGAAAAAATTTCGAGCCTATGTAGAAGGGACTTCGTTCAAAATCATTACGGATCACGCAAGTCTCAAATGGCTCATGTCGCAGAAAGACCTACAAGGACGGTTGGCAAGATGGAGTTTAAAACTCCAAGGTTACGACTTCACAATCGAGCACCGAAGAGGGAGCCTGAACGTTGTACCCGACGCTCTCTATACGAAGAGGGATTAAATGCGCTGATCGACGTAGCACCGATGGTGGACATGGATTCTCCAGAATTCTCTGGCAAGGAATACAAAGAATTAGTGTCCACTGTCGATGCGAACGCCGATCGGCTTCCTGACGTATGCGTGAGAGACGGCTTCGTGTATAAACGCACAGAGCCTCACAACGGTGACCCGATTGCTGAAGACAGAGCCTGGAAATTATGGATTCCATCAAGTCTTACGTCAGCTGCGATCAATCAGGCGCACGAGGCAGACACCACGGTCCATGGTGGTTATGCCAAAACGCTAGAGCGAGTCAGACGATTTTTGTACTGGCCCGGAATGGCTACACAAGTACGCACCTACGTTCTAGCGTGCGACACTTGTAAAGAGACAAAGTCCCCGAACAGACCTCTACGAGCGCCAATGGGAGAACCTTTCCAGACAGATCAGCCATTCCAGCACCTTTACATCGACGTGCTTGGACCGCGTACTAAACGGGGTAAGATCGCTATCTTGATCGTCTTGGATCACTTCACCAAGTTCCCACTTCTACATCCTTTGGGGCGGATCACTGCTGAAGAGATCACAAACTACTTGGAGGGGCAGGTCTTCCATACGTTTGGAACACCTGAGACAATCCTCTCCGATAACGGCTCTCAATTTAGGTCGAATGTGTTTAACACCATGCTGAACATATACGGAGTTAAATACCTGTACACCCCGAGCTACTCACCGCAAGCGAATGCTTCGGAGCGTGTCAATCAGTCCATCCTGGCCGGAATTCGAGCATTCATCACTGATGATCAAACACGATGGGATGAGAGTCTAAGCAAAATTGGATGTGCTCTTCGTAGCTCACTCCACCAAGCCACTGGATTTTCTCCTTATCAGGTTTTGTTTGGGAATCACATGATGTTGCACGGGAAGGACTACGAACTGCTGAAGCATTTGCGAGCGCTGGGAGAGTCAAATGTACAGCTTCGACCTCGAGAGGGAATTCCTATCGTGAGACAACTGGCGCAGACGAAAATAAGGGTCATACATGAGGACAGCAGCAGGCGTTATAATCTGCGTGCTGCTAAAACACAATTTTGTGTAGGACAAGAGGTATTCCGTAGAAACTTTTTCTTGTCCACAGCCGCGCAGAACTATAACGCCAAGCTGGCGAAGAAGTTCCTCAAGTGCAGGATTCGTCGTGTGCTGGGAAACTCACGATACGAATTGGAGGATTTAGGAGGCAAACGTCTGGGAACTTACCACTCCAAGGATCTGCGGCAGTGATCCGTGGGGTACAACACCTAATGCACTCAGTTGTGCGCACGAGACTCAGCGCGGCGACTTTCTTTAGTCGGTTCGGCGATGGGAAACCATCGGCGAACCGCCTATGTTGTTGAGCCGCCGCAGAAAGCGGAAAAATAAGAAGTCCCTGTGGAGCTGTTGCGATCATAACTCAACCCTGCGATGAGTTGTGATCGCATCAGCACCACCGCGACCAACTTCACGGCCAACGAAGAGGGGAAAGTGCCGCGGATTTGGAGATGCCGGAAATCGCGAGAAAGTCGAGGAGTTGTCAGAAAAGGAAAAAGAAAAACATGTCGTCATGTCGATCGATTCGCACGCGCGGCTTCCGAAAATAGTCGAGAAACAGTGAAATAAAAAGAAAAATTAGTTGTGTGCCGAAAACAAAGCTCGTACCAAATCAATTAGACGTACGAAGTCCATCGGGTGAAACGGGAACAAAGTGTGGTTATCTAGTGTGTCGACCATTTTCACAAAAAGAAAAAACAAGGAATCAGCAAAATGACAATTTACTTGTCCGTCGAGAAAATGTGAGACTTGAGTGACAATTGAGTGCCTTGAAAATCTGCCCTATTGAGCGCCCCCCCCCCCCCCCCCGCACATTTATTGATATGTAAATTCTGCATATTTGCGCGCAATTCATTCGTTCGTTGATACCACGAATTGCGTCTAGCGGTGTGATACCAGACGTAGACGATATTGGGAAGCGTCTTCTCTCGTTTTCTTGGTACAAATAAGCTAAAAAAAAAAAAAAAAAATTCAGTCCAAAAAGGACAAATTGGCCTTGTGTCAGGCTTCACTGGCCCTCGTGGGATTCTTGGTTTTATTCGTCGTGTCGAGTACCTTCAACAAGCTGCAATAATTATGGGTTCCATGTCAAAAATTTTGATCGAAAATAAATAAAAAATAAATAAAATAAATAAAAAAACGTACTAGAATAATAAATATATTAGAATAAATAATATTATACTGGAATAAATAAATAAAAAAACATACTAGAATAACCCAAAATATATTAGAATGGATTATATATACTAAAATAAATAAAAAAAAAAACGTACTAGAATAATAAATATATTAGAATAAATAAAATTATACTGGAATAAATAAATAAAAAAAAAACATACTAGAATAACCCAAAATATATTAGAATGGATTCAATATACTAAAATAAATAAAAAAAATCGTACTAGAACAATAAATATATTAGAATAAATAAAATTATACTGGAATAAATAAATAAAAAAAAACATACTAGAATAACCCAAAATATATTAGAATGGATAAAATATACTAAAATAAATAAAAAAACATACTAGAATAAACCAAAATATACTAGAATATGATATAATGAATAATCTAAAGGAAAAAGCCAAACATGACAACTGACCGGACCGACGAGGACGGATTATAAATAAAAAAATTAATAAAATGAATTGAAGTAAAATATAACTTAAAATATAACATAAAGTATAAAGTAAAATATAACTTAAAATATAACATAAAATATAACATAAAATATAACATAAAATAATTGAAGGGAAGAAGAAAAAAATGAAGCAGGATTAAATGGGGTGAGTCGATTTTTTTTTATTTTTATTAATTTTTTTTTGATGTTAGTGCTTTACAGATTTTTTTTTAATTTCTTCAGTAAAGATGATTAAAGGCTAGAAAGAGCCAGTCGAGAATGAACCCGAACGCTTAGCTCCTTTCGCCCCGAACCTCTATAAGGGGCCACGACGCGAAATATTTAAAAGGACAGTCGTGGCTGAGGTAGGGTGGGCAGAGCAGGGCGCTATTAACACCAGAGCGCCCTGACAGATCGCGGAGCCGCGCCATCCAACCGCTTCTTGGTCTTTCACGACCAATTGGGAAAATAATCCCAATTTTTACAATTTCCTTGGATAAGTCGGCGCTTACAATTTTTGTTGTACAGAACTAGGGTTTAATGGCCTGAGTTTTCTCAAGTACCCCCCCCCCCCCCACTGCCGTAGCTAGTCCCGGCCGCCAGCAAGAGCGTCGCACCAGCTGAACTCAGCCACCAATTCGGACTTAGGTGGAATTGGCCCTTCTGTCCCGAACCTTCTTTCTCCTTTCAATTATTTTGACTTTTTCAAGTCAAAATAATTCTTCCAAGGCCTTAAACACAACAACCATTTTGATTATATTGCCGGTAAGGCCACCTCTGTCTGGGGCTTTGTGCGAAGATGGTGCAAGGACTTTAACGATCCGCATATTACAACAATGTACTGCTGTACTGCACTTTAGTCCGTTCCATTTTGGAATATGCCTGCCCGGTATGGGCTCCACCCTATGAAGTTCACATAAATAGAATTGAGTCGGTTCAGAGAAGATTCTTGCGATTCGCACTTAAAGGTCTTCCTCGGCAAGATCCACTGCATCTGTCTCCATACCATGAGCGTCTTAAGCTCCTGCTGATTGAGTCGTTGATTGATGGACGAGATGTCCTTAGAACTTTTTTGTTTTCAAGGTAATTTCTGGTGATATTAACTCGCCATTATTGCTGGAAGCCATTACTTTCAAAGTTCCAATTCGATCCTTGAGAGACAATGTGTTGCTGGATATTCCATACCATCAGACAAATTACAGCCAACATGAATCAATCACATCTCTTTCACGCATTTTTAACTATAGTTAATAACAATCAAATTGACTTTAATATTTCTGTTCAACAATGAAAATCGGCTGTATCTAAGAAGTTTTGTATTGTAATTTTTTGTGTATACTTATTTTTCATTTTTTTCTTATAATTTTATATTTAATTTTATTTTATTGTTATTATGAGTAATCAGTTTTTTTGATGAACATTAATAAATAAATATATATTAAATTAATAAATTAAGTAAATACTACTCGGCGCAACTTTATTATTTTTTCCGTAGAAGTTCGGAATGCGTTCAGTTCTGAGATGCGGTGAAGATTACTTTGTGACTGCGAACCTAACCAAAACTTCGGGCAGCGGTTAGAATAAATTTTAAATTTTAATCGTTATCCTTGAAAACAATTTTAAGGGTAATTTGTAATCGTATTTTTTTCCCCCTTTTAAGCCTCAGTTACAATGGTTCCGATCCGATCCGATCCGGAAAACGGAGAGTGTTGAGTTTCTCCATCCGACACACATTTAAAGGGAAATTCGGAAAGCCTAGTCACAATCATTCCGGTAATTAGCCGAGACACAAAACGGATAGGTAAAGTTGACCAACTTTCAACTTTTATCCGTTCCGACGGCAAGAGGTGAATTATTCAATTTCTCACCACCTCCTTCGCCATACTAAAAATCACAATTACACCTCGATAATGTCACTTTGATGGATGTCGGAACGGAATCATTGTGACTAGAAAATTGTCTCATCCGAAGTTGCCGGATCGGATCGGATCCATTGTAACTGAGGCATTAAAATAAAATTTTTTTCCCCTTTGAAAATAAGCCATATTTAATTTACCTAGGATAAAAATTACCAGAGATATGCATTTTCAAAAAGGAATCGAACTCAATTTTTGCGAAAACTTTAACAAACTATAACTAACAAAAAAAAATTATAAAGAATAACATTGACTTTTAATTATTTTTTTCACTAGTTCTTCAAGTTTAAAAATTTTCAAGAGAATCAGAAATGGTAAGGTCACAACTTTGTTAACTCTGGTAGGAACAAACTGCTAATTTTTGACTCAGACCCCTTTCATAATTAACAATAAATGAATTTCACATAATGTTCAAAAAACAAGTACTATCTAACGGATCATTTTGGACAATATCGTCAAAATTGCTTTGGATTTATTTAGTTTAAAATAATGCAATGCGAAATAACTGATAATCTCATTTTACTGTATTATTTATAATACAGTATTGTTATCGATTTATAAAAAAAAAAAAATTTGCTGCCCTCAAAAATTTTTTTTCCACGTTTCATGACTAGTAGACGCGAAAAAAGCAATAAAAATTTTCACTCCGTCTGTAAGCCGTACTCCGTACGCCGTACGCCGTACGTCGACCGCCCCAAAATCTTTGAAGGCTCGCAGCACTCAAACCAGTGGAGCTATTAAATTAAAATTTTTTCTAAGAATAGACTTGGTAGACCCCTTGAATTGACATTATTTTCAGGGGACGAAAAATTTAGGTTTCTAGATCTCAGGAACCGCTTGTGTTAGGAGGCTGAAACTTAGAATTTCTATAGAGCTTTGATAATGGACCCATTTGCAAAAAAAAAACAGATATGGGTGAAGGGGTGTGGGAGTGGAGGGGGAAATAATGCGTCCGAAACGAAAAAATGCCGAGATCGACCAATTCTAAAATCCATCTCTCCTAAACCATTAATAGCAAGCAATTAAAACTTAACAAATATCTGTAGTTATACTAGGAGAGTAGATTGAAACAAAATTTTTGGGTAGGGGTAGTGGCGTACGGGGGTGGGGGGTGAAAAACTTTAGATTACGATATCTCACAAACCAATGGTACCAGAAAAACAAAATTTGGTTTGAGTATAAAGCTTGATAAATAAAGATTGCTCAAAGTAAAATATTTTAAAGGGGTGGAGGAGCACGGAAGTGGGAGGGATTAGAATTTTTCAAAAACAACACGATTCACATCTCAATAACAGTGTAAGATGGATGTTTCAAATTTTTTCCAGAAGTATGCCTAATAAAACCCTAGTGGGGAGAAAAAGTTTGGGGGTGTGGGTGTCGAGGGTGATGGTGGGGAAGGGTGGGAAAGAAAAAGTTCCGATGCTTATATCTTAAGAATCTATAGTGATAGGAAGCTGAAACTTGGTATTTAGATAAAGCTATAGTAGTGGCATGGTGAAAAAATACATTTTGTTTTAGGGGTAGTATGGTACGGTGGTGGGGTGTTTTCCCTAACTTCAGAACGGCTTATGCTAGGAAGTTGAAACTCGGTACGTATATGTAAATTAACTAGAAAAGTAATTCTGATAAAAAAAATTCAAATATTCATTGGCGTTCAGAAGAGGGGGCAAAAAAAAAATATCGGTTAATATAAAATGCATATATTTTCTCGATTTTCGTCATATCTACTAGGTCTTTCGAAATATTGAATTCGTTTTTATTCTACGGACTCTTCATGTGAATACCTAGAATGTGTTTTCAAGATTTTTTGAAATTCAACCCCTAAGAGGGTGTAAACTGGTTGTATACTTTTTCATGAATTCCACCATGTTTCTGAGGTCTGATCAGATATCGAATATCTTTTCACTTCCCCAGGCTTGTTCAATAATCACCTATTTTTAATTTTTGTTTTTTTCAACCTCTAGACCGCATCCCGGAATATGACCCAATTATTTAATTCATATGTTACACCCTTTTCTAACCGCTTCCCGAACTTTTTGTTAGGTTTTCAGTCACATAGTAACATACACCGCATCCCCGAATTGAACGTGTTCTGAACTTCTGCCGGAAAAATAATACAGTTGCGCCCAGACTGTTGTCAGATTTTTTTTTTTAAATTTTGACTTAGACCACTTTCATAATTATGGGCACATAGTATATATTATTATTATTATATTCGATTTTTTTTATCTAAATTACTATTCTAGTTGATTCACATATACACAACACACCGAGATTAAACTTCTAGCATAAGTCGTTCTAAAGTTAGGAAAAACAACCCCCGTATCATACTTCTAACTATATTTCCAGCATGCCATTACTATAGCTCTATCTATCTAGGTTCTTCAGATATAAAGATTGGGACTTTTTCTATTTCACCCTTCCTCACCGTCACCCTCTTCACGCACACCGCCAATTTTTTTCCCTACTAGGGTTCTATGGTGCCTTCTTCTGGTAAAAAACTTTAGCATCTATCTTATACTGTTCTTGAGATGTGAAACATGATTTTTTTTTCAAAATTCTTATCCCCTCCACTTCTATGCTCCCCTGCCCTCTCAAAAAATTTTATTTTCAGCATTCTTCATTTGTCAAGCTTTACACACAAACCGAATTTTAGTGCAATTGGTTTCATCTCGATTACTTCTGGATAACACGTGCCTAGTATTGTCCATACGTAATCGAGATGAAACTTAAAATTTATTCTTTTCAACCAACCGGGGGTGAGGCGCGAAGAAAATTCGAAAATTTGAAAAATAAGAATGCTGGTGTGCATCCTAGCTGCAGCGGCAGTGACAATATATAGCTCAGAAATCGGAAGTCACGAAACCCGCGCTTGGAGGATGGATTGGTTAAGGCTTCGTGAAAATGTACACAATCATATACAGTGGCTCACAGCTTATTTGATACAGTGACTATTTATAAATGCAAATCACTGTAACTTTGAAATTAGGTACCTTGTCCAAAAAATTTAAACGTAGATGACGAGATGCATGTCCAATGAATACTATGCAAACAAAAATTTTTTCAGAAATATTCCTCCTTCTCACGCAAAAGAGAAATACCACTGCCGCAGTAGAATCGCAGCTCACAGCTAATTTGATACAGACACTTCAATGCGAATAAACTTCTATTTGTCACGCCGTTAACCTGTGTTTTTTTATTTCTTGAATTATTGATTATGTTTAGGCATTGGTTTAGGTAATTTTTAGCAAGATCTTGCAAGCTGAAGTGCCAAAATTCAGTAGTTATTGTAAAATGGGTCGTCGTACCACAATTGAACAGCGCGAATGGGTATTAAACCACTTTAAAAAAGGATACAGTGTTTGGAAAATTGCTGAAAGTGTAAATTTGAGTGCCTCTAAAGTGCAGCAATTAATTGAACGCTTCCTACACGAAAATCGGGTAGAAAATAAGGGTAGAAATTCGCCAAACAAAATTTTTACCGTATCGGACGAACGATATATTGTAAGAAAAGTGAAAGCAAACCCGAAGATTTCCGCTCCAAAATTGGCTACTGAGGTTCATCGTGAGTTAGGGAAAGCATGTAGTGCTGAGATCGTCCGACGAGTCTTTCGGAACCATGATTTCAACTGGCGAGTAGCTCGTAAGAAGCCATTAACCTCCAAAAAAAATACAATAAGCCGATTTACTTTTGCCAAATAGCGCAAGGCAAACACTGAGCTAAATAAGGAGAACCTGAAAGCTGCTGTGAAGCATGGTAGTAGCAATGTGATGATTTGGGCCTGCATGTCCGCAGCCGGAGTCGGAAATTTAGAGTTTATTGAGGAATCAATGAACAAAACAAAGTATCTCAATATACTCAAAAACAATTTGCTGCAAAGTGCTGAAAAACTGGGTGATCGCAACCAATATCGGTTCTACCAAGACAACGAACCAAAGAACAAGTCGGGAATTATGTAGCCCTGGCTAATTTGGAACTGCCTCATTCGATGTCTCCGCCGGCATATAGTCACCAGATATGACCGTCATTGAGAATCTATGGGCTTTGTTGGATAACAACATTAGAAAACACAAGATTTCTATCAAACAAGACCTGAAGAAAGCACTGCTAGAGGAATGGCAAAAAATTACTCATGACATCACACAAAAACTCATTGACTCAATGTCATATAGGCTCCAGGCTCTGCTTAAGGCTAAGGGCTATCATACGACGTATTGGAATCAACTGGAAACCTTGTAATTCACAACAATTTTAATGTTTAATGAAACTGTATCAAATAAGCTGTGACATGAAATTTGTTATTACTTTTGGTTTTTTTGTTTTTTAAGATGTAAAACACCAATTTCGTAACAAAAATAAACTTGTTTAATAAACAACAAACATTGTTCTTCAAAATGGCATTAATATTTTTTTGATATTGTTATTACGTTCTGAGTCATTGCAACTGAAATTTTTAAAGAAGCACTGTATCAAATAAGCTGTGAGCCACTGTACATAATACCCCCTCAGAGGTTGGAAATTAAAAAAATAGGTAAAACGTTTCTATGCACTTATACATACAAAGAGCCAGCAGAACGTGGAACTATAATTAATTTGATAACTAGAAATATCTAATGCCCGATTTCACAGTGGTAGCTTAAGCTAAGATTTAGTCAAGCTAGAATAGGTAGCTTTAGCTATGGATTCGTTGCGACTGATTTCACATTTTTTTGTATCATCCGGCTTAGCTAAACTTCGTTTAGTGCATAGAAGCATTTCATTTCGTATATTACATATTTTTGTATTTTGTATATTACGATAATACATATGTTGTGGAGTAGCTACGCTGCTATGTTTTCTTAATTATACAGACTTGAATACAATAAAAATCACAAGTTTGACAGTTCGTAGGCTTATTCTATAAACGGAGCTTAAGTTCGAAAAATTGATGGCTAAGCTAAGCTAGCTCTTGACTTAGCTTAAGACTTAAGCCATTACTCTCAAAATCGAAGATGTTCCTAAACCCAAGCTTAAGCTCCACTCAGAGCTTAAGCTACCACAGTGAAATCGGGTATAAGAGATATAACGAAATTTGTGAAAATGTAAAAAAAAACTCCGTTTCAAGGACATTTGGTTAATCTACCTTTTTTACGACCGTTGTAATAACATGGGGTGTCTGTCACAATTTAATGGAATTGCACAAGTAGAAGGATATATTTTAAGTGTTGGAGCCAGGTGTAGTCCAGTGGTAGTGTACTAGGTCTTGAAAACATTGCTACCGGGGTTCAATTCTCACTCAAGGCATATTTATATGAATTTTACTTTATTATTTTAATAATTAAGTATTGTGATTGATGTTTTAAAAAAAAAAAATTCCTACCCTCAAAATTTTTATTTTCACGTTTCCTAACTAGTATACGCGAAAAAAGCAATAAAAATTTTCAGTCCGTCTGTCCGCCGTACGCCGTACGCCAGATCGTTTGGAGGCTCGTAGCTGCCAAACGCTTTGAGATATTAAATTGAAATTTTTTTAACGAATAGACGGGGTAGGCGCCTTGAAGTCACCAAATTTTTGGGGGTGGTGGTGAGAGGGGGAAGGAGGGGGAAGTGTTTTAGACCGAAAATTTTGGTTTCCAGATCTCAGTAACCCCTTATGTTAGGAAGCTGAAACTTGGAATTTCTATAAAGCTCTGATAGTAGACCCATTTGCAGAAAAATTGTCAATATTGATCAAGGGGTGTGGGAGTGGGGGGAAATGTAATGCGTCCGAAACCCAAAAATGGTGAGATAGACACATTCAAAAATCCATATTCCGTTAACCGTTAATGACACACCATTCAAACTTAAAACATATTTGTAGTTATACTAGGAGAACAGAATCAAGAAAAATTCTGGGTGGGCGAAGTTGTGTATGGGGGTGGGGGTGAAAAACTTAAGATTACGATATCTCATGAACCAATTGCTCTAGAAAAATAAAATTTGGTTTGGGTGTAAAGGTTGACAAAAAAAGATTGATCAAAGTAAAATTTTTTAAGTGGGAGGTGGAGCATAGAAGTGGAGGGGATGAGAATTTTTCAAATCAAACACATTTCATATCTCAAGAACAGTTTAAGATAGATGCTTAGAATTTTTACCAGAAGTAGCGCTAATTAAACCTTAGTAGGGAAAAAAGTTTTGGGGTTGAGAGTGAAGAGGAAGAGGGTGAAAAGGAAAAAGTTCCGATGCTTATAGTTATAGTAGCGGAATGTTTGAAAAATAAAATTTTTTTTAGGGGTAGTATGCTACGGGGGTAGGGGGTGTTTTTCCTAACTATTAAACGGTTCATGCTAGAAAGTTGAAACTCGGTGTGTATATGTAAATCAACTAGAAAAGTAATTCTGATAAAAAAAATTTGAATATTCATTGGCGTTTAGAAAGCGGGGCAAAAAAAATTATTTGTAAATATAATAAATATAAAATGCATATATTTTCACGATTTTCGTCATATCTACTAGGTCTTTCCAAATATTGAATTCATTTTTATTCTACGGATTCTTCGTATGAATACCTAGAAAGTGTTTTCAAGGTTTTTTGAAATTCGACCCCTAAGGGTAGTGTGGTACAAGTGGGGGTGTTTTTCCTATATATGGAACGGCTTAAGGTACAATGTTGAAACTCGGTGTGTATATGTAAATCAACTAGAAAAGTAATAGTGATAAAAAAAATTTGAATATTCATTGGAGTTTAGAAAGGGGGGCAAAAAAAATTATTTGTAAATATAATAGATATAAAATTCATATATTTTCACGGTTTTCGTCATATCTACTAGGTCTTTCCAAATATTGAATTCATTTTTATTCTACGGATTCTTCGTATGAATACCTAGAATGTTATTTCACGGTTTTTTGAAATTCGACCCCTAAGGGTAGTGTGGTACAAGTGAAGGTGTTTTTCCTATATATGGAACGGCTTAAGCTACAATGTTGAAACTCGGTGTGTATATGTAAATCAACTAGAAAGGTAATTGTGATAAAAAAAAATTTGAATATTCATTGGCGTTTAGAAGGGGGGGGGCAAAAAAAAATATTTGTATATATAATAAATATAAAATGCAAATATTTTCACGATTTTCGTCATATCTACTAGGTCTTTCCAAATATTGAATTCATTTTTATTCTACGGATTCTTCGTATGAATACCTAGAAAGTGTTTTCAAGGTTTTTTGAAATTCGACCCCTAAGGGTAGTGTGGTACAAGTGGGGGTATTTTTCCTATATATGGAACGGCTTAAGCTACAATGTTGAAACTCGGTGTGTATATGTAAATCAACTAGAAAAGTAATAGTGATAAAAAAAAATTTGAATATTCATTGGCGTTCAGAAGGGCAGGGCAAAAAAAAATATTTTGAAATATAATATATATAAAATGCATATATTTTCACGATTTTCGTCATATCTACTAGGTCTTTCCAAATATTGAATTCATTTTTATTCTACGGATTCTTCGTATGAATACCTAGAAAGTGTTTTCAAGGTTTTTTGAAATTCGACCCCTAAGGGTAGTGGGGTACAAGTGGTAGGTGTTTTTCCTATATATAGAACGGCTTAATACAATGTTGAAACTCGGTGTGTATATCTAAATCAACTAAAAAAATTATTTTGAATAAAAAAAACGAATATCTATTGGCGTTCAGAAGGGGGGCAAAAAAAATTATCTGTGAAAATAGAATGCACATTTTCCCACGATTTTCGACATATCTACTACCTCGTCCCAAATAATGAATTTAATTTTATTCTATGCATTCTCCATATGAATACCAAGACAGTGTTTTCAAGATTTTCTGAAAATTGACCCCTAAGGGGGTGTAAAGTGATTGTGTACTTTTTCATAAACTATTCCATATCTCTCAGATCCAATCAGATTTTCACTTCCATGATCTTGTTCTTTTTGATAGGTTTTCAGTCACATAGTAGCCTACACCGCATTTCAGAATTGAACGCGTTCCTTACTTCTGCCGGAAAAATAATAAAGTTACGCCCAGATTGTAGGCAGATTTTTTCAGTTGTTATTGGCTTCAAAATGTTAATATAAATCGTGAACAGTGCGGAATCTTTAATAGGGTCACTTGCAAAGGATTTAAACCTGAGCAAATGAGTTCTGTTGACATTCTAATCAGCTTCACAAATACCATCAGAGCTGCCAGATAGTAGTTGATTTGCTATAGCAAAACCACCGTAAACTACAAACCTGCAACTAGGGGATCTCGCACGCACACTTCGAAAGCAAAGGAGGCCGATGGTCGAGAAGTGAAATGTCATTTTTGCTTTGATTGCTGGCTATTTCAAAGAGTTAGTAAATAGTTTTTGTGTTAATTGAAGTAAATATTTAAAAAATAATTACGGACTTGAGGCAAGGTGATAAAAAAGAAAACATTTAATTGTTTTGTATAATAAATATTTTTATTTATGTAGCTTCTCGGACTTATAAAATTCGTGCAAAATCACAGATCAATGTTGTTAAGATTCTTCATCGAAGCAAGAAACTAAAACAATGGTAATTCAAAGCAATAACAAAAAATAACATAAATAAATAAATGATGTAAAATTCACTTCGTAATAACATAAATAATACTATAAATAAAATATCACATAGGTAATTCAAATTGTAAAATAAAAATAAACTTCAATATAAAACAAAAAGATTGCCATCAGTTATTTGAAATTTAAATATTTTCGTGTCGAATGAGGTATTTCACTACGAATGTTGTTATTTACAGATTTGACATAATTATTTAATAAAATATTGGCAAGAGGATTACAAATTTGTTCATATACAGAAATGCTATGTACTGCACAGAAACAGTCACCATAGAAATTTACTACTTGAAACGTATCAGACTTAATGCTTTCAATAGTTAGGTGACAAATAATTTTATGTTGATTTTTTTGCTGAAAAAAAATTATTTTGAAATTGTTATCCCGTAAAATTTCTTGGAATATAGCGGACATATGGAAAAATATTACTTTCACATTATCTGTTGGAACGGATAAGCCTCCTCTCTGCATGTATTCAAAATATTCGTTATCGGTTTCTGTTCTTTTTTCTTTTTTAATAAGGGAAATACATAATACACAATTTAACTTTTTTGATACTACGTGAGAGGCATAACCTGCAGCATAAAGATTGGCTGACAGATCAACAACAGCATTTGCTAAATAGTCTGATTTAAAAATTGAATAAAAACTAGTGAAATCATTTATATGAGATGAATCTAATTTTTTGAGGTCTTTGAAATCCTCAAAGTGGTGCTTGAAAATGTTATGAATACGGATGTTTTTTTCAGAGTCTACAAGCTGCGAATAAGATATTCGGTAGTTACAACCTAAAAGTGAGCGATAAAGTCTAAATCTATGTTCCAAGTCGTCGGTTTGCAGTTTTCCGGGAAGAACATATGAAATGTGTAATTCTTCAATAGAATATTTAATAAAGCACACTAAAGATAGTGTGCTAAAGTACACTGCTTGTGGGTATCTTTGGTTAAAGTGCCATTATTGTTTGGTAATGTATCCCATACTGTTAACCATTGGAGAAATTTATTGAAAAAAATTAGTCTTTCATCTGATAAAGATGAAAAAGGATAGCATCGATCATCAATCTTATGTTCGCCCTTAAAAGGAAATTTAGTATTAACTATTTTCCACCACTTCGTTATAACCTCCATAAACTCCGCAGTTTGAATAGTTTCAGAATTGTTTTTCAAAGCCGAAATAGTGGTGTCGTGAAATACATTATCACCAAGAATTACACTTTGACGTTCTAGATTGTTGGGATTTACTTTTATAATTTAATTTGAAAGCTTCTTTAACGAGTAAATTTAGTTCCGTTTGGTATTGAGATATGACATGATTAAAGGACGCGTGTCGAATTTCATTCGTTTCAAAGTGGGGGTAAACAAACGTCCGATTTAAATTCTTGAGCCACAACCAATTATTTCTAATATTTTTAAAAATATGAACAAAGTCATAAAAAAGGAAAATTTTCATATTATGATGTAACGGATTTTGCATAAAGCATTCGGAGTTGGGCGAAAAAAGTTTGAAAGCATTTTGGTTCACGCGAGTATTATCTGTGATAATAGCTACAACAATAAAACCTAAACTTTAAACTAAATCTATAACCGCCTTAGTCATTTGAAATAGTTCATCTCCCGTAGAGTGAATTACTGGAACTATTCTGACTTTTTCTTTAAAAGATCCAAAAGAGGACTTGACCATGAAACATTGAGCAGTTCGAGCTGCTTCAATGGAGCTGTTTTCTGCAAAACCTACAACTGTTTTCGATTTGTATTCAAGGGATTTATGGAATATAAGCTTCATCAATTAATATTGCAACATATTTCTCTCGTTCAGAAAGCGTTTTTGAGATGTGTTTCAAATAATTTTCATCGTATTTTTTTTCGTGTGGAGAAATGTGGAGAGAAGACGAAATTTGACGAAGATAGGTTTTGGTTGGCAAAATTAAATAATTGCTTAACTGGTCGTAAGTAGATGCGCGGAATGAGACATTACTATTAGTGAAAACATGATGGTGGACACGTGAAATCTATGACGGCTAGAAATTAAAAGTTTCAACTGATCTAAAATAATATTAAGTTTTTCGCCATGAACAAATTCGTCATTCTCTTGCGTAGCTTTTTCCAACAAATTGATTGATCTACGTATCAAATCTTCTTTACAAAACTGCAAAATATTTTTTTCCGATTGATATCTAGTTAGTATATTATTAAGCTGAGACCATTTCGTTAATTTAGAATTTACAGAAAAGTGGTTTTTTAAAAGTTTTAAATTTACTTCATCATTCGACATGAAAACTTTTACATTTAAGTCGTTGAAAACGATAGTGCGGACTACAAATTCAATACCGCAATCGGCATTACTGTTTTCAACAATATAAAAAACCAGTTTTGTCTCGGATTTCAAAAAATGCCATTCCGATAAAATTAATTTTTTTTTCAAAATAATCAATTAAATTTTGAAAGTTAATTATCTGATCGGCAGCGAAGGCATCACGATGCTGCTGTTCTATCCGCTGAGCATGTTCCTCCCGTCGTTTCTCCGGGTCTTTTCTAGTAGAAAGCTCTTCGGTTAAAAGGTAGACCGGCAAATTAGCAAATTTGGTCGGAACGGCATCTTTCAGTAATCTGAAATGCTTCAACGGCACACCGAGATCTCGGCCGCCGATATGTTGTGTTTTAACAACGGAATTATTATTAAAATGGTTTATACATACGTGAGAATATTTTGTTGGGACCCAATTTGCCCTAGGAATAGCACGAATCCACGCATTCCTTCGTTGGTCATCCTTAGGGAACGAAAATGACTCAATCGTCTTCTCACCTTTTCGACGATGTCCACCGTAGTTGGAAGAGCACCCCGGCACGCAGCACTTCTTCGGAATCTTTTGCGCTATTTCACCACAATATTTACAATAATATTTAACATTAAAAACCAATTTACTAATAACAAATAATGGAAATGTTTTTCTTTGTTTACAACATTGGTATTTTGGCGCGAAAAATGAGCACTCGATTTTTCATTAAATAACAGTGATTCTCTACACTAAACTTATAAAATTGATAGTGAACAATTAGCACACATTTCTTTAAAAAACATTTCCATTTATTTTATTAACAATACAATTTTTAATTGTTTACGTACGTTTAAAATGTTCGTCAAACCGTAACCGCCACAACACTTCACTAGTTGTGCAGCCAACTGATGGCCTCCTTCGCACACTTGCACACAGCCTAGTTGCAGGCTTGTAGTTTACGGTGGTTTTGGCTATAAGCAACTTTGCTGTTCTGGTAGATCGTATCACAGCAAATAGTACTGACAAATTATTATCATTAACACCTTCTAATACACTTTCATTCCCGGCTCGGTTAATTATTTTCCTTCCTATTCCTAAAAACTGATTAAGTTCGGTATCCCCGAACTTGATCACTGCGGCCAAATGGGGTCAGTTTGTTCTTGAAAATTAGCCAAAAACAGCCATCAGCAGTAGGCGCCGTTCTAGGGTGCAGTGGGATCACAACGGACCCATCTAGCGGTCGAGGTATGTGATAGCTATATCTGCCAATAGATACCCACCTTACCTAGCTTAAGTGTTGAAACGACAGGGAAGCGTCTGATGCGTCGATGAACGTTGTTTTTGAACTGATTAAAATTGTACTTATCAGGGAACAGATCGGTTGGCAATGTGTTCCCCAATACTGATGTTCAGGGAATAAGAGACTGAAAAATTGCATTGTTCTCCACAAAAAGAGGCTGAACAGTATACTCGTGTGCACGTGAAGCTTTACGAGTGTTATGGTCCGCGATTAAGAGCGGAGGTATGCGATTTTTTAGTTCCTTACTACATTTAACATTAAACTATCGATAGCAAATACAGATTATTCCGTGATTCTATAGTACCATTAACTAAAATCTGACTTTTTATTGCTATAGTTAACTGGACTTCACTTGTAATTCTGTATACAAATGCCAAATTTTATCTTCTTTATAGAATCGGTTCGGGAGATATTGCCATTCAAAGATTCTTACCCACCAACCCAACATCCAACTCCCGTCTGAAGAGTCTTATGGTGATTTCTTTTCTGCAAAAAAATGTGACCCGTTTCTACCTTCAATTTTTGTTCTAGCAGTTCCGCTGTTCTATTCTCAAATTTTTTTTGACCTGCTAGAAAAAGGGGTTTGAGTCCGTGGCTAAAATTGACCTGAAAACTCACATTTTTTGCCCCGAAAATTTCGGCGGTGCAACTACTTTAACCTCAAATGTGCGTAAGAAACGATGAAAAAAAGAAAAAAATATCCTACGACACAGCGGCAAACGATTTAAAAGCATAAATTAAACTGTCCCACGGGTCATACGGTAATTAGAAATCATACGGAGTGTAGTGTAAATATATTTAAATTTTCATAATAGCTTTTTGACCTGAAAGCGTTCTATTGTAAATTGACCTGTCGGACGGAACTGTCAAAAAAGAGGGCAGAACTGCAATAATTTTGCATCTTTACAGGTCACATTTTTTTTGAGAAAAGAAATCACCATTAGTACTTGTCTAGTCAGATGGTATGTTTTAAGGCAACCACAAAGTTTCAACCTTCTGACATCAACCCTTCAGGAGATTAGAATATTTTAATTCCAGCTATCGTGCGATTTGGAAGAACTCCTACACTGCTCAATCCATATCGAAATTTTTGGAAAATAGATGCACCAGCATAGTTTAATTTCCACATGCGCCTTCATGTGCATTGGCCGAGGCACTTTAGCGCGCATGCGCATGTGGAAAGTGCGCGCATGAAACAGAAATGCACGTACATTTGTCTCGCTGGCACTGTTTGGACGAGTTTCAAAGGGATGCAGTGGCGGTTATATTGATCTTCCAAGGGAGGGGGGGGCATTAAAGTTCAGTAGCTACTGTATATAAAATTCGTGCAGCAGCCCTTTATACAACGTGGATGGAAAATTTGCAAATGGGTCGCTTCGGTTGGTACTGCTTAAAAATATCATTTTCGCATCTAAGTCACAAGATTTTGGCAACCGAGTTTTAGAATAACATAGCTCTGAACGAATTTCTTTAAAATCGTTCAATTTTTCAGCTGATTGTATTATATTAAAAATTTGATCCTGTATTGTAGGATTGTAAGTCTTTAGTAATAGAAAATTGAATAGCAGGAACTAGAAAACTAAAAAATAATATTAATAATAATAATATTTCGCTAAATCGAGTTTGAAATTTTTGAATTTTAATTAGTTATTTTTTGAGACCACCAGAAAAGTAATACATTTATTACTTTATTATTTTAATGATTAAGTATTGTGATTGATTTTTAAATAAAAAATTTGTTACCCTCAAAATTTTTATTTTCACGTTTCATAACTAGTAGACGCGAAAAAAGCAATAAAAATTTTCAGTCCGTCTGTCGTACGCCGTACGGCATCCGCCGTACGCAAGATCGTTTGGAGGCTCGTAGCTGCCAAACGATTTGAGATATTAAATTGAAATTTTTTTAACGAATAGACGGGATAGGTTCCATGAAGTGACCAAATTTTTAGGGGTGGAGGTGTGAGGGGGAAGGAGGGGGAAGTGTTTTAGACCGAAAATTTTGGTTTCTAGATCTCAGTAACCCCTAATGATAGGAAGCTGAAACTTGGAATTTCTAAAGAGCTCTGACAGTAGACCCATTTGCGGAAAAATTGTCAATATTGATCAGTGGGGGGAAATATAATGCGTCCGAAACCCAAAAAAGCCGAGATAGACACCTTTTAAAATCCATATCTCCTACACCGTTAATGGCACACTATTCAAACTTAAAAAATATTTGTAGTTATACTAGGAGAACAGAATCAAGAAAAATTTTGGGTGGGGGAAGTTGTGTATGGGGGGTGAAAAACTTTAGATTACGATATCTCATGAACCAATTGCTCTAGAAAAATAAAATTCGGTTTGGGTATAAAGGTCAACAAATAAAGATTGATCAAAGTAAAATTTTTTAAGTGGGAGGTGGAGCATGTTGTTGTTGTTGTTGTTTTGGGGTGGGGAAGACACACTGAAAGGCGAGTCTTGAGCATCAGGTGGAGCATAGAAGTGGAGGGGATGAGAATTTTTCGAATCAAACACATTTTATATCTCAAGAACAGTTTAAGATAGATGCTTAGAATTTTTACCAGAAGTAGCGCTAATTAAACCCTAGTTGGGAAAAAAGTTTTGGGGTTAAGGGTGTAGAGGGGGAGGGTGGGGGAGGGTGAAAAGGAAAAAGTTCGGATGCTTATATCTTGAGAACCTGTAATGATATAAGCCTTAAACTTGGTATTAGATAGAGCTATAGTAGCGGAATGTTGGAGAAATATAATTTTTTTTAGGGGTAGTATGCTACGGGGGTGGGGGGTGTTTTTCCTAACTATTAAACGGTTCATGCTAGAAAGTTGAAACTCGGTGTGTATATGTAAATCAACTAGAAAAGTAATTGTGATAAAAAAAATTTGAATATTCATTGGCGTTCAGAAAGGGGGCAAAAAAAATTATTTGTATATATAATAAATATAAAATGCATATATTTTCACGATTTTCATCATATCTACTAGGTCTTTCCAAATATTGAGCTAATTTTATTCTACGGATTCTTCGTATGAATACCTAGAAAGTGTTTTCAAGGTTTTTTGAAATTCGACCCCAAACGGTAGTGTGGTACAAGTGGGGGTGTTTTTCCTATATATAGAACGGCTTAAGCTACAGTATTAAAACTCGGTGTGTATATGTAAATCAACTAGAAAAACAATTTAGATTAAAAAAAATTCAGATATGTATTGGAAAAAAAATTATCTGTGAAAATAGAATGCATATTTTTCCACGATTTTCGTCATATATACTAGCTCGTCCCTAATATTGAGTTAAATTTTATTCTACGGATTTTTCGAATGAATACCTAGAAAGTGTTTTCAAGGTTTTTTGAAATTCGACCCCTAAGGGTAGTATGGTACAAGTGGGGGGTGTTTTTCCTATATATAGAATGGCTTAAGTTACAATGGTGTGTATATCTAAATCAACTAGAAAAATAATTTTTAATAAAAAAAAAACGAATATCTATTGGCGTTCAGAAGGGGGGCAAAAAAAATATCTGTGAAAATAGAATGCATATTTTCCCACGATTTTTGACATATCTACTATCTCCTCCCAAATATTGAATTTAGTTTTATTCTATGTATTCTCCATAATTGACCCCTAAGGGGTTGTAAAGTGATTGTGTACTTTTTCATAAACTATTCCATATCTCTTAGATCCAATCAGATTTTCACTTCCACGATCTTGTTCTTTTTAATAGGTTTTCAGTCACATAGTAGCCTCCACCGCATTTCAGAATTGAACGCGTTCCTAACTTTTACCGGAAAAATAATAAAGTTACGCCCAGATTGTTGGCAGATTTTTTTTTATTAGCTCTACTATCATACATATTTGGTAAAACTGAATATTGAGCATAATGATCGGAGCACTACATCTCATAATGATTTATTAGGTATATGAACATATTCACAGTCTCTTTACTGAGTCGATATACGAGGGGCGTATATCAAAAAAAGTATGATGGTTGTAAAGTTCAGTCTTTTGTAAGAGTGCTGTCAAAGTTTTAGCCATTTTGGATGCTTAGTTTTGTTTTGGTGGTTGATTGATTACGACGTGTTTAGTGTTTTTTAAAAATGGGAAAAAAAGAATTTCGTTCAGTGATAAAACATTTTTATTTGGCAAGGAAGAAAGCGACCGAAATTCATCAGATTTTGCAAGAAGTTCATGGCACATCTACTCCTTCGTTACCAACTATCAGTTTCAGGGTAAACGAATTTAAACGTGACCGTACTAGCATCGATGACGAACCCCGCCCTGGACGTCCAAAAACGGTCACAAACCAAGAAATGATCAATAAGGTACATGATATCGTATTAGCCGATTGACGACTGAAGGTGGTCGAGATAGCAGAGGCTGTGGGCATCTCAGCCAACAGCGTCTGGACAATCCTACATGAGCATTTGGGTATGTCAAAGCTATCGGCGAGATGGGTGCCGCGTTTGCTGGCTCCGGACCAAACGCGAAATCGTGCCGTTACTTCAAAAATTATTGAATTACGCTTCGAGTTGCTTCCGCATCCACCTTATTCTCCAGACCTGGCCCCCTGCGACTTTCTCTAGTTTCCGAATTTGAAAAAATCATTGGCAGGAAAAAGATATGGGTCCTCGCAAGGGTTAAAGAAGCTGGAGCATCGTTGGGAAAAGTGTATTGAGTTACAATGAGACTATGTTGAAAAATAAATAAAAACTTTTCCAAAAATCAAGTGTTTTCTTGCCGAGTTAATTTACATTTCGAACGCCCCTCGTATAGTTTAGATGACTACCACCATAACCTCACCCAACCTACTCCTAATTTAAAAATTTTAAAAAGACGGAAGTTTCTAAAACTTTTTTAAATTATTACTACTTCATAAGCAGTATTTTATACCTGAATAATGCGATTTCATTTTAATGATAAAGTTACTAATTTATTTTGTAAGAGCAAACTTTAGGAAAGGAGGAAATTTAAACTGAATAAACAAGAGTCGAAAGTTTGCATTATCATGCAATTTGAAATTTTGTAATATTTTATACAGGTAGTTGTGGTGACTATTAGCTGTAGCTGTTTAGTGACTATTATTTGTTTTGGAAATTTTTTCCCAAGCGAGTTTTTCCACAGTACCTTTTATTATGGTTCTTATTAGTGTAAAAAATATATGTTTTAAGTTTCACCCCGATCAGACAAAATAAAAATTAAAATTTGAGATTCCGAAAAATGGGTCCTGATGTATTGACAAAACGGCCAAATAATGTTAATCTGGGGATGATTGTAATTTTAAATACTCGTATATGGGTTATGTACCATCGGAAATACCATCTAATGGTAGTAATGAAAAAGCGAAATTTTCATATTCAATCGGTTTCGACAGTATTTTGATAATGGTTAATAATACGAAGCTAGTATCCTGAACAAAAAAATCTGTTATCTCATTATGAATATTATGTTATATATAGAAAAAGAGAACGGTTCAGAAAGTCCTTCACTAACACGACATAAGAGCTATTATGGATTAGTTATTAAATGTTAAAAATCATCATGTTCGACTTCACTGAAGGACTTTTTTCTGTTTCTCATAACATTCAGCATCTACTGATGTCACTAGCTTACAAAGTTACGCTCAAAAATTTATTTTTTATTTTAATTAATTTTTTTTTAATTGATTGATTAGCTTTAATTGGGACTTGGACCTCACCTTTTTACCTGAGTAGATTTCAAATTATTCCAAATATGGGAAAATTATTAGAACACATAATGAAAATTGTACCAAATTTATAAATTTAAATACCAAATTTTTCAAAATTAGTTTAAAACAGTACCTAAAAACTAAATCTTAAGCATATGTATGTAACCCAAAGATTGATTATATATTTATATTCGAAATTTGATTACCTTCCGATTGAAATATTTGTAATTAGTACAGTCTTCTTTTCAATTAGGAGACAAAAGACAAAAGAAAAAAGAAGATTTCAAAAAGGCATAAGAGGAAATTAGATTTCATTTCATTATACTTTATTAAGTGTATGTATCTATTAATCTAATAGTTTCATTAAATTTTTCTTTAAGGCTGATGTGATAGAGTAATCTTGGGTGACAAATCTGTTAGGGGGGAAGCATGGTCCCTATGGCCCCCCGTATGACCACCACCACTGTTATAAAGTGTACCTATCTAATAGTCTCCTAAAATTTTCTTTCAAAGCAATGATTAATCAAGCTTTTTTGAAAAATTTGTTAGAAAAGGGGGGGGCGGGGCATGGCCCCCATGGCCCCCCTATGACTGCCACTGAAGGGATGTGCTTACAGCACGAATGTGCCATTTCCACATGCACCTTCATGTGCATTGCATGAAGAGACAACCCCCAAAGGAAAAAGGCTTCTGAAGAATGCATTTCGAAAACATTCCTATTCAATGGATGAAAGAATTACCATACTTTTCATACTAATTTTTTCTGTGAAGTTGAAGGAATGATTCTCAATACATTTTTCAGAATGTGAAAAAGACATGTTGCAATAATCTTGCATAAAATACAATATTACATACAGCACATTATACATTACTTATATTCCCGCTGGGACTGAGCTGAACACTTGGTAGCCAATCACCACTGTAAAAACCATTCGCATTGAACATTTGCTTCGATGGCGGTTTTTGACGCACATCAAAGGGATGTGCTTGTAGCATGTGCGTACCGTTTCCACACGGTTGCCTAGACATTCGCACTCAAGACACATGCACAAGGCACATGAAGGCGCATGTTGAAATGCGGCATAATATAGGGTCCAACTTTCAGCCTTCTAGCGTAAACGGTTCTTGAAATCTAAAAACCGATATGTTTCACTCCTCGCTCCCCTCACACCCCCACCCCACAAAAGATACCACTCGTAGGGGTTCTTCCAAATTACAAACAAAAAAAATTCAACTTAATACTCCAACGCGGTTGTGAGATATGAGCTACACATATTCAAACGATTTTACGTGCGGCGGAAGAATCCTGTTTAGGAATTACTTGTCCAAAAATTTGAAAATACTAAATAGCAGTATAATACTTTATTTTGACATTTTCAGCCGATCACAAAAATAATAGCAAGAGAAAACTCCCAATTAAACAATTTTCGTTTGAACAAGTTGGCCAATGTGTTAGTTTGTAGAGAAAAGACACGGTAAGATTAATGTCAATGCATTGATGTTATATCCAAAATATTTGTCAATTCGTCCAAACGCATTGTCAGGGTGATCAAAATTGTCAATGCGTTGACACAAAAACCGGTGTCACGTAACTTGTGACGTAATTTTGACGTCAATGCATTCACGGGTTTGAGTGTTTCGAGCGTAAAAGGTTTCATTAACTATATTTTAATAGTACCATGAGCAAATGGATTACAATAGAGTAACTTCGGGTAATATGGTATATGCGGGTAAAGTGGTATAGTGGGATATTTCCATTATTCATGATGTTATGATAGAACTGTTCTTGTGATCAGGAGTGTTGTTAACATATTATACCTTGACATGTTCCAGCAGGGTCATTAGTTAAGCTGTTTTTTAGCAGATGGATAAAGAAGCTCGAACAGTGATTTTATTTTTTTTTTCTTGATTAATAAACTGTAAATTTAAAGACGAAAAACGACGGTAAAAAAAATTATTTATTTTACCATATATGCATAGTGACTTGTGTTGTTACATATTTACTGGGGTTAGATTTCTGATTTTTTATCATTTCAATTTCTTACGGTAGAATTAATGTTACAACTTGCCGTCGGATATTATGGTTTACCATGCGGCGGTTATTGTGGTATACTTTCTCTTATGCTTTCGCCATACATTAATTTAAATTATGTAATTGATATTGTTAGGATACTTAGTAAATTAAAATTCCTTAATTATAAATTTAAATTTAATTACTTTAAACGTTGCAATAACGGAAACGTAAATTGATGGATTAAGAAGTTGACAAAGTTATTCATTTAAATCGATGAATTTTTGAGTTGACATTGTTATTAATTTAAATTGATGAATTAATTGAGTTGTCATTATTATTCATTAAAACTAATGAATTGCATAAATTGATATTTTAATTTAAGAAGATAATTTTATAACTATTATTTCTAAATTAGAAATAATTCTGATCATCTTATTTTAAGGTAAAAAACCTTTTTATCCGAAAGTATTATTCAGACTGTCGAATTTTTTTATTATTTTTCTTTTCGAATTTGCGGTTATTTGATCATTAAAGTTTATTATTTTTATCAAGTACAAAGTCCCCGCTTTCTTTGATTTAAAAGTAGTGCCGCGACGTGCACTAAAATATCATGAATTTGGTGCTACTACGTCTAATATTTACTAATATAATTAAATACAAAATGTAGGCAATATATGTATATGTATTATTTGAAATAGGTTTCGGTTAATATACTACAATATACCACATTACCCGCCAAGTTTTCTAAATGCAATTATAGGCATAGTGACATATTTTTCAAAATAAATTCTCAATGAATTTGGAAAATAGTCTAAATTAAATGGAAAGTGACAACAAAGTAATTAATAAGTATTTGTGGCTAATAATAGTTGATTTTTTCATGAAACTTTACAAGCCTGCCTCTCCATCTTCCCTCTACAATCCATTCTACTGCCTTAAGGACCGCATTTACTTCAGCTTGAAATACCGAAGATTATTTTCCTAGTGCGAAAGAGTGCCTGAGATCTTCGGTCTACAGGTACATTCCAGTTCCCGACCCGTCTTCAGTCATAGAGCCGTCCATGTAGAATATATCGAAAATATAAGTGAGTCTGCTAAGCAGTGTGGACTGTTTTTTCTACTCCTCCCTACTCGGGATCTCTACCTGATATTTCATATTGAGCATACAGGTAGAAGTCATAGAATCCGAAGACATATTGAAAATGGAGTTCCCAGACAACCTTCTGGCCATTACTCCAAAACCCGTGCAGTGTACTTTCCTCCATAGACCTAAACTCATTAGGCTGTGTGTAGCTCTCATTGTTTCTGACTGAACAACAATGTTACAATGTTTCACCTATAACACCGATGCAGACTGTTCTATGTAGTTTGGCGAGACTGGCTCTAACGTATGCATACTCGGACTTAGTCCACGAAACCACTGATGCATAGATTAGGATAGGTCTTTTAATGGGACAATATACCATTGAAGGCCTTGGAACTCATGTTCTTCCAAAAGCACTCCGGCACTGCCAGAATGTTACTAGTGCACGGTTTCCCGTTGTATCTACACGTTCCTTCCAGAGAAGCTTTCTATCTAGGATAATTCCAAGATACTTAGCTTTCTCCGAGAGCTGAATAGTTTAACGCTTTGGTAGCGTTTTTTCAGTTTTTTTATCCTAGAAAACAAAACTAGCGCGGTTTTGCTAGGACTCACAGAAATTCCGTGTCTTTCGCACCAGTCATCTATAACCCATAGGACTCTCTGCCTTTTATTTTCCCTGAGCGATAGCCCGACAGCCAGTGCAGACACATTATCAGCGTAAGCTTGTGCTTGAATAATCAGATCCTGAAGTTCGAGAAGCGGAGAGTCATCGGGCATACTTCACAACAATGGTGAAAGGACTCCGCCTTGAGCACTGCCCTTTTTGACATTGATCGCTTTTGAACACCTGATTTTCTGGAAAATGGGTCTCAAAGAGGGTTTTTAGAGGGTTCAAGTTTTAGCAGTGAGTCAAGCCTAGATGTATTTTCCTTCTGAAAAACTTTCTGCAATCTATCTGTTCCCTTGGATCCTTCCAAAGTCTCGCACTAGTTCCTAAAAGGGGCTAGTTTTGATTTTTTAACCAGCTTCTCATATTCCCTCTCCGCTGATCGGTAGTGATCCCAGTCGGCGAAACTGGACAAACTTAATACGCCACGCTTACACCGCTTCTTAATACGGCTTTACTCTTAAGGCTGCATGTGTACGTTAAATGCGATTTTGATGATTTATGACTGTTTTCTTACCAGTATTTCATGTTAATGGCAACAAAAAAAAAAAAACAAAATGAAGTCACACCACTTCACTATGTAAACTAGGTCGTCTATAGAGAAAAATACCAAAACTGTATTTGGAAAAAATACAATTAGAACAACAACTATTGAACTTTTTTTAATATGCGTAATTTCGAGTTTCTTAAATGCATATTACCTGTTTCTTGAATAATTAACATGTCATTTTCATTAATATAGTGCTATAAAAAATCTTAAAGAAGGTCCTGTATAGATCAAATTTTGAAAAATTTTCATTTTTGCTAATAATATATGAAGTCAAACTGAACCAATTTTTCACGATTTTCATATCAAGAATTACATAAGAAGACCGCATATTATTGAAAAGTATCATTGATAGAATAATTAATTGGTATTTCTAGAAGATACATCAATGAAAAAATTATTGATTTTTAATAGTTGATTTTGTCGATAATGCTGGCTAGACAATTTTGATGTTTAATATCGGTGTATACGAGACAAGTGAAAGGTAACATATTCCTCAATTTTTATTGGCCTACAGATTATAGGTACACGCAATATCAAGAGAAACTACCTCCCGAGTCATCTTCAGAACGTGTCGGCTTTCGGATATCGAAAACACAAGATTTACAACTTGATCAGAGAGAAAATTGATTTGGCTACCGATCGCATTAAGAGCAGGGGCCCTATTCTCGAGTTCGATCAAGTTTTGATCACATACGATCTATTCGAATGATAAATTTTGTGCACGATTCAAAATTAGTATCTATTCTTGAATGGTACGCGAAACTTTTTTATTGAATGGTCGTACACGAATTGGAAGTGGTATTGAAATACGTCAATAATTTATGTATTTGGAAATCAAATCCGTTGTATTCAAACTAAAAAATAAAAATGAATCAAAAACGGGTCGGAAATAAATATTAGTGGGGAACAGAAGTATATATTAAAAGAATTTTTGGAAAGTAGTACGAAACTTATTAAGGGTAGATTCAATGCGGAATTCACACATAAAAACGCCAAACAGCTTTGGAGCAATGTTACGGAAGTGTTAAATAATATTCCTGGTGCATGAATGGATTGGAAGCAATGGCGTAAGGTATGATTATTCATTATAAACAAGCAATCAAGATAGTTATTTATATAATATAGTATACAGACTAGACAGGATATCAAAAATAAAACGAAAGGGTTACAAGCGGGTGTTCTTAATAATATTCGAGCCACGGGTGGAGGACAACAAAGTGCCGTAGGTTTTTTGGAAGTTTTAGTCACAAACATTTTTGTTTTTGCTCTTTCAGTGTGCGTCCAGCCAACAAAGTCATTAAATTCTAAGTCAGTCAGCCTAAAGCTAGTAATACACTGTATGACAGGCGGTCAAATATTTGACCATTTTCCCTGTCAAATGCTGTCAGATGGTGTCAGATAGTGTAATGGTCAAATGCTGTTTGAAAAAATGTTTCATTTGACCACATTTGACCGTTTGCGATTTGTGGAAAAACAATTGTGTCAAATGGATCAAATAGGAAATGTCACTCGTGAATTTTTCTTGTGGCAATCAGTTAAACAAATAGCAATAATTATATAATTAATTATTTTAAGTACTGTAGCTCAGTTTTTTGTTTGGGTGATGTCTGCCAACACGTCGATTTAGATTTGAACAATCTAGTCAGAATTTCGTTCCGACCTGATAGCTGATTTGACCGTTTGACACGAAGAGAGAATTTTACGATTTTGTCAAATGTGTCAGATAGTGTAATATCGCAATCGGGCAGCGTGCCAAATGGATATATGACACGAAATCAGGTCAAATTTTTATGGTCAAATATTTGACCGCCTGGCATACAGTGTAATACTAGCTTTAGTCACTAAATTTTATTCATACATTTAAAATAATGTATTGCAACCCTAACTGTAGAGAAAAGAAAAATGACTGCACCATCGAAGAGGCTCAATCAGAACACGGACTTCGACTTCGATTTCGATTCTACCTACCTTGCGGCGGTCGCAGGCCATTCGCCTACTTTACCGAAGTCGCAGGTGAAGTCGGTGTTGTGGGCATCTTCATATAATCCTGTGTATTCTAAAGACGGGGCTGCGCTGTCGAGGTTATAATGCAAAGAAGCTAATGCAGTTATGACACTTGCTATTTTTGCGGCTTCAAAGCGGCTAGTAAATCCAAATGGAGAGGGATAGAAGATGTAACATACAATTTTGGCTTTGGTGTGAGAGAGACAGTCCGAGTAGTATAAAGTGAGTACTGTCAAAAACTAGACGCAACATAGCCGCAAAATAACCGCAACATAGCCGCAACATAGCCGCAAAATAGCCGAAACATAGCGCATTCGAGCAGTGTTTCGTAACATTCTAGCATTTAATCCTAGGAAAATCTTTCTACCAGTGGATTTTTGAGCTGCTATAGACTTGTTTTTAATAGTTCGGTACTTATAAATTGTGGAAAGTGCCAAGTTATGTTATAAAACGCGGTAAAACCGGTATTTTTCTTAACAATGCAGTTGTTAATTTCGTTTACTAGATGCCGCTAGTGTCGGAAAGAGTGGTATCTCATTCTTTTAATGTTGTTCGCCTTGTCGCACGATGTGGCAGTTATTGTACTTTTATTGCACTTAAGAAATAGCCGCTATATAGCCAGTGTCATAACAGCATAAGAAAGAAAAGTAGAGGCTCAAGAGCACATCGCTTCAGCAAGAGAGGCAAGTTGTGAACAAAGTCCAAGAACGAATTGCAGCTACCACGGAAATCCAAACAGAGGCTCAAATGAAAATTACTGTTGCTGCTAGTAGCGTCGTGAGTTTACTGGAAAGTAGCCACGGTAAAAATTATTTGTTTCTTTTATTTTTTTATTATTTAATAATAAAGTATTGTGATCGACCTGAATTTTCAAAATAATTTCCTATCCTGAATTAGTTTTTCGACGAAAAATTTTGGTTTCTAGATCTCAGCAACCGCTTACGCTAAGAGGCTAAAACTTGGAATTTCTATAGAACTTCGATAGTGGACCCATTTGCAAAAAAAAATTATTGAAATGAGTGAAGGGGTGTGGGAGTAGGGGAAAATAGTTTTCCGAAGAGCAAAAATGCCGAGATCGGCACATTCTAAAATCCATATCTCCTAAACCGTTGATGGCACGAAATTCAAACCTAACAAATATCTGTACCTATATTTGAAGAAAGTACTGAAAAGAAATTTTTGAGTGGGGGTATGAGAGAAAAAAATTTTCGGGGTGTGGGTGTAGAGGGTGAGGGTGGGGAGGGTGGAAAGAAAAAAGTTCCGATGTTTATATCTTAAGAACCTATAATGATAAAAGCTGAAACTTGGTGTTTAGATAGAGCTATAGTAGTGGCATATTGGAAATATTTAATCTTTTATAGGAGTAGGGGGTGGGGGGTGTTTTTCTTTACTATGTAACTGCTTATGCTAGAAAGTTGAAACTCGGTGTGTATATGTAAATCAACTAGAAAAGTAATTTGGACTAAAAAAAAAATACGAAAGTTTATTGGAGTTCGAAAGTGGGGGCAAACAAAATTTTAGTCAAAATGGAATGCATATGTTTTCACGATTTTCGTCATATCTACTAGGTCTTCCGAAATATTGAATTCACTTTAACTCTACGGATTCTTCATATGAATACCTAGAAAGTGTTTTCAAGATTTTTTTAAAATTGACCCTTTTTATTGATGTATTATTTGGTTTGTTGCGTGTTTGATGTGTAATTTGTTTTGTTGTGTTATTTTATGTTTTAATAATATTTAAAAAAAAATTTTTTGAATAAACAATAATTTTTCAGTTCTTAACAATTGTTTTTTTTACCGAGTAAGATTGCATAGAGCAAAGAATGTTAAACGAAGCACCGACGAACATATAGAAAAATATCACTTTTATAAATTAAAATTTAATTTTTACACACATTTAAAATATTATGAAATTTAAACTTTACAATTTACATGATAACAGCTAAAGATTCGTCCACAAAACTTTAATTCGAATGCTAGAAACCACTCGTTGCATATCATGCGAAAAGATTCGCATGCGACCGCTGTGTGACTACTCGAGAATAGCAATTTTTCCAAGTCATTCGAAAGTTGATGAAATTTGTAGACGAAACTTGGTCAAATGAACTCGTGAATAGGGTCCCAGGTATGATCAACGGGCGAATTCATCTGGTTTTTAGGAGGGCGATTAAGTTTGTCTATACAAAATCCCAAATAACAGAGTAATCCTTTGTTGATTGGGATTTTTTATAATTACTGAAATGGCAGCGTAATTGGGATGGCCCGTACCAATTAGATGATATCATATGCCGCATTTATCTGTATGAAAAACCGCGTAATAAAAAGAAAGTTGTACACCTCGATAGACTGACGAAGTTCCATTGCGCTACTAATGATGAGAACGACTCTGTTCGGAACGAGCAGGAACTAAGGAGGGAGTAATGCTACATACCCTAGATCTGGACAACAAAAAATTAGTCTTGTCGACGCTACCTGTGTATGAAAATGTGGGATATCTTTCCCATTAGTAAACATTTTCACGATATCGCGACTGGTTAGGGCGCTCTAATATTGTAGCGGCCTTTCAGTTCAGCATGATACTCCAAATAAAAAAATGTCCACGGTGACCGCATATACAGGTACAGGGTCCGGAATAAATTAACTGAAATGGCTCGTTTCTGGCTCTTTAGCTTCTGACCAATAAAACAAAAAAAGTCTCTAAATCAACAGATAAAACCAAATTAAAAATAAAAAAACAAAAAAGTCAAAAAAATAAATAACAGCTTATATAGCTTTTATAGTAAATCTTGATTTACATCGATTTTGTTGAGTCCTTCATGTCATGTTCAATTTTATTTACTTCTATTTCCAAATTTGTTTTTTATGTGGATAAGAGGGTTTCAATTTAATATTAAATATTTCTTTTCATTCCTTAATTGTTCAATTGATTTTCAGGTCACACAAAGGAACACTTTCCTTTTTCGTCTTGTGCATGTTTTCACTATTTTTCACGATTCGCTAGATTTTAACGACATTTTACGCAAATTTCACAATTACTAGTTGATCCCGTTCAAGTTCTCAACAACCGGGTTGGTTCCGGCGACGGAATTTTCTAGAGCACGGAAATCATTGTAGAAAGAACAGAGCGTACGGCAGAACACAATCAATTTCAGAATCCTAGTAAGTACAGGGTCTTTCAGTAAGGACGTTCAATTTTTAAATGTAAATAAAACAAGTTGTGTACGAGATATTCACCTAATTCTTTTTCTATTTAAAATAGTCATTTATAGATTTAATTATGGAATATGTATAACGTTGTTCAAATATCTGCCCGACTTTGCTTGGTGGCACGTACATATTCGAGAGGTTAATTTTTCGACGACATTGACGCACAAATCTGTATGTATTTGGTGGATATCATTCGTTATGTTGACTTAAAGGTCATCAATTGTTTGTAATATAGTGTATACTGCCGCATTATACATGAAGTTAGTTAAGTTAAGTGTTATTGTACTAGAATAAAGAGACAATCTGATACAGTTGTAAAATAGCCTGTAATCGGCCTACTGGTTTTGGAGCTGCAATATACGAAGAACGGTCATTGATAATAACGCCCACAAATAACACATTGTTTGCGGATCATACGCATCGACCTGTGATTTAAGATAGCTCATAGATCATTTGACGGTTATGCCAATGCCAGTTTTGCTTTGAAAGTAGTACGGACTTCCTAGGATGCAATTGGTATAGATGTATCGTATCACGATTCCCACTAGGAAATTTGAGGAGAACTCCGTAAGGGAGCAAATAACGAGGTATCTACTATCCCCCACAATGGAGGAAAAAAGGAGATTAATAACAAAATTATGCAGAAAACCGTCACTTCTCTTTTTTGCTCCGAATGGATGAAAATGGGACAATATGAAGACCATTTTTGAGTTTTACTGCAGAACTAGTCCCATTAGAGATCTCGTTTTAAGCTCACTTACAAGTATTTTTGAATGCTTTCTTTGGAGGTATTTCGGAGATCTGATTTTAGCGGACATGCTCTTGCAAAAAGGAGGTCAAATGGAGGAGAAAACGAGGTCTCCAAGAAGAAAAACCTTATACTTTTGAAAACTAGGGTACTATTTGCATTTCACTGTTGCTTTAATAGCATAGCCGCTATAGCCTGACAAATTTCGAGCGTTCTTACTAAAACCACTTGTATAACTTTTAGCAATTCAAAAACAACGTCCAGCGCCACTGCAGGCGATTCACCTTCATTCAAAAACTCCAAATCCCCCACGACACTATTTTATTTTAAACCTATAATAACTGTGCAATTGCGTTGAAAGTTTTTAACGATAGTACTATTGCAGAGTATGATACTGCAACAGTGAGCCGTATACACGACGCGATAGTACGAGAGTGAAATTAAGCAACAGTTACATTGTTTATACAGTGTGTGACGAGAACAAGGTTATAAGTGGATTTAACACGTCATGGCACTTTTCAAATTCTGTTAGATTCATAGATGGGAAACATGTTGTGATTCAGTGTCCTCCAAACTCAGGATCAATGAATTTCAACACAAGGGTTAATTTAGTATTGTGCTGCTTGGCTCAGTGGATCACGACTACAATTTCACATACATATGTACTTATATTGACTTTGGAAACTATGGCAGTCAATCAGACGGTTGCACATTAGAAAAATATTGTGTTCAACGACCGATAGAAGAAAATGAATTGAATCTCTAATAAGAATCAGTAATACTGGCGAAGACGCTTCTCCATTAAAACCATATTTAATGAAACCAGAAAAAACTTAATTATTTATTATTTTATTGGTAGAATTTTTCTGGAGGGAAGAGTAGAAAATCTAAATTTCCACAGTTTTCGATCAGAGTAAAATTGACTAATACATATTTGCATTTGATGTGACATGCAGCGGTGAATTGATTTGATAATGAAAAAAATTTCACTGTCCATCAATGCAGTAATAATGCAGTAATGCATTGATTGGAAGACCATGTGCTTAAGTCTTAATCAGCAATCAAGCAACAATCAATTCTTTAAAAAAAATTAAATTTATATTAAAATTAATGAGAAAAATTTCAATTGAAGTCGAAAACGCCTCTTTGCCAAAATGGATATTCTTAAATACAGCCGCAAATTTAAAAAATCTGTCAACGGTCTGGGCGCAACTTTATTATTTTTCAGGCAGAAGCTCAGAACGCGTTCAATTCGGGGATGCGGTGTATGTTACTATGTGACTAAAAACCTAACAAAAAGTTCGGGAAGCGGTTAGAAAAGGGTGTAACATATGAATTAAATAATTGGGTCATATTCCGGTATGCGGTCTAGAGGTTGAAAAAAACAAAACTTAAAAATAGGTGATTATTAAACAAGCACGTGTAAGTGAAAAGATATTCGATCTCTGATCAGACCTGAGAGATATGGTGGAATTCATGAAAAGTATACAACCACTTTACACCCTCTTAGGGGTCGAATTTCAAAAAAACTTGAAAACACATTCTAGGTATTCATATGAAGAATCCGTAGAATAAAAATGAATTCAATATTTCGAAAGACCTAATAGATTATGACAAAAATCGTGAAAATATATGCATTTTATATTAACTGATATTTTTTTTTGCCCCCCCTTCTGAACGCCAATGAATATTCAATATTTTTTTATCAGAATTACTTTTCTAGTTAATTTACATATACGTACCGAGTTTCAACTTCCTAGCATAAGCCGTTCAAAAGTTAGGAAAAACACCCCCCACCACCATACCATACTACTCCTAAAAAAAATTTATTTTTCCACTATGCCACTACTATAGCTCTATCTAAATACCAAGTTTCAGCTTCCTATCATTATAGATTCTTAAGATATAAGCATCGGAACTTTTTCTTTCCCACCCTTCCCCACCCTCACCCTCTACACCCACACCCCAAACTTTTTTCCCCAACTAGGGTTCTATTAGGCCTACTTCTGGTAAGAATTTCAAGCATCCATCTTACACTGTTATTGAGATATGAAACGTGTTATTATTGAAAAATTCTTATCCCCTCCACTTACGTACTCCCCCGCCCCCTTCAAAGATTCTACTTTGAGCAATCTTTATTTATCAAGCTTTATATCCAAACCGAATTTTGTTTTTCTGGTGCCACTTGTTTGGGAGATATCGTTATAATAAGTATTTCAATCCGCACCCCCGTACGCGTCTACCCCCACCCAAAAATTTTGTTTCAATCTACTCTCCTAGTATAACTACAGACATTTGTTAAGTTTTAATTGCTTGCTATTAACGGTTTAGGAGATATGGATTTTAGAAAGTGTCGATCTCGACTTTTTTGCGTTTCGGACGCATTGCTTTCCCCACTACTCCCACACCCCTTCACCCATATCATCAATTTTTTTGCAAATGTGTCCACTATCAAAGCTTCATAGAAATTCCAAGTTTCAGTCTCCTAACATAAGCGGTTGCTGAGATCTAGAAACCAAAATTTTTCGTCTAAAACGCTTCCACCACCTTTCCCCTCACACCCCCGCCCCTGAAAATAATGTCAATTCAAGGGGTCTTCCCAGTTTATTCCTTGATTTAATTTTTTTTTTAATTTAATAGCTCCACTGGTTTGAGAGCTACGAGCCTTCAAAGGATTTTTTCGGTCGACGTACGGCGTACGGCGGACGGACGGACGGAGTGGAAATTTTTAATGCTTTTTTCGTGTCTACTAGTCATGAAATGTACACAAGAAAATTTTGAGGGCAGCAAATTTTTTTTTTTAAAATCAATAACAATACTGTATTATAAATAATAAAGTAAAATATGTCACCGAACAGTAAGTTGGCTGATAGCGATGCGCGCTCGGTAGAACGATTGATGGTGATAGGAACGAGAGAACAACTAAATTTGCTGCAGAGCCACTACACAAAGACGATCGAGATCAAGGCTTTTCACAGAATTGGATTAGTGTCTGGCATAGAGATAAATCTACTGGAGATGACGAGCAGCGACTGTTTGAAAACCGGACGATTCCAGACAAAAAACCGGCAATAAATTCTTTGCTACTATTAGCATCTTATTCCATTGATAGACTGCCTTATACAAATCAGAATATCGCCAATATCACCTGTAACTCACTCAATAATGTGCATATACGATAGTATGTACGTCAACAAGCTAATATCAAAGCCATATCCAACTTGTTTCCTTGCATACAAACTCGATAATTTTAGCTTATATAGCCTTTTTATACTCTAGATGATCATATAGAGTATTATAAGTTTAATCCAGCCCGAAAAAATTGTATCGCATAAAACCGAGCCTCGGACGAAAAAAAGTTATATAATATTTTGTGTTTATTTTTGGCCAAAACCCCCAAATCCGTTTGCTGTCCGTCCGTCCGTTAGCACGATAACTCAAGAACGCGTTGACCTAGGAAGTTGAAACAACTTGTAAAATGGAAAAAGTAAGGCTAAGTTCGTTAATGGGCGATATCCTTCCACTCCTTCGGGTACCTCCCATACAAGAGTCCTTAAAACACGTTTTCACAATTATTGCTCGAATGCTTCAAGTTAAGAACTTAAAATTTTGCATACTTAAGGTTTACAATGTTTAAATCGAAAGTTCCGAATATGATGTAAATCGAATGAGTCCTTCGTGAATCAGCCCAGAAAAGTCCTTCAAAAATGTATGCTTTTTACTGAATCCACTATAACTTCAGAACGAGTTAAAGCAGGAATTTTAAATCTTACAGGAATTAGTTTTACACCAAAACCAAGACGGAGTTCATTAATTAGAGCCATCCGTCGACTCCTTCGGGTAGCTGTCATACAAAAGTCCTTAATAAACCTGTTCACCAATATTGAACGATAACTTTAGAACGCTTTAAGTTACGACTTTGAAATTTTATACACATTAATTTTATAAAAATCGCAGCTGTAACTATTAATATGAAAATCCCATAAGTCCTTCATGTAGTTGCCATACAAAAATTCTGTAAAATGTCCTAACTTACTTTATGGAACTCACTATAAATGAAAAAATCGAGTAGCCACTATACAATAGTTTGTACCTGTAAGTAAAAGGTCATGTAATAATTGCTTTTGCACTCCTCAATGTTTTGATATATTTCGAACTAAAATATAAATCGGAGTTCAGTATTTCATCTAGACTATCATACGATTGGCTTGCAGCCGATCGTGACTGCGTTATGTTTTTAACTGCCATAACTGCCATCTGTTATTAAAATCAACTTAAATTTGAAAGAATGACGAATTTTACTTTATTATTTTAATAATAAAGTATTGTTATCGCTTTTTTATTAAAAAAAATTTGCTACCCTGAAATTTTTTTTATGCACGTTTTATTACTAATAAACACCAAAAAAGCAAAAAAAAATGTCAGTCCGTCTGTGCTCCGTACGCCGTACGCAAACTCATTTGAGGAATTATAGTTCCCAAACTCTTTGAGTTCATTTTTTTTTTTTTTAAGAATAGACATGGTAGACCCCGTGAAGTTAGAATTTTTTGAGGGGTGAGGGTGTGAGAGGGAAGGTGGGGGAAGCGTTTTAGACGAAAAATTTTGGTTTCTAGATCTCAGCAACCGCTTATGGTAGGTAACTAAAACTTAGAATTTCTATAAAGTTTTAATAGTGGACCCATTTGCAAAAAAATTGATGATATGGGTGAAGGGGTGTGGGAGTGGAGGGGGAAATAATGCGTCCGAAACGCATAAAAGGGGAGATCGACACTTTCTAAAATCCATATCTCCTAAACCGTTAAAGGCAAGTAATTCATACTTAACAAATATCTGTAGTTATACTAGGAGAGAAGATTGAAATAAACATTTTGGGTGGGGGTAGACGCGTACGGAAGTGGGGGGTGAAAAACTTTAGACTAAGATATCTCACAAATTAATTGCACCAGAAAAACAAAATTTGGTTTGGGTATAAAGCTTGATAAATTAAGATTGCTTAAAGTAACATCTTTGAAGGGGGCGGGGAAGCATAGAAGTGGAACGAATAAGAATTTTTCAAAAATATCAATTTTCATATCTCAATAGCAGTGTTAGATAGATGCTTCAAATTTTAACTAGAACTAGGCCCAATAGAACCCTAGTAGAGGGTGAGGGTGGGGAAGGGTGAGAAGGAAAAAGTTCTGATGCTTATATCTTAAGAACTTGTAATGATATAAACCTTAAACTTCATATTTAGATAGAACTATATTAGTGGCATGGTGGAAAAATAAAGCTTTTTTTAGGGGTAACATGGTGCGAGGGTGGGGGGGTTTTTTCCAACTTTTGAACGGCTTATGCTAGAAAGTTGAAACTCGGTACGTATATGTAAAAGTCTAACATGTATGGGCTGTGTTTAATGCTACAGTGGCGAGAAGTGAAATAATTCCACCCAAAAAATTATCTATAAGTGCGAAATTATTATAAAAAATTTGATCGGTTGATAAAATACGTTCTTTACAATATGAAATAATAATATTAACTATATAAAATATATAGTTTGAGTTTTGTTTATTGAAGTATTGGGCAGATATATGAATGGTTCACTTTCTACTCAAATTTTATCGAAATCGTGTAACATGAAATACTGCAAATAACTTCTCAATATTTAATTTTTCTGAATATCTTTTTTATTTTTCATAGGATATGTAGTATAATAATGTGAAATAACTCGATTTCAATATTTTGTGGTGCTTCCTTTACTTTTGATGACCGCCTTTATCCTTCTAGGCATAGAGTTCACCAGATCCTGGAGTGTTTCAACGGTTATCCCCTCATACCAAACTTTTTCGAGCAATTTCAAGAGCTCTTTCTTTGAAGTCGGTTTTGGTTTTGATATTCTGACCTTCATAATGGACCATAGATTCTCGGTGGGGTTGAGATCGGGGCTATTACCGGGCCAGTCGAGCGTTAAAAGTTCAGTTTTGGAAATAAAATCCTTAATCTACGAAGGAAGGAGATAAAAAAATTATACCTTTTCGTATGAAACCAATTCAAAACATTGCCAGTATTAGTAAAAAATATAAACTTGCCAATTTGGCGCGACGGCATGGTGCAGAATCTCATCGGTGAACTATAAATTATTTTCAATCAAAGGAAGTAAACTGTTGATCAAAATATTTTTATAGGCTACAGCGTTCACTGTGTCTTGAAGAAAGGCCAGCTCTCCCACTCCGTAAAAGGATAAGTATCCCCACATCATATTTCCAGCCGGATGTTTTACTGTTGGTCTAATGCACTCATCGCTATATCGCTCTCCAGATCTTCGTCTTACTTACTGGAATCCGTCTGATCCGAACAATTTGAATTTGCTCTAGTCAGAGAAAATAACACTTCTCCAATTCATTTCTGTCCAGTTTTCGTATTTTTTGGCCCATTGCAGTCTACTTTTCCGCATTTTCGGTGTTAAAAATTGATTTTTTGCGGACTTAGCCGCCTTCAAACCAGCCTCCCTCAGGCGATTTCGGACAGTATGGACACCGATGACAGTTCCTCCGGCTCTCATGTGTTCCCCTCGAATATCCACAGCAGTTTTAAAACGATCACGAAGACTGGTGCGTTTTATAGCCCTATCTTCTGCGGCACTCGTAATTTTTTTCCTTCTACCTTCCACTACCTTTCTTACGCTCCAAACAACCAGTTTTCTTCAAACTCAACAGAAATCCACCTACAGCAGTGTGACTGAACCCTACCTTAGCTGCTATCTCACGAGTGCTTAAATTATCCTCGGAGGATGCGAATTTTCGGGATTTCACTGATTCATCCATTTTGCCTTTTTTAACCATTTTTCTGTTTTCTAATTTTTGTCGACCGATAGCTTTAACGTCCAAATTTTTACTGACCAAATTTTAGGGATAAGACTTGCCTTTATACAAAAAAATAACTATTTACCACTTTTCGCAAAATTTCCTAGAAAGAAGCACTTAAAAACGATTTTTTTTACCTGGAAACATTTCATTTCTCGCCACTGTATCTTGTATAGCATATCATGATTTCAATAAAGTAATTTTTATACAAGCAGTCTATCCGTGGTATTAAGAGCTCATATCACCCTCAAAAGCTATTTTTTTTTTTATAAATTTTTATGTCTTATACTAGAATATAGAATTATAAGAATTATAAAAAAAATTATAATTTAAAAAATTCCACCTGATTACAAAGTTATAGCACTAAATGTGACCAGACATCGGTTTAAATCGGCTTATTGGCTATTTGCCGCCCACTCTCAACAGCTGCGTTTAGCGTATATTTTTTCGTAAAAGCCAAGTGTCATAGAAAACAAGGTCATTCATAGAACCATCTGTGAAAAACACAAACATAAAAGAGGAAGAAAGCGCACAGTACGAAACTGGAATGGGAGACTAGCCGTAAGTTCACGTTGCACCTACTACAAACTTTACACGCATTTTTCTCGAAACTTTTTTTCAGCCAGTGTCGGCACGATAACTCAGTCAATTTTCAATATTTTTCAACTTTTTTTTTATAAATTATGATAAATTTTTTCTCTATGGGGTGACGAGAGCTTTTTTTAATTTCCCAACTTTTTTTAAAATAAACTGATTTCTAACGTTTGAAATACTGTAATTTCTTTATTTAAAAAAAAATAAAAAATCCCACCGTCATCCTATAACTGCTACAATCTTTTACTAGATTCTTTTTCATTTTTGCAAATTGAATTATTTTTGGTGAAGTTATGATGCCGACAAGGAGGCGCCGTAGTTTTCGTCAGTAGTCCATTTATACCCGTAAAAAACAATGCTAATATTAATAAAGAAAAAAAAAATATTTTTTTATTATAGTTGAATAGTTAGTAAGATATGTGAACTAAAAAAAAAAATGTTTTTTTCATCATACAATCTTTATAATAATTGTACAACTTTACTCGTTTTTTAGCGCCCGCAGGGTGATATGAGCCCTTAACTCATCAGAGTGTATTCGTAATAATACATTAAGAGCTAATACACAAACCATGGTATTGAAATCATAGTATTAAAACTAGCGGAGCGACATATGATACATTCAACATATGGTATGATTTGACAGTATCTGATATAAGCAAACAACGACATTTAGTTGAGGTTTTTCCCATATAGTGGTAAACAGCGCTAGTAGTATTAAAGTGCATAGTATCCCAGCAGGCAGAGAATGTATTCGCGTCGGGGAACTTGCCAAGGACTCAAAATTTCGCATTATATCCACAATCTAGACGGAAATTCTCTTAAAAACACAAAATATAGACCAACATTTCGTGATAGTTTACCGTATTTTACGAAGAAATAGTAATGGCAGAACAAAAAAAAAATCAAATCGCGAAGTGTGTAATACTCGAGGCGCAAAGTGCACAAGGGAAGTATTGACGCAGTGGCAAAGTCACGTAGTTTATCCATACCGTACATTATTTTCGCGCATAAGGATTTCTATGCGACGTAGAAAGCCGTGTTGTATTTAGATCTTCATCCCTCCCGACTACACCCTTTCTTAATTGTGTCGCATTAACTGCGATGTCGCCTATTCCTCGATTGGAAGATTCCCTGATGTTGCATGTTGCATATTGTATTCGTTTAAATGTTTTCTTCGCCAACGCTGCAGCTGGTGAGTTATTGGCGATTGATTGATTGGCGATGTCTACAACAATTCCCTGGGGAATCATTTTGCTTGGTAGGATACTGGATAAAATTATCGTATTTGTATATCAAGGGCTTAAATACTAGATACACATCAGTTCGTTTATATCGTATTATATAGGTATACGCATAATATTGGGTAATACAATAACGATATTATTAAATTAACAGTTATAATATGTTAAAGATTTTGTGAAAATGTTATCCTTTAACTCTTAGAAAATTAATTACACAGCTACTGTACAAAGCATAGTATTAAAATCATTGTATCCAGTGGCGGTGCTAATAGTTTTGGCGCCCGGCGCAGTTTCTACGTTTTGGTGCCCCAAATTGTATAGTTTGTTTTCGAAAAATGAAGGATAGTTTGCAAGATTAAGCATGATATAAATAGAGAAGGTGTCAGAGTTATTTCGGTTCCCTAATTATTATTATTCCATAATAATATCATTTGTAGTTTGGTTTATATATCAGATAGCCCACCTAGTAACAGATATAAAGGCACCATGGAATAAAACCGAAATGCAATAAGGTACTGAAAGTGGTGAAAATGAGGCTTCTTCTGAATACAATTCGAACAAGGGCGTCATTTCAGTTTTACCCAGGGGCAAAACATTTTTTATTTGCTATAAATGAATGGCCACGGTCCGAATAACGCTCATGCTACTTACATTATTAACATTACTTACAATCGGTCCGAATGACTAACGGAAAATTTTTCGCATTATTATTATCGGATTTTTATATCTTAAAAACAAAATATAGGAGATATGTGTAACTCACTAAAAGTTTATCTACATTTACACACTAGAAAGGTATTACCTATTAACACTTGTTCTTTTATCGAATAAAACAGCAAGAGAAATATCACATTTTCTTTGGCCATTAAACAGTGCTCCCAATTCGTAAAAATTCTGAAATGCCTACAGAAAATGAAAAAGCCCGTCGAAATTGGTATAACAAAATAGTATGCATAAAGAACCGAAGCACTGTCACAGCGCATGCGCCCGGCCTCTGAGGTCCCATTTCAATCATGCTGGTGCAGGCCCGTGCGCAGGAAAGTATGATGGGGGGGTTTTATCAAGTTCCCCCATACTAAATGTGATGACCTAAAAAAAAAAAAGGTACTCACTTCCCTATGGGGGGGGGGGGGTTAAACCGCCCCTTCCAGGCTCCATCTTTGACCCGAGTCAAGGTTGTTGCCTACGCAGATGATATCGTTCTGATGGTGAGAGGCAAGTTCCTGGACACCCTGAGCGATCTACTGGAAGTGGGACTCAAATCATTGAGCAGGTGGGCTGGTACCTGCGGTCTCAACATCAATCCGGAGAAAACCGACCTAATTCTCTTTACGAGGAAAAAAGATCAAGAATTTAGGCTCCCATGCTTGAATGGCGTTACCATCCCGCTCTCGCACAGTGTGAAGTACTTAGGTATCTATCTTCATCCTAGGCTGAACTGGAAACTTACGATTGACGACAGGATCAAGAAGGCATCGAATGATAGTAAGCTTGCCAGAAAATGGTAAAAAAAACCTGGGGCCTCAACCCGAAAATAGTCCACTGGCTGTACATCACGGTAGTTAGACCTGTTCTTACTTATGGGTCCCTGGTGTGGTGGCACGCATTGGAGGTTGGGACCAACAGGGTCACTATGAATAGAATTCAAAGAATGGCACTCATTGGTATCACTGGGGCCTTACGTACCACGGCCACGCAGGCTCTGGAAGTAATGCTATACGTGATACCGTTGGGAATAGCGGTAAAATCAATAGCGGTAAAGGGGGCTTTGCGTCTGCGTGAGGCAGGCTATTGGTTGGGAGGCAGTATGGGTCACTCCAGGATCTTGACAATTTCGCTGTGCTCCGCCATTCTGGAGCGCATCGACTACAGGACACCGTCTTGTAGTTTTGAACATTCCTATGCGGTTAATATTCCCACCAGGCTGGAGTGGCAATCTGGGATCACCGTCTCAGACACGGTGGCTATATACACTGATGGCTCAAAGACAGAAAGCGGTACGGGTGCGGGAGTGTACTCTTGTGACCTCGACATTATGGAATCATTTAGGCTACCGGATAGCTCGAGCGTGTTTCAGGCCGAGATTTATGCGGTGATAAAAGCAGCGGAAATAATTGTGCGAAAACAGTGCGCGAATGGTACAATAACCATTTATGTTGACAGCCAAACTGCCATCAAGGCTGTTGAGGCGCATATTACTAAGTCTAGGCTTTTGAAGGAATGTAAGAGAATATTACATATCACTGACACATCAAGGGAGTGTTTTGGGAGGTATGGTCGATCTACTAGGTGAGGAAAGGATCAAATGGGCTATTGGCACTTTTGCTCCCTACAAATCACCAGGACCAGACGGCATCAGGCCAATCATGCTACAAAGAGCTTCTGGGGCAATCCGAAAATGGCTAAGCACTATTTATAGGAGCTGCCTGTCGGTGGGGTACGTTCCATATGCCTGGCGGGAGGCGCGTGTCGTCTTTATCCCGAAAGCCGGCAGACCCAGCCACACAACAACAAAGGACTTTCGACCCATCAGTTTATCGTCCTTTGTGCTCAAAGTACTTGAAAGGCTTTTGGAAACGCACATTCGGAATCTATGTGGAAGTAGGATGCTGTCGGGCGCACAGCATGCCTACATGAGAGGGAAATCTGTAGACACAGCCCTGCACGAGGTAGTGGGGTCTATAGAATCTAGCCTGGAGTATAAAGAATTTGCCTTAGCAGCTTTCCTGGACATAGAGGGGGCTTTTAACAACGTGACAGTGGAAGCAATTAGGATAGCACTGTTTAGCATTGGATTAGAGGAGGCATTGGCAAGTTGGCTAACGACTCTTCTGAATACCAGAATCGTGATTGCGAATATGGGACAAGGCATGGTTAGAAGACAGGCCTCGAGGGGAACGCCTCAGGGATGGGTGATATCTTCCCTTCTTTGGCTCCTTGTTGTGAACGAGGTTCTCATGGAAATTGAAAAACAGGGAATAAAGATCGTGGCATATGCTGACGACATTGTAGTGATCGCTAGGGGCAAGTTTTTGGATACGCTGACGAACATTTTGGAATCAGCACTTCGCACACTCAGCCAGTGGGCTAGAAAAAGCGGCCTGGGGGTGAATGCTTCTAAAACTGAATTGGTGCTATTCACAAGGAAGCATAGAATTGCGGCATTTAGGCTGCCGAAGCTCGAAGGCGTGGAGCTTAGACCATCGGAACAAGCTAAATATCTGGGACTAATTCTGGATAGGAAGCTCAGCTGGAAATTAAATATTCAGGAGCGCGTTAAGAAGGCAAATAATGCGCTTTTCGCGTGTAAGCAGACTGTGGGGAAAAGCTGGGGGCCTAAACCAAATATAGTGCACTGGTTGTACACGGCGGTTGTGAGACCTATTCTGACTTATGGGGCAGTGGTGTGGTGGAAAGCCATGGATAAAAAGTACAATCACAGGGAATTGGAAGGAGTGCAACGGACTTTCTGTGTTATGATCACGGGAGCCCTTCGCACAACTCCTACTGCCGCGTTGGAGCTGTTTTTGCATCTATTGCCATTGGACATCTTTGTAAAACAGGTAGCGGCAAATACAGCAGTTAGGCTATCGAGCTGCGCCCTTTTTAGGAGAAGCTCTAAGGGGCACAGTTCCATTCTTAGCTTCATGGGAAGCCATGCTGCAGATATTAGTACGGACCACTCAATTCCGGGGTTGGATTTTGGGAAGTAATACGAAATTGCTTATCCTAGTAGAGTGGACTGGGAGAACAATAGAGTAATACGTGAAGGGGAAATCTCCGTTTATACGGATGGATCAAAAATGGAATGCGGCACTGGCGCTGGCGTCTTCTCGGAGCAGTCGTTTAGGTTGCCAGATGTATGCAGTGTCTTCCAGGCGGAAATTTTGGCCATGTTACAGGCAGCAAACATCCTGTTAATGGGGGAGATATGCGATCAGAATATTTCACTCTACATTGACATCCTGGCGGCCATAAAGGCGCTGGAATCGTTAACCATTAAATCCAAGTGGTAAAGCGCTGTCGAGAAGTGCTAAAGGTACTTTATAGTCAGAACAGAGTACTGATTTGCTGGGTGCCAGGGCATAGTAATATACTAGGGAACGAAAGAGCGGATGAGCTTGCTAGATCAGGATCAACATCGATTGGTAGAGTAGAAGAGGAAGTTAGTCCAACCGTTTGCGGTATCAAAACGCAAATTGGTGAGCGCTCCAAAATAGCCGCCAACTCTAGGTGGGCAGGGCTAGCAAGCTGCAGGATTTCTAGACCTCTGTGGCCCGAGTTGGATAGTCAAAAGACTAAGAATATTTTAAAGTGGGATAGAGAGAGACTGCGCCTGCTCGTTGGAGCACTGACGGGGCACTGCATGCTGGGGAAACACGCTATGCGGCTAGGGATAGTGGAGTCGGATATGTGCAGGTTCTGCCACGACCTGTCTGCTGTGGAGGACATCACTCACATTTTGTGTGAATGCCCGGGGATCGCTAGATGGCGCTTTAGATTAATGGGTAGTCTCTTCTTTGAGAGCATTGAGGATTTGAGGGCGGTAGGGTATGGCAAATTGGTCAAGTTCTGCAGGGAATTGGAATGTTTCTGAGATAGTAAAATAGCCCACGAGGACCTGAAGGGATCGCAATGGGCCCATAAGGCACCTAGTGAGTGCGGCGGTCCTAGCACTGCGCCCCTTCTTAAACCTAACCTATATTACAGATAGTGGGTATGAATAACAACCTGAGGATCTCCTGGATTCCTGGTCACCGTGATTTCCCTGGAAATGAAAAGGCAGACGAGCTCGTCAGAAGGGGGTCGGAGATGAGCATAGAATTGACCGACGTCCCATTGAGTGCGTAAAGGGAATGGTTGACATGGAAGCGCTCAAACAGATGGAGGACGCCTGGGCGAATCTCTTGGGATGCCGGCAAGCAAGAGCCTGCTGGCCGAAACTCGATATAAGGAGCTCTAGCATTCTTCTTTCTCTGAGCAGGAACATTTGCAGACAACTCATAGGGGTTCTAATGGGACACTGTCCCTTTGGGACACATGGGGAAAGACTAGGAATACCAATGGCTGACTTGTGTCGCTGTGGTGATGAGAATGTTGAGCCGGCATTGGAGCATCTAGTGTGTGAATGCGAGTGTCTGGCACGCACCAGGTATCGGTCCTGAGGGAAATTCTCCTTGACCAACCTATCAGAACTTGCAATGATTCCGTTATGGAAAACTACTCTCTTCATAAGGAAGAGCAATATTTGGAACCAGTAGCCTAGAGCGCGGTTCTTATACGAGGGGACCACAATGGATCCGCAGTGATCTCTCGTGATGGACTGTGGCAATGTGCTTTAGTCCACCCTTCTCAACCTAACCTCACCTAGTTTATCTGGTTTATGCTTAGTATTGGGTGATATATTTCTGATATCGACAATATTTTGATATGAATACCAGCAGTATATTCAAGGTATTAAGCTAAGTGTACACGATAAAGAAAAAACATTCGAGCTTTACTGTAAAAAAAAAGTCTTATCTACGAAAAGTGTGTACACGAGGCGACGTCTCTACAATAATTTCTCTCATCATAGAGTGCCAGTGTTGAAAATTTGAGTAGGGCACTTCGTAACTTCGGAAGTTTTTATGGTAGATAGATTGTGTGAACCCTACAAGCGGTATCTCTTCTCGTAAAATCGAGGTTCTAGATCTCAGGAACAGCTTATACTAAAAGGCAACTACCATAATCAGGATGCCATTAGAAACGTTCAGGTTGTCTCTCGCATAGTAACCTGCATCGTATCTCAGCATCAACAAATAATAAAGTTATTTTCTTTTTTTTCCAAATTATAGCAATATCTTAACTTGGAGTATTAAAGGGAAGGGGAGAAAAATCAATGAATATAAACTGCTTTCAATTATTTCATAGACAAATTACAATTATTATTTTAATTACTGACTTGCAAGTAATGTACCAGATTTAAATTTAGTTCTCCAATAGCATAATAGTGTATCAAATTGGTTGATAAGAGTACTGTTTTGTAATACATTCGTCCTACAAAACTTAAATTGGTTTATGGTACCTACTTATATTATTATGCAATTCCTTCCAGATAAAAGTAGTGAAATTAGAATTAATTTCATAGTGACAATTTATATCTGAGCTAGTAAGAGAATAAAATAAAGTAAAATCAATGATAAGTGTAGTAATATGTAATTTTAAAAAATGTAAAAAAAGGTGTCGGGTCCAACAAAAAGTGATGATATTTACAGAGTCGGCTTTCTTTCTATTAAATATTTCTACTTACGTTTGTACTGTACTGTAAATTTGTGAAATTCATTTTCTCAAGAAACTCGACAATCGCTCGTCGTATGGCAAAATGATGATGTGCAAAGTTTACTTTTTGGTTGCTTTTAATCTGGAAAATTTTGAGGGTGATATTTCTCCGAGCGATTGTTGGGTTTCTTGAGAAAATGAATATCACAAGTTTGAATACAAACGTAAGTAGAAATATTTAATGGAAAGAAAGCCGACTCTGTGAATATCATCACTTTTTGTTGGACCCGACACCTTTTTTCACATTTTTTAAAATGTTTTGTTTTTGATATCATTTCTTTTTGTTGCCCTCTCAACTACAGCGGTTAAAAAGTTCGAATATACATATTTACTTGGCAGAAGCACATCCTACGAATTGCGCAGCGGGATATGTTATTACAGTCATATTTGCCGGCCTAAATATACAAATTTTAACGAAAACTTACATATTTGAAATTTAGAAAATTTAAAAATTAAAAAAAATTACTTTAACTTTTGGAATTGCCCAAATGTGCTGATTTCGTTAATTTCTAAAAGCCATGATCTCATAATCGATATAACAAACCGATTCAATGGAAACTTTGGACTGAAGGAATAAGTCATTGCGACTGTAATTGTTTCATTGTGTGCATCGAAAAGGAACCGCTTTGAAATGAATTGACTAAAACCAAATTTAAAGTAATTTGTACATATAAAATGACATTTGTCCATGGCAATCGAACAATGTCTTAGATACCCTCGTGCCATATGCTCTAAATCCCTATCCCATCTATCCCTATCTAAGTCCCTATCCCAAAACAAATTAATAACCTTTGAGATTTCGAATGACACTTAACAATAATATTGTTGCTTTAAAAATTGTGGACATTTCTAAATATTTTATGAATAGCTTTTGAATTGACGTTGACGTATGTTCAGCATACTACTGTGATTTTGAGGAAAGCTTAATTGGCGGAAGAATCGGAAGAACTAATTTTCATAAAAATCATTTAGCTTTTCCAAATTCTTTCCAAGTTTTTTCCATGTATTTTAATGAAATGTATGGCGAGCTTATAGAAAGCTCTAATGAACACAAAATACAGATAAGGACCCCGTGTCCGTGTGAGATCCGTACAGTAAAGTACGTGGTCGGTGCTGGGGGTTGAACCCGACGCACATTCGACCGAACGTACTGATATATGTTTATTACGGACAATAGACATGGTAGATTTAGTATAAGAATATAAAAATTAAAATTTAAAATTTGGTTTTGATGTTTGCGTTTAAGTATTCTATTTTTACAATGATGGCTAGACAATCTATTTAAGAATTTAAAAAAAATCAATTTATTTTAGCATATTTTTAAAGTTCAGACTTTTGACAATTCTAATTTGTTGAGTATTATATTTTTCTTCACTATTTCTTCGAGAACTCTCGTATTCAAAAGAATTGTGGTCACACATTTCATAAATTTTGGCGATTCTTTGTAGAATGACCCAGTTTTTTTTTGAATTTTTAATTAACCTCAATTAATTGGGTATAATTAAAATAAGAATTCATTATTTCATCTAGAGTATTACATGATTGGCTACAAGACTATCGCAACTGTGGCATTTTTAAATACTAGTTAATATGGTGTTAATTTGAAATTCAACTACTAAGAAATATATACATATTTACAGATTTGTACCTATTACTCAGCGCGTTTTAAATTTAGTTTATAATGGGAGTTATGTGTTGTAACTAAACATTTTCTAATAATTGATACACATACCATATATACACTAAAAAAATTTTACAAGTGAATACACTACGTTGGTAAGGACTACATGCTTTCATTTATTAGAATAAATTTTTATTGGTGACAGGAAATATGTGATACTGATCTGTAAACTTATGCACCAAAATACTTGTATGAAATATGCTTATATGGAATAGTAATATGCTTATTTGGAATCAAAAATTAAGTAAAAATCTAAAATAAATTTAATATGTATTATTTATTTCATTCGTAAAAAGCTTGATTAAATGAAAACGAAGTGATGAATGATTAACTAAAACCTCTCTTTCACCACCCAAAGTAGTCATATACAAAGAATTATATTACATAAAAAATCGGGTATATTACGCCAATTAAGTATCCCGGAAAAAACCATATTTGTATATGTAGAAACGATTAAAAAAGATAAACAGTAAAAACAGATGAGTCAGGCAATTTGTGGGTTAAATATATTTGGAAAAATGCATTACAGTATCAAAATGAAATTATAAAATATAAAAACTTAAAAGATTAAACTACATATATCGGTTTTCAAAAAGTTGGTGGGTGTAAAAAATTTTGTTTTAGAAAATATTATTGATTTTTTAATATAACTTATATTACAAGACAAAACATAATTTGATAGATTTTGTATGTACAAGCATACATTCACTTATTCATGCACTTACTTTAAACCATTGATAATAAATCGTTAAGGGCCGAATTCACAGTCAAAGTTTAAATTAAAAATTTGGTTTAAACTTAGAATCTTACGAACTAATTCCTAAGCTTAAACCAAAAATTTGGTTTAAACTTATGCACTTGTTTAAGATGATAAGTTTAAACAAAATTTTTGGAGTTTGGAACTTTAAGAAAATGTAGAGTATGGTGAACCCATATGTATGATCTTCAGCTTCCGTAAGAATTGTATATGCCTTATTTCAAACAAAAAGCTATTCGCAAAAAAGTTAATCGTCATTTACTCTAGATGAAATATGAAAGACAAAATGAACTACTAACTTTTTACTTGAAGGATTTGTACATATTTTAACGCCACTATAGCGGTAATTTTCTTGCAGGGGATGAAGTTGTGTTGAGTGTAAATGAACCATTACAGAAATCGGTAGAGCAGGGAATACACGATACAACGGTTGTACCGACGTGTGTTGTTGCGATATCTGTCCAACGGTCGTATACACGGCACACACGATGCGATTTGCTTACAATTTTCTTCCAACAAGATTTCATAGTTATTCCCAGTACAGTTTTAGACACAACAGAAGCACCAAAAATATACGAATGAAATCACTACACCAGTTGTATTCATGATAATACACTATACAATTTACAAATAACCTGTCGCATGCGAGCGGCAGTTTTCGGTTCAGAGCATACAACCGTGCGATATTGGCCCAACCGTTGCTTATAAGGGCATACACGATACAATCGTCGCATACAACGCCAAATTGGGCCAACAGTTGGTACAACCGTTGCATAGTGTATTGCCTGCTTAAGACCAGAATGTAAATCGGTTGTATGCGACCGCCCTTAGTACGAGTTAGGAAGAGATGCGTACGTCATGGGTAGAATTGTGGCTAAGCCCGGTTGCGCTACCAAAGTAGCCATAGGCTTCTCTTCTCACGCGTGTTGTGGGAAACCCAGCATCAAAATTACTTGTATGCGGCCGGTAAAAGAAAACCTATCACAACCGCGTGGGAGTGAGGAAGAAAGCACACCTTCATTCTTATTAGTAGTTGGTAAGAACAGAATGGAAATCGGTTGTGTGCGACCAGTCTAAAATACATCCGTTTATATCTTCTACATTCAACGATGTAAAAGGTAATTTTGAAATCATAAATTTTTTTGAGAAAGAAAGAGACGGCAATATATTTTCTTTCTTTTAATGGTGAAGTAAAACTTACTGATCACCGATTAGGAAATGGACAGAGTTACATATTTTATATTATGCTTACCGGTTAACACTAGTCGGGTTAAAGAATTACATTAAGAATTATAACCTACCGCTAATCGAGTATTACAAGAATGGCGTTACATTACGAATCTTCGAATAATCATTCCTAGTCAAACGATAGTCGCATCACGTCCGTCCGAATGTACTTGTCGAATTGGTCGTTTATTCCATCATTCCAAATACAATTAATAAAAATAGTAAATAATCAATGGCGCAACAGCCAAAATCGGGCCTAGGCCTTGAAGTAATGCTAGAGTTACTTCATTGCGAGACCAACTGAACACTTCTAAATACAATTGCGAAATGTAAATTCGGAGCTAAATTGTTAATTCATTCAAGCGATCGTAACTTCTTCTAGAGTCCACCCAATGAAACTACCATGAAACTAGTAGAACAAGTGGGAAATCAGATGTTCCACCGACCAAATTTTTCTATTTATTTCACGTTTACATTAATTGAGATCAATCTTTTTAACGTTTCGTTTACAATTGCTGACATATTAGCACTTTTCTATCACTGAATTTCAAAAGCCGTGGTAATACAAAAATTCAAACTTTTATTAAGTATTCCCACAATAAGAATATTTCGAAAGCTTGAATGTAATTTTGATAGAAGTGTCAATATTAAATCTCATTAATCATTGCTCAGCAATCAATGCTCATTCCCCAATGATCATTACAACGCGTCTGCCTAGGGTATTAGTATACTAATCGCAACCTTCGGGAATTGTTGCATTTTACCAAATGGTTCGAAAGAAAGTTGTTATGAAACGCAAAACATTTAACTGTTTTATCAATGATTACAGCTCGAAAATTTTTAATTAATAATTAGAATATCATGTCCCACTGATGTTCTGCGTTAGATCTTCGAAGGCAGTTATCAATCAGATTACAGTCTAGTGACAGTTTTCGTCTGTCGAAAATCTTTGACGTTACTGTGTGGTGCTGTCATGTGACTGCAGTTATTATTTTTGACAAAATTCTGTGTCATACTCGTATTTTAGTTTCGCTTACGTTCCAAATATTTTTTAAGGAATATTTTCCTCCTACTAGTTTCGGCTATTGTTACCTTTAAATATTTCACTTATTTGTGGCTCATATCTATCCTTACCGACTGGAATAGCATCTCTAATTAAAGCTTAAAAAGTATGACAGAATTTGGGGATGGCGTGAGAAGTTTGGTTTCAGAAATATATAATGGAACCAATAGACATCAAATTACAAATTTCGTTCGCCAGAGGAAGAGGAAAGTCAAAAACTACGTCGAATAGATATCCATGAAAGTACTAGAGACTCATATACCATGCACAGTAATCTAACATTCCTATTCAATTGATGGAAGCATTACCATAATTTTCGGTAATTCCAATAATGAAATGCAAGAAAGTGCACAGGAACAATGAACTGCGAGTAAGTAAAACTATTATACGACCTGTGCTCGGTTAAAACTAGTGAAACGTAGGCATTACCGCGAACTTCTGAAAAGACAGTTAACACATTCGAAAAAAAGATCTTCCAAAATTTTTTTGGACCTGTAAAGGAAAGAACGGAGTGGCGAATAAGATACAAATATGCGCTACATCAACTTTTGAAGGAGCCAGAAGCTTCAACTTTCATCAAACCATATAAACTGCAGTGTGCTGGCCATGTAGAGAGGATGGAAGACAGAAGAATCCCCAAGCGTTCTCTTAAAGTCAAAGCGAGTGGTAACAGGCCAGTAGGCAAACCATGCAAGCTATGGGAAGAATCGGTTGATAATGACAGCAAAGCCATCTTAAAAACTAGCAATTGGAGGACGTGGTCTTTGGATCGAGACGATGGGAGGCGACGACTTCAGGAGACCAAGGTCCGACTTAATGATGAGTGGTGCGAAGAAGAGTGTGGTCCCTTTCACATTGCACGGCTACGGCACGGTTGCCGTTCGGGCTTCGAGTGGCAGCCTTCCGTGCAACTGCAACAAACGGCGACCGAACGGCGACAGAGCAACTAGTTGCCGACGTGACCAAATGTATGCTTTTTCATTGCACGGTTTTACGGCCTGCCGCAACGGTCCCAAACTTGAAACAGATAAGCTTGTGATGGGAACAAAGCCGTTCATAAACCGTATATAAACCGTACAGCGTGAACGATTATCCAATTAGAAGTTTTGCCATACGGTGGAAACCAAGGAGTGTGTAATAAGCCTAAGACTAAAACACATGGAAGATACCTATTTATCTGTATAATATGATATAAGCCTTTGCGAATAACAATGGAAACCCACCTAGATGATGCGATCTTGATTTATCTGTTGCATTCGCATTTTAACCTGAAAGTATTAATTTCCATTACTTTTAGCCCAAAGGGCGGAATAGGTCTGCATAATGTATATTAATGCACAAAATATGAAAAATATTTTCTTTGCTAGCATGCTTTCAAGACTTGTAAATTTGATACTGAACAGGAAATATTAGCAAAAAGTGAATGTTTTATTAAAATAATAAAGAGCCATACAACAGTCACGATAGGCTGCAAGCCAATCGTACTATAATCTAGATAAAAAACTGAATTGCGATTTATATTCTACTTTTCTATAAACCAAAATAAGTAGTTTAATTTTAAATGGTCACAGCATGGAGCTATATATAACGGAGATGGCAGCACTCCGTTTCTGTATAAAGCACTGTGAAGCATTTCGAAGTTTAAGCGACTGTTTTTGTATGGAGCGTTTCATGCCCGGTGGCAGTAAAATGGAAATATTACCGAAGTATTTGAAGGTTGGGCTTTTTTTCTTTTCAATACCGGGGTTTAACATATATGTGAGTAAGATGTTGATAGTAGCATAGTGAATATCGCCGGTCCTTTGCTAAAAAAACTTCCGGCTTCAAAAAAGTCGCTGCACGTCATCTCCATTATGTATAGCTCTATGGTTAGAAGTAAAAATAAAAATGTATGTATATAGAGGGCTTGCTGGAAGGACTCACTGGTATAGTGGAGTAGTCCTTCGAGTAGCTCCTATGTAAAAGTCATTTAAAAAGGAAAATTTTGCCTAAGGTTCAGGAAATTTAAAAGGGAAGTTATTGTCTTTCTCCTTCCAGTAGTAACCTATTAAAAGACTTTTAATTTTACCTAAGGTTCAGGAAATTTAAAAGGGAAGTTATTGTCTTTCTCCTTCCAGTAGTAACCTAATAAAAAACTTTTATTTGTTAATGTATACAAAACTTGAAATTTCTAGCTTGAAGCGTTCTGAAGCTTATATTTTTAAACTCATGTCTCATGAGCTTTTTTGTGAGCTACCTGAAGAAAGAATTTCGGTAACTAATAAATTCGATCAGCATTTTCGATCTAAGCTAATGTAATGTATTTTAGCCCGAAGATCAGTTCTATGCGTTCCAAACTTCCAAACGGAAATAAACTTATGCCGGATTTACACAAATGATATATTTGTCATTATTCATGTCCTTAATATTTATTAGAACAACTAGCAACTTTTTTACTATTTATTTATGTCATAATATTGGTCACATGAATGACGAGAAGCGAAGTCATTATTCGTCCTTCTTTTCCGTCGTGTAAATAATAGAATCATTATTATTGTCAATAGTTTAAATTCGGCATTGACAAGTAATTTTTATTCCGCTATAGAACATACCATCTATCTAAATATCGCACCCCGGAAAGAAAAGTGAAGTATCTTAAAAATGGAGAAATTGAGATATATCAAATATTCCTACAATCGTCAGTTAAATTCAAACCGGAACTTTAACAGCAAGTTTTATATGAAAAATTGTCAGTTAAAGTTCTAGTTAGAAAGTAACTGACGATCGTAGGAACGGGCTTAAGTGTAATACATATTCCACTGAAAATGTAGAGTGTAGATCGCGCAAAAAAAACGGGCTAACAAGTTAACTCCCGGTTAACTTTTTGGCATTAGTTACGAAACTTACAAGTTAACTTTACATTGAAATACCGAGCCTTAGTGTAGAAACGTGACAGCTAAAATTCCGAACTTTTTTATTTACTTTATTCTTTCATTTCTATCAATTAAGAATAGAAGAAAATAATATTATTGCATGTAATCATTCAAAACAGTATTTTCATAAATCCAAAAAGGTAATTTTATCTGCATGCAGCCATCAATTTTGACAGATGGTAAACTACACCTGCTCCTGACCTAGTGTTGAAAAGTGTCCACTGAAGTACACTACACTCGACAAAGAGAACAGCCACCTGTGACGTCACACCAACAAAAAGAACAGCATTATTACTTTCTGCAATAATGCTGATCTTTTTTCTTTTTTTAACCTAGTGTAGAAAGATTATGTAAATACATACACTAATATAATAGCACAGACCATTGCATTGCACTGACCTACTGCCAAATTTTGAATGCGGTGTAGCAGACCCGGTCTTTCGTCTCATCAGTGGATACGTCGAAGATTACTTCGACGTCCATTAGGACGTATGTAATAGATGCTCGCTGGGACTGCCCAAAACTATAATGACTCGATCGTCAAGTACTTGATAAGCGTTTTCTGCAGGGGTTGCACTAATTGAACTGTCAGAGGGTCCAATAAGATAATCGTGTACTGAAATTTAGTTTTCTCGTTAGTAATTCGTACCAAGCTAAAAGCTGCGTCTGCCAGTTTAAACCAAGTCCTTGAGTCAGTCGCTTGAAACGCTGGAAGTCGCAGCTTCAAAACAGTCTGCGTGAATTGCACATCTTGCTGTGGCCATACTTTCGACGTTTGTTCGTTAGAAATACCTGTATCCGCCATGTAATCGTTAGTCGTAATAGTTTTCGTGGAATCGGATCAGAGTAGCTTTCGCTCATGTTTTTATCGTAAGAACGCACTTTGTTTGCTTGTAGCTATCATTTTAATTCGAAACACTTTCAGTATCACGTCTGGGCCCATTACACTATAACAAATTAATTAAGATACAGTACTTCATAATCACATCAAAAGGAAAGACGGGAATTAACTCCTCGCTATTCATTTTACTTTTATTTTCGTTTTACTTCCAAAACAAGGGAAAACAACGTATGTATAACTCTCTCTCGAACTCTCATTATTTCTCCTGTCACACTACTATATGTTGTGTTCCTACAAACTTACGACTGGTAGCCCTCTTCCTTTCAAGACGAAACCCATCGAAAGTCTTTAAAAAATAGTAAGCTGCATGTGCCCTCCGCATTCTGCTTTATCCCCTAGTAAATACAATACAGATCGGAGTTCAGGGCTTTACCTAGCCTAGAGCATCACCCTATCGTGATTGCAGGATGTTTTTTGAGCTAAACCCGAATAACAGTTTTATATTTTGTAAAGGCCAAGATCGACACTGTGAAATAATTTTTTTCTACAAAATGATATTGCGGAAATATAAATAAAGGTAATGGTCACACATTTTTTTCCATATTTTGAGGTAAAATAAATTTTTTCCGATCTAAAAATCTGATAAGTGTAACTTTAGAAGAAACTATATGTATATATTGAATTCCAACATATCCCATTTTGAGTAAACGTTAGTTGTTTTCCGGTGTCAGTGGAGTGAAACTCCAACACGAAAACCCCGACTGTTGATTAATCGCTGTCCTTGAGGACATGGCAATTTGCAACCACTTCACTGGAGAGCCCAGTTTTTTATAATATTGTGTTGGTCTAGGTCCAAAGAAGCTGTTTCGACATCGGAAGGCATAGACTCTTCAGAGGGTGTATTCTTGCCTACTATCCAAAACACCCTGACAGCTGGTGGAATTGCTCAGGAAATTTCTATAAAGCGATATCGGAATCCCATTTGTAATCTACGACTTTTAAACTAATCAAAAACTTGTCATATCAACCTTATACTACTGAAGGCAGGTGACTTTGAAAGTTAATACCCAATGCCTCAACCAGTTGGGGGAATCTATGATTGTATTTGGTAATAAACCTTTATAACCTGGATTAATCAACAGTCGGGGATTTCGTGTTGGAGTTTCACTCCACTGACACCGGAAAAAACTAACATTTAATCGTAATAGCTTCAGTGGTAGTTTACCATGAAAACCAAGTAATAAAAAATATCCCATTTTCTCATTTTCCCATTTCATCTGAAGAATTCGACTTGTTTCTTTGTAAGAAAAATATGTATGATGTGGATGTGTAACATAATAGTATTATATATAAAATATGTATTTTGTATTTATTTATCAAATGAATGCAGCGATCAGTTCTCTGTAATGAACTGATTTTCAAATATAATAAAATAGTAACGATCCTTGGTAATTTCAAAATCAACCAGCACCGTAACATAAAATAATAAGAAATAAATGAGTAAATTAATTTATTACTCCTTTTTTATATATGAAATGCGATTATTAAGTATCACACATTCAGTTAATAAAAATAAAAATTTTAAAAATGCTTGATCCCCTTGTTCTTGAATGGAAAACTTATTTTGAAAGGTTAAATTTTAAACGGTTTACTGAAAAGTAACTGAAAAGAAATGTTGGACTGGTATTAAAACAAAACAAAAATTTTACCTCCTCGATCGCTAGCACGACTCTGTCGACCAGCTTGCTCAATGATATCGTTGAGGACCATGACATCTACGTTTTTTGTTTATTATATTTTAATTATTAAACTTTTATAATCAAATTTATTGAATTTTGTAGAGATTAGAGAATAAATACCTTTCATATCGACCACAGTTTGTGATTGAGACGGCTCAATGAAAGGATTGTCATGATGTTTTACCTTACCAGTCTCATCAGTACAGTCTGTGGAAACTTCCTGTTAAATATTAAAAGATGTTATTTTATAATAAAGGTAATGTTTTCATATGTAATATTATTAATGACTAGCCGCGATCCGCGCTTACGAGTGTTTTTTAGAGGCAATAGATCTGAGAGAAAAAAAAATGTCTACATAGATATGCTTTTTTGTTTCCTAACCTTTCTGAAGCAAATTGTTATACATTTCCAATACTTGTTTTAGTAAAACTCATAAGACAAAATAATCTTATAAATGACCAAAATGTCTGTAATTGTAGTCCAGATAATTATCTTAAGTATATTCTAAGGGATTAGGCCACTCTAGAGGGTGGACAAATAGGCCTTCTTGAGGATTTTTATTTTCAGAAAAACTACAAAATAAAGCGATATTACAAAATGGGTATTTATTTATATACATATATAAAAGTGGATGTTTGTATGTATCTATGTATGTTCCCTATAAACTACTAAACCGCTCGACCGATTTGGATCAAATTTTCAGGGAACATGTAGAATAGTACCGGTACCGATCGAATCAAAAACAATTGTTTTTTCTGACATTTTTCAAATTTTGTTGCGGTTTTAGTACCTTGGTGTTCTAATTGTTTGTTTGTTTGTCCCGTACGCTTTTATATACCGTTCATGCGATTACGATGTAACTTCGCTGGTAGACGGGGCGCTCGCCCACAGAGTTTTTTGCTTTAGTAAAACGATTCTAAGGCCCGGACTACATGGTCCGTTTTTTTCCACACCGGAAAAACCGATTCCGGACAGCTTCGTCTACACGTAAAACGATCCTCCGTACCGGTCATGTTAATTGAGCATAGCTACTACAGCGACAAAATCACACTGAAAAAAATTCCAGATACATACTTGTAGTCGAGCTCATACAACTCTGTATGTTTTTGAAATTAAATTCTCGATAGGTCGAAAAATTCCTGATCAACCGTCCTAAGAAACCTGTGCATGCGGAGTGATGTAGTCGACAAGCTCAAATCTCATACATTTCAATGGGACCATTATTTGCCTTAGTAGTCTGGGTGGCTTAGTGGCTAGAGCACTTGCCTTCGGTGCACCTGGTACCAGGTTCGAATCTGCTTGGCGACAAGTAATTTTCGAAAATGGGATTGGGTGCCGGACTACCAGTTCACTCAGCTGTAAATGAGTACCTGAGTTAAAATCGGGGTAATAATCACGGACGAGCGTGTGGCTGACCACTTCACCTCCTAGTGTTCCGTTGGTCTCGCAATGAAGTAACTCTAGCATTACTTCAAGGCCTAGGCCCGATTTGGGCTGTTGCGCCATTGATTATTATTATTATTATTATTTGCCTTGCAGTATGCGCTATAGCTCCATCTTGTTGAAAACACATTTGTGGGTAGTTCTACACAGCTGGCCTCAAGAAATTTTCCAACATGCTGCGATACTCAGCAGCATTGATGGAACCTGTAGCACTGACTCCATTCTCAAAGAAATATGGACCAATGATCGTTCCGGATGATATTCCTCACCTAACTGTACACTTACGAGGATGCAACTGGTATTCCAGTTCGAGGTCAGAAACAGCGAAAACATGCAATCAGTCGACTTACCGTTGCCTCTGACGGTCCAGTTCTTACACTGAAAAAACGGCGATATGCTTGTCGCGTTAAAATAATTTTTCATCGATTTTCAAACTAAAATTTAATTATGATTAGGAGTTAGTTATTCTTTCCGGTGTCAGTGGAGTGAAACTCCAACACGGAGTCCCCGACTGTGGACTAACCGCTATCCCTGAGGATATGACAAATTTGGAAAGAAACTTCACTGGAGAAGCCAGTTCATCATAAGATTGTTTTGGATTAGGTCCGAAGGAGCTGTTTCGTCATCGGAGGGCATAGACTCTTCAGAAGGTGTATTCTTGCCTACTAACCGAAACACCTTGACAGCTGGTGGGATCGCTGAGGTAAATTCTATATAGCCACATCCCATTCCAAATTTATTACCGAGAAGAATTTAATGGTCAAGAAAGGCGTCCTCTACCTTAGGCTTAAGACGTGTATTTTGAGAAGCTTTTTTCTCTTGATTTTTTCGGCTATTCTCTGGTTGTAACCCTGGATATGGTCAGCGCTTCATGGCTGTGAAATTTACAATGGTTGTAACCTTGGATCTGATCTATCAGGAAACAAATCCCGTCCGCCGCAACTTATTTTTTTAACCAATATTTGTTGTTATTAGATTTTTCGTGGTAAGCTACCAAAGAAGCAATTATGATTAGGAGTTAGTTATTCTTTCCGGTGTCAGTGGAGTGAAACTCCAACACGGAGTCCCCGACTGTGGACTAACCGCTATCCCTGAGGATATGACAAATTTGGAAAGAAACTTCACTGGAGAAGCCAGTTCATCATAAGATTGTTTTGGACTATGTCCGAAGGAGCTGTTTCGTCAACGGAGGGCATAGACTCTTCAGAAGGTGTATTCTTGCCTACTAACCGAAACACCTTGACAGCTGGTGGGATCGCTGAGGTAAATTCTATATAGCCACATCCCATTCCAAATTTATTACCAAGAAGAATTTAATGGTCAAGAAAGGCGTCCTCTACCTTAGGCTAAAGGCGTGTATTTTGAGAAGCTTTTTTCTCTTGATTTTTTCGGCTATTCTCTGGTTGTAACCCTGGATATGGTCAGCGTTTTTATGGCTGTGAAATTTACAATGGTTGTAACCTCAGCGATCCCACCAGCTGTCAAGGTGTTTCGGTTAGTAGGCAAGAATACACCTTCTGAAGAGTCTATGCCCTCCGATGACGAAACAGCTCCTTCGGACCTAGTCCAAAACAATCTTATGATGAACTGGCTTCTCCAGTGAAGTTTCTTTCCAAATTTGTCATATCCTCAGGGATAGCGGTAAGTCCACAGTCGGGGACTCCGTGTTGGAGTTTCACTCCACTGACACCGGAAAGAATAACTAACTCCTAATCATAATTGCTTCTTTGGTAGCTTACCACGAAAAATCTAATAACAACAAATATTGGTTAAAAAAATAAGTTGCGGCGGACGGGATTTGTTTCTTGATAGATCAGAACCAAGGTTACAACCATTGTAAATTTCACAGCCATGAAGCGCTGACCATATCCAGGGTTACAACCAGAGAATAGCCGAAAAAATCAAGAGAAAAAAGCTTCTCAAAATACACGCCTTTAGCCTAAGGTAGAGGACGCCTTTCTTGACCATTAAATTCTTCTCGGTAATAAATTTGGAATGGGATGTGGCTATATAGAATTTACCTCAGCGATCCCACCAGCTGTCAAGGTGTTTCGGTTAGTAGGCAAGAATACACCTTCTGAAGAGTCTATGCCCTCCGATGACGAAACAGCTCCTTCGGACCTAGTCCAAAACAATCTTATAATGAACTGGCTTCTCCAGTGAAGTTTCTTTCCAAATTTGTCATATCCTCAGGGATAGCGGTTAGTCCACAGTCGGAGACTCCGTGTTGGAGTTTCACTCCACTGACACCGGAAAGAATAACTAACTCCTAATCATAATTGCTTCTTTGGTAGCTTACCACGAAAAATCTAATAACAATAAAATTTAATTATAATGGTTCCATGAAACCCTGACCGAAGTGACGAAGTCTTTTGTGAGCTAAGCCCTCCCATTCACAGAGGATATGCTCTGGTGTCACGACAAGTAAATTAAACTTTTGCCTGGAAATAATTGGTGGAGTTCTGGAAACTGATTTAATCACTTATTTAGACCTATAATATGAGTAGTTTCAGTTTTGTCCCAATTTCCCAGTGGAGCGTATGTCGTGACGTTCGAAAAACCTCGCAATTTTCGGACTATTTTAGGTTTTTCTCGAATAGCTCCTAAACTAATCGTTTTATCAAAAACTTTGTTATGTTCAAAAGTGTTCAGCATTTCGCTTCTAAAAAGTACTATGATATTATATTTTGATCAAGTATAATAGTTTCATAAAAACGATACGACAAAATAAGAAAAATGTTTACACTTTTTGAAAAAACACATTTTTTTACTATAAAACGTAAAATATCTATGAAACTACGAACTTTAGAACGAAATGTTATAGAATTAAAGTTGTAGACCATCAAACCTCCTCTCCCCACCACTATGTAAAATCGCGCAGTAGCTCATTAGCACCCCCTCCACCAAGCACATCTTCATATTTTTATTAATAATGAATAAATACTCGTAATAGTTATCGAGTAGTATCAAGTAACGTATAATTATATAAAATTGGTTACTGAAATATTTAAATACTTTTTAGGTTTAATTACGCTCAAATTTATTATGATACATTTTAATTACTTGTAGTTGTGTAAAATCATTATTTAATTCAGTGTTCTATTTTTTAAGGTGTTTGGAGGAAGTTGGTAGTGTTAATATGGCCTCTAATTCTTCCATCTCTTCCATATTTTAATCATCATTAAGGTCTTCTCCTTCCTGCAGGTAGTCATCATAATCTAGGTCGAAGTCGTCAGTACCAAGAATCTGGTTTTCTGTTTCGGCATTTGTGCACGACTGGCCTTTGCATAATTTACAAATGGTGGTGCATTTCATCCCATTTTTTTTGCATGAGCGAGCTCCAAGGCAGCTTTTAGAGCATGTGCAGCATATCTTTTTCTGGAGTTCCAGAGGTGCTACTTCTTCAGTAGTGGTTACTGGCCTAAGGCCTAAATTTCTCGCCTTCCATACCCATTGATGTGGGTCGAGTGGGTTATTTTTCGAAGCTTGCACCTGAAAATACGTCCTCAGCGAGTACTACCGAGCAGCTGCTTCAGTTAGAGGCAAAGAGGCAAGGTTAAATGAAGTCTTGGTTAATAATTTTTCGACGAGTTGAATTCACGTAAAGTATCAACGAAAAAGCGAGTCCTACCTCTAAAAACCATGACGTCTCAAATGAAAATCCATGACAAACAAGTTCCAATCAACGCTGAAATGATTTTTCGGAAAATTGCGTTCCACAAAAAATCAAATGAAGAGCTTAAGAGATGTTTAGTTTACAGCATGAACTCGCACTACGATTCCTTTATCCTTGTTTACATTATTTTTGTATGCGTAAAACACAAAAATCAGTTTTTTATAAGTGGTTTGATTCAAGGAAGGAACTAATTGATTTTCAAAAGACCCAGTTTGTCATAGATGGAGGATTTCTTTTACACAGAGTGGTGTGGGAGACCAATGAAGCAGAGTCCTCCATAATAACAAAATATGTAAAATACATCTAGCATTGGTATGGTCAAGGAGCAATAATTGTGTTTGATGGATACCCTGATGCAGCATGTGACAAAAATACGAAATCATTCGAGAGGCTTCGCAGGATCATTAAAAAATCAGTGCCACAAGTTACATTTGAAGAAGGGACGTCAACAACATTGTCAAAAGAAGTATTTCTTTTGAATGAACAATATAAAAAGTGCCTTATTTTATTACTGGTTTAAAGACTTGAAGCGGAGGACTTCAAAGTTAAACAAACTGCTGAGGATGCTGATCATTTAATCGAAGCTAGTGCTGTTGAAGTTGCTCAGTAGTCTCCTGAGTGTGGTTATTGTTGGGGAGGATACTGACCTTCTTGTAATGTTGATTGCTTCAGCCCACAGACTACCAACATTTTTTTACTAAAGCCTGGTAAAGTCAAGGACGATGTTGTCTATTCTCCCTTGCACTACAAGTTTTCCTCTGTTTCGAAAACCAGCATACTATTCCTCCATGTTTTTAGTGGCTGCGACACTACATCATCTTTTTCCGGTAAAAGAAAACTAAAATTCCTAAAGACATTGGAAATACACTCAAACCTGCTAAAAGCAGCAGAAGTGTTTAGCAAATCTAATGCTACTGCCGATGAGGTTGACGAGACAGGGAAGAAATGGATAGCAGCTCTTTATGGAAATAGTTCCAAGCAATTAAATGTATTGCGGTACGTTTTTATGACAATTTGACGGTCTACAACTTTTATTCTATGACATTTCGTTCTAAAGTTCGTAGTTTCATAGATATTTCACGTTTTATAGTAAAAAAAATCTGCCAACAGTCTGGGCGCAACTTTATTATTTTTCCAGCAGAACTTTGGAACGTGTTCAATTCGGGGATGCGGAGTATGTTACTATGTGACTGAAACCCTAACAAAAAGTTCGGGAAGCGGTTAGAATATGGTGTAACATATGAATTATATAATTTTGTCATATTCCATAAAAACAAAACTTAAAAATAGGTGATTGTTAAACAAACCTAGGGAAGTGAAAAGATATTCGATATCTCATCAGACCTGAAAGATATGGTGGAATTCATGAAAAAGAATACATCCACTTTACATCCCCTTAGGGGTCGAATTTCAAAAAATCTTGAGAACACTTTTTAGGTATTCATATGAAGAATCCGTAGAATAAAAATTAATTCAATATTTGGAAAGACCTAGTAGATATGACGAAAATCGTGAAAATATATGCATTTTATATAAACTTATAATTTTTTTTGCCCCCCCTTCCGAACGCCAATAAATATTCGAATTTTTTTTTATTAGAATTACTTTTCTAGTTGATTTACATATATTACGAGATTCACCTTTCTAGCATAAGCCGTTCGCAAGTTAGGAAAAACACCCCCCACTCTGGTACCATGCTACCACTAAAAAAAAAATGTATTTTTCCACCATGCCACTATAATATTTTCATCTAAATACGAAGTTTAAGGTTTATATCATTACAGGTTCTTAAGATATAAGCATCTGAATTTTTTCCTTCTCACCCTTCACCACTTTTCCCCACCCTCACCCTCTACAACCCCACCTTTAAATTTTTTTTCTCTACTAGAGCTATGTTAAGTTTACTTCTGGTAAAAATTTGAAGCATCTATCTTACACTGTTATTGAGATATGAAAAGTGATATTTTTGAAAAAATTCTTATTCCCTCCCTCCACTTCTTTGCTTCCCTGCCCCCTTCAAAGATTTTACTTTGAGCAATCTTTATTTATCAAGCTTTATACCCAAACCGAATTTTGTTTTCCTGGTACAATTGGTTTCTGAGATATTGTAATGTTAATGTTAATTTCAACCCCCACCCCCGTACGCCACCACCCTCACCAAAAAATTTTGTTTCAATCTACTCTCCTAGTATAACTACAGATATTTGTTAAGTTTTAATTGCTTGCCATTAACGGTTTAAAAGATATGGTTTTTAGAGTGTGTCGATCTCGGCATTTTTGCGTTTCGGACGTATTGTTTCCCCCTCCACTCCCACACCCCTTCACCCATATCACAATTTTTTTGCAGATGGGTCCACTATCAAAGGTCTATAGAAATTCCAAGTTTCAGTTTCCTACCATAAGTGGTTGCTGAGATCTAGAAACCAAAATTTTTCGTCTAAAACGCTTCCCCCACCTTCCTCCTCACACCTTCACCCCTCAAAAAATCTCACTTCAAGGGGTCCACCATGTCTATTCAGAAAAAAAATTAAATTTAATGGCTCATAGCGCTTGGCAACTATAATTCCTCAAACGAGTTTGCGTACGGCGAACGGCGCACAGGCGGAGTGAATTTTTTTTTTCCTTTTTTGGTGTTTATTAGTCATACACCGTGTAAAAAAAAATTTTAGTGTAGCAAATTTTTTTTTTTTTTAAATCGATAACAATACTTTATTATTAAAATAATAAAGTAAAAATTAAATTAAATTACAAAGGGTAAACAAAATTTAAAAAAAATTTTTTTTGAAAGATTCAAGGATTGAAGACTTGAAGATTATTTTTTATATTGTGACAATTTTTAAACAATCTATAAAATAAGTCCTACTTTATTATTCTAGGATAAAAATTATCAGAGATATGAATTTTCAAAGTGGACAAGACAACTTACTGGGTGGGTCCCACTGCTGGGGTGTCTGACCATTGTTTTTCAGTTTTTCATTGTAAAAACTAAGTTTTGGTAAATTTTCAGTATAGCTAAATTCACACAGAACTTGATCAAATAAAATAGTCAAATCAAAAAAATGTCCGCCCACTCCAATAGCAAGGTCTGCAGGTCAGCCACTGCGTTATGTACCACCCGATGGTCCATTCGTATCAATGCCGTGGAACCGTTATGCAAAAATCCAAGTGAAATTATCAATATATTGAATAAAATTGAACAATCTGAGAGCTTCTGACCAAACGTACGACCTGATCGCTGATAAAACTGATTTTGCTTTTATTTGCTGTACTTGTCGTTGATACGACATTTTAGGTCGAGTAAATATAGCATCCAAAGCATTGCAATTAATAAAGTTGAATGTGTCTGTAAACTGCATTATTATCGCTTGAAAGTGTAATGGACTTTTTGTCGTCATATAAAGAAAATTGCGGCCAAAAGATCAGTGACAAGTGAAGCAACATACTCGTAAATTCGCGAAAATATTTCAGTTGAACCCAAATTTGATGACCAAAAACGTCCAGTAGCGGGCCGAATAACTGTATCAAATGCAGAGAATTTTCGCACAAACGTTTTCATACCAATTATCAAATCTGCAATGAATTCAATTACTAACCGTTTCAATGCAATGAAGAAGCACAACGAAATATTTAAATGTTTATATGATTTCAAGCTGCCGTACGCCGTACGGCGTCCGCCGTACGCAAGATCGTTTGGAGGCTCGTAGCTGCCAAACGCTTTGAGATATTAAATTGAAATTTTTTTAACGAATAGATGGGGTAGGCGCCTTGAAGTGACCAAATTTTTAGGGGTGGGGGTGTGAGGGGGAAGGAGGGGGAAGTGTTTTAGACCGAAAATTTTGGTTTTCAGATCTCAGTAACCCCTTATGTTAGGAAGCTGAAACTTGGAATTTCTATAGAGCTCTGATAGTAGACCCATTTGCAGAAAAATTGTCAATATTGATCAAGGGGTGTGGGAGTGGGGGGAAATGTAATGCGTCCGAAACCCAAAAAAGGCGAGATAGACACATTCTAGAATCCATATCTCCTAAACCGTTAATGGCACACTATTCAAACTTGAAAAATATTTGTAGTTATACTAGGAGAACAGAATCAAGAAAAATTTTGGGTGGGGGGAAGTTGTGTATGGGGGTGGGGGGGTGAAAAACTTAAGATTACGATATCTCATGAACCAATTGCTCTAGAAAAATAAAATTTGGTTTGGGTATAAAGGTTGACAAAAAAAGATTGATCAAAGTAAAATTTTTTAAGTGGGAGGTGGAGCATAGAAGTGGAGGGGATGAGAATTTTTCAAATCAAACACATTTCATATCTCAAGAACGGTTTAAGATAGATGCTTAGAATTTTTACCAGAAGTAGCGCTAATTAAACCCTAGTAGGGAAAAAAGTTTTGGGGTTGAGGGTGAAGAGGGGGAGGGTGGGGGAGGGTGAAAAGGAAAAAGTTCCGATGCTTATATCTTGAGAACCTGTAATGATATAAGCCTTAAACTTGGTATTTAGATAGAGCTATAGTAGCGGAATGTTGGAAAAATAAAATTTTTTTTAGGGGTAGTATGCTACGGGGGTAGGGGGTGTTTTTCCTAACTATTAAACGGTTTATGCTAGAAAGTTGAAACTCGGTGTGTATATGTAAAACAACTAGAAAAGTGATTGTGATAAAAAAAATTTGAATATTCATTGGCGTTCAGAAAGGGGGGCAAAAAAAATTATTTGTAAATATAATAGATATAAAATTCATATATTCTTACGATTTTCGTCATATCTACTAGGTCTTTCCAAATATTGAATTCATTTTTATTCTACGGATTCTTCGTATGAATACCTAGAAAGCGTTTTCAAGGTTTTTTGAAATTCGACCCCTAAGGGTAGTGTGGTACAAGTGGGGGTGTTTTTCTTATATATGGAACGGCTTAAGCTACAATGTTGAAACTCGGTGTGTATATGTAAATCAACTAGAAAAGTAATAGTGATAAAAAAAAATTTGAATATTCATTGGCGTTCAGAAGGGGGGGGGGGGCAAAAAAAAATATTTGTAAATATAATATATATAAAATGCATATATTTTCACGATTTTCGTCATATCTACTAGGTCTTTCCAAATATTGAATTCGTTTTTATTCTACGGATTCTTCGTATGAATACCTAGAAAGTGTTTTCAAGGTTTTTTGAAATTCGACCCCTAAGGGTAGTGTGGTACAAGTGGGAGGTGTTTTTCCTATATATAGAACGGCTTAAGCTACAATGTTGAAACTCGGTGTGTATATCTAAATCAACTAAAAAAATAATTTTGAATAAAAAAAACGAATATCTATTGGCGTTCAGAAGGGGGGCAAAAAAAATTATCTGTGAAAATAGAATGCATATTTTCCCACGATTTTCGACATATCTACTACCTCGTCCCAAATAATGAATTTAATTTTATTCTATGTTTTCTCCAAATGAATACCAAGAAAGTGTTTTCAAGATTTTCTGAAAATTGACCCCTAAGGGGGTGTAAAGTGATTGTGTACTTTTTCATAAACTATTCCATATCTCTCAGATCCAATCAGATTTTCACTTCCATGATCTTGTTCTTTTTGATAGGTTTTCAGTCACATAGTAGCCTACACCGCATTTCAGAATTGAACGCGTTCCTTACTTCTGCCGGAAAAATAATAAAGTTACGCCCAGATTGTTGGCAGATTTTTTATTGATTGTGACAACTTTCCCCTTTTAAATAAGTCATATTTTATTACTCTAGGATAAAAATTACTAGAGATATGAATTTTCAAAGAGGAGACGGACATCATTTTTGCGAAAACTTTATCATACTACTCGTGTAACTAACAACAAAAAATGAGATTAAGCAAAAATCAAATTTTTTTAAACTACTTCTTAAAGTACAAAAAATTTCAAAAGAAGCGGAGATGGTAAGAGAACTTCGTCGTTTTTGGCTATTGTTTATGGAATGACTCTATTACCTACGCAATATGGTTGCGGCCCATAGACATTTTTTCGTTTTTCGTAAGTGCCAAATTTTTCTTCAGCAAATCTCAACGGTTTCTTGTGTCTAAAAAAATACAAAAATCTTTTGAACGATAGAAATAGGTAATAGTGCACCTTCGGCGTCCACGTGACATTTTCTTTAGGCGCCTTTTTTTTGGCTTTCAGCGTTTGAACACTGAACTTTCAAAATGCGTCAAGGCACCCACCACTAGAAAAGGCACTGGCCTTAAACTCATATCGGGTGATTTTTCCAAAAGTCATCGCAGTGTAAATGCGGCATAAGAGAGACCAATACTATTGAGATGCTTCCTCATGTGACAGTGTCCGCAGTCAGAGCTCCCACTGACATATGCTTAATTTCAGATAGAGATGTTCTTTTAATATTTTAATAATTCAATTTTTATATTTTTTTATTTGCTACCCTGAAATTTTTTTGACATGTTTCATGACTAGTAGCTATCCGTCGTAGCTATGCCGTCGTACGCCGTTCTAAAATCCATATCTCCTACACAGTTAATGCCACGAAATTGAAACATAATGAGTAGGTATACTAGGAGAATAGATCGGAATTATATTTTTGACTAGGGGCAGAGTCGCACGAACCAATTGTACTAGAAAAATAAAATTTGGTTTGTGAGTAAAGGTTGATAAATGGAGTCTGCTGAAAGTAAATTTTTTAAGGGTGCGGTGGAGCATGCAAGTGGAGGGGATAACAATTTTTCAAAAATTCGTAAGCTTTTTACCAAACGGAGGGCTTATTGACTCCTAGCAAAACCAAAAATTTTTTGAAACTCTAATCCCAAGGAGGTGTAAAGTGATTGTATACTTTTTCATAAATTCTGCTATATGAAGGCTCTCTTGAAAATATCTCCTCATATGTTTCATCCTCTCTGTTTCAATTAGCTTTTTTACATTTTTAATTAAATTGAAAAAAAGCGAAAGATAACTTTTTAAAGAAAAGCCAAATTACGCCGTGATGAAAAAATATACATTTCATAGCTAAAATAAACTTAAATAAAATAAAAACATACTGCAATTACGATCGGCTGCAAGCCAATCGTATAATACTCTAAGGGCCGTATTATTCACGTCGGGTTATTTATAAAGTCTGGGTAATTCCAGTTTTCCCCGAGAATTGGTATTATTCACGTCGAGTTATAGTTTTTCGCTGAGTTTATAATCAAGTGATCACAGTTACCCAGGGAAAAATTTAACTTGTCAACAACTTCCAGTTTTCTACGATATCCAGGGATTTAAACGACGATTTGACAAATTTTGTATTATTCAAGATTGAAGTTATGGCAAAAACTCATTTGTGGGAAAATTGGAGTGATTCTGAGGAAGATTACGACAAAATAGAAAATGGAACAACGAATCGACAGCGACATATGGGACGACAAATACAGTTGCTGTTGTTTCCAATGTACAAAGCCAATTGAATTGTTTCCTTTACACCATTTTACACCCTCACCCCTTACACACGCTCCCTACAATTTTCAGCTAGGTATTTAACAGGTCAAACTCTCGTATTAATTGGAAAACCCTCTCTTATACAGTTCTTGAGATATGAGATATGATTTTTAGGAGAAAAATGGTTATCCATTGTCTTGCTGAAAAATACTTTCAGTCAAGTCCTATTGTCCATCTTTAAACATAAAACACATTTCCTGTTTCTGGTTCAATTAGTTTGTGAGACATTGCAATGCAAAGTTTTTTACGCATAGTTCCTAGTCTAGCATGCTTCAAGTTACAACTTTGTAATATTACCCGCTCAGGAGATATGATTCTAGAATTTTTCGACCTAAGCTTTCAAGCGTTCCGAACACATTGTTTTTCTCAGAACTTCCAAATCATTTAATTTGTAAAAAAATTAAGCGAGCAAGTGGATACATTATCATAGATCTATGTAAGTTCCGAATTTCAGGTATCCAGCATAAGTGGTTCCTGAAATATTAAAACCAAAGTTTTTATTCTAACATTCATTCCACCCAGCCCCTTCACCACTCCATTAGAAACTTATCAGTTGACGGGGTCCACTCAATCTACCATACCAATAAACTTAAATGCAATAGGGAGATGCAAGCCTTCAATCGACTGTTCGCACTGCCGAAATCCAATTACTCGGTAGCGCACACTCAGAAAACTATCGGGATCAAATGGGATGTTTCTCGTTGAACGTGTAAGCCGTGCACCACATATAGTGTTTGTACTGCTCCCAGGTCCGCAACCATGAAAAAATTGCAGCCAATAACTGATAAATTTCCTGAAATACACAAATTTTTTATATTCAAAAAAAGAAATTTGTCTCACTCTGTTAATAATTAATAAAATTTTTGATGTTTGATTGGAAAAATAATGGAAAAATGGAAAACCAGCTGATAAGATTATCCAACCTATTAAATTGCTAACCAGAGGTGAATAATACCATTTTTCACCCAGAGAAATTAATCAGTGATTTAATTTAATACGCCAGATAAGTTATCAGCTAGATAAGGCGAAAATAACCCGAGATGAATAATACGGCCCTAAATGATACTGAACTCCGATTTATATTGTAGTTGGGGCTAAAGTAGAATTTACGTATGTGCATGTTGTATGTCCTTTATTAAGGACCTCCATTCAGTTGCTACTTGAAACTTAAAAACAATATCATCAATGTTTAAAATCATTTCTTGAAATGGGTGTGCCATCGGGAATAATATGTAATTTTTGAAGGCCATTCACATGTGAGGTGCAGGAAGGACTCATCCGAATGCTCATATATTTATCTCTTTCCTTGGAACCATCCACAAATTAATGTGTACCAAATTTCAAATTCGTAGTTTCACGCGTTCAAAAGTTATGGGAAAATATTGTTGAATACGAATCTTAAGGATTTTTTGTATGGAAGGTACCAGAAGAAGTGAAAAAGTTTCGCTGACTAGTAAACTCGAAATTCGTTTTCACTCAAAACTAATTTGTACTAAATTCTAAATTTATAGCTAAACGATTCCTTGAATGATAGTGAGTTCCATAAATTAAGTAAAGACATTTTGAAAGGATATTTGTATGGCTGTTATGCGAAGGACTAATAGGATTTTTTTCAAAGATATACATTTAACTTACATTTAACAAACAACGAAAATGGTTGTGAAGCCATCGACAAATTTTCTAGAACACTGTCTTTTCAAGGATTTTTTTGTATGGAAGCTACTCGAAGGAGTCAAGAAATAGAAACGCAGTCTAACTTCCATTTTGTTAAATCTTATTTGTACAAAATTTAAGCTTCGTGGCTAAACGATTTCTTGAGTTAAAGTGAGTTTCGTGAATTAAATGAAGATATTTTAACAAGATATTTGCATGGCAGCCACTCAAAGGACTAATAGGATTTTCTTCATAACCATACATTTAGCTCCAACTATTGCAAAATTAGCACTTACAAAATTTTAAAACCATAGCTTAAGCCTGTTTGAAGTTATCGGCCAATATTCTTGAACACATGTTTTAAAGACATTTTATATGGCAGGTACCAGAAGGAGCAAAAGGATTTATCTGCCTAGTAAACCCAAACTAATTTTTGCACAATTTCGAAATTTTATCTAAAAGATAACTAGAGTTATAGTGAGTTTCGTAAATTATGTAAAGACATTTGAGTAGGATATTTGTATGGCGGCCACACGAAAGGCTAAAAGGACTTTTTTCATAGTCATAGACTTAGCTCCAACTATTGAAAAACCAACGTATACAATATTTCAAAGTCGTAGCTTTAGGCATTCCGAAGTTATTAGTAAATATTCTTGAACACGTGTTTTATGGACATTTTGTATGGCAGCTACCCGATGGAGTGGGACGATTTTGCCCGTTAACGAATTTAGCCTTACAAATTCAACCAAACACTCAGATTCAAAATTTCAAGATCCTAGGTCAAGGCGTTCTTGAGTTATCGTGTTCACGGACAGACAGACGGACGGACGGACGGACGGACGTCTAGCGGATTTGAGGTTTTTGGCCACAAATAAGCAAAAAATAGTACATAACTTTTTTTCGTCCGAGGCTTGGTTCTATGCGTTACATAATTTTCGGCTGGATCAAACTTATAATACTCTATATGATTTCATCTAGAGTATAAATATATTCAATATAAACATAACAAAGAAGTCAAACAAAAAACAAGAGCTAAATCTAAAAATCCCGGTTAACAGCAGGCGTTTGTTACTTTTCGAAACATATCATCAGTCTCTTGAGTATACACAGTAGGAAACTGAGAATAAAAGTATAATTATTATTTGTAATTAAATTTAGTAATTAATTATAAGCATACTGTAGTCACGATCGCCTGCAATCTAATCGAGTTTCTTGAGTTATAAGTGAATTAAGGAAATTGAGTGAGTTCTGGCGTACCACGGTTTCATCACATACACTGATGAAAGCAATATCGGTATCGGAGCCAGTGCTGTCGTTTTGTTATTTTGGACAGTAGTGCATTTAAGTGAAAAAGAGTAGTATTTTACAAAGAATAGTAGTACATAATTGACTTTTAGGTTCCGAATCGCGTAATACACCAAAGAGTTAGCTTATATAGGGTCACTCCATTAAAAATCGCCAAAAATAACGAAATTTAAGACATTACTTTAAAATTTCCTTACTCAAAGAACTAGGTATTTTAAATAAATTATAATTTAATTTTTTTTTGTGTATCAAATTATTTGTTAGTTTTAGTACGTTAAAGTTTTTGTAAAAATGATGCCCGAATTCTGTTTGAAAATTCATATCCGTTAGTTTTTATTATAGAACAATGATTTGGGACTAATTTTAAAGGAGGACGTTACAAGAATTTACAAAAAAAAATATGTTAACAAATCCTTTTCAAGGATAACTATTACTTTCAAGAAATACACTCCATAGTGTAGAAAAAAAGAAAAAGTGGTTTACATTATCGTAGTTTTCACTGTCCACTTTATGAGGTGATCGATATTAAGGCAGTCATCACGTGTGACGGTTTTCAAAAATAGATTTTTTTTTTTGCTTAAATTACATTTAAATATAGTATAGAATATGTGGGTGAAGTGATATTCCGATATTCGAAGCCGTTCGGAAGTTACATGCCGTTATAAACTCCTATGTTGTTTCGAATATAATGAAAAATTTAGTCGCGTTTTTCTCAAAACTATGTTTTTCAAATCGGTAGACACGATATCACGAACGAATTTTTTTGAAATTTAGTAAACTTATTCAGTACTACTATATACAGTCTCCAAACTAGGATAATTGTGATTCATCCAGCCGTTTTTTTGTCGACCTGAAGAAGTCGTAAAAATACACCAAAATTGACGACAAAAAGTTTAATAAGCTGCCAAAAATTAACTGTTCAATATTTTTTGATAATCCTAGTTCTAAGACTAGTTCAAACTTCACAGATTAAAATGCTGTTTAATTTTTTTATTTGAGATAGGCAAAACGCCCGCAATCGTATCTACTGAAAACAAGGTTTTTTTTTTAAAAAAATGGGTGGCTAAGTTGCTAGATACCTCAGCAATGACTGACAATTTGGGGCTGAACATGTGCATAAATATATGTTAAAAATTTCACAGTTCTGTCAATATTAAGTTCGCGAGAACAAATTCCCAAAAATGGCGTAAAAAAAGATCCTGCACTTGGGATGACCCCCTTAAGAAGCTATAAAGTTAGTGTTATGCAATGGTTCAAGTTAGGCGAAGTTCATATTATCGCAACTACACTGTATAATTTTTTTTCACTTAATTCATCATTCATATGTTTTCATATTTTCAGACATTCTTAATAACTCAGTCAATTTTTAAGATTTTTCAACATTTTTGTTTGAATTGATACTTATTTTCTCACTAGGCTGACGAGAGGTTTTTATAATTTTTCGGTTGGATAATTTTTAGAAAATTGTTTTTAAAAAACTGATTACTAAAATGTGAACTACTCTAACTTCTTTATTTTTGAAAAAAAAAATCCCTCCGTCTCCCTTTAACTACCTCATTGTATTATAAGATCCGTTTTTAATTTTGGCGAATTGAATTATTTTTGGTGCAGTAATGATGCCGGCTGGGCGCTATGGTTTTCATCAGAAGTACATATACACCGGTAAAAAATAATGCTAATATTAAAAAAAAAAAATTTTTTGTTGTAGTTGAATTGTTAAAAAGATATGTGAACTCAAGAATTTAAATCTTGTGTTCACCATGTAACCTAAATAATAATTTTTCAAACCTCGGTTTTCGGAACCTTTAAGAAAAGTAAAATCACAACAAATTCAAAGTAAAAAATAATACATCTCACGCTGTTGCAAAACAAAAAAAAGAAAATCGAAATCACTCGCAACCCCGGATGCCACGCAAATTGCATGTACATTGTAGAATCCTCTTCTAAACATTTTAAGAATTCAACTTTTGAGAAAAGAGTAGTACAAAATTGAAAGGAGTAGTACAGTAGTACATGAAGTACAATAGTAGTACAAATACTATTATCGTAGTACAAACGACAGCGCTGATCGGAGCAGTATTATCGCAGGAGATCGACGCGCTCTACAGCCGGGAATTCTCAAAATCAGAAAGGAACTATTGCGTTACTCGCCGAGAGCTATTAGCTTTTGTAGAAGCAACAAAACATTTCCACAAATATATATACAGTATAACTTCTCTATAGCGGACACCTTTGGGGAATTCAAAAGTGTCCGCTATAAAGAGGTGTCCGCTTTTCGGGGGTATTGAGTTTAATTAATATAATTGAAAGAGAAAAGAGAATTTCACAAGCACTTTAATTGTCATTGAGATACATATGCTCATTTATACATAAAACTAAAAAGCTGTATTTTCATCTACAGAAAATGACAATTTTACAAAAAAAAAATTAGGCTTCTTCGGGCGAAAATAAATTTGTGTTAAATAGATTTATAAAAATTAAAAGAAAACGATTTTCTGGGTACTACAAAAATTTTACTTTGGAAGTAAGTAATTACTAATTTTCGTTTGTGTGAAATGTTTGATTCTCACTTTCACTTGTTTGGATTACTTTAATTTTTTCTCCAAGAGACAAACGCGCCCGTTTGGAAAACGACATTGTTCTAACGGGAGCATACGATAAATACAGAGTAAACAACAACCAAATAGACTGAGAACAAAAGAAAAAAGAAGCGCGCAAAAATCCCCGGAACAAAAACTCGCGACGATGGAAAAATCCGAAACAAATGAATATCGTGCAAGGCAAAACCATTTCAAAGTAGATACGGACTACATAAAAAAAAATCTGTCCGCTATTTAGAGGTAAAGTAATATGTAAATATTCGTAATATATTGGTTTTCTTGTGTCCGCGTCCGTTTTAGAGAGGGTCCGCTATTGAGAGGTGCTAACCAATAGAAAACCATGCCTAATTCATTGGGGAATAAAGAACTGTCCTCAATAGGGAGGTGTCCGGTTTTCAGAGGTGTCCGGTAATAGAAGTTTTACTGTAATATATCTATGATCAGAAGTTCCTCCTTCGAACGGATCATGCATCGCTTAAATTGCTACTTCAGTTTAAGAATCCCGAGGCACGAATCCTACAATTTTGAAATTGTTCACCGAAGAGGAAGAACCCATGTTAATGCCGATGCGCTTTCATGTCGTCCTTGTTCACCAAACTGCAAGCATTGTCATCGCGTAGAAAAAAAGAAATCGGAGAAACCATTCAGGGTATAACGACAGAACCAAAGGATGGATGGAATCAGCAAGAACTAGAAGATGCCCAACGTAAAGATCCAGATATTTCACTGATCACGGCATGAAAGGACAAAATGAAGAGGCCTGAGTGAAAATACATCTCACAGTTCAGCGAAACCTTGAAGAGTTATTGAGTATAATGGAACTCCCTTCACCTAGACGGGGGGTTATTAAACCGGAAATGGGAAACCGCTGACAGAACATCGCATCGCATGCAAGCCATCGTCCCGCATTCTAAAGTCGAAGAAATTTTGAAGGAATATCACGGAGGTACTTCCGGTAGACATTTAGGTGTAAATAGAAGCTTAGCAAAGATACGAGAGAGGTTCTATTGGATCCATCTCCGAGATGGTGCGGTAAATGTACTATCTGCGCATCGAGTAAGGGCCCGCAACGCAGATCAAAGGGGGAGATGCAACAAAACGACGTCGGAGCTCCATTCGAGAGAATTGCTGTGGATATTGCCGAACCATTTTCGGAATCAGAAAATGTTAGTCGCTACATTCCAATGGCCATCGATTATTTCAGCAAGTGGTCTGAAGCTTACGCAATTCCAAACCAAGAAGCAGTAGCTGTCGCAGAACAAATTGTTACCAACTGGGTGAGCAGTTTTGGGGCCACGTGAATTACACTCCGATCAAGGGCGCAATGTTAAATCTCAAGTACTCAAACACGCGTATCAAATGTTGGGAATAATCAAAACGAGGACAAATCCACTACATTCAGAGTTCAATGGAATGCTGGAACTTTTCAATAGGACATTAGGTGCGTTTTTTTCAACTAGATCAAGATCAAGATCATTCGTTTTACATTGAAAACAACAACAAAGAGATGATCCAAAATCAAAACGGGATCATTGATGGATCAATTTTGTGCTTTTAAAACTTATTTAAATGTCAACTATTTTAGCAGTTTCACAGATGGCGCCATGCGATTTAGCACTAAATTCAATTTGCAGCAGGTATTTTCACCCAACAGGCTGAATATGCTCATCGAAAAGTCACTGTAACTCAATACATTTTGTACAGAAATGGAGGTCCATGTGTAAGATAGACACAGAATGTAGAAAATTATTGAAAAAATAAAATGTTTGTATGATCTTTGTACAGTGCCGTTTCGTCGTATAGTATGCGAAACTTTGCCGCCAGGGCAGCTGACAGTTTATCCGGGGCATTTACAAACAGCATTGTTAACCCTGCCAAAGTAGTTTTCGGGATGATTCACATCGTTTTTTCAATTTGATCGAATACAGTGAAAAAAAAATCACCTATTGAATTCGAACCTATCCAAACTCGTCAACGAGAGGTAACAGGATTGGGATCAGCACATCCCTCTATTTTTAATGGCGTACAGAACATCGGTACACGACACAACAGGAGAAGCTCCCTGACGAGTCATTTTTGGAAAGAATATTCGAGTCCCTGTGGAACTAATGTTTTTAGTGCCAGCAGATCAACCAAATAAAAGATTACGTCTCGGATATACGACATCGAAAAAAAAAACAATTTTTAACCTGGTCAGATATAAAATTGATTTGGCGACTAACCGCATGAAGACTGGGTCTGATCAACGGGCGAATTCATCATTATTCCAAGAGGGCGATTTAGTTTAGCTATACAATCCCAAACGACAGAAGGGCAGATCACCGAAACTACGGCGCAATTAGGAAGGCACTTACCAAATCATCACCCGGTTAAGTAATGTCGTCTACCGGATTCAGCTACATCAAAAAGCTCGTACTAAAATGAAAGTTGTACACCTCGACCGACTAACAAATTACCATGGCGCCATGGATGAAGTGAACGATTCTGTTCGGAACGAACAGAAACTAAGTACAGTAGAACTCGCATAAATGCAACCCTGATAGACGCAATACTCTCGAAAATGCAACGGAACGCAAAGTCCCGAACCCGTCCTATAGAGATCTTGTATATTTAGAACCACATAAATGCAACCCGCACATATGCAATACCCGTCTAATTTCAATGAAATTTGAGAGAAGAATTTTTTGTACTTTGCGTTTTTGCCCTCTTAAGTGCAATTTCCCTACATGAAGAATTTTTTGTGCACGTGCAGTTCTTCGAACATCGTTTTGAATGTTCCCAGAATAATGAGAAAGAATCGAAGATTGCTTGACAAGTGCGTTTCATGGTAGGGATTAGTTGCAATAACTAATATTAATATTGTTTGCGACTGAATAAAGACATGCTTTACAAAAAATTGACTCAAGGGGCCATGGGTCCGGTACAACCATTTTTTGTCCCTGTTTGATTTTTCTTTCTTGAGAGGATTTTAATCGTTTGAAATCGTTTTTCGTTCGTGTAATTTGGCGTGGACAATACGCCTGCATCTTTCGCTGCCTATCAGCGAACTAATTTTGATTTTACAGAAAAAAATAGTCTTTAAATGTTTTCAAATTATTTCAAAGGCATAACTATTAAAAAACAATAATTTTTTCATTGATTTATCTTTTAGAAATACCAATTAATTATACCATCTATGATACTTTTCAATGAAATGCGATCTTCTTATGTAATTCTTGCCATGAAAATCGTGAAAAATTGCTTCAGTTTGACGTCATATTATTACCAAAAATTAAAATATTTAAAAAAAAATTTTGTAGAAGGTCTTCTTTAAGATTTTTTCTAGCATTTTATTAAAGAAAATGACATGTTAATTATTCACGAAATAGGAAATATCTGTTCAAAAAATCGAGTTTACGCATTTTAAAAAATGTTCAAGGGTTGTTGTTCTAATAGCATTTTTTTCATATACAGTTTTGATTTTTTTTTTTTAGATGTACTAGTTTACATACCAGCTAATAAAATGGTGTAATCTTATTTTGTTTTTTGTTGCCATTAACGTGAAATATTTGTAAGAAAACAGTCATAAATCATCAAAATTGGTCGTACCGGACTCCTGGTGCCTTAAGTAAACTTAAGTTTCTAAAAGGTAAATATTTTTAGGTTAACGACACTATTTTGCTTTGCTCCGCCTAGCATCTCATCTTGAAATTCATATTTCATATTTTCACTTATTTTTAATTTTGTCTTATACGGAAATATGAATATGTTTTTGATTTCTACATTAGGCGTGTTTTAATGCTCTCCAGAGTAGGATAGTACAGCATAAGTATACGTGAGCCTTGGATGAATTCGCTTTAATTCGCTTTACTCGATTTGATTTTAATAGTTGGCAGCATTTTTGTTTACACAACAGAAATGCAAGCGAACTGCAATAAAATCAAATCCGGTGACAGTTATATTGCCATAAGTTTTGCAGCAAGGAAAGGAAAAATAGAAATTAAAGTGAAATGGATAAGCAAGAAAAGAAAAGGTGAGTGATTGCATTGTTTTAATAAAATTTCGTCCATAATAAGATGTGGAAAAAATGTGTCTCTCGAATCGCCGTTTATTTACTTATTATGAGAAGGAACTTAAACAAAACTATCTTTAACAGATCTCGTCGTATTTACAGAAATATTTTTCAATTTGAATGTAATACACCGAAACGGAAATATCACTTGATTTCAAACTTAACAACGCAGGGCTGCCAAATCTTAACAATAAAATGTACTCCAGATAATACCCTGGATCGTTTTTTTTTCGCCGATTAGGTGCTCTTTTCTGGAGAGCATTAAAACACACCTACTATAGGTACTATAATACCATATTATTCATTATTATCATGTATGTGATACTTAATCGAATACCACTAAATACATACTATGTTTTGTATATTTTTCTTAAATATACTATGTTTTGTTTATTTTGTGACACAATGGTTAGGTTAGGTTGAGAAGGGTGGACTGAAGCACATTGCCACAGTCCATCACGAGAGATCACTGCGGATCCATTGTGGTCCCTTCGTATTAAAAACCGGAATCTAGACTACTGATTCCAAATATTACTCTTCCTTATGAAGAGAGAAGTTCTCCATAGGGGAATCATCGCAAGTTCTGATAGATCGGTTAAGGAGAATTTCCCCAAGTACCGATATCTGGTACGTGCCAGGCTGTCGCATTCACACACCAGATGCTCCAGAGTCGGTTCAATGTTCTCATCACCACAGCGACATAGGTCCGCCATTGGTATTCCTATTCTTTCTCCGTGTACCCCAAAGGGACAGTGTCCCGTCAGGACCCACACAAGTTGTCTGCACATGTCCCTGCCCAGAGACAAAATGAAGCTAGAGTTCCTCCTATCGAGTTTCGGCCAGCAGATTCTTGCTTGCCGGCATCCCGAGAGATTCACCCATGTAGCCTCCATCTGGGTGAGCGCTTCAGTATCAATCATTCCCTTTACACACTCAATCGGACAAAGAACCGATTCATCGGCGAGCTCCATGCTCATCTCCGACCCCCTTCTGGCAAGCTCGTCTGCCTTTTCGTTTCCAGGGAAATCACTGTGACCAGGAATCCAGGAGATCCTCAGGTTGTTATTCATACCCACTATCTGTAATATTCTTTTGCATTCCTCCACAAGCCTAGACTTAGTAATATGCGCCTCAACAGCCTTGATGGCAACTTGGCTGTCAAAATAAATGGTTATTGTACCATTCGCGCACTGTTTTCGCACAATTATTTCCGCTGCTTTTGTCAGCGCATAAATCTCGGCCTGAAACACGCTCGAGCTATCCAGTAGCCTAAACGATTCCATAATGTCGAGATCACAAAAGTACACTCCCGCACCCGTGCCGCTTTCTGTCTTTGAGCCATCAGTGTATATAGCCACCGTGTCTGAGGCGGTGATCCCAGATCGCCACTCCAGCCTGGTGGGAATATTTACCACATAGGAATGTTCAAAACTTCAAGACGGAGTCCTGTAGTCGGTGTGCTCCGGCATGGCGGAGCACAGCGAAATTGTCAAGATCCTGGAGTGACCCACACTGCCGCCCAACCAATAGCCTGCCTCGTGGAGCCGCAAAGCCCCCTTTACCGTTATCGATTTTACCGCTATTTCCAACGAAATCACGTGCAGCATTACTTCCAGAGCCTGCGTGGCCGTGGTACGTAAGGCCCCAGTGATACCAATGAGTGCCATTTTTTGAATTCTATTCATGGCGCCCCTGTTGGTTCCAACTTCCAATGAGTGCCACCACACCAGGGACCCGTAAGTAAGAACAGGTCTAACTACCGTGATGTACAGTCAGTGTACTATCCTCGGATTGAGGCCCCAGGTTTTTTTTACCATTTTCTGACAAGCATAGTAAGCATTCGATGCCTTCTTGATCCTGTCGTTAATCGTAAGTTTGCAGTTCAGCCTGGGATGAAGATAGATACCTAAGTACTTCACACAATGTGAGAGCGGGATGGTAACGCCATTCAAGCGTGGGAGCCTTAATTCTCGGTCTTTTTTCCTCGTAAAGAGGATTAGGTCGGTTTTCTACGGATTGATGTGGAGACCACAGTTACCAGCCCACCTGCTCAATGATTTGAGCCCAACTTCTACATAGGCGCGCCATAGGGGAGCCAGGAGGGGCCAGGACCCTCCCAGACTCCAGCTTGGACCCCCCGCCCCCAAAAAAAATTCTGGCCCCTTCCAGACAAATAATTCTTTCCAATCCTACTGCAAGCACTTTCCTTGCAAATTTTTACAGAGATTGACTTAGTTTTCGTTCGATACTTTCATTCAAATAAATGCTAGATATCGGAAATAAAGGTAGATGTCGAATCGAAACAATTATGAGCGGAAACCATGGAAAGCTTGGCGATCTCTTCATTTAATTTGTCGACAAAACATATCAAAGGGCAAAAAATCCATAAGGTTATCTCTTGTGTGCGTGACTGTTTCGCATCTCTTTCCTCATTGTTGAAAAGATACGGCCGATATATATCCTTGATCAAAAAGTTCCCGGAATAACTACCGTGTGGCGTTTTTATTTTTCCGATTTGAGTTCTGTTTTTTTTGGTAAGTTGGTACATCTGCTGTTGACATTCCCTCTAAATCTTAGCGTCATAGCTTGACATTTACAAAAGTTAGGTAGCCAAGAGTACTACTTAATTTAACTGTCCTTTCTTTGCTGCAAAACTTACGGTAATATAACTGTCATCGGATTTTTTTTAATTGCAGTTCGGTTGCATTTCTGTTGTGCTGCCAACCATTAAAATAGAAACGAGTAAAGCGAATTAAAGCGAATTCATCCTAGGCTCACACCATTTCATTCTCTCCGGGGTAGGATATGTAACCTAGTAAAATTAGTGGGTTTACTATCCTGGATGTTGTTGTTGTTTTACGTATACTTATGCTGTACTATCCTACTCTGAAGAGCATTAAAACACGCCTAATATCTGTGCTTTAAAAGTGCAAATATTATAATACCATCGTCCAATGGTTGTATAAAGGCTATCGTATTAGCCGGAAAAAATACAATTTTCTCATTTCGCAAACGGACATGACATAAACTCACATGTGTTAGAAATGACAACGAGTGATTCGATTTAAACATGACGACCAACGCCTAAAACGTCTGATTTTCGGGGAATCCCTATTTACTGAAATGGTTAATGGGTCGAATTATGCTTGCTATAAAATAAAGTAAAAATAGGTTTTACATGTGCACTTGGCCGTGTCAAATTGTATGCGCTTACACGTACTAGTGTACTTAACCGCGTTGCACTTGAAACTAATAGTGCTTTCTTTTCTGGAAAAAAATGTGACCCGTTTCTGCCCTCAATTTTTTTCTAGCAGTTCCGACGTGTTATTTCTGCTAGAAAAAAATTGAAGGCAGAAACGGGTCACATTTTTTTGCAGAAAAGAAATTACTATTAGATATATGAAAATTTTCGTGCACATAAGCGCCTCCAATATAACAATTTCAGATAATAAGTTTGTTCTATTTGCCTGCACTATCTACACCTTTTACACCTTTTACACCTTTTCCGTTCTTTTTATCGGTGTAGCGTCACCCGTGGTCTTTTTGCAGAGTGTAGTGCAAAGGTGTACTCTTTGCTGCACTCGGTCGGGAGCTGGTGCAAGTTCTTCTTCTTTACAATCTGTCAAATTTGAAAACTGTATGCAGATAACATTGACTTTTTGAATTTAAGAAATCACTGTTTTGACTGAAAACATGCAAGAATATTGAATGGAAATAAAGTTTCTTTGATAGAAGTGAAAAAATTGAGCAAATAAAGAAGTTTTGAATTTTTTTTGTCACTTTCATACACTAAGCCGTTCTATTTGCGCGACCTGCACTCTACACTTTGAGTATATTTTGTCGTGCAATTAAGGTGCAAGGTACACTTAAGTGTAACTTACACCGGGCAAAAGAAACAAACCTAATGTGTTGGTAATATGGTCCCCTGGGAGCCATAATAAAAGTAAGATGTCAAACATTATTTAAACTACTTCGCTATTAAATCCATGGTCACAAGCATACGAGTATGATGTTCCCATCGGTTTTCTTAAAGACAATTTATCCTTATGCCTGTTAAGAAATTGATCTAATCAAATCATCATTAGAAAAACAGCGTATTAGCATTTCAAAGTCGTAGTCTAATGCCATGTTTCCACTGCTTCGTCATTTGTGGGGGGAGGGAGGAATTTGGTATTTTCCTATATTAAATATAACAAATGTGGCAAATGCCCCCTCACCCCACAAATAACGTCCCTGCGTGCTTAATCTAGTTCTCTTAATCACGAGATTAAGGTGTAGTGGAAACGTGGTATAAGACTAATCATTTGTACGATTACCCAATCTGTAAACACAAAAAGGACGAACTTGTATGAAAAGCATGTGAGCCTTTCGGAAAAAGTCGTATGTTTTGAGCCATTCGGGCCCTGGCCCCTGCCAGATTTTAGGCCACGGCGCGCCTATGAACTTCTAGTAGATCGCTCAGGGTGTCCAGGAACTTGCCTCTCACCATCAGAAGGATATCATCTGCGTATGCAACCACCTTGACTCCGGTCAAAGATAGATCATGCAAGATTTCGTCAACCACTATGACCCACAGCAGTGGAGAGAGCACCCCACCCTGTGGGGTTCCCCGTGTTGCTTTCATTCTACCAAAACCATCCCCCAGAGAGGAGTTTATAATTCTATCCCCCAGCATCGACACAATCCAGCCCGAAACGAATGAGTCAACACCCAATCTATTCAATGCCCTCACGATCGCGCTTGTCTCCACGTTATTGAAGGCACCCTCAATATACAGAAACGCTGCTAGAGTATACTCTTTAACATTCAGAGATTCTTCTACCGTGGAGACGACCTCATGCAATGCCGTTTCGACAGATTTTAGCTTCATATAGGCGTGCTGAGAAGCGGAGAAGCCTCTCGCGTCCAGAACACATCTGAGATAATAATCCATCAATCTCTCCATTGTTTTCAGCAAAAACGATGATTGACTAATGGGTCTAAAGTCCTTAGCCAGGGTGTGGCTTGGCTTACCAGCCTTGGGAATAAAGATCACCCTGACTTCACGCCACATCTTCGGGACATACCCGAGAGTTAGACAACTTCTAAAGATCCTCACCAAGGAAGGACCAATAAGTGGCATGGTCTTCCGCAGCATAATGGGCACCAGACCGTCCACTCCCGGAGACTTAAAGGGAGAGAAGGACATTACCGCACACCTTACTTTTTCAAGAGAGATTGTCCGATTCACAATGGCAGCGTCCGCCACAGGGAGATATATCCGAGAGGTGTTCTCAACCTTCGAGATACACCCTGGAAAGTGTGCCTCCATAAGCAGATCTAAACTTTCCTGACTCGATTCCGTCCAGGTTCCGTCGCTCCTTCTCAAGTACCCAGGAACACTAAGGTCCTTGGCGAGGATCCTGCGCAATCTAGATGCTTCATTAACACATTCTATTTCCTCGCATAGTTTCCTCCATAAACTTCGCTTGGCAAAGTTCAGTGACGATTTAAATTCTTTTTGACTAAGTCTGTATGCATCCCAGTCCGAACCACTCTGAGTTCTTTTAGCTTTCTTGAAAAGGCTCCTCGCCTTTCCTCTCAGAATTTCAAGTTCCTTAGACCACCACTTCGGACCACCCTTCCCACCTCCATTTGAAAGTGGACAAGTTGATCTAAACGAAGTCATTAAGGTTTCCGAAATTATCTCCACCTCCCTGTCGATTAATTCCGCACTGCTTAAGCTGCCGGTTTCCTGCCTAATGTTGCTTCTAACTATCCCTAAAAAATCCTCCCAGTTCGTTCTTTTGATGTTACGGAAGGAGTTCCCCCGCACCATATCGCAAGATACTGAGAACATAATTATTCTATGATCAGAGAAGGATTCCATTCCTGAGACTGACCAGTTCACGACTTCAAACTTCGTGCCATAGTTTGATCTTAAAGTTATGTCCAAGATCTCTCTCCTATTTCTAACAACAAACGTGGGATCATAGAGAGAGTTGACAATGAAGCCGCTACCATCTGGTCCCTCTATCTTCACCGTCGTCTGGTCACCGCTGCTGTAATTGTTCAGGAGAAAGGAATTACTCCCTCTCCTAATCAGAATACAAGCTCTCTGCTTACCTGAGTCCTTCGAGAAGAACAGATCAAATTCTTTACATTTCAGACCCTGTATCCGATTGTTTACCAACCAGGGTTCTTGCAGGAGAGCCACATCGATTTTACACAAATCTAGCAGTCTCAAGAGATCGCCGGATGCGGCTTTGCTATGATGAAGGTTAAGTTGTAGTACCTTCATCATTGGCTTCCTGCGTTATCGTTTCGCTCTGTGGGAACCTTACAGACGTCCTGCTGCATCCATAGTGCAGTTCCCACTTCTTCTTCTCAAGGGCAGGGATTGCCTCCTTATCCCACACCAGTAGAATACGCTGTCCCCCATTGGCTGGTGGGTCCCTCTTGGCGATACCTAGTCCCGCCGTCGGAACATCCGAGTTCTGTACTCTCAGAAGACCGAGAGTCTTCGCATCCTCATAGGGTGGTCCTGGAAGCCAAACCCACGTCTGCGGCCTTACGAGCGATGACTTCGGCACCACATCGAAAGTGGCCCCGTCCCACAGATTTCCGATCTTCGAGACGTAGCGTGAGAGTCTTTTCAGCGTCTGTTCATCACTGCAGATCATGGTCCGCACTCCCCTATACCATGCTATCTCATCGATGGCAAAGGTTACTGCTCCCTCCACACTATCAGCCAGCACCTGGTCCGTGATTGCGGACTCTACCAGAGCCCATCGTTCCCTGGTGATTCTGTAGTCAGAGACGCTCACATCCCTTATCGCCACATGAAACTCCTCCGGTATGTCTGACGTTGGACGCAAACTCGGCCGTGAGATAGTAGGCTGCCACACTGTGGTAGGTTTTGACTTCTTCGCCTGGCTTTGCTCACCTTCACACGACCTTATTCGCTTTTTCTGCCCACCACCCTTAACCGATGAGGGGACCGTTTTCTCCACCTTGGACGACTCCACCAATGGAGGGTGTGTCCGAAGAAACTCCCTTGCCCAGTTCAGTCTATTGGACTGGGTAAGCAATAAATCGTTCGGTTCGATGCTCCCAAACGCTTTAATTGCTCTCCGAGCCAGTTTTCTATTGTTACGGATGCGAGCCGCTAGGCCCCGAACCTTACCAGCGGATGATGATGATTGAGTAGCGGAGGATGCTCCCGCTGGCTCATTCGTCGCCGTGGGTGGTGCAGAAGATGCGTCCACACCGCCCAGAACGTTGACCGATACTACTGTATCGTTCAGGTCTTCGTGCTCCTCATCAGAATCTTGCCCCAGATTCAGCTTGGCCAAATCGGAGCAGCCGGTACCGACCGAAGTCGAGGGTGAAGGAGGGTTGCCGTGGGATAAGGAAAGTTTATCAGGAAGAGGAGAGGGATGAGAGGATGAGGGAGATGAATTAACCGAGGACTGGGCCACAGTCGATTCACACCTGGGTCGGAAAGATGAAGCAGTACTTGCACCGGCCTGTTCCTGCACTTTCAGACCATCTACAGACTCAGCGCTCATCGGGCTAGATGGCTGATTGCCATCAGCGCTAGATAGAGAGCCAGGCTTGTCGGTGCCGCCCCTCGTCGTATTTAACACCTTACCTGCGTTTGTTGAACTTTTAGTTGGCTTTCCTCATTTTGATCCCACGAAAAGAAAAATGCAAGAAGTCAACACAAGTCAACACAAGAAATCAGAAACGTCACCACTGCTGCGAAGGTAAGAGGCCTGAAATCCCACCACTGCCTATTTCAAACAAACAAATGGCAAGAAACCTCTTAATTCCACCACTTCAGTGAAAACCGACGCGATTGTGACTTTATTGCAAAGTACCGAAACGCCTCAACCCAATGCACGGCACAAAATCGAGATTGAAAACAAAACCAACATAAGAAGTCACAAAAACGGCACCACCGCGGCGAAGGTAAGAGGCCTGAAATCTCACCACTGCCTATTTCAAACAATGGCAAGAAACCTCTTAATTCCACCACTTCAGCGAACCGACGCGATTGCGACTTTATTGCAATGTGCTGAAACGCCTCAACCCAATGCACGGCACAAAATCGAAATTAAAAAGGAAACCAACACGAGAAGTCACTACAACCAGTCGGAGACGTCACTACTGCGGCGAAGTAAGAAGCCCTTTAATCCCACCACTGCCTGTTTCGAACAGACAAATGGCAAAAAGCCTCTTAATCACACCACTTACCCGCACAGCAGTGAGAGTGAAATTCACAGCTCTGGAATTTTTCTTTGTGATTCGGCACCAATTTTCGTAGCCTCCCACACGAATTGCAGCGTACTTTCCGAATTCCGATTAAGCGACACAAGATCGAAATTAAAAATCTAAACACAAGAAGACACTACAACCTGTCGGAAACGTCACTTCTGCGGCGAAGTAAGAGGCCCTTTGAATCCCACCACTGCCTGTTATGACAGACAAATGGCAAGAAGCCCCTTTATCACACCACTTACACGCACAGTAGTGTGAGTGAAATTTCAGCTCTGGAACTTTTTCCCTTTTTCCTTGCAATTCTGCACTAATTTTCGTAGCTTCCCACACGAATAGCAGCGTAATTCCTGAATTCCGATCAAGCGGAGGACCGGACCATTACGGGAGCACAACACAACCGAATTAATTTTGCCTAGTTTGATGGTAAGTCAATCGCGAACTTAGACACTACTCGGAGCGCACGTTCACTATCGCCATTGTGACACAATAATAAAACTTAACACATTTAACACACATTTTAATAAAAATTAGTTTGTCATTTTTACTTGTATGTATGTACAGTGGCCGAAATGCCCATAAAAACAGCTATTTTCTTCAAGTATTTTTGTTGTACGTATAGAAAAAAACTACAAAAGGTATATAATTTAACAGAAAATATCTTATTTCTTTGGTTTGAATTCAAAATAATCGCAATATTATGGTTATTTATAAATAACAACTTCAAAACGAAAAAATCTGCCAACAGTCTGGACGCAACTTTATTATTTTTCCGGCAGAAGTTAAGAAGGGTGTAACATATGAGTTAAATAATTGGGTCATATTCCGAGATGCGGTCTAGAGGTTGAAAAAAAACAAAACTTAAAAATAGGTGATTATTAAACAAGCCTGGGGAAGTGAAAAGATATTCGATATCTGATCAGACCTGAGAAACATGGTAGAATTCATGAAAAAGTATACAACCAGTTTACACCCTCTTAGGGGTCGAATTGCCATTCCACTACTATAGCTCTATCTAAATACCAAGTTTCAGCTTCCTATCATTACAGATTCTTAAGATATAAGCATCGGAACTTTTTCTTTCTCACCCTTCCCCACCCTCACCTTCTACACCAACACCCCCAAACTTTTTTTCCCTACTAGGGTTCTATTAGGCCTACTCCTGGTAAAAATTTGAAGCATCCATCTTACACTGTTATTGATATAGGAAACGTGTTATTTTTGAAAAATTCTTATCCTCTCCATTCACGTACTCCCCCGGCCTCTTCAAAGATTTTACTTTGAGCAATCTTTATTTATCACGCTTTATATCCAAACCGAAGTTTTTCTGGTGCTATTGGTTTGGGAGATATCGTAATGTTAAGTATTTCAACCCCCAACCCCGTACGCCACTACCCCCACCCAAAAATTTCGTTTCAATCTACTCTCCTAGTGTAACACCAGATATTTGTTAAGTTTTAATTGCTTGCTAATAACGGTTTAGGAGATATGGATTGTAGAATGTATCGATCTCGATTTTTTTGCGTTTCGGACGCATTGCTTCACCCTCCACTCCCACACCCTTCACCCATATCATCAAATTTTTTTGCAAATGGGTCCACTATTAAAGCTTTATAGAAATTTCAAGTTTCAGTCTCCTAACATAAGCGGTTGCTGAGATTTAGAAACAAAAATTTTTCGTCTGAAACGCTTCCCCACCTTCCCCCTCACACCCCTACCCTTGAAAATAACATCAATCCAAGGGGTTTACCCAGTCTATTCGTAGAAAAAAATTTAATGTAATAGCTCCACTGGTTTGAGAGCTACGAGCCTTCAAAGGATTTTGGGCGGTCGACGTACGGCGTACGGCGTACGGCGGACAGACGGAGTGAAAATTTTTTTTGCTTTTTTCGTGCCTACTAGTCATGAAACGTGGACAAAAAAATGTTGAGGGCAGCAAATTTTTTTTTTTTTTAAATCAATAACAATACTGTATTATATATAATAAAGTAAAATTGAATAAATTAGGAGCGAAATTCCCATAAAAACATGACGCAGTCACAGGCTACAAGCCAATCGTGTGATACTCTAGATGAAATACTGAACTCCGATTTATATTTTAGTTGGATATATATCAAGAGAATGAGGAGAGCACAAGCAATTATTACATGACTTTTTACTTAGAGTTAGAAATTATTGTGAAGTGGCTACTCGATTTTTACTTTATTATTTTAATAATTAAGTATTGTGATTGATTTTTTAAAAAAAAAAATTTGCTACCCTCAAAATTTTTATTTTCACGTTTCATAACTAGTAGACGCGAAAAAAGCAATAAAAATTTTCAGTCCGTCTGTCCGCCGTACGCCGTACGCCGTACGCAAGATCGTTTGGAGGCTCGTAGCTGCCAAACGCTTTGAGATATTAAATTGAAATTTTTTTAACGAATAGATGGGGTAGGCGCCTTGAAGTGACCAAATTTTTAGGGGTGGGGGTGTGAGGGAAGGAGGGGGAAGTGTTTTAGACCGAAAATTTTGGTTTCCAGATCTCAGTAACCCCTTATGTTAGGAAGCTGAAACTTGGAATTTCTATAGAGCTCTGATAGACCCATTTGCAGAAAAATTGTCAATATTGATCAAGGGGTGTGGGAGTGGGGGGAAATGTAATGCGTCCGAAACCCAAACAAGGTGAGATAGACACATTCTAAAATCCATATCTCCTAAACCGTTAATGGCACACTATTCAAACTTAACAAATATTTGTAGTTATACTAGGAGAACAGAATCAAGAAAAATTTTGGGTGGGGGAAGTTGTGTATGGGGGTGGGGGGTGAAAAACTTAAGATTACGATATCTCATGAACCAATTGCTCTAGAAAAATAAAATTTGGTTTGGGTGTAAAGGTTGACAAAAAAAGATTGATCAAAGTAAAATTTTTTAAGTGGGAGGTGGAGCATAGAAGTGGAGGGGATGAGAATTTTTCAAATCAAACACATTTCATATCTCAAGAACAGTTTAAGATAGATGCTTAGAATTTTTACCAGAAGTAGCGCTAATTAAACCCTAGTAGGGAAAAAAGTTTTGGGGTTGTGGGTGAAGAGGGGGAGGGTGGGGGAGGGTGAAAAGGAAAAAGTTCCGATGCTTATATCTTGAGAACCTGTAATGATATAAACTTTAAACTTGATATTTAGATAGAGCTATAGTAGCGAAATGTTGAAAAAATAATTTTTTTTTTAGGGGTAGTATGCTACGGGGGTAGGGGGTGTTTTTCCTAACTATTAAACGGTTTATGCTAGAAAGTTGAAACTCGGTGTGTATATGTAAATCAACTAGAAAAGTAGTTGTGATAAAAAAAAATTTGAATATTCATTGGTGTTTAGAAAGGGGGGCAAACAAAATTATTTGTAAATATAATAGATATAAAATTCATATATTTTCACGATTTTCGTCATATCTACTAGGTCTTTCCAAATATTGAATTCATTTTTATTCTACGGATTCTTTGTATGAATACCTAGAAAGTGTTTTCAAGGTTTTTTGAAAGTCGACCCCTAAGGGTAGTGTGGTACAAGTGGGGGTGTTTTTCTTATATATGGAACGGCTTAAGCTACAATGTTGAAACTCGGTGTGTATATGTAAATCAACTAGGAAAGTAATTGTGATAAAAAAAAATTTGAATATTCATTGGCGTTCAGAAGGGGGGGGGCAAAAAAATTTGTAAAAATAATAAATTTAAAATGCATATATTTTCACGATTTTCGTCATATCTACTAGGTCTTTCCAAATATTGAATTCATTTTTATTCTACGGATTCTTCGTATGAATACCTAGAAAGTGTTTTCAAGGTTTTTTGAAATTCGACCCCTAAGGGTAGTGTGGTACAAGTGGGGGTGTTTTTCCTATGTATGGAACGGCTTAAGCTACAATGTTGAAACTCGGTGTGTCTATGTAAATCAACTAGAAAAGTAAAAGTGATAAAAAAAAATTTGAATATTCATTGGCGTTCAGAAGGGGGGGGGGCAAAAAAAAATATTTGGATATATAATAAATATAAAATGCATATATTTTCAGGATTTTCGTCATATCTACTAGGTCTTTCCAAATATTGAATTCATTTTTATTCTACGGATTCTTCGTATGAATACCTAGAAAGTGTTTTCAAGGTTTTTTGAAATTCGACCCCTAAGGGTAGTGTGGTACAAGTGGTAGGTGTTTTTCCTATATATAGAACGGCTTAAGCTACAATGTTGAAACTCGGTGTGTATATCTAAATCAACTAAAAAAATAAATTTGAATAAAAAAAACGAATATCTAGTGGCGTTCAGAAGGGGGGGGGGGCAAAAAAAATTATCTGTGAAAATAGAATGCATATTTTCCCACGATTTTCGACATATCTACTACCTCGTCCCAAATAATGAATTTAATTTTATTCTATGTATTCTCCATATGAATACCAAGACAGTGTTTTCAAGATTTTCTGAAAATTGACCCCTAAGGGGGTGTAAAGTGATTGTGTACTTTTTCATAAGCTATTCCATATCTCTCAGATCCAATCAGATTTTCACTTCCATGATCTTGTTCTTTTTGATAGGTTTTCACTCACATAGTAGCCTACACCGCATTTCAGAATTGAACGCGTTCCTTACTTCTGCCGGAAAAATAATAAAGTTACGCCCAGATTGTTGGCAGATTTTTTGATTTGTAGTGAGTTCCATAAAGTAAGTTAGGACATTTTACAGAATTTTTGGAAGGCAACTCATGAAAGACTTGTGGGATATTTTTCATATTAATAGTTTCAGCTGCGACTATTATAAAACTAATGTGTGTAAGATTTCAAAGTCGTAACTTAAAGTGTTCTTAAGTTATCGTTCAATATTGGTGAACATGTTTATTAAGGACTTTTGTATGACAGCTACCCGAAGGAGTCAACAGATGGCGCTAATTAATGAACTCCGTTTTGGTTTTGGTATAAAACTAATTCCTGTAAAATTTTAAATTCCTGCTTCAATTCGTTTTGGAGTTATAGTGGATTCAGTAACATGCATACATTTTTGAAGGACTTTTCTAGGCTGCTACACGAAGCATTCGATTTGCATCATATTCGGAACTTTCGATTCAAACATTGTAAACCTTAAGTATGCAAAATTTCAAGTTCCTAATTTGAAGCATTCGAGCAATAATTGTGAAAACGTGTTTTAAGGACTCTTGTATGGGAGGTACCCGAAGGAGTGGAAGGATATCGCCCATTAACGAACTTAGCCTCACTTTTTCCATTTTACAAGTTGTGACAAAATTTCAACTTCCTAGGTCAACACGTTCTTGAGTTATCGTGCTAACGGACGGACGGACGGACGGACGGACAGCAAACGGATTTGGGGGTTTTGGCCAAGAATAAACACAAAATATTGTGTAACTTTTTTTCGTCCGAGGCTCGGTTCAATGCGTTACAAACTTTTCGGGCTGGATTAAACTTATAATACTCTATATGTTCATCTAGAGTAAAAACACTACATAAAATGATCCAAATATTAGTAAATTTTTAATGTTTCCGATGATATTGAGGTCCAAGCCGATATAATGGTCCTGATGGTTTTTCGCATTACTGGCATGATAAGAGACTCCAAGAAGAGGTAAGAATGAGCCGAAACTTTGGCGGAGGCAGTGTAATGATTTGGGGTGGATTTTGTGCTAACGGAAAAACAGAAATTGCTGGGTACAAGCAAGGATGAATGCTGAAATCTATAAGGACATGTTAGAAGTAATGCTGGTGGAAAAGGCGGAGGAATTATGTGGCGTGGATCTTGTATTTCAGCAGGATAATGCTGCTGTTCATACAGCGAGAACTGTAAAAGAATGGCTTGGGGCTTTGAAAATTACTGTTTTGAACTGACCTGCAAGAAGTCCTGACTTAAATCCCATAGAGAACTTATGGGGTGTTATTGCAAGGCAATTTTACGGGAATGGAAGCCAATACGACACCATCCAGGCGTTGAAAAATGCCATTTTATCGGCTTGGACCTCAATATCATCGGAAACATTAAAAAAACTGATAAATTTAATGTCTAGTCGAATTTATGAGGTCATTAATAAAAATGGAGGCATTACACACTATTAATAGTCAATATTCATATTACTTACCATATTTAATAATTTACTAATATTTGGATCATTTTATGTAGTGTTTTTATGGGAATTTCGCTCCTAATTTATTCAATTTTTCGTTTTGAAGTTGTTATTTATAAATTACCACAATATTACGATTATTTTGAATTCAAACCAATGAAATAAAGTATTTTCTGTTAAATTATATACTTTTTGTAGCTTTTTTCTATACGTTCAACAAAAATACTTGAAGAAAATAGCTGTTTTTATGGGAATTTCGGCCACTGTATGTATGTACTTAGCACCGTTTAAGAACAGTGTAGTTGTACGTATACGGGCACTGTTTAAAAGTTTCATGAGTGCACTTAAACGGGCACCGCTTAAACGATAAACTCGTATAATTGCAATGAAAGTCTTGGAAAAATCAAGTTGCAATTAAGCGGGTTTTACTGTAACTACACAGTAAAAAATTTCAGAAAAAGTACTATGTTTTGTATAGTAATTTTTACTGTTGGGTCAATGTAATTTAACAATTTGAACGTAAATTTAAAGAACTGATATGCTTTCTGAAAAAATTACATAAAAGTACGTACGTTGTGCAGAATTCAATGGCGTTGTGTGCACAGTCAGCGAATTTATGTAAAAGTACTATTTCTTATATAGTAGTAGGGTTAATTTACGTCATTCTTGGCTATTGTTGATGATTTAGGCATGTTTCAAAAATGTTTAGGTGGCCGAGTGGTAGCGTATCGGACTTATGTGCGACGGGTCCATGGTTCGAGTCCGAGAGTGTGCATTCTAATTTTTCAAACAAAAAAAAATAATTTACAGGAAAATAAATTCGTAGCAAGCAGGAAAAAAAACAAATTTTTTGAAATTCTTTTTTTTTACACACTAGTGTGTAAAGTATATAGAATCAGGATGTAATTACAGTTTACACACTATTCTGTAGCGAACACAATGCAGTGTGATTTTACTATAATTAAAGTCCAATTGCCTACTTTTAAAGTAGTGAAAATTTTTTACTGTGTAGTAATGTTACGTGGAAGTCTGGCATCCGGGCAACTCGAACACAAGACTTTGACCAAACGAGTATAAAAGAAGATGAAGCTTTCACCGAGGGATATAGTAATCTTGATTACGTCGACCGTAACATCTAGCGTGTATACGCGACCGTGTTGATAGAAAGCGATAGAGAACGAGTCAAGCGAATATTAAAGCGGGCGATTTTGTGCGAATAATTGCTGTACCTCAGAGGTAAACTGTCGTAACTAAATAAATTTCGATTTTGATTTATTATTAATGGAACTGCATTGTAGGGATGTATATTTTTAAGTGGTAAATCGTCGCATCCGCAGGACTAAAGGAAGCCAAAATAATGAATGAGTATTAGTCGTATCTGCCTAGTATTGATAGAGGTAAAGTCGTGTATCTGACATACGATTGTTTCTCAGACGTTTTATTTGAGGAAGTTATGGACCTTGAACCTGGCAATTTTGAACGTATCGACAGGAAAATGCCACTATGCTACGTGTGATGAAACAGTCGCTGCTCGTAGAGGCTGCGAAATTGCTTCGTGAATTTTGAGATGGGCACTAGAAAACATAGGACCCGAAGTAGAGGAGTTGACAGTTTGGTCAGATAATTGCGCTGGGCAAAATCGCAATTTTATGATTGTTTCAGCGTATGTTTGGATTTTAAGAACAATTACTACTTTAAAATCCTATTGTCACAAATTTTTATTAAGAGGACATACCCATAAGGAAGTAGACGGAGTACACTCAGTAATAGAGAGAGCGAAAAAGCTGCTTGGCGAAACACAGCTGATGATACCTTGGGATTGGCAACTGGCTGATTTAAAGATTTAATTGAGGTATGATATGACCCTTCAAGACTTCAAAAACTTCAAGTCGCTTTATGAAGGAAAATCAGCTTCTCTTAAAAAACAATAAAATGAGCACAGACAGAGAGCACTTACTAATTAGTGGAACTGCAGAACTGCAGCTTAGGTCCTCTTAACCACATAATTTATTCTATAAAACTAACTTTGAGGAAGAAAATCATAAAGTTGTGGAAATAAAACCAAATCGGAGTGGAAAGGAATTTATCATGGCTTGGCCTACAGAATTGCAAGGAAAGTAGGCCAATAAACAAAAATAACATAACAGGATATCCAAAAACTATTGAAATGGGTTCCGGTTGCTTTTCACCATTTTTATAAGAACTTGGCTAGCTCCGTTTATGCCCTAGACTATCCGGAGAATATGGAATAACGAATAAATTTTCCATAAATCCTAAAAATTGAAATTCCTTTCCTGTTTTTTTGTTTATGTATTAAGTTTTTTTTTATATGTTAGTACTTACTTTTGAAAAGAAATAAAGATTTTTTTATGAAAACAAATACCTGTCTATTAATTTATTTTATGTATTTAAGCTGTTACGACATTTAGTTATACTATCTGCAACAAAAAAAAATCAGAGGTAAAAGGTCGTAACTGCTCCCTTTCATAACGGGTGGGAAATTATAAATTTAGCAATTTACTACTTTTTAGTTTAAATAATATATCATAAGTCAGTGCAAGTAAAATCTTTGTAAGTTTTTCGAAAACAGTACAAAACAAAACATTTGCAATTTTATAATTATAAAATGCTCTCCCAAACATTTTGCGAAATGTCACTTACGACAGCTTACCTCTGAGGTACAGACTGCTGTTAATAGAACTAAAGTGCGAATTAATAAATAATCACTTGTTTTTATTTTAACTGAATTGTGTTTTACTTGAAATCCCGTCGAACCCCTAGCTCCCAACAATACTCTATTTGATTTCATCTTGAGTATAGAAATGTGATAGAACCCACAAATTTAATTTCAACTATTTATTTCACTAGTACTTAAAGTTCAAAAATTTACAAAAGTATCGGAGATGGTAAGGTTACAAATTTCGTAATTTTTGGTGATTCTTGATGAAATGATCCTATAACCTACGCAGTATGGTGTCTTGTAGTATTTTGATCACGGTTTTGTTTATTACAGTAAATGGTGATTACAGTCAACATTACCGTGGAGTAAATTAAATCGGAGAACGGTTCAAGTATGTACAGTATATAGTACAGGATATTGGCACACTTTACAATTTACAGCTGGGACTCTTATTTTAAATAAAATAGCACAATATTATGTAATTTCATGTTAAGGATTATATTCCACAAAGATTAATATAAATAATGGATTTAAATATTTAACAATTTTACCAAGAAGTATAAAGGAAAAAAAATTATACTAGTATTAGTGCTTAAACAATGGTCACGTTGTTATTAGCACACCTGCTTTTCTTAGTGCAGTAAAGTTGGTATATTCCATTTGACATGTACATATTTTCCACGTGTCTGACTATAGTCACTGTAGTGTTGGCTATTGTTCGATGTTCTACACGAAATTAAAGACATGTTGTTAGTTGTGCTGAAAACAATGGATTGAAGTCGAAATTTATCGTTAGATTTTTGAAATGTGATCATCGCACATCGAAAAGAAGGTAAAAGTTACCGAGAAATTGGCGGAATAGTGGAAAAAAAACTTCTCTACTGTTCGCAATATTTGTAAACGGTATGATGTCGAAGGAATTGTTGCGCCAAAGAAACACCGAGGTCCAACAAAAAAAATTACTGATCGCGAATATAGTGTTATTATGAGGGAAGTTCGTAAGAATGCAAGGAGCAGCGCACCCAAACTTACAGTAAAGTGGTAAGATAAAAATCGCGCAATATTCTTGACAGCTACGAATACTCCGTAATCCTCAAAACTCCAAAGATTGAAAAGCCACCTTCTCACGCGAATTAATAATATTTATCGTAGATTTTTGGATTATAATAATCCCAACCTAAACAGATTAAAGTTAATATTAAAAAACGTTAAAACTCTCATGAAACAAAATTTTACTAACGAAACGAATAGACTATGGAGGGAAAAATCCAATCTGTCAGGCCCAGCGACTCTGCAGGAATGTTTGCTCAAATAAACTCCATATTTAGGAAAAAGAATACTGCAAGCGTACCCACGATTAAGGTACCGGCCGATTCTCAAAAACTCCTGGAAGACGTGAATATCGATATCACAAGTGCAAGCCGCGATGTAAACGGTTGCTTCGTGATAACCGACGAGCCCCAAAAGCTAGACCTATTAGGGACCCACCTAGAGGGAATCCACATACATAACTCCAACTTGGGAAGGAAAAGACTAAATGAAATAGTTACTCAAAAGGAATTCAAAAAAGAGATCGAAGGTAACGTGCCTTTACTTATTTTTAGCGAAGATCTGATGGCTAACCAAATACCCGACAACCAAATAGTAGACTACTTTGTTTCATTTGAAACACTTAAATTTTTCTTCAAACGACTGAAGAATAAAAATCATCCGGCAAATGGAAACGCGAAAAACGTTTCCTATTCTCAGATACGAAAAGCTATAGGCCCATTAGTCTTTTACCAAATAGTAGTAAAGTCTTCGAATCCGTCCTCAACGACTCTCTAAATTCCCACATCCGGCAGAATGATCTGATACCGAATTGCCAATTTGGCTTTCGAAATAGACATTCTACCATACATTCCATAACGAAGGTTACATCCGACATATGGTATGTTGGCCTTCGACACAGTCTAGATCGACGGTCTCATATTTAAACTAATACAACAAAAATTCCACAAACACCAAATAAACACTCTAACCCATATGATTTATAACAAAAACTTTGTGCTAACAAACGGGAAATTTTTTACCACAAAGACCTTTAACGTAAGGGAAGGACTCCAACAAGGAACAGTTACTGCTCCCACCTTAAGGTTCCCACACACCGACGCGAAATATTCGCTGACGTCGCGGCGACGGATAATTCGCGCTTGCTGCGATTGCGAAATTCGTCATTACAGCGTTTTCAATCGCGGTAAAATTCGCTTTCAAATAATAATTTGTTTTCAAGAAAACTGGAAAGTGGGTCATGACATCAACTTAGAAAGACAGAAATATGGTTTTCTCTTAACGTTTTTGTAGTAATCATCCGCCAATTTAAATAAAATAGGATATTGACGACCAAGTTCTACCTATCAGTTTCTCAACTTTTGACATTTTGGAGCGGAAAGCGAGAAAAACGCGTCCAGCCGCGAACAAAATTCGCCACGAATAAATACGCTGCAAAACCGCAGCAACAGCGAATACGCACCGCGTCGGTGTGGTGATTCTCATTAGTTATGAAGGCGAATGTTCCGCTGCAAAAGAATCGCAGCGAACATTCGCAACCTACATTAGCAATCTTTTGGAAACATTTGATTTTATTAAATCACAGACTTCGCAGACGACCTAATCATATATACACCCCATTCCAAAATGCACTTTTATAATGTACTTTCGGTTATACCGTACCTTTTTTCAGCCCCCATTTGCAAATTTGAAAGGTTCTTATGTTGGTTATAACGTACTATCGGTTATAACATTCTACTGTTGCGGTTCTCTCAAGGTACGTTATAACCGGGTTGCACTGTATAAGGTTGATATATATGAAAATATGGATTTTATTTCATTTGTATCATTACAGATTTGTACGTGTCCGCCCAGCTGGCCCCCCCACTTCCACCAAACTTAATGAAAAAATTACAGAATTATGAATTATACTATTTATGCGCTCTCCAAAAATCCAAGAAAACATTTTTGCACTCCTTTCGTGTAGTAAGGATAAATCATTTAAAGGTGGGGGGGGGGGAGCAGAGTGGGCGGCAAGCTAGCTCCCCACCCCTAAAATTTGAAAAATTTATAAAATAAATACACAGGAATTATGCACTATTTATGCACTCTCAGAATTCATTACAACTGATTTTTGCACTATGTCCTTTCAAGGACCTCCCATACAAATCGCAGGTCGAGATTCTCAAAAGGAAAAATTACACCAAATAACTATACCAGCTGAATCAATGATTTATGCGCTCTTCGAATCTGCAACTCGCGATTTTTGCACTGCGTCCTGTCAAGGACCTCCCATACAAATCGTCAATTCCGAAACAGTAAAACAGAAATGCCTACTCGACCAATGCGAAATCGTACTAAATAATCATGCACGATCGATACGTGACTTATGCGCTCCCGGAATTTGGTACATTTGATTTTTGCACTATGTCCTTTCTAGGACCTCCCATACAACTCCCAGGTCGAGATTCTCAAAAAGCAATAATTACACCAAATAACTATACCTATTTTTTCTAGGAATAGATATAAGTACTTAACATTACGATATCTCCCAAACCAGTGGCACCAGAAAAATAAAGTTCGGTTTGAATATAAAGCTTGATAAATTCAGATTGCTGAAAGTAAAATCTTTGCAGGGGCGGGGGAGTACGTAAGTGGAGGAGATAAGAATTTTTCAAAAATAACACGTTTCATATCTCAATAACAGTGTAAGATGGATCCTTCAAATTTTTACCAGAAGTTTGCCCTAATAGAACCCTAGTAGGGAAAGCTTGGGGGTGTGGGTGTAGAGGGTGAGGGTGGGGAAGGGTGAGAAAGAATAAGTTCCGATGCTTATATCTTAAGAATCTATAGTGATAGGAAGCTGAAACTTGGTATTTAGATAGAGCTATAGTAGTGGCATAGTAGAAAAATATAATTTTTCTTAGGGGTAGTATGGTACGGTGGGGGGGGGGGGGGTGTTTTTTCTAACTTTAGAACGGCTTATGCTAAGAAGTTGAAACTCGGTACGTATATGTAAATTAACTAGAAAAGTAGTTCTGATAAAAAAAAAATTTGAATATTCATTGGCGTTCAGATGGGGGTGCAAAAAAAAATATCAGTTAATATAAAATGCATATATTTTCACGATTTTCGTCATATCTACTAGGTCTTTCGAAATATTGAATTCATTTTTATTCTACGGATCTTCAATCTTCAATCTGCAATGAGTTTTCAAGATTTTTTGAAATTCGACCCCTAAGAGGGTGTAAACTGGTTGTATACTTTTTCATGAATTCCACCATGTTTCTCAGGTCTGATCAGATATCGAATATCTTTTCACTTCGCCAGGCTTGTTTAATAATCACCTATTTTTAATTTTTGTTTTTTTCAACTTCTAGACCGCATCCCGGAATATGACCCAATTATTTAATTCATATGTTACACCCTTTTCTAACCGCTTCCCGAACTTTTCGTTAGGTTTTCAGTCACATAGTAACATACACCGCATCCCCGAATTGAACGCGTTCTGAACTTCTGCTGGAAAAATAATAAAGTTGCGCCCAAACTGTTGGCAGATTTTTTTTTCAGTTATGAGAATGTAAATCAAATTCTCATAACTGAAAAAAAAATCTGCCAACAGTTTGGGCGCAACTTTATTTTTTTTTCCAGCAGAAGTTCAGAACGCGTTCAATTCGGGGATGCGGTGTATGTTAGCATTGCAATATGAGGCGGGCGTGGCCCGTCAAAGTCGAATTTGGCCCAGGAAATATATGCGGGCGACACTCGTCATTTCCACTCAAGGGGTTAATGATGTTCAGTTCTACACGAACTCTTGGAAAATGAAAGTGAATCCACAGAAATGTGAGACCATTCTATTCCGTGCCACCTTAGCACATGCCAGATCGAGATTTGATGCGCAACTGGAAAAAATTTCATATTGTTGATGTGGAGGGTAGCAGAGAGTGAATTTTGCACAAGACTTGTGCGAAACATCTCGGCGTACACTTGGATCAACACTTGTATTTCAACAATCATTCCAATAATCAGCTTGAAAAGGCACGTAAAGCATTTATGTCCCTAAAACGACTCTTTCACGCGTAACATTTATACCCTCGCGTTAAATCATTTTCTATCAAGCATTAGTGAGACCTATTCTCACCTATGGCTGCCCCATCTGGTTCAATATTAGTCCATCTTATGTGGAAAAACTCAGACTTTTCGAGAGAAAATGCCGACGCGCGTGTACCGGCCTATAACTATAATTAAAACGCGCCGACATCAGACACGACTTCGTACCGATGTCGTGTCGATAAATTTATGGAACGGTTGACACGATTCGGGAAAGAAAAATCGTAACGAATTCTGATATGAAAATCGTAAAGATATCTTAAAAATAATTCGTTACGATATCGTAACGATATTTCGATTAGAATTTGATACGAAATATCTTCAAGATATCGTTACGATTTTTCTATCAGAATTCGTTACGATTTTTCTTTCCCGAATCGTGTCAACCGTTCCATACATTTTTCGTCACGACATCGGTACGAAGTCGTGTCTGATGTCGGCGCGTTTTAAAGACAAATCGTACCGAATTTGTAACGATGTCGGACTTTTTTGTTTGCTGGGTTAATCAACAAGACATACATGCCCGATTTCACAGTGGTAGCTTAAGCTCTGAGTGGAGCTTAAGCTTGGGCTTAGGAACATCTTCGATTTCACAGTAGTAGCTTAAGCTAATTCTGTTATGACACTGGCTATTTAGCGGCTATTTCTTAAGTGCAATAAAAGTACAATAACTGCCACATCGTGCGACAAGGCGAACAACATTAAAAGAAAGAGATACCACTCTTTCCGACGCTAGCGACATTTAGTAACCGAAATTAACAATTGCATTGTTAAGAAAAATACTGATTTTAGCGCGTTTCATAACATAACATGGCACTTTCCACAATTTATACCTACCGAACTGTTAAAAACAAGTCTGTAGCACTTCAAAAATAAACTGGCAGAAGGATTTTTCTTGGATTAAGTGCTAAAACGTTGCGAAACACTGCTCGAATGCGCTATGTTGCGGCTATTTTGCGGCTATGTTGCGGCTAGTTTTTATACTACTTAGTTTTTTATACTACTCGGACTGTCTCTCTCACACGAAAGTTTAAATTGTATGTTACATCTTCTATCCCTTTCCATTTGGATTTACTAGCCGCTTTAAAGCCGCAAAAATAGCCTGTGTCATAACTGCATTAGTCAAGCGCTAGCTTAGCTTAGACCATCAATTTTGCGAGCTTAAGCTCCGTTTATAGAATAAGCCTACGAACTGTCAAACTTGTGATTTTTTCTGTATTCAAGACTGTGTAATTAAAAAAATGTAGCCACCAAGCTACTCCACTACACAAGAAATATCGAATGTACGCAAATCCATTACAAAAGCTTACAGCAGATTGTAAAATGAAACGCTACTACGCATTATGTTTAGTTTAGCTAAGCCGCACGATACTAAAAACTGTGAAATCAATCGAAACGAATCCATAGCTTAAGCTACCTATTCTAGCTTAACTAAGCCTTAGCTTAACCTACCACTGTGAAATCAGGCAACAGTAATTTTTTAATTCTTCCGATAAAATAAGTTCATTAAGCTAACCCCAAGAAAAGAAACGAAACTAGATTAAGTAAGTAAATATGAAGAATAAAGCGATTCTATCCCTCCTAAATAAATCCATCTCAAAGCATTACCAAATGCAAAATATGTATTCTGGACAGGGCTGTCCGCGGCCGGGATCGATGGCTTCTGCTTTGCTATTCTCGAATAGTGGAGCATGATGCTGCTGGCCCCGGCGACGGATAGTTCGGCTCAAAACCTAGCCTTAGGTTAGTATAATATGTAAGTAATTGTATGTGGCTGTAAGTAGAGTATATGTATATGTAACATTCGGTTTTTTCTTGCCAGATTTTTTCCCAATTAGTGCAAATACTCACGATTTCCGAGCGGACACCCAACACAGTTGGAAGGACTCGTTACGGATTTCGAGGGTATTTTAGTAATAAGTATACATTAAAACTGTTATTTAAATAAAGATACTCTGATCCCCACAAAATATTCCACGATACAATTTATAACTTCGAGTGCCCACTTGAGGCAATTAAGAACATACGTACTCCAAAACATGCATTCTGAATGCGGCAACCGCTTCTTCAGGTGTCGAAAAACGTTGACCTCTCAGTATGTTTTCTACGTACGGGAATAAAAAGAAGTCATTCGGTGCCAAGTCAGGACTATACGGTGGATGACTCATCAAATCGATGTTTCGAGTGCTCAAAAATGCAGTTGTTTGAGCCGATGTGTGAGAGCTCGCATTGTCGTGGTGAAGAGTGATCCGTCTTTGGCGGTTGGTTTTCCTGATTTCTTCGAAGACAACTGGCAAACAAATGGTTGGGTACCACTCAGAATTGACTGTTCTGCGTTGTTCTAGTGGTACGGTTGCGACATGTCCCGTTTTTCCGAAAAAACAGGCGACCATTTGCTTGGAAGTGCTTCGTGCGCGAACAATTTTTGTTGGATTCGGCTCATCTTGAAACACCCAAACAGTCGACTGTTGTTTACTTTCGGGCTCATACGCGTAAATCCACGATTCATCGCCTGTCACGATGTCATAGACGAGTTTGGAAGCACCGCGATCGAATTTTTTGAGCATTTCTTTGGACCAATTGACACGAGCATCTTTTTTGTCAAATTATGCGGGATCCAACGCGAACAAATTTTTTTGACAATTAAATGATCATGCAATATTGAATGTATGCTGGTCCCACTAATGCCTAAGGTTATCTCAATCTCACGATAGGTCACATGACGATCTTCCAATATCAGTTTGCGCACAGCATCAATGGTTTCCGGAACAACAACTGATTTTGGACGACCTTCACGAAATTCGTCTTGAAGTGAACTACGACCACGATTGAATTCACCATACCATCGATAAACACTGGTCCTTGATGGAGCTTCATCGCCCAAAATTGAATTAAGTTCATCTATACACTGTTGCTGAGTTAATCCACGTCGAAAGTTGTAAAAAATAATCGCACGAAAATGTTCACGATTTAATTCCATTTTTGAGCTGAGATAAATCTTTTAACTTACTGCAAACAACACAAATAGCGCTCGTATGTCAAAACGTTCTTAGTACGTATAACCTCAAAAATGTCCAACTTTACGATAGAGCTGTCAGTTACCAGATTGCACCACCAGGGTTGCCAAATCCCGAAACATAAAAGGCAGCCTACGTATAGCAGAATAGATATTAATTAATTTTAGCTTTAGAAATTAAGAAAAAAGCGGTTACAATTTAGATATTGGCGTAAATAAACACATTTTAAAACCTAAAACAAAATGTCTTATCTCAAAATATATCAAGGTAGCAAACTAGAGGGAGAGGCGTGGTTTATGTGTAGCTCTACCATATAAATAATTCAAGTAAAACAAGTTCAAGCTTTATTTAGCGCACAAAGATGGAGTACAAACATACTGTGTAGTCATGATCTGCCAAAGGCTGGGCTCAACTTTATTATTTTTTGGAAAGTAGTTCGAAACGTTCAATGAAAATAGGTTATTATGTGACTGAAAACTTAAAGAATAACCCCAAACCGAGGGTCCTAGTCACAAGCGCTGTTAATAATTTTTGTATTATATATGGTACTCGCTACGCTCACGTTGTTCTATCGTCCCTGTTACTCCCGTCTTTCCAGTTGGTCCCGTTTCTCCGGTTGATCCATTGGTCCTGTTCCTCCCGTTTCTCTCATTGATCCATTGGCCCTGATTCTCCAGTTGCTCCTGATGCTCCTGTTACTCCCGTTTCTCCCATTTCTCCCGTTGCTTCTGTTACTCCATCCTTAATCAACAATATGCTATCCAACACCCTCCATCCTTCATCCTCCGTTTCCCATCCTCTATCCTCTATCCACCATCCACCATCCGCCATCCACCATCCACCCTCCTCCATCTTCCATCCTCCATCCACCATCCTCTTTCCAGCATCTACCATGATCTATCCACCATCCTATATCTACCGTTCCCCCATCCTCAATCCATCATCCTCTATTCACCATCCACCATCCTCAATCTTCTATCCTCCATCCTCTATTTACCATCCTCCACCCACCATCCTCCATTCTTCATCCACCATCGATCATCCTCTATTCACCATCCACCATCCTTCATGTACCATCTACCGTCCACCAACCTTCATCCTATATCCAGCATCCTTCATCTTCCAGCCACTATCTTCTATCCACAATCCATCTCCAACTTTACCTTTCAATAAATTATTTTTATGTTTAACAAATCTCGTTGTTTGATTTTTTGAGACGTGTATATTTATTTTTGATAACGTCGGATTTTCTACTATCGCCGACTACGCGGTTGACATTTGATTCACGGCATACTATGCGATTATTCAAAACATTAAACGAACTACCGCTAAATCATATGAAATACTCTTAAATGTTGAAATAACTCTCGTACCACCAATTGTAAAATGATTTTGTTAACGCAGAAACCTTCGCGGGCGTGTGCTCAATATATCAGCGAAGTTTCATCGTAATCGGATGAATGGTATAGAAAAGCGCAAACAAACCATTGGAGCACCAGGGTACTAAAATCGTGAAAAAATTTGTAAAATGTTAAAAAAAACTTTTGTTTTTCATTTGATCTGGACCAAACTTCAAAGGAACCATCCTGGGATTACTCTACACGTTCCCTGAAAATTTCATCAAAATCGGTTCAGCGGATTAGGAGTCTATAGGGAACATACCCACATACCCACCCACATACAGACATCCTCTTTTATATATGAGCCGTTATATTTGAAAGTGGTATAAGTCCATTTTTTCATACATTGAGATATTTAAGGTTTTACGTTTGAAGTAATTTAAAAATATTGGTAAACGTTAACATGATTCGGTTGATGTATTAACAATATAAACCTAATAATAATAGCTTCTTTGGTAGCTTACCACGAAAAATTTAATAACAATATAAACCTGTTAAATTTCATTATGCAAACAAAGTTTTTAAAATTGTTAAAGAAAATAAACGGTTTTTTAGCTGCAAATGGACTTATTCCACTTTCAAAAATAACTTATTATGAAAAATGAAAACATGTGTAAGCTTAAGTCTACATTTTTATTGTTATTGACTTTATTAAAATGGATTTTTTAATGAAAAAAACTATAATTTAAATGAAGATATATAAATTCACGAAAAATCCATTTTATTAAGAATTAATTTCAGATATTTAAGAAAATAAAATATGGAAAAAACTGTGAAATGAACTTAATTTGTTAATATAACTAAAAATAAAAAAAAAAAAAAATTTATTTCTATTTTGCACTTAGCATAGTGAAGTGTTCGTGGTAAATAGTAGGTATGTAAGGTAGTAAGCTCATCATATCACATATCTCATTTGTTATCGGTCTTCACGTATTATATGAGCCGTTTATTTTGAAAGTGGGGCAAGTCAATTTTTTGTTATTGCGAGATATTTAAATTTTGCATTTCAATAAATTTAAAAATACTGGTAAGTACTTATAGACACATTTTTTGTTTTTTGTGGTACTAGAAGTAAGTTATAAGTTTAAGTTTATTATCCAATAGTATTCATAGTGCTGGCTAAAAAGAATTGTACCTAAGTGGACTTGCACCACTTTCAAAATTATTGAAATCGAATATCAGATCAGAGTGATGACAAAAATTTACATTGAAAACACCATGCATATTTAAGTTTTTGTTATGTATTGCGTTTTCCTGTATATAAGGCTAAAATATAGATTTTAACAGGAATGGCTACCCCAGAAAGCTCACTGCAGCTATTCGCGATAAATTCTCTACCTTAGCCTACTATGTATGGAAAAAGGGGATAAAGAATCATAAAAACGGGTGTTTTTTTTGTGCACTTATCCTGTACAGAACAAATAGAATTTTGATTTTTTCGTAGAGAATTTTTTCGTTGCTTGTGAGCTCACTCAGTCAGCTGTTCTCGTTAAATTCTCTAATCTAGCCTACTGTCTATGGAAAAAAGTATATAGATTTTCTAACCTGGTCTGATCTGAATAAGTGCAAAAAAAAAACCACACCTATTAAATTATATAAATTGTTTAACCTACCAGAGTAGGTAAGAAAACATAAACCGGATAAGTGCGCAAAAAAACACACCTATCTTATCGTTAATTAAACGGATAATATTTTAGTTGTATCAGTCTTTTTTTAATAATAAAAACAAAATACTGCTCAACTTTATATACAAATTTATTATGTAGTTTGTTAAAAAAAGTTTTTATTAAATATTTAATTAGAAAAATAACATAACAAAAACAATTCATTTTTATTAACAATTTCAACGAAATTATAAATTTAGGAAGTATAAAATTACCTTCGTTATATGAACAAAGTAGATCAATTACAACTGACAAATATAAGAACATAATGTATTTATTACGATATATACCTCCCGTTCATCTTGAATTTTTTTAAATGTTAAATCCTAAGTACCATTTTCTCCATCTTGTTTACGGTGCCGTTTTTAACCCACTAGCTTATATCTGCTAAAGAGCAAAGCACTCTGCAGTCAATGAATAATCAATCAACATCAATAATAATTGCAATTTGAAAATTTAAAACAACTATCAATATTAAAATGGACTTATTCCACTTTCAAAAAAAATATTTTTACCATAAAATTTTATAGCAAAAATTAATTTGTTTACTTTATTAGGAAATCGTTCTCTATTGAATGTTTGATTACAAATATATAAAGAGGATATCTATATCTTACTAAAATTACCTTTAACTAATTTTTTTCTAAAAGTGGACTTATTCCACTTTCAAATATAACGGCTCATATATAGATTATTACTTATACAATCTTAAGACTAAGTACATAAGGTGGCATAATTTGCCCCTACAATTTCGTTTACTCAAAAGGTCGAAGTACCACATGAGAAAAAAATTGTCCCATAAGCAATTCTCTAAAAAAATCACACGCGCCATTCCCGGTCATCGATATAATTTATCGTTGACAGTGAAATTTCTATAGAAATGCCCATGCAATGGTTCTATGGGATGCAGATAGTGCAACGTCCCATGTACGGACTTTGCATGGCATTCAGGTACCCAAATGTAATTGAAATACGCCAGAAATCGTACGGTCAGAACTTAGTGCATGAGGTCTTACGAAGATGACTTAATTTGTTTTTGTCGCGTGTGTGGACCGTAGTAAAAGGGTGTCACATATCAATGGTGATTTACGACTTGTGTTTCGTTATGAGATCTGCTTATGGTGTACACTTGTTTTTCTTGAAATTAATACATAACGTTTGGAATTGGGTAGGTACACTTCACCGCTAAATCATATGAAATACTGTTAAATGTTGAAATAACTCTCGTACCACCAATTGTAAAATGATTTTGTTAACGCAGAAACCTTCGCGGGCGTGTGCTCAATATATCAGCGAAGTTTCATCGTAATCGGATGAATAGTATAGGAAAGCGCAACCAAACCATTAGAGCACCTGGGTACTAAAATCACGAAAAAATTTGAAAAATGTTAAAAAAAACTTTTGTTTTTCATTCGATCTGGACCAAACTTCACAGAAACCATCCCAGGACTACTCTACACGTTCCCTAAAAATTTCATCAAAATCGGTTCAGCGAATTAGGAGTCTATAGGGAACATACCCACATAACCTCTTTTATAGATATAGATAGATTTATATATAGATATATTTAATTATTAAAAAAAAATCTGACAACAGTCTGGGCGCAACTTTATTATTTTTCCAGCAGAAGTTCAGAACGCGTTCAATTCGGGGATGTGGTGTATGTTACTATGTGACTAAAAATCTAACAAAAAGGTCGGAAAGCGGTTAGAAAAGGGTGTAACATTTGAATTAAATAATTGGGTCATATTCCGGGATGCGGTCTAGAGGTTGAAAAAAACAAAAATTAAAAATAGGTGATTATTAAACAAGCCTGGGGAAATGAAAAAATATTTGATATCTGATCAGACCTGAGAAACATGGTGGAATTCATGAAAAAGTATACAACCAGTACCCTCTTAGGGGTCGAATTTCAAAAAATCTTGAAAACACATTGTAGGTATTCATATGAAGAATCTGTAGAATAAAAATGAATTCAATATTTTGAAAGAACTAGTAGATATGACGAAAATCGTGAAAATATATGCATTTTATATTAACAGATAATTTTTTTTGCCCCCCCTTCTGAACGCCAATGAATATTCAAATTTTTTTTTATCAGAATTACTTTTCTAGTTAATTTACATATACGTACCGAGTTTCAACTTCTTAGCATAAGCCGTTCTAAAGTTAGGAAAAACACCCCCACCACCGTACCATACTACCCCTAAAAAAAATTATATTTTTCCACCATGCCACTACTAAAGTTCTTTCTAAATACCAAGTTTCAGCTTCCTATCACTATAGATTCTTAAGATATAAGCATCGGAACTTTTTCTTCCTCATTCTTCTCCACCCTCACCCTCTACACCCACACCACCAAACTTTTTTTCCCTACTAGGGTTCTATTAGGCCTACTTCTGATAAAAATTTGAAGGATAAATCTTACACTGTTATTGAGATATGAAACGTGTTATTTTTGAAAAATTCTTATCCCCTCCACTTACGTACTTCCCCGCCTCCTTCAAAGATTTTACTTTCAGCAATCTGAATTTTTCAAGCTTTATATTCGAACCGAATTTTGTTTTTCTGGTGCCGCTGGTTTGGGAGATATCGTTATGTTAAGTACTTCAACCCCCACCCCCGTACGTCACTACCCCCACCCAAAAATTTTGTTTCAATCTACTCTCCTAGTATAACTACAGATATTTGTTAAGTTTTAATTGCTTGCTGTTAACGGTTTAGGAGATATAGATTTTAGAATGTGTCGATCTCGATATTGTCGATTGTTTGCGTTTCGGACGCATTGCTTCCCCCTCCACTCCCACACCCCTTCACCCATATCATAAATTTTCTTGCAAATGGGTCCACTATCAAAGCTTTATAGAAATTTCAAGTTTCAGTCTCCTAACATGAGTGATTGCTGAGATCTAGAAACCAAAATTTTTCGTCTAAAACGCTTCCCCAATCACACTACCACCCCTGAAAATAATGTCAATTCAAGGGGTCTACCCAGTCTATTCCTAGAAAAAAATTGAATTTAATAGCTCGACTGGTTTGAGAGCTACGAGCCTTCAAAGGATTTTGGGGCGGTCGACGTACGGCGTACGGCGGACAGACGGAGTGAAAATTTTTATTGCTTTTTTCGTGTCTACAAGTCATGAAACGTGGACAAAAAAATGTTGAGGGCAGCAAATTTTTTTTTTTCTTAAATCAATAACAATATTGTATTATTACTAATAAAGTAAAAGTAATAATGAGAATAACCAGGAGGCTATTTGGATCATTCTTTTTAGGCTGTCATAGTATCCTACTTTCTTCCCTGCATCTCAATATTAAACACGTTCTGGACTTCTACTTAAAAAATAATAAAGTTGACCCCGACTATTGCCTGTTTTTTCGGACCGGTTGTAAAAAAAACATTAAAGGTATTCCACTCTATTAACGAGCAAGTAGTCGCAAGACTCGGCTAGGCTTTGAAATAATTCGTTGAAGGTGATGAAATTATGAACATATGTACAATATAATAATAGGTTTTATTCTTTCTGCCTACACTTGGAGTAGCTAAAATAACACTTAGTGTAGAATTGAAGCAATTTTGACCAGCCAAAAAGATCGCATTAGTGAACCAACATGAAAGATAAAATTTCTAGCTTTTATTTTGACTGGATTTCTTCGCTTCTGTCAATGAAAATTTATTGCTATATACAACATTATTGTATTCATTTAAAACAGTATTTTGTAAATACTAAGTGCCGGTTTCACAGTGCGAGCTATTATGCGACTGAAAACTTAAAGAATAACCCCAAACCGAGGGTCCTAGTCACAAGCGCTGTTAATAATTTTTGTATTATATATGGTACTCGCTACGCTCACGTTGTTCTATCGTCCCTGTTACTCCCGTCTTTCCAGTTGGTCCCGTTTTTCCGGTTGATCCATTGGTCCTGTTCCTCCCGTTTCTCTCATTGATCCATTGGCCCTGATTCTCCAGTTGCTCCTGATGCTCCTGTTACTCCCGTTTCTCCCATTTCTCCCGTTGCTTCTGTTACTCCATCCTTAATCAACAATATGCTATCCAACACCCTCCATCCTTCATCCTCCGTTTCCCATCCTCTATCCTCTATCCACCATCCACCATCCGCCATCCACCATCCACCCTCCTCCATCTTCCATCCTCCATCCACCATCCTCTTTCCAGCATCTACCATGATCTATCCACCATCCTATATCTACCGTTCCCCCATCCTCAATCCATCATCCTCTATTCACCATCCACCATCCTCAATCTTCTATCCTCCATCCTCTATTTACCATCCTCCACCCACCATCCTCCATTCTTCATCCACCATCGATCATCCTCTATTCACCATCCACCATCCTTCATGTACCATCTACCGTCCACCAACCTTCATCCTATATCCAGCATCCTTCATCTTCCAGCCACTATCTTCTATCCACAATCCATCTCCAACTTTACCTTTTAATAAATTATTTTTATGTTTAACAAATCTCGTTGTTTGATTTTTTGAGACGTGTATATTTATTTTTGATAACGTCGGATTTTCTACTATCGCCGACTACGCGGTTGACATTTAATTCACGGCATACTATGCGATTATTCAAAACATTAAACGAACTACCGCTAAATCATATGAAATACTCTTAAATGTTGAAATAACTCTCGTACCACCAATTGTAAAATGATTTTGTTAACGCAGAAACCTTCGCGGGCGTGTGCTCAATATATCAGCGAAGTTTCATTGTAATCGGATGAATGGTATAGAAAAGCGCAAACAAACCATTGGAGCACCAGGGTACTAAAATCGTGAAAAAATTTGTAAAATGTTGAAAAAAAACTTTTGTTTTTCATTTGATCTGGACCAAACTTCAAAGGAACCATCCTGGGACTACTCTACACGTTCCCTGAAAATTTCATCAAAATCGGTTCAGCGGATTAGGAGTCTATAGGGAACATACCCACATACCCACCCACATACAGACATCCTCTTTTATATATGAGCCGTTATATTTGAAAGTGGTATAAGTCCATTTTTTCATACATTGAGATATTTAAGGTTTTACGTTTGAAGTAATTTAAAAATATTGGTAAACGTTAACATGATTCGGTTGATGTATTAACAATATAAACCTAATAATAATAGCTTCTTTGGTAGCTTACCACGAAAAATTTAATAACAATATAAACCTGTTAAATTTCATTATGCAAACAAAGTTTTTAAAATTGTTAAAGAAAATAAACGGTTTTTTAGCTGCAAATGGACTTATTCCACTTTCAAAAATAACTTATTATGAAAAATGAAAACATGTGTAAGCTTAAGTCTACATTTTTATTGTTATTGACTTTATTAAAATGGATTTTTTAATGAAAAAAACTATAATTTAAATGAAGATATATAAATTCACGAAAAATCCATTTTATTAAGAATTAATTTCAGATATTTAAGAAAATAAAATATGGAAAAAACTGTGAAATGAACTTAATTTGTTAATATAACTAAAAATAAAAAAAAAAATAAATTTATTTCTATTTTGCACTTAGCATAGTGAAGTGTTCGTGGTAAATAGTAGGTATGTAAGGTAGTAAGCTCATCATATCACATATCTCATTTGTTATCGGTCTTCACGTATTATATGAGCCGTTTATTTTGAAAGTGGGGCAAGTAAATTTTTTGTTATTGCGAGATATTTAAATTTTGCATTTCAATAAATTTAAAAATACTGGTAAGTACTTATAGACACATTTTTTGTTTTTTGTGGTACTAGAAGTAAGTTATAAGTTTAAGTTTATTATCCAATAGTGTTCATAGTGCTGGCTAAAAAGAATTGTACCTAAGTGGACTTGCACCACTTTCAAAATTATTGAAATCGAATATCAGATCAGAGTGATGACAAAAATTTACATTGAAAACACCATGCATATTTAAATTTTTGTTATGTATTGCGTTTTCCTGTATATAAGGCTAAAATATAGATTTTAACAGGAATGGCTACCCCAGAAAGCTCACTGCAGCTATTCGCGATAAATTCTCTACCTTAGCCTACTATGTATGGAAAAAGGGGATAAAGAATCATAAAAACGGGTGTTTTTTTGTGCACTTATCCTGTACAGAACAAATAGAATTTTGATTTTTTCGTAGAGAATTTTTTCGTTGCTTGTGAGCTCACTCAGTCAGCTGTTCTCGTTAAATTCTCTAATCTAGCCTACTGTCTATGGAAAAAAGTATATAGATTTTCTAACCTGGTCTGATCTGAATAAGTGCAAAAAAAAACCACACCTATTAAATTATATAAATTGTTTAACCTACCAGAGTAGGTAAGAAAACATAAACCGGATAAGTGCGCAAAAAAACACACCTATCTTATCGTTAATTAAACGGATAATATTTTAGTTGTATCAGTCTTTTTTTAATAATAAAAACAAAATACTGCTCAACTTTATATACAAATTTATTATGTAGTTTGTTAAAAAAAGTTTTTATTAAATATTTAATTAGAAAAATAACATAACAAAAACAATTCATTTTTATTAACAATTTCAACGAAATTATAAATTTAGGAAGTATAAAATTACCTTCGTTATATGAACAAAGTAGATCAATTACAACTGACAAATATAAGAACATAATGTATTTATTACGATATATACCTCCCGTTCATCTTGAATTTTTTTAAATGTTAAATCCTAAGTACCATTTTCTCCATCTTGTTTACGGTGCCGTTTTTAACCCACTAGCTTATATCTGCTAAAGAGCAAAGCACTCTGCAGTCAATGAATAATCAATCAACATCAATAATAATTGCAATTTGAAAATTTAAAAGAACTATCAATATTAAAATGGACTTATTCCACTTTCAAAAAAAATATTTTTACCATAAAATTTTATAGCAAAAATTAATTTTTTTACTTTATTAGGAAATCGTTCTCTATTGAATGTTTGATTACAAATATATAAAGAGGATATCTATATCTTACTAAAATTACCTTTAACTAATTTTTTTCTAAAAGTGGACTTATTCCACTTTCAAATATAACGGCTCATATATAGATTATTACTTATACAATCTTAAGACTAAGTACATAAGGTGGCATAATTTGCCCCTACAATTTCGTTTACTCAAAAGGTCGAAGTACCACATGAGAAAAAAATTGTCCCATAAGCAATTCTCTAAAAAAATCACACGCGCCATTCCCGGTCATCGATATAATTTATCGTTGACAGTGAAATTTCTATAGAAATGCCCATGCAATGGTTCTATGGGATGCAGATAGTGCAACGTCCCATGTACGGACTTTGCATGGCATTCAGGTACCCAAATGTAATTGAAATACGCCAGAAATCGTACGGTCAGAACTTAGTGCATGAGGTCTTACGAAGATGACTTAATTTGTTTTTGTCGCGTGTGTGGACCGTAGTAAAAGGGTGTCACATATCAATGGTGATTTACGACTTGTGTTTCGTTATGAGATCTGCTTATGGTGTACACTTGTTTTTCTTGAAATTAATACATAACGTTTGGAATTGGGTAGGTACACTTCACCGCTAAATCATATGAAATACTGTTAAATGTTGAAATAACTCTCGTACCACCAATTGTAAAATGATTTTGTTAACGCAGAAACCTTCGCGGGCGTGTGCTCAATATATCAGCGAAGTTTCATCGTAATCGGATGAATAGTATAGGAAAGCGCAACCAAACCATTAGAGCACCTGGGTACTAAAATCACGAAAAAATTTGAAAAATGTTAAAAAAAACTTTTGTTTTTCATTCGATCTGGACCAAACTTCACAGAAACCATCCCAGGACTACTCTACACGTTCCCTAAAAATTTCATCAAAATCGGTTCAGCGAATTAGGAGTCTATAGGGAACATACCCACATAACCTCTTTTATAGATATAGATAGATTTATATATAGATATATTTAATTATTAAAAAAAAATCTGACAACAGTCTGGGCGCAACTTTATTATTTTTCCAGCAGAAGTTCAGAACGCGTTCAATTCGGGGATGTGGTGTATGTTACTATGTGACTAAAAATCTAACAAAAAGGTCGGAAAGCGGTTAGAAAAGGGTGTAACATTTGAATTAAATAATTGGGTCATATTCCGGGATGCGGTCTAGAGGTTGAAAAAAACAAAAATTAAAAATAGGTGATTATTAAACAAGCCTGGGGAAATGAAAAAATATTTGATATCTGATCAGACCTGAGAAACATGGTGGAATTCATGAAAAAGTATACAACCAGTACCCTCTTAGGGGTCGAATTTCAAAAAATCTTGAAAACACATTGTAGGTATTCATATGAAGAATCTGTAGAATAAAAATGAATTCAATATTTTGAAAGAACTAGTAGATATGACGAAAATCGTGAAAATATATGCATTTTATATTAACAGATAATTTTTTTTGCCCCCCCTTCTGAACGCCAATGAATATTCAAATTTTTTTTTATCAGAATTACTTTTCTAGTTAATTTACATATACGTACCGAGTTTCAACTTCTTAGCATAAGCCGTTCTAAAGTTAGGAAAAACACCCCCCACCACCGTACCATACTACCCCTAAAAAAAATTATATTTTTCCACCATGCCACTACTAAAGTTCTTTCTAAATACCAAGTTTCAGCTTCCTATCACTATAGATTCTTAAGATATAAGCATCGGAACTTTTTCTTCCTCATTCTTCTCCACCCTCACCCTCTACACCCACACCCCCAAACTTTTTTTCCCTACTAGGGTTCTATTAGGCCTACTTCTGATAAAAATTTGAAGGATAAATCTTACACTGTTATTGAGATATGAAACGTGTTATTTTTGAAAAATTCTTATCCCTTCCACTTACGTACTTCCCCGCCTCCTTCAAAGATTTTACTTTCAGCAATCTGAATTTTTCAAGCTTTATATTCGAACCGAATTTTGTTTTTCTGGTGCCGCTGGTTTGGGAGATATCGTTATGTTAAGTACTTCAACCCCCACCCCCGTACGTCACTACCCCCACCCAAAAATTTTGTTTCAATCTACTCTCCTAGTATAACTACAGATATTTGTTAAGTTTTAATTGCTTGCTGTTAACGGTTTAGGAGATATAGATTTTAGAATGTGTCGATCTCGATATTGTCGATTGTTTGCGTTTCGGACGCATTGCTTCCCCCTCCACTCCCACACCCCTTCACCCATATCATAAATTTTCTTGCAAATGGGTCCACTATCAAAGCTTTATAGAAATTTCAAGTTTCAGTCTCCTAACATGAGTGATTGCTGAGATCTAGAAACCAAAATTTTTCGTCTAAAACGCTTCCCCAATCACACTACCACCCCTGAAAATAATGTCAATTCAAGGGGTCTACCCAGTCTATTCCTAGAAAAAAATTGAATTTAATAGCTCGACTGGTTTGAGAGCTACGAGCCTTCAAAGGATTTTGGGGCGGTCGACGTACGGCGTACGGCGGACAGACGGAGTGAAAATTTTTATTGCTTTTTTCGTGTCTACAAGTCATGAAACGTGGACAAAAAAATGTTGAGGGCAGCAAATTTTTTTTTTTCTTAAATCAATAACAATATTGTATTATTACTAATAAAGTAAAAGTAATAATGAGAATAACCAGGAGGCTATTTGGATCATTCTTTTTAGGCTGTCATAGTATCCTACTTTCTTCCCTGCATCTCAATATTAAACACGTTCTGGACTTCTACTTAAAAAATAATAAAGTTGACCCCGACTATTGCCTGTTTTTTCGGACCGGTTGTAAAAAAAACATTAAAGGTATTCCACTCTATTAACGAGCAAGTAGTCGCAAGACTCGGCTAGGCTTTGAAATAATTCGTTGAAGGTGATGAAATTATGAACATATGTACAATATAATAATAGGTTTTATTCTTTCTGCCTACACTTGGAGTAGCTAAAATAACACTTAGTGTAGAATTGAAGCAATTTTGACCAGCCAAAAAGATCGCATTAGTGAACCAACATGAAAGATAAAATTTCTAGCTTTTATTTTGACTGGATTTCTTCGCTTCTGTCAATGAAAATTTATTGCTATATACAACATTATTGTATTCATTTAAAACAGTATTTTGTAAATACTAAGTGCCGGTTTCACAGTGCGAGCTATTATGCGACTGAAAACTTAAAGAATAACCCCAAACCGAGGGTCCTAGTCACAAGCGCTGTTAATAATTTTTGTATTATATATGGTACTCGCTACGCTCACGTTGTTCTATCGTCCCTGTTACTCCCGTCTTTCCAGTTGGTCCCGTTTCTCCGGTTGATCCATTGGTCCTGTTCCTCCCGTTTCTCTCATTGATCCATTGGCCCTGATTCTCCAGTTGCTCCTGATGCTCCTGTTACTCCCGTTTCTCCCATTTCTCCCGTTGCTTCTGTTACTCCATCCTTAATCAACAATATGCTATCCAACACCCTCCATCCTTCATCCTCCGTTTCCCATCCTCTATCCTCTATCCACCATCCACCATCCGCCATCCACCATCCACCCTCCTCCATCTTCCATCCTCCATCCACCATCCTCTTTTCAGCATCTACCATGATCTATCCACCATCCTATATCTACCGTTCCCCCATCCTCAATCCATCATCCTCTATTCACCATCCACCATCCTCAATCTTCTATCCTCCATCCTCTATTTACCATCCTCCACCCACCATCCTCCATTCTTCATCCACCATCGATCATCCTCTATTCACCATCCACCATCCTTCATGTACCATCTACCGTCCACCAACCTTCATCCTATATCCAGCATCCTTCATCTTCCAGCCACTATCTTCTATCCACAATCCATTTCCAACTTTACCTTTTAATAAATTATTTTTATGTTTAACAAATCTCGTTGTTTGATTTTTTGAGACGTGTATATTTATTTTTGATAACGTCGGATTTTCTACTATCGCCGACTACGCGGTTGACATTTAATTCACGGCATACTATGCGATTATTCAAAACATTAAACGAACTACCGCTAAATCATATGAAATACTCTTAAATGTTGAAATAACTCTCGTACCACCAATTGTAAAATGATTTTGTTAACGCAGAAACCTTCGCGGGCGTGTGCTCAATATATCAGCGAAGTTTCATTGTAATCGGATGAATGGTATAGAAAAGCGCAAACAAACCATTGGAGCACCAGGGTACTAAAATCGTGAAAAAATTTGTAAAATGTTGAAAAAAAACTTTTGTTTTTCATTTGATCTGGACCAAACTTCAAAGGAACCATCCTGGGACTACTCTACACGTTCCCTGAAAATTTCATCAAAATCGGTTCAGCGGATTAGGAGTCTATAGGGAACATACCCACATACCCACCCACATACAGACATCCTCTTTTATATATGAGCCGTTATATTTGAAAGTGGTATAAGTCCATTTTTTCATACATTGAGATATTTAAGGTTTTACGTTTGAAGTAATTTAAAAATATTGGTAAACGTTAACATGATTCGGTTGATGTATTAACAATATAAACCTAATAATAATAGCTTCTTTGGTAGCTTACCACGAAAAATTTAATAACAATATAAACCTGTTAAATTTCATTATGCAAACAAAGTTTTTAAAATTGTTAAAGAAAATAAACGGTTTTTTAGCTGCAAATGGACTTATTCCACTTTCAAAAATAACTTATTATGAAAAATGAAAACATGTGTAAGCTTAAGTCTACATTTTTATTGTTATTGACTTTATTAAAATGGATTTTTTAATGAAAAAAACTATAATTTAAATGAAGATATATAAATTCACGAAAAATCCATTTTATTAAGAATTAATTTCAGATATTTAAGAAAATAAAATATGGAAAAAACTGTGAAATGAACTTAATTTGTTAATATAACTAAAAATAAAAAAAAAAAAAAATTTATTTCTATTTTGCACTTAGCATAGTGAAGTGTTCGTGGTAAATAGTAGGTATGTAAGGTAGTAAGCTCATCATATCACATATCTCATTTGTTATCGGTCTTCACGTATTATATGAGCCGTTTATTTTGAAAGTGGGGCAAGTAAATTTTTTGTTATTGCGAGATATTTAAATTTTGCATTTCAATAAATTTAAAAATACTGGTAAGTACTTATAGACACATTTTTTGTTTTTTGTGGTACTAGAAGTAAGTTATAAGTTTAAGTTTATTATCCAATAGTGTTCATAGTGCTGGCTAAAAAGAATTGTACCTAAGTGGACTTGCACCACTTTCAAAATTATTGAAATCGAATATCAGATCAGAGTGATGACAAAAATTTACATTGAAAACACCATGCATATTTAAGTTTTTGTTATGTATTGCGTTTTCCTGTATATAAGGCTAAAATATAGATTTTAACAGGAATGGCTACCCCAGAAAGCTCACTGCAGCTATTCGCGATAAATTCTCTACCTTAGCCTACTATGTATGGAAAAAGGGGATAAAGAATCATAAAAACGGGTGTTTTTTTTGTGCACTTATCCTGTACAGAACAAATAGAATTTTGATTTTTTCGTAGAGAATTTTTTCGTTGCTTGTGAGCTCACTCAGTCAGCTGTTCTCGTTAAATTCTCTAATCTAGCCTACTGTCTATGGAAAAAAGTATATAGATTTTCTAACCTGGTCTAATCTGAATAAGTGCAAAAAAAAAACCACACCTATTAAATTATATAAATTGTTTAACCTACCAGAGTAGGTAAGAAAACATAAACCGGATAAGTGCGCAAAAAAACACACCTATCTTATCGTTAATTAAACGGATAATATTTTAGTTGTATCAGTCTTTTTTTAATAATAAAAACAAAATACTGCTCAACTTTATATACAAATTTATTATGTAGTTTGTTAAAAAAAGTTTTTATTAAATATTTAATTAGAAAAATAACATAACAAAAACAATTCATTTTTATTAACAATTTCAACGAAATTATAAATTTAGGAAGTATAAAATTACCTTCGTTATATGAACAAAGTAGATCAATTACAACTGACAAATATAAGAACATAATGTATTTATTACGATATATACCTCCCGTTCATCTTGAATTTTTTTAAATGTTAAATCCTAAGTACCATTTTCTCCATCTTGTTTACGGTGCCGTTTTTAACCCACTAGCTTATATCTGCTAAAGAGCAAAGCACTCTGCAGTCAATGAATAATCAATCAACATCAATAATAATTGCAATTTGAAAATTTAAAACAACTATCAATATTAAAATGGACTTATTCCACTTTCAAAAAAAATATTTTTACCATAAAATTTTATAGCAAAAATTAATTTGTTTACTTTATTAGGAAATCGTTCTCTATTGAATGTTTGATTACAAATATATAAAGAGGATATCTATATCTTACTAAAATTACCTTTAACTAATTTTTTTCTAAAAGTGGACTTATTCCACTTTCAAATATAACGGCTCATATATAGATTATTACTTATACAATCTTAAGACTAAGTACATAAGGTGGCATAATTTGCCCCTACAATTTCGTTTACTCAAAAGGTCGAAGTACCACATGAGAAAAAAATTGTCCCATAAGCAATTCTCTAAAAAAATCACACGCGCCATTCCCGGTCATCGATATAATTTATCGTTGACAGTGAAATTTCTATAGAAATGCCCATGCAATGGTTCTATGGGATGCAGATAGTGCAACGTCCCATGTACGGACTTTGCATGGCATTCAGGTACCCAAATGTAATTGAAATACGCCAGAAATCGTACGGTCAGAACTTAGTGCATGAGGTCTTACGAAGATGACTTAATTTGTTTTTGTCGCGTGTGTGGACCGTAGTAAAAGGGTGTCACATATCAATGGTGATTTACGACTTGTGTTTCGTTATGAGATCTGCTTATGGTGTACACTTGTTTTTCTTGAAATTAATACATAACGTTTGGAATTGGGTAGGTACACTTCACCGCTAAATCATATGAAATACTGTTAAATGTTGAAATAACTCTCGTACCACCAATTGTAAAATGATTTTGTTAACGCAGAAACCTTCGCGGGCGTGTGCTCAATATATCAGCGAAGTTTCATCGTAATCGGATGAATAGTATAGGAAAGCGCAACCAAACCATTAGAGCACCTGGGTACTAAAATCACGAAAAAATTTGAAAAATGTTAAAAAAAACTTTTGTTTTTCATTCGATCTGGACCAAACTTCACAGAAACCATCCCAGGACTACTCTACACGTTCCCTAAAAATTTCATCAAAATCGGTTCAGCGAATTAGGAGTCTATAGGGAACATACCCACATAACCTCTTTTATAGATATAGATAGATTTATATATAGATATATTTAATTATTAAAAAAAAATCTGACAACAGTCTGGGCGCAACTTTATTATTTTTCCAGCAGAAGTTCAGAACGCGTTCAATTCGGGGATGTGGTGTATGTTACTATGTGACTAAAAATCTAACAAAAAGGTCGGAAAGCGGTTAGAAAAGGGTGTAACATTTGAATTAAATAATTGGGTCATATTCCGGGATGCGGTCTAGAGGTTGAAAAAAACAAAAATTAAAAATAGGTGATTATTAAACAAGCCTGGGGAAATGAAAAAATATTTGATATCTGATCAGACCTGAGAAACATGGTGGAATTCATGAAAAAGTATACAACCAGTACCCTCTTAGGGGTCGAATTTCAAAAAATCTTGAAAACACATTGTAGGTATTCATATGAAGAATCTGTAGAATAAAAATGAATTCAATGTTTTGAAAGAACTAGTAGATATGACGAAAATCGTGAAAATATATGCATTTTATATTAACAGATAATTTTTTTTGCCCCCCCTTCTGAACGCCAATGAATATTCAAATTTTTTTTTATCAGAATTACTTTTCTAGTTAATTTACATATACGTACCGAGTTTCAACTTCTTAGCATAAGCCGTTCTAAAGTTAGGAAAAACACCCCCCACCACCGTACCATACTACCCCTAAAAAAAATTATATTTTTCCACCATGCCACTACTAAAGTTCTTTCTAAATACCAAGTTTCAGCTTCCTATCACTATAGATTCTTAAGATATAAGCATCGGAACTTTTTCTTCCTCATTCTTCTCCACCCTCACCCTCTACACCCACACCCCCAAACTTTTTTTCCCTACTAGGGTTCTATTAGGCCTACTTCTGATAAAAATTTGAAGGATAAATCTTACACTGTTATTGAGATATGAAACGTGTTATTTTTGAAAAATTCTTATCCCCTCCACTTACGTACTTCCCCGCCTCCTTCAAAGATTTTACTTTCAGCAATCTGAATTTTTCAAGCTTTATATTCGAACCGAATTTTGTTTTTCTGGTGCCGCTGGTTTGGGAGATATCGTTATGTTAAGTACTTCAACCCCCACCCCCGTACGTCACTACCCCCACCCAAAAATTTTGTTTCAATCTACTCTCCTAGTATAACTACAGATATTTGTTAAGTTTTAATTGCTTGCTGTTAACGGTTTAGGAGATATAGATTTTAGAATGTGTCGATCTCGATATTGTCGATTGTTTGCGTTTCGGACGCATTGCTTCCCCCTCCACTCCCACACCCCTTCACCCATATCATAAATTTTCTTGCAAATGGGTCCACTATCAAAGCTTTATAGAAATTTCAAGTTTCAGTCTCCTAACATGAGTGATTGCTGAGATCTAGAAACCAAAATTTTTCGTCTAAAACGCTTCCCCAATCACACTACCACCCCTGAAAATAATGTCAATTCAAGGGGTCTACCCAGTCTATTCCTAGAAAAAAATTGAATTTAATAGCTCGACTGGTTTGAGAGCTACGAGCCTTCAAAGGATTTTGGGGCGGTCGACGTACGGCGTACGGCGGACAGACGGAGTGAAAATTTTTATTGCTTTTTTCGTGTCTACAAGTCATGAAACGTGGACAAAAAAATGTTGAGGGCAGCAAATTTTTTTTTTTCTTAAATCAATAACAATATTGTATTATTACTAATAAAGTAAAAGTAATAATGAGAATAACCAGGAGGCTATTTGGATCATTCTTTTTAGGCTGTCATAGTATCCTACTTTCTTCCCTGCATCTCAATATTAAACACGTTCTGGACTTCTACTTAAAAAATAATAAAGTTGACCCCGACTATTGCCTGTTTTTTCGGACCGGTTGTAAAAAAAACATTAAAGGTATTCCACTCTATTAACGAGCAAGTAGTCGCAAGACTCGGCTAGGCTTTGAAATAATTCGTTGAAGGTGATGAAATTATGAACATATGTACAATATAATAATAGGTTTTATTCTTTCTGCCTACACTTGGAGTAGCTAAAATAACACTTAGTGTAGAATTGAAGCAATTTTGACCAGCCAAAAAGATCGCATTAGTGAACCAACATGAAAGATAAAATTTCTAGCTTTTATTTTGACTGGATTTCTTCGCTTCTGTCAATGAAAATTTATTGCTATATACAACATTATTGTATTCATTTAAAACAGTATTTTGTAAATACTAAGTGCCGGTTTCACAGTGCGAGCTTAAGTTTCGAGTTCAATTTAAGCCTTTGCTCAACTGGAATCACTGTTTCACAGTAGTGTTTTATGGCTTGAGCAGAGTTCAAAACGCAACTGAACTTAAGCCAGTGAATACGAGAGCTTAATACCACGTTTCCACTACACCTTAATCTCGCGATTAAGAGAACTAGATTAAGCACGTAGGGACGTTATTAGATGGGTGAGGGGGCGACAGGCAGGGCATTCGCCACATTTGTTATATATATTAGGTGTGTTTTTTTGCAATTTATCCAGATCGAGAGTAGTGATTCAAATTTGTATAGAAAACACCAAGAATACTGTTGTTTTTTTATTTTTTTATTGCTTTTTCCTATAGATAGTAGGCTAGAATATAGATTTTAACCGGAATAGTAGCCCCAGAAAGCTTACTGGGGTAGCTTTTCGCGATAAACTCTCAAATCTAGCCTACTATCTACAGGATAAGGCAATAAAAACATAAAAAACAACAGTATTATCGGTGTTTTCTATACGAATTTGAATCACTACTCTCGATCTGGATAAATCGCAAAAAAACACACCTAATATATGAAAATACCAAATTCCCCCTCCCCCCACAAATGACGTCCCTGAGTTCATAGTCCCGTTCTCTTAATCGTGAGATTACGAGGCAGTGGAAACATGGCATAAGATTGAGTTCGGGATTTAAATAGGCGAAGTGTCAAATGGCAAATGTAGTTTCCCTGTTTTTTTTTATTCTTATCACATTTTTATATTTCAACACAAGACTCACGAGAAAGTTCACCTCAGAAACCATAAAATTTTGACTCCTCTTTATATCCGCCATTGTAATTGTAATCGCTTAATATTTTATTTGAATGATATTTTGGAAAGTTTTAATAATAAAATTTTCATATTATTATGACATAACCGTCAGAACAGTTGCCTACACAATTCATTTAGCAGGGTTCTGTTGAACAATACTCAAACTTTGACTGTGAAACAGTATTGACTTGAACTGAAGCTTAAGTTACTGGCTCAGGTTCAACTGAACCAAAGCTTAAGTTCGCACTACGAAACCGGCCCTAAGCCAATCTTAACTGCATGCAGTCATCAAGTAATTGACAGATGGTAAACTATTGCATTACATTTTCTTACACCTGCTCTCGAGCGAGTATAGAAATTGTGATCTTCTTTCTACAATTTTATCTCCAATCGGCAAAAAGAGTAGTTTCTAACGTCACTCGTACACTTTCTGCACTAGTGTAGATAGTGTTGGCAAAAAGAACAAAATTAATACAAGTACTTGGCTCATTGCACAATATGTTCGCAAAGTACCGTAGGTATTTGAAATAGATATATAAACTTACATATTCTTTATGACCTTTATGATTCGTATCTGCATAGCTGACTCCATTCGAAGGGATCATTGATTGATTACGCGTCGAGCGATTACGTAATTTACTTTCTTTTGTCATCCCGCCAAGAAGATCGCCATGTGATGTATATGATATTCTTGACTGATGCGAGGTATATGAGGAATGTCGAGATCCTTCGCCATTTGTTAATCATTTTCAGTGTGGAAGAGTAACAAAATATTAAAAATCTTGTAATAAAACAAATGAACAGACTACCTAAGTTACCGTAGTATACCGGTACTATTATGGCACCGTTCTCTTCGGACATTGGAGTTACTGCGTTTGAATCATCCGCATATGGTAAATGTTCTTGCGCATCTAGATATGTCGATAAAACCAAAGGCTTTCGATCGCTGCCTGGCATACCGAATCGGCCCCTTCCATTTCGTATCGTAAACTGAAGCGATAAGAGTTAATGATATTTTAATATTATTGATTTTTTCTATATTATTGTTCAGTCGAATTTGTATTTTCGAGAAATTGAAGTTAGCAGTAACTGGTTTTTAAATCAACCTTGGTAAAAAAACGAAAAAAGTACCCTTCCGATTCCCTCGTCGACATCTCTAAAGTAAGGGACCTTTAAAAAAAATTTAAATTGAAATTTTTTTTTAACGATTTTTGCTTTGCTTTCTTTTACTATGTAAAGGCCACACTTGTGCCTATCGGGACAGAAATTGACATAATCCGGGACGGAACGCTAATGTTGCTTCGTTATCGCCGCTAATTTTTTATCGTTCCAAATCTCGCATTGCGCGATGATGTGGCCAAATTTGAATGCGCCAGTTGATGTTTCCGCATAATTAGTTTTTGAGATGCATAACAAAATTACCAGCACTCAAATAACAGAAAACCTTCGCAATACATTTTGAAATTTCGTTGACTTCGCTTCTAAACTTGATGGATGGTACGGAATGTCATTTGAAATATCATTATCGCGCTAAACCACGGTCGTATACACAGGTCTGCAAACTCAATGCAATTTTATGTGGTAGGGTAGACACAAAAGTGAAGTAAATTTATGTTGTTGTCGTAATGACCACCAGGTTCATGATGCTCTCGTGGTTTTCTGTCAGATTCTTAAAAAATGTAAACTGTGATCGAAACGTCAAAATTACGGTCGTATGGAAAAAGCGAATACGTGTGCGATACGGGTACGAGTGCTGAAGAAGTTTAGTGTTTTAAAGTGAGTGCAAATGAAATATCATGTCAATATCGCCATTGTTTGGAACGGATGCAATAATTCAACTTTCGGTCGTGTCCTGCAAACTTTTTGTGCGACTTCAAATTATTTGTTTTTTTCTTACAGGGTGAAAAAATCTCGATCATCTTAAACGCCACCAACGTTGAAGTCGAGCCCTACTGCCCGGTATTTTCGCCAATTCTCAGGAAGGTGTCAATGTCAAGAACTTGATCACCAACATTGGATCCTGTGTCGGTTCTGCCCCAGCTGAAGCTTTAGCGACGTAAGAAAAGTTAAAGAAAAATATGTCGCAATGACTCTAATTTTTATTTTTTAAGAACCGAAATCAAATTGATATCACCGCACGCTCAACTCGGTGTATTGTTACAATGCTCAAACACGGAATCGATCACCTCGTTGGCTACCACAAAAAATCCATTCAGACAATTCCCCCGGCTCGCAAGGCCTTAAAATTGAAAAAGGAAAAAATGAAAAAGAGAAAAATGAAACGTGTGACGGCCGAAATCGACAAGAATGGCACGGGAAAACTCTCGTTTGGCGACTTTCTGCAACTGATGTCGCTAAAAATGGCCGAAAAAGATCCAAGGAGGAAATCCTAAAGGCGTTTATTCGACGACGACAATACCTGAAGGAAGTTTCAAGCCTGGTGGTCCCTTTATCTGGCGTATGAATTTAGGACAAGGGAATGGATCAATTTGGCGGATTTGTCGCACTAGAGTTGATCAAATCTCATGATTCTTCGCCTCATAGTTAGTCACCAAAGTTTAACGAGATTTTGAACAGGCGAAGCTAAAAGAACATATAACATGATTTGCATTATGTAATTGTATGTAATTGGCCAACTTTATCATCAATTTTAAATTAAGCTCCTAGACATTGGACTTTACGCGAAGAAATTCCGATAACGTTTGACATTTACTATATTGTCACAACGTCAAGAATGAACGTTCTTGCGCTTGCGAAACTAATCGATAGTATCGACTCTGTTGATAATAACGAGAAGTTTACGAGTTCATATGCAACAACAACGTGTCTATCCCCACCACGGCAGTTTCCAGACCTGTATGTAAGACCATGCGCTAAACATATACGATAGCCGACAAATCGCTAATGTGCCTACTTGACTGCGTCTTGTTTACGCTGAATTTTTATCGGAACATATTAGCTTGCTATTTACGCGATAGGCGCTACGCAGGTGAGGCCTAGCATTAGAAAAAAAAAATAGTATTAGAACGAACTTCAACGAAATAAGTACATTCTATCAGTAAATATTAATAATAAAATGTTAATGGCAATTCAATACAGCACTTTTCCCCTTCTCTAAATATGTTGCCGCGCGAATTGGAAGGATACATTTTTTATATCCGGTCCGAAAAAACTGTTATCGAAAATTTACCATTTTCATTAAAGTTTTTGTCAGTTTGAACAAAACGATTAATATAAATTATAAATTGGCTTACTTGATGTGACCCTCGAGATCCTCTGCGGATATTGAAAGGAGACCCTGGTAATGAGAGTGAAGCCTGTAAATACAATTTTTTTATTATTAGATCTATCCCAAAACATGCAAAAAAAAATTAGTTGTATGTATGTAATTATTGAAACAAGGAGGTTAAAGAATATTTCTTTCTTAAATCATTCTAAAGTTATGGAATGATTAGGACGATTTAACCCGCCAGCGAGCTTTGGGTCACAAATTTGATATCGAGGCAAGGCGTTCTCAAATTATCGTGAGTTCGGACTGACGGAAACAGCGAGCAGATTAGTGTTTTTTTTTTTGGAAACAATTGAAAATAAAATTATACACTACTTTCTTTTCGTCCGAGTCTAAACTAAATACGTTACGAACTTTTGTACCTGAATTCTTCTGATACCAAATATCATCCTAAAACATATTCCAATAAAGTCTACAATATTCTTGAACTTCATATACAACTCCTGTCTAAAATTGAATTATTTCCCCTCGCAATGGAAAAGCGCTATCGTAATTCCAATCCTCAAGCCGGGTAAAGATCCTTCCCAACCTTCCAACTATAGACCAATCAGCTTGCTTCCGGTACTAAGCAAAATATTCGAAAAAATAATCCTAAATAGAATTCATAAAGTTCTAAGCAACTCCCCCATAATACCGGACTTTCAATTTGGATTTAGGCCAGGCTTCTCAACGACGCATCAGTTATACAGAGTTGTTTCACTAGCTAAAAGATCCTTGGATAGGAAAAAATCATTAGGAATGATAGCCTTAGACATAGAAAAGGCATTTGACACAGTCTGGCACGATGGACTCATATTTAAATTAATGAAATTCTCTTTTCCAACATTTCTAATTAAAATCATACGATCCTTTCTTTCTGAGCGAACCTTCTCAGTAAAAATGAAAACTCATCTATCTACTGACCGATTATTACCGGCTGGAGTACCCCAGGGATCTTGCCTCAGTCCGGTTCTCTATAACATATATACCGCAGACATTCCAGTGCCACCACATTGTGAACTCTCAGTCTTTGCCGACGATACGGGATTACTTACAGAATCTACCAATCCTGATACTGTTATCAAAAATCTTGAAAACGGCCTAAATATCTTAAACTCATTCTATCATAAATGAAAAATCAAAATAAACCCCAGCAAAACGCAACTTATTTATTTCTCGCGGAAAAGAAAACGTCGCAAACTCCCTAGCAGACCACTGGTCCTAAACGGCGTGCCCATAGACTGGTCTAACTCTATCACCTCTAAAACTAACCTTCCAAACTCACATAGAAAACTCTTGCGAAAAGTTAACTCGTTGTATCCATGCACTCTATCCTTTAATAAATCGTAAAAGTAAACTGTCGGGTTACAACAAACTCTTAATTTTTAAAATGGTCATGCAACCAATATTTTTATACGCTGCACCAATATGGAATATATGTGCAGCCTGCCATAAAAACAAACTACAAATTAGACAAAATAAATGTTTGAAAGTGGTTCTTAACAAACCATATTATTACTCGACCTTCCGACTGCATAATGAAGCCAAAGTTTCTAAAATTAGCGAATTAGCTGGTAAAATTTCCAATTCCTTCATCAACAAATGTAGGAACAATACAAATCCTCTCATTAACGCATTAATTAGAGCCCCTCTATAAGAAATAGAGTACGAACGTTATTAGCCTTAAGTTAGCCTTAAGTTAGCTTTAAGTAGGTTAATCAATTATTAATCGTAGAAGGTTTTTATCGAAATTTTCCTTTAAGTATAAATTATAGTTAAATCATACAACATTTAAAATTGCTGCATGCCACCAACTATACTAAAGCTGTAAAGATATTGAAACATGTCTAATCACTTAAGTAATTTATTGTATCTAATCAAAAAATGCATTTTACCGATGAAATAAATGATTAATGATTAATGATTAAATGGGTTGATTCTATAAAGTGTATTCGTTGTTCTTGTTAAAAAAATCGCTTCTTATAAACTAGATATAGATATCAGTAAAGAAAAGTATACAATGGGTACACTTGATCCACATCCAATAGGGGAGACTTGATTCATGGATCAAGTCTCCCAGAAAATGTGTGCATTACATTTTTGATTATTTCATCTACTGGAGATAATGCCGTGAGTATACAAGCTCAAATAAGGTGCCAAAAAGCGCACTCCAATAGACGCAAATCAGTTAGAGCAGGCTGTGAAGGATGTAATGGATGGCAACTCCATAAAAGGTACAACGAAAAAATTTCAAATT